>OY751333.1:16725828-17975828 GCA_963564715.1 Catocala sponsa
TTAACGCAATTAAAATTATACGAGGGTTAAAATTAAAGAAAGAAAGAGGAGAATTTAAAGTAAATTAAATTGATTTAACACATGTAACATTAACACGGTAATGGATACCTGACGTTTAAGATAAGGAGGCTATTGCTCATTTTTTCATCGCATTTTGATATTCTGTTTAGACGAAATCACAAGACATAATATTCTAACAACATATTTTACAAGTAAAGATATTTAGTGAAAATTTAAACCCTATAATTCAAATCTTACCAGCGATAAAGCAGAATCCGCTAGCCGCTTTGCACTCAGGGTGGCTGTCACTCCTGGGCAGCAGCTCTTTTCCATTAGCAGGATTGGTGGTTGCGTTAAGGCGACCGTTGAATCCACGCAACTTGCGGGCGATGCAGGGGTTTTCGCCGTAGATGACTGAAGCGTCAAGGAAAGCTGTGTTCTGGTTTACTTGCTCACGGGGACCTGGAGCAAAAAACAGTTATTCATTCAGATTCATATTAGAATCAGTGTTAGGTACTATCTTTTATATTTTACTAAGCTGAGACTACTTTGTAGAGACTAGCGAATGATGTGAAGAAATAGCTGACGTAACTATGTTGATGCTCTCTTCAGTTTTAACTTTAAATTAGTGGTCATGACATGATTAATGTATAACTAGTTGTTAACTCTTTGCACCTACACTGTATTAATGCCGTAGCAATACATAATAATATACCGTATGAAACATCAACTTGGCACAATTATGTTAAGTCAAAGATATATATTGCAATTTTCTATAACATATCTTGCACTCAAGTACGGGATAATATATATCGATTATTATGATCCAGATCGAGTAGGGCTCAGTAAGGTATGTGTAGTTCACAAAATTATTAAGTTAAGTACTAACCGAGCTGTTGCTGTCCAGGCAGACTCCTCATGAAGGGGAAGCAAAGTCGCTCTCCGGACGTAACATTGACTTCAGGGTAGTAGTGGTCACCACGTGGCACTGGGAATGGGTTACACTCAGGATGGACTGTTCGAGGAGAGTCGCAGGAACGACAGTCTGGGATCGATTCGTGGAAACCTGCAATAGAATTCATATTAGAAATGTTTTACAAAGAAAAATCTGTTACGATTATATTTTATCTGTTGATGATTTGGGTTGGATCATTTCTATTTTTGGCACTTGTGAAAGCTGAAAGAAAGGACAAATGGCAATTTTTGAAGTCCAAATATAAGAGGCCTTTAGGACTAGGCTAATTATGTTTATAGAAATGAGGAAAATTATATTTTTACCTTTGTGGATAGGTGTCATGGTGAGTTCGTGGTCTACGAACTGCGCGAACTGCATAACCATGAGTGTGTAGCGTGTGTGCAGGTTTGATATGTCGGGATGGATCACGGTCGATACTACACGGGGAGACGGCAGAGGCGTGCCTGTTACTGAGTTGATGCGGGGACGACTAACACCTTTGTAGGAAATAAACAGAAATATATTGTAGAAACTAAATTTTCCACCACATCTTAAGATGCTGTGAAATTAACCTTTATTTCACAGTGTTTTATTTTCGATATGTTAGTCCAATTTGAATGAAAATACTTACCATCTTCATAAACTGGCGGCAGCAATCTGGCAAAAGTGGTCAAACTCTTGCCCAAGTTCGGATTCCTTAAGTTATTACAATATCCAGTGTAGGTTCTGAAAGGATTGTCGGCTTCGCATGAGCCCTTGTCGTCACACTGTGGTTCAATGATAGGTCCAGAATTGTCATTGCCGAGGAAACCGCTGATATCGACGGATTGCAGAGAATCCACGAAGTCCGATGTGCCGAAACCGAGCGAATCGTCAAAGACTTGACGTTTACGGCGATGGCTGTAATTAATGTGTTATGTTAGATATTGCTGTAAGTCACTATTAATAATTATTATTTTTGATTAAAAGAATTCGGAAGACCAGCATGTAAGGCACGCTGTACGATGTGTAGTACTAGTCTAGTAAACATTTAGAACAACACAGTTTGGGACCGCGGAGTATTGCATAATATATTTTTCGTACAGAAAGTTGTTGTGCAGTTTTGCTGATAAGTTTCGAACCTGACCGGGTTTCGACTCTTGACTGCATTGGGTTGGATGACGACGTGCAAATCCAAGCTCAGTTTCAAGTTACATATACATACGTGTCAAAGTAGCATCTATTAATCTGAAGCATAATTACGAGAAGCGAGATTCTGCAGCATTATTAGTTAATAGTAGAATTTTGACAACTTACCCGCTGTTTATAGTGTTGAGCAGTTCATTGGTGGCGAACTCCAGGAAAAGTGAGTGATTAGCAAGCTTAAGAGCGTATTTGTTGGCCTTGGAGAACGACGCCGCTGTTCCTACTGGAGACTTAGGGTCAGCGCCTCCGCCTGATAAGGAAGACTATGTATCAGTATAATTATATACAATACAAATTAAAAGCAATACAAAGCAGCTGTTACACAGATTACCGTGTGGAAAAGTGTTCCGTCTGGAATTTTCAAATACTTACGTGTCTCCCAAAGCATGTACTCTAATCGTTTTCTGTCAGCCATTTCTTGTTTGGCCTTTTCGATAGCGGTGGTGAGCATATCCTGAGACAATTGTTCAGCAGCCTTCGCGCCACTTTCGTCTTTCCAAGCGGAAAGCTCCAGGCGGGAATGTTGCGAGCAGTGCTGGCCGGCGTTTCTGGATTTTTGTACAAATGATTTCTTGGAATCAATATTTTATTCTCAAAAATTTCTGGATCTTAAGCTTAAAGTACACACACAGAGTACCTACACACAGACCAGCAATGAGTAAATGCATAAAATTATGTAAATACCTGTACCGGGGAATAAGTAACCAACTCATCGCAACTGGCAAAGCGATTACCTCGCATCTAACGTGTAGTCAGGTTTTTGCGATTTGGTCAAAATATGCTTGGTAGATATATCTATTAATTTACAGAATATTGTGTAGAGAAAAAATCCACAAATGTCACATAGAATTTCTGAGCGACTACGCTAGAAGTTGAAAAAAAAAACAAACTTACAAGTAAGGGTCTTCCTTGACAAAAGATTTAGGCTGGATGTTGGTGATAGAGTCCTGAGTACCGCAGAGCAGACCTGAGAGAGACACTTTCCTTATAGCGCCGAGTTGTTCGGGAGAGAAAGATGAAGGCGGCAGGTCATTTTCATACCAGAACCTGTAAAATAATAACTTTCTTAATCATCATTATTTTGTTACCAGCGTTCTAAATCATCTCCACTTGCATAGCTTTAATGTTTTCAGAATTCAGAAAAAGCAGTGGATACTTTTTCTGAGGTCGGCGTCGTGCGAATGACTCCTCTGGTTAAAAGTCTTTATAAAAAGGCATGTAACCGAGGTAATCAGATGGCAAGCAAGTAGTTGTCAAATATTGTATGAAACCAGTACTATTATTAATTTGAGTGAATGCTAATGTTATTTCGAAAATCGTGGACCCTATGGGGTTCACGATGTGTGAATATGCATTTGTATTTACCTGTCACTTTTCTTTAGGCTAGCGAACTGCATAGCTAGTACACAAGCAATAGTGGATCCGACTACAGCACCGCTGGCAGGTTTCTCCATAGCGCCTCCAATCATTAGCTCGACGTCTTCAGCATTTCTGGAAAGGTAAAACACAATTAGAATGATTATGACGTGATTTTTTTCTTTAACACTCGTTTAGACTAGTACTTTCCCAGAGCTATAGTATGTTCGATAAATTAAAACAAAAAAAGAGAGGGCAGAGGGAACCTACGGCGAGGCACAAAACATGGAAGAATAGAACATAGCTGGCAAATGTTTATCTTTTGATGTTGTTCATAATATCTATATACATAGGTATATAGATATTATAAGTTATACTATGTTTGTGTGTGTATAGACACACACAAACATAGTATAACTTAACAGCAAGTCTCAATTTCATAATAGTTAAATGATATCAAATAGAATAATTGAAGGTAGTAGAGCCTCGCTGATTTCAGCACTGGCTCGACCGGGGAAGGACTACCCGCCCTCTCACAGAATATCAACGTGAAATAGCAGTATTCCTACTGTTGTGTTTCGATCGGTGAATGAGAGTGCCAGAGGCCCAATTACCCTCTTTTCCCATTCTTGCTCCTTCTTCTTCCCACTTCCTTTTCTTTTCCTTAAGGGTCGGCAACGCGCAAGTGATGTCTCTCGTATTACAGGCGTCCATAGGCTTGGGTAACCACTTACCATCAGGTGGGCCGTATGCTTGTTTGCCACCACAGTAGTATAAAAAAAAATTCTTACTTGTACATATCGGCAATCATCTCCTGATGCGTCCTGTCGAAGCCCATTTTGGCGAAGTCACCAAAAGTCTTCACATTGGCCATAGGCTCACACATCCTCAACGTCTTTAAGTAAGACGATACTCCATGGTCACGAGCTCTGTTCAAGTCCCATTGAGCTGAGGCGGGGAAGTGCGATACATGCTGAGCGCTGGTGCGGACTAGACTTTCTAAAGTAGCCGTAGTGTTAACCTGGAAATAAATCACTTCATAAATATGACACAAACGTAATATAATATGTATGTATGTTATATCCTTCAACTGTTTGGTAGAGGTATAATAAACTCAAATTTCGCAAACAACGGGAGTTTGGGCTTGAGGCAATTAAGAGTGCTGAATATGTCTATTGTCGTATACCTGTCGTAAATCTATACTGCAGAACGCTACAAAGTATGAAATTCTCATAAGAAAAACATATACCACTTAGCCCATAATCACGACCGAAAATAAGCCTTTATACAATTTTATTCGACTTGCACAAGGGCGTCTAAACATTTTCTTCATTACCCATTATTTCAAATTAAAAAAATGAACTTCTTTCGAAATCGGCATCATATTGGCTGCGTGAATATTTTTGCGACTATTTTTCCATTTGTACATTCATATTTGTCTTGTAAAATTAGAGTGATTTTTATAAACATCCACATAAACACTCACCAGCTTATCGTTCATCATAGCGTGGAATATGGGCGCTATAGCAACAAGTTCAGAGTAAACACCGGCGCGGTTGGCGCTGGAGTATCCACGCCAGAATCCTAACGAAGTCAACTTCAGCTCAGCTTTCGCCATGCCGACCTGTCCGAAAATAGGCAAATATTTATAATATTATTATAAGATTATATTATAAACTTATCTTTGAAGTTTATATAAAGTGAAGTAAAATCTTCGAAACAAACAAATGTCCAGTCTAGTACCTACTTCTAAAGGTTACGCTTCGTTTATTTTTGTATTGTGAGGCAACTAACAAATTTTTTTTACGGTCACGTAGCTAGTAACGTGGCTAGAAATAATTCTTCTCATAGTTGAGGCATTATTTGGCATTTTAGTAGTTAGAGTAGTTAGTTCAACTTAAAACTTATCGAAATTTAATATAATGTAGGTAGATATTCATCTAGTGTCAGTTGCTTGTTTGCATACTATGAGCAACTTTAATAAATTAAAACCAATTATCCAGTCGCAGTCGTAATTTTAGGTTTATATGCCTCTATGTTGTTTGGTTAAGTATAGACTTAGATTATAATAAGCATAGGCTTATTAAAAATGTAATCATCGCAATGATTATAATATTCATTACACGTACCTCTCCCAACAAAACGGGCAAGAACTCATTGTAGGTAATATGTTGAATGATAGCGGCCATGGCTCGTCTGGTTTCTAAGAACAGGGTGGTGTCATCCCAGAAGGGGTTCAATGCGTAAAGTTCGCCGGCGATGCGGTTATGTTCTGTCATTAAAGCCTTGTAGAGAGGCGCGGTAGGTGATCCATCGTTGCATCTGAAAAAGAGCAATAGGTAAATTCCGATTCATATTATTAACAAATCTTACAAATTCGAGCTTTCGCAAAATTTCGTCTCGCACAAGAAACTCGTCATTATTAGTTGCTAAAATGTTTTTTATAAAATTGGTCTTTCACGTAATTATTTTAGTGAGCTACAATTTTGTTCACTGTTGGATACGTTATAAATGTAGGTACAATGGAGTCAAATATAATATAATATATAATCAACGGCATACGGTGCGCGATGCAATGTAAAAGATATGTTGCTATGTTGATTTTAATTAAGATCGAGATGCTTCTGACATTAAGATTAAGTTTTACTAAGAAATAAAGTAATCTGTGTTCTTATCAAGAATAATAACGCTTGTTAACTTAACTATCTACTAACTAACTTTGTTTAACTTGCATGCTGAGTTTGGTTTAAACGTTTCAAATATAGTGACGATTTTAATTTAGGTAACAAATTTATTTTTAATTAAAACAACAGGCACGTATAAAAAGCCGACTTGAATGAACTATGTGTACGATTACACAAATTGTTTCAAAAACTCTAACATGGCATTAAAACCAAACACTTAGGTACCTACCTAGTGTATTGGCAGTGACGATGTGATCATTTAAATTATTATACTTCTGGCCATAAAATTCGTTCTATTACCATTTTCCACGTATACTTTAGTAGTATGAGAAACGTCCTTCCTACCATCATTTCAATTCCCTGCATCTCACGCACTTATCAAGTCAATAGCTGCCAATGCAATGCAAATATGTAGAAGATTGAAATCTCCATGTGAGAATGCAAATCATTTCAAGGTTAGTTTGTCGGCTTATTTGCATACAATCCATTTTGTGACGACACCACGAGATTCTAGCTTTGTTTTGTATTAAAGACCCGATGTTTGCAGAATTGATTGAACTATAGCAAATATTTGAATAGGCTATTTGAGATATATGAAATTATTAGGTAACCGAGTGTTTAGCGTATGACATCACCTGCGTAAGAATTGTTTGGTCCAGTCACACCTACATTTTCGAGTTTATAAATGCGTCACATTGTAACGGTATAACATTGTTGTAATTAATTATCTTATTCATACATTCATCCTGCAGAAGACGGTGATAACTTAATTTTGTAACTATTCTACCTATTAGTCTATAAGTGCATATTTTGTATTATTATCATATTACTTTTTGGAAGATTTTTTTGTAAGGTCAAATCCCGCTCCAGTATTGATTCCTGGGTCGCCGGGACTTTACAAACATCCAAACAATGGACACAAAGATCACCCAGACTCGGAACAAGAAATTGCGGCTTACACAAATTTTTGTTCCGTCGAGGATCGAACCCACAACATTCAGCGCAGCGGCAGGCGACCACTTAAACCACTACGACATCCGTGCTTATGAGAGGCGCTGCTAACAATTAAAATATGGTAAGACAAAAACTGAGAAAGACTATTTCATTTACACCCATTTGTTTGAATTACTTATAAAAAAGACTTTGTGAGTAGGTACTTAATGATTTAATATACCATATACACAATAAAAGAAGTATTCTGTTTGGGTTCTGAAGTCCGAAAGTCAATGTAGCCGTTCATAAAATTGTACGTTTTTACACGTAAGCCCAATATTGAACACAATGAATGTACAATTGATTAGATCGAGTAGGTATATACAGAGTATGGGAATAGTTCGCACATTAACCACTGTTTTTATAATATCTATGATCGGTATTGTATGGGAATGGATTCAGTGATGCAATATAATTACCCGTTTGTTTTCTTCCGTGTTTGTGATTACATTTATGCTACCTGATTTGTATAAAATAATGTTGCAGTACATTTAAAAAAAGTATTAGACTTTAAAAAAAATTGATTGATGCGCTCCGTATATTGGTAGTGCGTCGAGCTTAGTGGGTTATAAAGCCACTCAGCACGCAACGCTACTTTTCGATTTTGAGTCTGCGTACTCTCGTCGAGGGTAGTAATGATTACCTACTTAAGCAACACAAGCAATTGCTCTAGTTTCACAGTCGACTTTATAAATACTTAAATACCTACCTAACAAGTTTAATCATTGTATTGATAATTGATTAATTGCTTTATTTGTAGTTTACTCAAAATAAAATTATCGTCTATAAGATAAAAGTTACTTAAAACATTAATAAATATCATGTCCAATATGTTAATTATGATCACAGTTTTACGTTTATTACTGTAACTAATTGACTTATTTATTGGTGAGCCATCAATAAATAAGTCAATTAGTTTCTGTTTTAAACATAAAACTGTCTCATATTAAAATATGATTATTTAGATACTCACTTGCGGCACGAATCTAGGTCGATCTTGCCGGCGTCGTAAAGCCTTAAAGAACGTAGTTCCTTTTCTGAACTGCCGTATAACGCGGAACCGTCCAGGAATGAAGTCGCCAAGTTCATCTGTTCACGTTGTTCTGTAGGATATAGTAAAGAAGAAAGTTATATCTGAGAGGTAGAAAAGAAAAATATTATGCTATTATGCTGTATAGAAAATAATATCATACTTTTAATTTCAGAAAGTACTAGGATCGCCTATTCCAATGGTCCTTTCACCACACCTCACGAATAGTTTGAGTCTGTTATTTTAATCTTTGTAAAGCACTGAAGTGGCAGGCATTGTCCGTAGTGTATGAATTAATAAGTAACAAAGTTCTAGTTAGAGCATTTGAGCCGGTTTAAAATTATCAGTGTGAATAATTTGTGGCAATCTGAAACTATCTAAGGGTATCTATTATGCTAGAGTAATAATATATCACGGCGGAATACAATTGTATCATACTCAACTACAACTACAATTAAAAGACGGAACTAAAAAACGGAATAGGGTTAGGGCCTATTCCATTTTTAAATTGGCTGAGTGAACGACGACTATTTGGGCTTGTACACAAAACTGCGACGCGACGTCTCATAGTAAAAATCTACGAGCTCCCACGACGCATCACAAGAACTTGCGAATTGATTCGCATCGCGCATTCGATTTTTTTTCCAATCGTGGAACGGAGACGCCTTTCCGCACGAAATCGCATCGCAACAATTCGTGTCGCAGTTTTCTGCGTTGCGAATTCGCATCGCGCCGATTCGGAGTTTTGTTCTTTATTCACATTGATTTATAAACAATTTCTAAAACTGGAACACTTTTATTTGAATACATATTTGGTTAAATATTAGCCATTTATATAAAAGAAAATACGAATAAATAAAGATAGTAAATAATATAGAATACCGGGCATAAGAATAATAGCATTAACGATGATGAAACGAAGAATGTCGATCTAAATTAGACTAGAACCACTCACATGACCAGCCTTGGTTTGAGACATACTTCTCAATCATCTGACTGGCCATTCAACATTTTTAACGCATGTTAAGAACGAGATTATGTCAACGTTACAAAATTTAGATAAGATACGTTCACTGAAACAAGTTGTTCGGACACTTCCTATAGGTGCAACATTTCAAACGAGTTGGGCTGTAACTACGCGGCTGCTATAAATCTGGCTATGAATATTCATTGAATAATATAATATCACGATACTTTATTTTATGAACGTGTGATGTACTTTCAAAATTTAAATTTTTTGTTGTAGACAATTCGCTCGAGACGTCTGGTTCACCAAGTTGCAAGACGACAATATAGAGCTTGGACAATATAGACTTAAATACCTAAAAAAGCAACCACACAATTCAATTGCCAAGTATGAAGATCCAATGCTGCACTCAGTATATGGAGTACACTCGCGTAGGTACCTAATATAAGCAAAATTCAAATGTAGGTAGGTACTACATATTAAGAACAAGCAAATGCACTGGTCTTAAACTTAAAAGTTGATTTGCAGCAATACAATATTAATAGTAATATTAAATTGTATACTATATATGTATATTTAAATTGTATGCTAATATTATAAATGTGAAAGTAACTCTTTACGTTTGGTACGTTTTCATAGCTAAACCAACAAACTGATTTTTAGATATGTAGGTACGTTGTTTGGGGTTATTTAAAAAATGTTTACGTACCAAATCCACAAGAATCTATGTTCCTAGTAGGCGCAGAACGAACGTATTCGCAAGCGGCACCTCTGCAGTCCTGAAAGAAAAGTAATAAAATCGTTTAAAATGATTCACTAAGAATATTGTCTGACGTATTCTATTACTGTTTTGCACTCATATTTCGGTAGCTCGAGCGTCTGTAACCCTAGGATAGATTTTCTTTCTATAAGATTATATATCTTTCCAGTCGAATTTGGATTGGTAGGAAAGGGTGGCCTAAGAAAGCCGCATTCAGAAAGAAGGCACATTATACACTTATATTGAATGAAGTGACAAAATATGATATTTTGCATTCAACATTCTTTACCAACACAAACACCGCGAGCACTTATTATTACATTAATTTATATCTATTCTGTTATTTTTCGTTCTTACTCTAAATCACGATACATGTTAATGTGGTAAGAAATTTACTGTTTTATTGCATTTATTTTTATAAATAGAAAGTAGGTATATTCCAAACTCAAAAATACTAAAATCTATGCCTGTTGTTTAAAGGACGTATTCATACTTAAAGCATTTTAGTATTGCTAGATTTAAAAAAAGAACATTTGGTTAGGTACATAGTATGTAATATACCTCAAATTTTTTCAGTTGAACAAATTGAGGACTATATTTTATTTTTATATCGGGCAAATTGGTATTGTGATTCTATAAGGAAATTTTCTGACGCCTGATATTAGGATATGTAGATCCTATCTATCCTATCTAATATTATAAATCCTATCTATCCTATCTAATATTATAAGTGAGTTTGTTTGTTTGTTACGCTTTCATGCCCTAGCTTCTCGACAGATCATGGAATTTCGCATACACGTTGTAAGGGGTACAGAATAGGACATAAGGTATCTTTCATCCAGAAATAAGCACTGTTACTAACCTAACCTACATTTACAACATTTTGTTACACATATTTCAAATGATGCTCAGTCATAGACAAGTATTTACAGCCTTACTTCATAAAACGGGTTAATATAGTTTTCCACATTCCCAATGAGCATAACTTTGAACAGCATAACTATTTCATTAAGTTAATATGTCTATAACACGTACTACGCATGCCTATTTAACCGTTTACATGATAATCTGAATGATAAACTATGATAAACTCATTATTAGAATAATGTTTAAGTCTATGCTTAGAAGTGATTGGATTTGAGAGTTTATTGGTTAGTTAATTGAGACAATTAAATCGTAATGGCGGACAAATGTATAAGAAATAGCGCAATTCGTTTCAATATGTGACGGGAATATAAAAAACAAACGGCGTACAAGCTATAAACTGTAATAGTATGCATGGACATGGAAGCTTAATGGATACTTTCGACTTGCGGTCAAATAGACGTTGGTTCGAATTTCCTCCATTGCAGTACCGACCTGAGATGTAGAAAAACCACTCCTCAACAAGCATATTATTTTAGCTGGGCTGATTAGCTATACCAATTAGCAAACAAAATAGATATGACCCTTAAAAATTGTAAAGGCTCCATGATGTACCTTTAGTACAGTTTAGAAATGTCTGTTTAATTTGTAGCCTTAAGGCATCATAGCACAAAACTGGTATTATTAGTTCGTAGTCATGTTTAAACATACAAAAGGTAGCTTTAGTATCATGCCTAATAATGTGTATACTATAGGAAACCCTGTAAATAAGGTAAAGTCCAAAGTCACGTAAATGCTTGATATGTTATCATAAAAAAGTAACTTTGCTAAATAAAGCATATATTCAGATTTGATCAGCTCTATAAGTATATTGTCGAGCTCAATTGAATGTCCCATAAACCTTTCAGTATCACTAACAAAACTGCAACTTTTAAATTTGTTGAAAGAATTTGAAAGCTCTGTCCGTTTTGTGTACTGTTAATCATGTTTAATAATAGGTATATATACCCTTAGAATGTACGAGCTTAACTTTTAATTTTTTTGTTTCTGATTGTGGAAATAATGTGATTTTTATTAGTATTTTTAGCATTTATATACACAATAGTGAACCATTGTCTAAAGGCTTTGTGTAGGTACGTTGCATTTCTACTGTGCTTGTGATATAAGTACATAATATATAAGTACTTATGTTCGGAGATCCCCAGCTTTGAAATGCATGTGATGTAAACGACATCTAATTACTTATAGCCTTAATTTGTCACCCATAGAATTGAGCTCAAGAATTCGAAATGATCGGATTACATGCATTATAAAATTATAGTTTTAATAGACCGGTTGCACTGAGTGGGTCACTCAACGATTATCCTATAACTTGTTCGTTAATTGAATATCTAAGTTAGTCTTAGAAGAGATATTGCGAATGGCTATCAATAAATTTACTACACTGTAACGATGGACCACGTCTTAAAATATTGTATTAATGTTGTGCGTAATAATTATTAGGTCAGATTTTATTGGTTATTATTTATGCACATAATTGATAGAAATTATTTTACAGATAAAGTTATTTGTAATTGTACCTTGTAATTCATTACTTAGGTAATATTATCTAGATATATTATAATAGCGTTTGCCTACGGCTTTGCTGACTTGGACCTTTTTTCTAGATGAAATGTACCATTTGTGCGTTCCTGTACACCTTAAAACGTGTAAGTATACGAAGTTACATGATTATCGGGCGAGTAGTTAACGTATCAAAGCTAAGGTTTATTATAAAACTTAATTGATATGAAAACTAATCAAAACCTCAAAATAGTTACTTGAGAAAAATAGTTCAAAGCTAATATTAGCCTTTCTTATGACACTAATGTAAGTGGAAGAAATGGTTTTACTGTGTCTAATCCTGCCAGGTCCGTTACGTAACAAAGGGTAACATTGTCAAAGATAATTTGAGTGAATTTGAATGCATGGTTTAAGTCGGTGCCGAGACGAGAAAGTTTCTATTTGTTAACACTACATAGAACAGCTTAATTTATGTTGTACGCACGAAACGATGGCAATTATGAATATAATTAAAACTGCCTTTAAGTAATTCATATACATAATATGTTCATTTGTATATTTTCCACTTCTACCATGCAATTAACATAAACCAATTACAAATACCAAGTATAACATTTACTCAGTCTTTTAATAAGTGTATGGCCCATCGGATCTTACGTTCTATAATTACATTAAACATCAAACAGATCAGCCGAAGTACGCAGTACCTTTAATGCTTTAATTACATTAAACCAATTAGCTAAAAGTAGTTTTAAATAATGAGTTTCGTCATTAAATTATTTGCTTGAGTTGTAATAATAGCGAATTAATTATTTACGCTACAAGTACTACTATGAATATAGAGACAATAGGTATCCGGTGTAACAACTGAAGCAATTTCCTATTTAAGTTATACAGTGACATGAAAGGTGAGCCCATAAGGAAATGAGAGATCGCCTGTTAGCCTGTTACCTCATGATGGCTTTCACTGTGACTACGTACGTAACCTTTCTATGCGACCCCGCGAACTATCACGAAGATTACGAAGCCCAGCCTTTTTCACTTGTTCAATATAAAATTCTATAGTTTAAAATTAATATACATGTATAAATTAATAATGGATGCCTATTAATGATGACACAATACGTGTTTTGAAGCTGGTTTTGACCGCATGAACTCAATACCGCATCACGTGCTTTGCTCGCAAGGTTAACAAAAAATGTTATCCTTGTTAGTTGTATTAAATATCTGAAATTGGCAAAAAATAGTTTGGATGGTCATCACGTAGGACTCGTGAGCACTCACTAATAACAGGCACATTACGAGTTTTTGCAAGAGTAAAGAACGTGACCGATTAGGAGCACGCATAGCAACGTCCAACATTTTTTTTATTATAAGGATACGTATCCTAAAATCTATGTAATTAATAGTAATTCGAATGTTTTTATATCTAAATGAAGATGTTTGAATTAACATAATATTTAAAATTCTAAGTTTTCATCATAACGGTGGTCATCATTAGTTAACGCTTAATCGTAAACATGTCTCGGAATAAAATTATTGTTTATATAAAATCTATCCCTTCTGTGCTACACAGAGCGTGTAAAGTCATTGGTCTGCCGGCCGTCATAAACGATTATTAGACTAGCTCCTATAATGTTTTACCCTAAAATATTTTGGCGATTGTCCTAATCGCAAACTTTTGTTATCGCTTTAGGTTATGGTAGATTTAGGTGCGGTCAGAAAAAAATGATCTAGCCAATACATTAAGTCTAAAAAATTTATAGGAAATTTCTAAGTCTAATTTTAAAAGTATTTGCATTAATTTTAGTGAATTTGTCTTTCAAAAGAAACTTTTTATGTTCTCATATTTAGGATATTTTTTTATATTAGCTAATTCATCGAATCCAATCAAAGACATCGCAAGCGATGACTGTAACGCTGTCGATGTCCTCAATTTTTATTCGTCCTATTGCAAATATAGACACAAACTTTCTCGCCTATCCTTAAACTGCAAATGAAATTGCCTAGTGCCTGACGTGACTTATTGATAATCGTGCCTGATGAAACACATTATTGCCTCATACAAAAATAAATACTAATAATAATAACTTTAAATTCTCCATATTATTATATGGTATGTTTTGATCATCGGCATAATTAAACTCAACTTTTACGTCTAATACGATCGAATTAAAAACATGTATTCAGATATTAACTACTTATGAATCAAAAACAATGAACTAAAGTAAAATAAAATTGATTAAGCATTATTCAATAGACACTAAATTAGCGCCAAGTTTTGGTCAGATCAGTCTGACCGTCGAGTTCCGACGTAACATTAAATTTTGGGCGACCGAATTGCGGTCGATCTAGTTTGAGTCAGTTAATACTAGATAATATTGATAATTTTTTATAATTGATAGTCTCGGCCAAGTTCAAGTTGGGTGAAAAAATCGCGTATAGGAGTTGCGCATCATTAGATGGATCATTACGCGGGCATTGAATAGGTGTCAAGTTGCGACACCATCCGTTCCTCTTAACAAAAAGCATGCGTCCGCTGGCCTTCACAATAAACACACGATGTGTGATTTAGATGCGAGCTTAGACTCATGTAATGGATTATAGGCATTACGTATTGCATTTGTCTGAAACGAATCCATTAAAAATTCTGAATGAAACTCTGAACTTTTCAAAATGTTATTAGTACAGGAGATTAATGTAAGAATACGTGTAATTTTATTTCTCGTGCAATATATTATGATCAGCCTTGGATTGTTATAAAATATACATTGTAAGTCAACTGTGAACACAGTTTTTATTCATTCATGTTTATGTACTGGAATGTCTTCAATGATGAACGGTATTGTATTCATATATATTTTGCTCATTTCAAGTTTCTATTTCTTTCGTACATTACGACATAGTTCAAGGAGTACCACAAGGTTGAACTCTAGTACCCTTTTGTTGTTAGACTCGTTAATGCTAAAATAAAATGAAATAATACCTTGTTCCCATTGGTAGTGGCGATAAGGTCGTCTATAAGGAGCTGTCCCCAAGCAGCGAGCATACTGGTCACGTAGTCATGATCGGCTGCAGGGGTCAACTGACTTGCAGCGTGAACTGCCAGTGCAGCTTCCGGGAGATAAGGCGGTGAAAAAGGTTGAGATACACCTAAACAAAAGAAAACAAAGATTTATAAGCAATATTATGTACACACTTATCTATAGCATTCTTACATATAATAACGTAAGTACTCAAATTCATAATTTTAAAGTAGATAATGGTTTGTAATATCTATATTCAAAAGCCCCTTACGATACTTGTAGAATAAAACTGTATTTGATGACGACTATTGAAAAATTTTAACGGTTTTGTTAACAGTTTGCAAATTTCAAGATAGCTTGCAATGAAATAATATGTTATAATGTGAGCCCTTCCTCGGAGCCTGTTGGGAGACATAAATTTCTTTCCTCTTAACCACCACAAAACACTCGTTCACTAAACGTCACAACACCATCTCAAGCTCTAAACTGTATAACAATCTCAATAACATTCTAAATTTATTTTCAAAAACTCGATACCAATGCAAAACTCTGTTGCAAGAATATCTTCTTTAATTAGCCAACCAAAACACAGAGGATCTAGTTTCAAGAAATTTACGTGTAATTAACGATTAAAGAAGATTATTTTTACCATGTTTTCTATTTTTTTGTTTTCATATTTTAATTATATCATGATACAATATAACTTATAAGGCTTGGTAATATTTACGAAGAGACACTGACTCCTAAGATACAGGCATATACGCCTAGTTTAGAAGTGAGGGTTAAAGTTTTTGACAATTCTGCATGTTCGCTGAGGAGCGTCTTAACTTCGCTGGGCCGCTCTTCATCGAGAATGCAGAGATAAATGCCTTGTGTAAAAATGTAAGATATTTAAAAAACGTTTTTGGTGAAATAAATATTATTGTTATTGTTTCTACATGGAACACTTACGGCGGCACTAGCCGCAGCAGGCGTATGGCTGTTGCTATGTACGGATTCTTATATAAGGGCTATAGGTATGGGTGTTTGGTGGACCGGCATATTGCTAAATATGGATGAAAAATGGCGTCTGCCCTGAATGCTCTAATAGCAACAATCGAATGGACAGTTGGTGACTCGCCAATTCACTAGATGGGCACCCTGAGTAGCCACCATAGGCATACAAGCCAGCAGCAGAGGGCAACACCGGTGCCAGCGGCTAGGGGTGTCGGTCGGTGCGGCGCCGGTTTCACCATCACGAGTCTCGGGACAACGGAGACCCGCAGTGGGTTTCTCCGTAGTTATGCCCTTGAAAATGACACTTTCACCCTCAAGCATATAGCTCTAGCGGCCCCCCTCTGACCGGCCGACCAAGGCACCCAGAGTTGAGAGTCCTACCTAGTCCTATTATTATTATTATTAACCAATAAATTTTGTGTCTAATGCAAAGATTATCTTCTGAAGGGCTATTAACATCTTCATAGATTAACAATTCCTTTCGAAATGCATTAGAATTATGATCTTAGTATGTTAATGATCACCTACATTAGACTGGAGTATTTACAAAACATCAGGTAGGTAATAGTGATTAAGTCCGAAAGGTTCGTTAGTTCTACATACATGTATGTACATTATTACTAAACTGTAAACAGGTTGTATCACATTGCAGATATTTTTGAAACGCTTAATGGGGATGATTATTTAGTGGGCCTGAACCAAAACTATGGTTATATGAATTTTCACATCTACTTGTCTGTTTATTTCGCCATCACCTTTAATCGGCCTTTAACATGGTTTTCACCATGTTTTTCTGATTGGGGCTTAAGTTTTATTTTAAATCTAATTTATATTTCATCTTATTCTATTACGTAGAGAACTAAACTGGAGATATGGTACATAGTGTTTTAGGTAAGGTATGTAACGCCCAAACTGTAACATAGGCAGGCGAAGTTGCGCATGAAGAAAAGGTTAGTACTAAGTAAACTTATATTAGAATATCTGCTATTTTTATTTTGAAAATTGGATGTATTCGTTCTTGTTACGAAGCCAATTAAGTTATTGCAAGATATTATCCATTGCAGTACTGCACTATTATTGTAATGAATTTAAAGGCCTTTGTTTTAATGCCGTAAAAGCGCAATCTCGCATAATTTAAATTCAGTTTGTGTAATTTCATAATGGGTGAATTTTGTAAGACGGCTATCTTATAATATCTTATTATAATCAGTTAATTATTAGCTATAGGCATGTACAGAGTAATTCGATTTATTTAGAAATATGCATTGAATTCAGTATTGATCGGACTGTAATACTACAGTGTAATCAATTCTGTGCGCCAAAATGTCACTAAATAAATTTTAATCATGTTACATGTATTTCTCCTAAGCACTTAACAAAACAAGATATATTTTCCGTTTGTTCTAGACATCATAATTAAAATGTAAGTCACCAGACATCGGGTGTATTATTTGGACATTGCAATACATACGAGTACGTTGACGTTTTTGTAAGAACATTATTTTAATTTATAACACAATTAAAGACAACTTTTTACTAAGTAAAAAATTACGCGGAACCGAATACGTACGTAGTGTACGAACGTTCGTACGCTCAATCTTACGATTAAAAACGTACATCATTCAATGTCTGATTACGGAAGAGTCGACAAAGCTATATTTTACTATGGTATCATTGTGCTTGCATTAAGATAACTGCTTGATTTATTGAAACAATTAACATAAACATGACACGAGAATGCGATATCGGAATACTACAAATTTATTTACAGTTCAATCTTTACAGTTGGTCCATCCTCTACAGAGTACAAATTGTGACTTTCAAATTTAGAACTCGATTACTTGAAACAAATTGCGAAACAGATATTACTCATAATAGGTAGATGACATATTTACTAACTTTTTGGTCGAGTAATTTATTACATGAAAAAATAATTAACAATTGCATTACCGAAAAAAATATTAGATCTTTTCTTTCAATAGAAATATGATATTATTCAATGTTCTTTTTTGAATAAAAGACGTTGTGTTTGATACTGAGCTCAGTAGATGAGAATAGGTCCGTCCTACGTGGCATTTAACAAACACAAGTGACGCAACAGAGCGTTATACGTCTGCTAAGCCCTTTGGGACGATAAAGGCGTGATATTATAGCAGACTAATTGGCGTCTTTGTCCATACTAGCTTGTAATCAATTTGTTATGTTGTATCGAGTTAATATATCGTTTTAGTCGTTGGAACAGTCCCTATTGTCTGTGTTGAACTCGCTTCCGTGTCTTGAGCGAGACAAATCACTCACATTTAATGGATGGTTATCTTGGTTGATCTCTCAGGCTGTATGTATCTTTTATTCCGTTTTCTCTTATCACGGGGCATGTAACATCGTTCAAATTGCGACATCTACAGTCTTATCAAAACTGTCGTGATTTAAAAAGGAAAGTTATGTTTGACATGACATTTTACTCTACAGAAACCTATTCTGTAGAGTAATTTGTCAAATATTATGAAATGTATGTTTATTATTACGTTGTGTTGTAATACCTCAGGTATTTACGACACGTCGTCTATTCGTCTATTTATAAATATATGAATGGCAAAATACAAGAGAATTATAAATTCTGTTAAAAATGAGGAGATGATAAACAGGTTTTAGCCTAAACATCGTATGACGTATATTCGTCAGAGGACGTTTAACATATAGTTATTAGCACACGTCTGTCGCATCAGGCTTGATGTCCAAAGAATAATATATATATATATATATATATATATCAATATAATAATATTTTTGTTGTTTTTATATTGCCGCGGTGCCACAATTAGGAAGCAATATTTCGAGATGTATTATAAAGCTTTCAGCCGTGTAATTGTGTTAAATCTCATTACCAAACTCTCATCCAAATCTGTTGTTATAATTTAAGATTTTCAACAGTTAACATGTCAACAATAGTTGGTTACTATGGTTACTGGCTAAGGGATAATCAAGGTCGAGATCTCGGACTGGAATAGGAAATCTTTACAGTAAATAGTTTTAAATAAGATGTAATAGAAGACTAAGATATCGGTATTATATTACTATTGGGTATAAAAAGAAATCATAATTAAGTTATTAGAGAAGAAAGTAAATATGTAAAAAGTACTAGCGGAAGAAATCTTGCGTAAATTGCGTAAAGGTATTTTTTTTGTAGGTGTATACTACGTACTTTTATATAGGTACACTCGAAAACATCACAGTAACCTTTTTTGTTTTGTGTGATAGTAATAGCTTGTCAGTCAGCGGAAAGAAACGAATATAAAAAAAACCTGCAGTTTGTTGTCCTACATTAATTATATTCATCTGCTAAGGGGTTCTAAGGGAGAGCCTTTAAAAAACATTGTTTTATTGAGATATCTATATTTTTAGAAAGGCAATCGTATTTCCATTATTGTCATTTTTGTTTTATGAAGTCGTTAAACATTGTTTTCAATATTTAATAATGTTTTGTTCAGTTTAATGTAGGTGGTATGTACCTTGTAATCCAAAAAGAAAACTTTATGTCACATGACTACTGTTGCTTTAAATGCTATTTACATAGATCGTGACTTTTGATTTCAATGTGACCTTATGACGTTTATGATGATCAAGTTTAAGACTATGTATATGCTAATCCGGTATAATATATCACTATATATATAAATTGCTATGGATATGTATATACCACTAGAGGCTATTATAAATATTTACTAGTTTATTTTCAATACGTTTATTTATATTGATAAAAAGCAGATTTATATATTGATAAAAAGCGGATTTATTATAAACCAATCAATTAAATTTAATGTCCATTTTATTTTAATAGCATAATTAGATATGTATAGATACCTATCCACTAATTAAGGTTATCGCCATTTTACCTACAAAAAGCACGAGACAATATAAGCCTATACACATGCCTTTAGTATCCACAAATTACAGACAGAATACATTTCTCTGGCGAGCGGGTGATACTTTAAACGAACAAGCAAGAAAGTTCGACATTGATGTTTTTAATACTCAACCAGATGCAGTGAAGCGCATGCTCAGTCTTGATTTTTTTACAAGGTTTAATGCTGATTAATTTTACTTTATTTGTTATATGTTAGATGTTTAAGTGATAAAATAGTTGCTGTCCACGCATTGTTATTTAAGAGTTAGTCGTGGAGACCTATCATTGGCTCTCTGTTGCATATTTATTTTCACTACTATGTATTTCAAAGCTGTTGGTCTTCCTAATACATAAATAAATAAATTTTAGGATATACCTATATAGATAACAAAAAGGACAACAAACCACTAAAAAAATCCAACCACCTGTTTCTAAGTAAAGCGTCTTTTTACCTACTGACTTTTTTCTTTTAAATCAACAATGTTAGTGTATACACGACGTCATCGCTTCGATTACACAGGCAATTATTATTTATAAACGAAAGACTAATTCATAGAATTTGTTAGTAATATGGTAAAACCGATGTCGTTTAAAAATCCCCATTCCGTCTAAATGACAAGGCTGATGTACATTTACACATTGTTCATAAGTTTTTTATATTCTGTACTTTATTATAATGTTAAGTACACCTGTGTTTATTACTGTACGTGCTTCACGTCTGCAATCGCATTTTCACACAAGGATTCCTCGTAGTATCAATAGGTAGGTACGACAAATTTAGACAAATCAAGTCTGTACCATGTTTAAAAAAGGACACGTTAAAAGAAGAATTGCAGATTTGGCATTGTAAGTAGGTACAGCATTTAGGCTGCTCTTTCCTTATATTTTTATTTAGTATTCTCTCTAGAAAAATAAGTAGCTGAAGTTCGGTTATAGTCTTAGATGCCCATAATAATATGAAATTTGGTAGAATGTCGACACTGTCGTGGAGAAGACATAAATGTAGATTATGATCACATGTAAACTCATTGTTACAGAAGCATCAAAGGTGTTTGAATTTGTTATCATTGCGATTCATATATTCGCCTAGCAACAACATCACAAACGAGTTGGGTGTAAAAACCCAGGATTCAATCTCTTCGACTTAAATGTAAAAGTAATGAAAAGAAATGACCCCTATATCTCGGAGGTTTTTTGACCCATACAGGCCCATATTCAAGCTCGACCGAGGTATGACCCCAAGGTGTCTGCACACCAAGTTACAAGTCAATCGGTCCACTGGTTACGGAGTTATGCCGGTCACTAACAGACAGACACACAGGCCCACAGTGTTTTTATTAACGTCTTCGAAGAAGACTCAGAAGTTAATAAGTAGACTTACAAATAGAAAAATAAACCTTTTATATCAATGTAACAGCTCACATTGGATGTCTCTTGGCATAATGCTATATATATTTTCATGTGATGTTGAAATCCTAACTTCCTAACTAATATTATAAAAGCGAAAATGAGTTCGTTTGTTTGTTTGTTACCTTTTCACGCCTAAACCACTGCACCGATCATCCTAAAATTTTGCATATACGTTGTCAGGTGTACAGAAACGGACATAGGCTAACTTTCATCCCGAAAAACATTACTGTTCCCGAGGAAATCAATAATAACGTTCTTATGATAATAGATGGCGCCACGTGTCTTTCGAATCATGATTGAATTATATTATTACAAGCAGAGTACAACCCGAATTTATTGTCAAATTCTAAATTAACGCGAGCGAAGCCGCGGACAAAAGCTAGTACAATGTATAGTTATAATGAACTCATATCAAGTAATTTGATTGGCTGTTGGTAATTTAGTTAGCCAATTCCAGCAATAGCCAAGCCTTTGACAGGCTGTAAACATTTTTTTGTGTTGGTTTGCCTCTGAGAAACCGAGCGTTGGGCCTATAGAATATTTAACATAACCTCAACGTACTTTACTACATATGTGCAATAACGCATGGAGGTTGTCATTGATCACTGATTGTTATGATGTATATATAATTTATATAATTGCTTAATATCTGACGGGTGGCGTGAATGCAGGTGATTTGTTCACGCTTGATGATAGCAATTTAAATGTATCTCTTAAGGTAAAATATACGGATGCAATAATTACGGACATAGACTAGCGAACAAAAAACTATAAGTATTGTTTGGTGATTTTTAAATTAATTGTAGACAATTAAAACCATTATTGCATTTATGCTATTATTGCCCAATACGGAACTTTTGATTCAATATGATTCATTGGTATTTTTTGTACAGAATAAAGAAAATAAAATTTGAAATATAAATGTTTTACTATATTTTGAATAACATCGGCAATTTGTATGATATAATGATAATTCTTGTTGCAAATTAATTTATCATTTTAAACGAACTCTGTAAGGAGTTATATTAATTTAGATATTTAAAAGGATATTGGCAGACGAGTCCGCCTGTCATCTGACAGTAACCGCCGCTTATAAAATGGCCATGTTTAATTTTTAGGTATTGCAGAAGTTAAGTAAAGGGAACATAGCCAAGCTGTTGCTTACCGTAAGATATGGAAGGAAGAGATATAGGTAGCTGATTTACCCTTCAATCGTAACAAAAATATATTTCGCGAATGAGTCATACAGAATGGTGTACGTATATAGATAATCCATTAAGTTATAGTGACCCTTGCAACTAGTAATAGGAGAGAGGGGGACAGAGTATCATCATTGACGGATGGAAAAGTCAGGTTCCCGAGTCACCTGTATTTTGCTATTTTTTTTTGTATTGCGCGCTTTTAAGTAGGTATCAATTTGACTTAATACAGGCATAGCAGAAAAATAATTTTGTATGATTAAATGTCAGTATTTCAGTTACTACTGTGGCCAAAATTTGGCGAAATTTAATGCGAATCAAAACCTTGTAAACGCATTAAAGTAAGTACGTACGTACTTAACGTACGTAAGTAAGTACGCTTATGTTTTCAATTGCCCATCTAATCGCACAAGACTTTATTGTTGCTATGTATCACAGTATGATTCTATTTTCAACCTACACTTATTCGCTGGTCAGCTATTGATCTAACCAAATTGGATTGAAAACAAAATATCTGTTATGCCTGTCGCCTAGTGACTGTCGCCTAAAGACCGCCCGTCGTGCCGCGGGCGATGCAACCCGAAGTTAACGTCATTTTAAGGTCACACTAGATGTCAGAGTATTTAAAATGGATTGATCGGCTTGGTCGTCATTATTATCTTACTATCTTTGTATTTAAACGTAATATGCAACATGCACCAGATTTTAAGTTAGAACTCCAGCAATACAATGGTGTAAACCGTATTGAATTTCATGCAATAGTTTTTGCGTGATGTGTGTGCAAACCTACAGACGCACATACTAAAAATAATTTATTTGGCTTCTAATAAAGAACCCACATATTAATTTTCTAACTTCTAAGAGTTACCTTAAATGCCACGTTTTTTTAAATGAAATGCAAATGTATAATTACGTAGGTGTCTATTTATGTTATTAATATATTATTTATCGTCTACGTCTTGTCTATATCATAAATACTATTAGAAAACAACGAATAAAACACCTTTCATTCCTTTTTTCTTTAAATGGTTCCAGTTATTACTTGCAATCGTGATACACAACATTGGTCATTCGGCAACGTTTCTGTTCTGCAAATTTAAACAAAGTTTACTGCATATTTAGCAGGATTATTTTGTTTTATTTAAGCTACCGAATTTAACACATTACAAGCAAGATATCAATATTTAAAGAAACAAGAACTTACATTAATAGCGAAAGTGTGTCATAGTCATAAATTAATCTATACTAAATAATATTATGAAGATAGAGCGCGAATTTGCCAGTTTGTGAGGAGGGTAATCAAAAACAAAATTAAAAATTCTTTCGCTAT
The DNA here is from genome assembly GCA_963564715.1 of Catocala sponsa. NCBI lineage: Eukaryota > Metazoa > Arthropoda > Insecta > Lepidoptera > Erebidae > Catocala > Catocala sponsa. Next base: position 16,750,051 of record OY751333.1, read on the forward strand.
TTGTAAGTTGGATTATTCCAGATAGATGCGCTATATACGTTTTAGATACGTGTAAACTGGGTGGAAACGGTAGTATGTGATATATGTAGGTACTTACTATCAGTGTAGTGTGGAGGCATGAGTCTAAGAAACACATCTCCCCTTCGCCCCCACGGTCTGTGTCGCACGTTGTTGCACTCGCCGCTCGCGCTGCGGTATTTACTTGGAGGACATGGGATCCGGCTGGATTCATCTTCCTCGTATGAGCAGTTGTGCCTGTACAATTAAAAATAATGTTGACTGGCTTGTTAGTTATATGGGCCTTATCAGTATTCCATGTACAAGAATGAAATGGCTCTCGACTCGTTCCCGCAATAACAACGACAATCCCCTTGTCATTTGCTTTAAAAGGTTGTGAATTCTAAAAGATTGTGGTGGACAGGGGCCTGCCCTGTGCTTGTTTGAGATTGATTATAGCTGATCGTATATTCATGTACGACTTTTTTTTGTGATTTTCAGATGCTTGGATAATTGACATTTTATCAGATATATCATACATAAGTATGTATATATTATATATGTTGATCTACTCTCTGTGTAACCCCCTGCTGAATACTTTTGATAAAGATAAACATTTATGCCAAATCACATCTGTTCAATAATAGCAGGTAGAGAATCCTTTATGAAGGGTAACATAACTACAGTGTATAAGAATAAGGTGAGGTAGGTACAATGGATCTGTGACTAAGTTATTGGAATCTAATCTAAATTTATAGTTAGTAATATAGGCAATGGTGCCAATTCTGTTGTCACAAAATTCTCTAAGCTTAACTAAAAATCACTAAAATTTAGTTTAGTCGTCTCAAATGACATTTCGTATTCTGAAATCGTTAAAAGTGACAGGACTAAAAAAAATTTTAGTGATTTTTAGTTAAGTTTAGAGAATTTTGTGACAACAGAATTGGCACCAATATATGTTAAAAAGAGGCATAGGGCTTAAAAATGAAACCGTCCATCATCTTCATCTATCTTTCGGAGAAATTCACTGTATTATAATATATGTACTAGGAATGAATCCTGTTTTTCCGCACAAAGAACACCTAGAGATCGAACGTACTTGTCCAGAAATGTAAGAAGCTAAGTTATTGATACTGGCATGCAAACATAATAAACTGAGTTTAGAATTGTATACTTACCAAAGACATTTTTTGGATAGGTATAAACTATTTTTTGGATGACTATTGGATAACATTTTTGGGTCATGGTGCTATTCGTCAGCAATACTTATAACTAATAGTTATAATGTTTTAATAGCTTCGAGACTTTAAATATGACGATATTATTTACAAGCAGTATATTTATTTTAATTGCCTGAAGTGGCAGACGTATCAGAGGCTCTGGCGCATTTGCCATATTAGGCAGCACCAGGCAACACAATATCTGATGGTAAGCGATAATCGCTACTTAAGGATAAGGCTGTGTTTTCCTAATAATACAGAAGCAATGGCATGAAAACACAATTCGTTTTCCCATTTCGTGGGTAAGACGACTTGCGAACGAAAGGTCGTGGATTCGACCACTCTTAGCACAAGTATATTAGCTTACCTGGAGAGGTTAACATGAATGCTAAAAAGTTGTAACCAACATTTTTAGTAATGTTTTTTTATAGAAGTAAAATTTAATACGCAATATTTTAATACATACTATTTTGTCTTTATCCCCAACGCAATGACGAGTTGTATATTAAGCCCACATTTTGCTGGGTATATTTAAGACCCACGTTATAGGTATGTTATCGTTGACCGGGCAATTCCAAAGGTCGTACTGCTACTGAGATTTACCTTCCAAAAAACTTATTCCCGATCCGGGAATTGAACCCTTGATCTCAAACTCGTCCGCATACCTACATAAGCGCTGAATGACGCCACGGACGCATCGAGTAATTTCTTAATCATGTAGCCATCAGAAGATCATCGCCTGCACGCTGCTAGTCTTTACACTCATCACATACAAAGTTTTCTATTCTTTATTGCTATGTCATATAAAACGGTTTACTTACGCATCGCTAGCACCCAATAAAAACCGTTTTTCTAAAGCAAGTGCTTCACTGACGGCTCTTCTTAAATCGCTTGGCACTGCTTGAATGTTACTGTCATCTAACTTGGCTCTCTGTGCGCTAGTCTGTACTGCCAGTACAGCCGCAAAAAGCAGTAGACTTCGTCGTATCCTGTAACAAAAATTAAAAGTCAATTTAGTAAAGTTATACATCTTCTGGCTAAATCTTAGTGTTGTGACAGGATTTATAAAAGACCCCTATTTCATCCACGTTTAAGATTATTGTTGCGTTTCCGTAGTTCGTAGCATGATGTCATATTGCGAAAAAACCTTCGTTAAGAATTGGGCTATTAAATAAAATAAGGTTTTTTTTAAATTCCAATGGGGAGATTGCTGCGTTTAAATTAAAAACAAACAATCTCTTTATTTTCTTATATTAATATTTTCGCTTTATTTTATTAGTATGGATTGTGAATCGAATAAATACTTATTACGTGCAAGTATGGAACCCGGTGCTTGCTGCATTGGTATTTTAGTAGCTAGGTGATTTCTTCTGATTTCAATTTCATAATAATATAGTAAATCTTATCTAATCTAATCTTAATATAAATCACATGCTGTCTTTATCTTGTTACGGTAAATAAGAGTGATGGCCGACTTTTGTCTAATTCATAAATGCTTCTTGGAGATTGTGAAATAGGGCGTTAGAATAATAAATTAATATAAAATTATACAATCGCCTAAAAATCAATAAATCTTTAAATAATAATTATTAATTACTTTAAAATAATAATCAAAAGTATACATTAATTCAAAATGTAATCAAATATAGTAACGCTTAATTATTTGATTTATTTTAATAGTTTCCTAACGTTTATTTTTAATGATACTTGATTTATAGGTGTTTTGTTGCATTTGTTAATAAATTAATTGTTTTTTGTTCCGTCAAGGTAAAGTAATTAAAAATATATTTTAATTTTGACTGCATATATGGCGTAGCGGACAAGTGGTGCTTGGTAGCTACCGCCGCACCGTGTGTCGTGGGTTCGAATTCCACTCGGCATTTGCTGATTATTACACAAATAATAGATTTGTGTGACAATCTACAAATGATGTGAGTCTGCGTATCAGTATTTCCGTTTATTTGTAAAGCGTCCTGCGACCTAGAGCTTAAACTCTAATGTGAGAAGAAGTTGTCTTTTAAAAACAAACGAAATACATAAGCAATATATTTTCATAATTATATACATTATCATTCTGTACAGCTAAATAATATAACTTCAAGAAATAAAAACGATAACTTAATTACCTACATATATCCGCTTACAATATACGCCTACTTATTCAATTAAACCGTAAATTCTAACGCAATAAATACTTACAATACCGTTTAATCCAACGCAATAAAAGTGTATATAATTATAAATAACAGTTAAATGGTTAATTTATATAAATGTACTTATGGCACCGTGAATCTTTGCTTCGTTACGTTCCGTTGAACGTAGATGTGAAATATTAATATGTCGTTAACCCACATTTATGACAGGCCTTACGTTAGAGTTCAAGGTATAACAAACTGGGTTTACAAAGAACACCTTCACTGTTTCCTTAAATGAAGTATTATATAATATTATATGTAAATAATATAATATACCCATCAAATACCCATCCCCTTAGCCCAGATTTATTAGATTCCATATATAGCAATAGTCTTCAACACCTGCCGTGGCGCGGTAAGTGTCCCATCCCACGCTAGATGAAAACTCTCAAAGAGCTTCTACACGTTGGACCCACGTTCCCATGTAAGTCTCCCAAAGGGCCGGGTTTTTTTCCTAGCGTACTAGGAAAATACCCGTGAAAGAAAAACATACATATAATATCAGCCCTGTATTAAACTGTCTCCTGCTGGGCACGTCTCAGTGTGGGAAGGGTTAGGCCATAGTCTATCACACCGGCCCAGAGCGGATTCTTCACATATCTTGAAGAACATTATGGAGAACTCTCAGACATGCAGGTTTCCTTACGATGTTTTCCTTCAACGGTAAAGTTAGCGATGATCAACTATTTATAACTTCAAAAAGTCGAAGAGATGTGCGCTTTGGGGTCGAAATCGGGTCCTCTACGTAGCACTCCAACGCTCTCCCACTAAGCTATGTATTATAAACATCGTAATAACTAAGTAATATAAATTTTATTCATGCATGAATGTCGTTCTAAGTTGTACTAACTCGAATGAAATACTACTTGGTTTTTGGCCCACCAGAAATGTAAATGACCGCTCTGAACATGAGTTAATCCGTAATAAAAAAGTGTACAAGCCTATTTCATCGCACAGACAGATGTCTAATAAAACTACCGTTTGAAAATTGAGTAATATTGAAGTCTTTAATATAAGATGATAATTGCACTTCGATCACAAAATTATTAAGATAGAATTATGAATATAATATAAATTATTCATACATATGTGTGTTAATCCAAATTGAAAAATAATGTCGGCTGTATATTTTGTCACATCTAAAATATGAACTTTTGGCAGTGAAGCAATCGACTCTTTCCAAAAGAATGATATTAAAAAATATTCATCAAAAATCATCAGTCCTTTTGATACAGTCAATTTTCTCGAGTCTATCAATTTGTCAAGTTTGTTATATAGCTTTATATATTTACTTAAATATATTAGAGAACTTTTGGCTACGCGGTTTAGATGAAGCCAGATGATGTCATGTAATTTTTCAACATTATTTCGATAGCGCTTGCATAGGAAGAGAGGTATTTGAATCAATATGCCTGACCGCAGGGTAACCAACAACCACAAGCATGCTTTCGTTTTTATCTATAATCTCTTATGGCTATGTAACAGTACCGGTTATAACATATATTCATACTTTCTACTAAAATAGGGTTCAGCGATCCGAAACCAATTAATCTTTTCTTTGTCAGCTAATTTCAATTTGTTGATTGTGCTTTAATCTGTCTAATGCTGAAATGTTAGACATAATTGAAAAGCAATTGTGTCTAGTCGTCGCCGTCGGCGGGTAGTTGCAGCTTAAAATGTCAATGAGTTGTTTTATATCATATATTTCCTTGCAAAAGAAATTAGTGCTGTGGGTCATATAGTGCCAACCACTTATAATTACACATTTCTCCATTAAAGTCTGGACTCCTATTTTCACTCCTATTTTTACAAATATTATGTACGTTCCCTTAAGCAGGTTAAGGGAACGAGAAATATACAAATTTGTTTACGTATTTATAAAATTAGTAAGGATCACATAGTTACTACAAAATATAAATAATCTTCCTTAAGGATATAAGGATATAAGTTTATCTTGGAAATAAGTGTCACGTCATGAGTATGAGTTACGATGTTTTTCTAAATACCTACATTATAATTATTTTCTGCGTGACAGTCACTCGAGTTATGCAAATGCTAATACAAAATACTCCATCATAACAACTCCGGTTGCTCTTATAAAACGATTTAAACAACGTCAATATAATCTATACTAATATTATAAAGCTAAAGAGTTTGTTTGTTTGGTTGAACGCGCTAATCTCAGGAACTACTGGTCCGAATTGAAAAATTATTTTAGTGTTGGATAGCCCATTTAACGAGGAAGGCTATAGGCTTTAAAACATCACACTACGTCCCACGGGGGCGGCACAGTAATCATAAACGCGGGTGAAACCGCGGGCACATCTAGTATTTTATATCCGCGTTAGTGCAAGTGGTTGACCTTTGAGTTCAGTAACAGTTCACGATTATCTAATATTAAATTGTATGAAATATTTTCGTGTATCTAATTATAAAGTTAAAGATATTACATATTGAAATGACTTGCCATAATTCTAACCGGAACTGTCAAAGCGGTAGTGTTTTGCTTTCTTCCCATCAAATAGAAACAATGCAACGTAGGTAGACATTTAGATCAAAATAGATAAAGAAACCAAGAACAGCACTAGTATACATACTTTATGCACATACCTATACGAGTATATATTATAACTTTTGAATAGAAAGGTAATTCTTTATTGTAATTAAGCATTTGTTTATGGTTCTATGCATAGGTGCGAAGAATGTGATAACATATACATTGTAGCGATATTTTTTATGAGTATAGATATGAAGTCCAATGTTACCGTGTTTAATATGAGTTTAGTAAGTAATGATAGCCCAGGGGACAACAGTTGGATTGGTATCGGTGGGTCACAGGTCACTGGGATTTAGGATCGTAATACTGTGAGGCAGTTTAAAAGTTTCTAAGATCTGTCATGAAGTTGATCATGATGAGTGTATTATCATTTTTATTTCGGGAAGAACTTCGTGTCTAGGAGTAAGGGAAAGTCTCCAATGCTAGTTTACGGTTAATACTAGTTGAGAATGAACTAAGTGTTATTTATACGATTGTCTTATGTAAATCAATATTGCGTATCGTTACAATTGCCAATGTGTGAAGTAATAAGGTAAGTTATAGTAATAAGGCTCGTAAATACTTTCAAGTTTCGTAATTGGTGAATTAACTGTCAGAAAAGAATGTTGATTAATAATTGCATTATACCTTTATGGTTTTATATTGAACTGTAGTACATTTAGGTCGATACATTCGTATCTAGTCGTAAAGATTACAAATTGCTTTGTAAATTTTGTAATAAGTTTTTGTGAAATAATAAATATTATTGTAAGTTAATTATTTTGATGTACAAATATATTGTTTTGATATTTACAATTACAAACAATTTGTGCTCACGAATTCGCAAAATTTCGTCTATGAAATAAGTTTACTCACGGTCAAATTATGGGTAAAAGAAATGAAGTGCTTGAAAATATTAGACGAGAAAGAAAGTAAAACAATTACACGTGAGAAACTATCTAATTTGCACAACAATTCCTAGTGTTTAACAAATGATTTCGACGTTCACTGGATCTTTTTTAGCTAAAATATGTAGAACAGTCGATTACTTTTTTCTTTCTGTGTGCTTACAATTCTTAGAGCGGTAATCAGTCATAATACTGTGCTTATTGAGTTTTGGTTTAGACTAATATGAAACTGCCTTATTGATAGAGTGACGTAAACGCAAGTAAAGGTGCTGCTGTCACTCGTAGTCCAGTCGACTAGTTATTGATAGGAGCATGAAGTAGAGAGTCGTGAGAAGAGAGCTGTAGGCCATGAAAACTGTGGCGTGTCCTCTAGAGAGATGTGTCCTCTAAATGACTAAGGAGTGCTTTGAAAAGTCTGTAACAGAGGTTACAGACTTTTCAAAGCACTCGTTAGTCATTTACGAACAACACACATTTACATAGATAACTTTTGATCCTAGCTAGTTGCGTTAGTTGAGCACCATATGAACGCTAAAGGTGTCCACCTTTAGTGTTCATATGGTCATTCACCCATACTACCCAGACCGGACGTGACGCACGCATCGAATTTCATAATGAACTTCGTAATTATATATTTTTAATAAAAAAATAAAACACACCGTAAGACGATATTTTTGAGACACGATAATGTTAAAGGACGCTGCGAGGCAATTACGAGTCAAAATTTCAACGCTTAATTGTCTTCTTTTGAACCCGGAGGTTACTTCAGAGCAAATTCATATAATTTGGTTGGAAATAACCTCCAACATCGTAATTATAAAACTACATATTTTAAGTGGAATTCGGAACTAATTGTAAGAGCAATTAACGTGACAAAAGTCTAAGAACTATATATAGCATTGACTAATCGAGGTAATTAGAGTTAATACGCAATTTAAATTGATTAAAATCGTATACGAAATAAAGTTTCGTGTCATATTGCTATGTAACAAGTACATTCATAATTATTTAAATAAATATAAAGGTAGAGTCATCAATATAAAATTATTGGTCTAAAAATATAGTAAATATATAATTTGCTTAAAGATGTTCACAGTAATTTCAATGAATTAATATTGCATTATCCTCCAAAAGAATTGCTTCCGATTCTTTCGCGGTATTGGAAGTAACTTAAAGAGCTTTTGTGAAGGTCATCGAAACCAATTACTCCCAGACGAATTCAATGTCATAAAGACAATACGATCTTTTATTTCAGTCTTTATCATTAGGTTATTAGCTACGCAGTAAGCGAAAGTGTGGTCGACAGTGTGGTGACCAAAAGTTTGAACATTTAAATGGATATCGCTACTAGAGTATGTTGGACAAGGTCAGATGTGGCGAAACTTGTACGAAAACACTAGCACTGGATGAGACATGCGGACTCATTTGTTTTCCAATTGTTGTTTTAATATGCAGCCGCTACCTTGTTGAGTCGACGACTAATTTACACAATGATACATACATAGATATTGTAACAATGTACGCGTGATTGGAAAATATGAATATCAATTTTTATATTTTACATTTAACATAATGAAGTGATTTTTAAAAATAGAGTCGCATCATACGCACTTAATTGCTGATAACTGAAATCGTGTTTCCGCGTAAACCCGCATAACAAAGTTACTCAGGAAATAGAATGAAATTTTGTTTCCGATATCAGGTTTCCTTAATCGATGTAACTAAATGGTGGTGTCACTTCTATTGCCCACATGACAAAAAAGATAATAGAATTTTCACGGCATTAGTAACGCTAAAATCTTGCAACAGCGATGCATAGCCCCTGAGTACCTAATAAAATGGATCATTGTGCTTCAAAGGCGTTTTACGAGATCGATTGCTGTTCATCCGACGCACTGTTTCTAAACCATTACATACAAAGTTTCTAACAGAAAACTTGCGCATAATATTTATAGTCATTAAACCGTTAATTAGTATTATAAAAACCTAGCCACGCAAATTTATCGAGTTGCAAATGTGCATCAATTACGTGTTACTTACTTGAAAGTTTACGTACCGCGGCAGGCTTATCTAGATGATTTATCTCTACGTAAGTGGTCTACGATACTTGAAATTTATTCCGACACCCATTGTTCGTTTGGGAAGGTTGTGCAAATAGTCATGTGATTTGCACATAATCGGATAACCATGCACATATGAGCTAAGATAACTTGGCTCCTGTTATTTTGGCTAGCCGATTAGTATTATTTGACCATGTAGTCAATGGATATATTTTTACAATGAGCTAATAGCGGCTTAATAGTGTATTCCCTAAAAGTTTGAAAATTTGATTTGGTGCCATCATTGGTGGTGCGAGAGAAGGGTTGTTTGCTACCTTGGAAAGGTGACGAAACACTCAAATAGCTCCTACAGTGCGTAATCCTGTCGTCTCGCTCTAACCTGTTGATGGTGACCACCGAAGAAGTTTTAATATACGTAATCCAAGTTCCTATTCAAGTAAAGAAAAGGCTTTGTTATTGCTGACCTTATGCCACGTGAATGGAAGTATATTGAAAGGATCGGATTATACTTGAAAGTAGATCGGCTTAGTACAAGTGACCTATGGACTACATTTGGGTTAATGGCCGTAAGCCAGTATTTATGTTACTTTTGAAATGGATTATGGGAAGTGCAAAATCACGAATATTGAATTTTGTCTTTGTTCTTTCGCACTGGACGACAAGAATTATGTACTTGTATAAACAGTACGTGCTTAATATACTTATGTAAAGCATGATGTAAGAATACCAAAGTAAAAATACTAAAATAGAAATGCACGAAGAAGTACGTACCTAATCCAAAATTAGTTGTATATAACACAAAGAAAATAGACCACGGATAGCGGCCCCCATTGCAACGCTTGCTGCAAGTTTATATTCCAAATATGACAAATATTGTTTAGACCACAGATAAAATTGTTCTTTCACCTTTTGTTGTTTTTGTGTCTGTTGTGAATGTTTGAAGACCCTTCCCGCCTTAAATCATAGATTATATCTACTCGAGGTATTATTTTTAATATACCAATCAACAAATAATAAGATAATAACATGTTCAATATAATGAATCAATAAATTAGTAGTACATATTGCGCCAGGTATAAAAATAGCGGTTATTTAGCATAATGTAAACAATAATTATAGCTGACTAAAATTTAATAGGTACCAGAAGCTTAATAATTAGTTTTGACTGGCATCATAACTTCCTGCACAATTGTTTATATATATAAAAAAGCATCTACTTTATATGAACTTTAATGCATAAGAATATTTATGTATGGTCTACGATTTTCAAGTTTGTGTGCATTGCATTTTATGCTTTTGATAATTTTATCTGACTTGTAGTTCCATTGACTTGACACATGTGTGTAACCGCAAACATAAATATTGATTGTATGGATGTTTAGAAAAATTATCAGTGATGGTACGGAATTCTCAGTTGCACCCGGTATACGAGTTCTCTATGTATTATGCGTGTATATTAAATTTTAGGAAGATAGCGTCCACTTTTTTTTGGTGTTCCTGCCTCGCGGACAACTCTGCAAACACTCAAACAATGAACAGAAAGAAGACTGGGTACAACTATATGTGGATCACTCAAAATGTTGTGCCATGTGGGACAAGGCGACCACATAAACCAGTACGCCATCCTTGCATCAAATAATATTGTAAACACAATTATCAGTTTGATATACTTCTTTCTAATTTAAGCGTGATAAATAGATACTTCTTATTATATAATATGCTTCTTAATTGATTTTAATAAACAGTCATAACTTCTATCATTAAGGAGCACTCGCGAAATTCTAATTAAAGATTTATAAATATTGACTAAAGATAACGAGTATTTTATAGCTATATCCTTGCGGTTTTATACTAATTAATACTAAATTAATAACAACTAGCGTTTATGATTGGTTTATTTAGATATCATGAGACTTAAAAAAAGGGTAATATACCTTTTCTTTTTTTTAAGTAAATGGTATGCTAAATCAAAACGTAGCAATTTATTACCAGAAAAACTTTGGTGAATAAAAACTAAAGAGATTAAAAGGAGATGCACCGCACCTTGTTTATTAACTTCATGGTATTAGTAAGTATATACAGCAGTGTGCGTAAGTAGGTACATATTACTACCGAGATTAAATTACACCTAAAGTAATTATCGTCATGCAAGGACAGTGACTTTAAAAGAACCTTTTCGGTGTAAGATTTTTTACTACTTATGTAAACCTACTATTAAATTAATTTTAACGTACATTAAATTGATTTTTTGTTTCGTTGCAAGTACCTAAAAACTAAAGGTTTATCAACAAAAACATTCGGTTCATTGAACATTAATTTAAAAGTATAATAAAATTGTAACTGGTGGATGTCTGTACGTAGAAGATATTTAAGAAAAATAATGTAAGCCATATACATAAGTCAAAAGACTTACTTTCAGATTTTTTGTCTGTCTGTATGTTTGTACGTGCATCACGCAAAATCGACTACACGAAATGGGATATGGTAATCATAGTATTATGTCTGGATATCTAGCTTAAAATCTCTTGATCACCTAGGAGTCTAATATTAATAAATAACCTACTACAATCCAAGTCGCCAGCAAGAACTAGTTTAAAATATTATTAATTTGTATAATTTACATTACAATTACATTAAACATAATTAAAAGACAATAATGTCTTATGAACTCCTTAGCTATATACTACAATCGAAGATCTATTGCAAAAATTAATTACATGTAACAAAATGTTACTACATAGACAGTTTTTGTTAAAATCTCAGGTGTCCTAAATATTGTAATAGTTGTTGAAATACCAAGACGCTTGATTAGAAAATGTTTCGTTCCACTGAAAAACTTAAAAGTTTGTTGTGCACTATTTTATTTGGGCAATCTTACAGCGCAGGATTTGGTTTTATTTTTTATGAATGCACTATTTCATGAAAATATAAGTAAAGTATATGGAATCATTGATTTCCCGTTGGGTGTGGCTCTGGCGTCAATAGAATATCATTTTAATATTCCCCACCAAAATTAGAATAATACACTCAAGATACATGACGCTCATTGGTGTATTTATGATTTAGATTATTCAAATTTTCACTTGCAAATGTAGTAGAATGATGAGCCTAAACCGTTATACTTGTATGAATAATGTAAAAAGAGTGAATAAAGTTAAATGAATATTACAATATCCTAGGGAGTGGCAATCATAGCTTGTTTATCGGTTTGTATGATATAACATTTTATAAAGCGAAAATATTTTTATTCTTTTATTTTTGTCTGTAGTGAATAAACTAAAAAACGATAGAACTGATTTAAAAAATGATTTGTCAATAGGACGCTATTTTATCCAGAAGTAACATGGACAATATAATATAATGCTACGAGCCACGGGATCGAATCAGTAATTTAAAACGGGATTAAATATAATGATCATCAAAAATACTAATTGGTCTGCAAATATTGCACAGCACAACGCGCATCCTATACGCCTTAAATCACTGCATTCCGTCTCGGAAGTGTTAGGTTATGTTAGGTTCCTTTTTTTAAACCCAGCCAAAAATAGGAGCCCCGCAAAGCGGGGCTCCGTCGACTTAGTTTGATCTCTTTAAAGTTTGCTGGCCATGAGTTGCTGATCAATTAGCTATTTCTGCTCACAGATTATATTTTTCTGCTCACAAAAATACCAATACTATGCTAACCATTTAAATAACACCCATTTAAAACGTGGATGAAACTGATAGCTGGTCATAAATAAAAATCTACAGCTTTTAGCCAACGATCCAATTTATAGTTCAACCCATCATAACAACAAAAAGCTGATCACATGATTGGAACTCTCGTAGATGACCTCACTAGCCGGACACCTGTCGACCTTTACTTGGCTAGACGTACTACATCCTGAATGCTTCTTCAATACTCACTACTCACTAGTTACTACAACACGTATGCGTTACGTACGTATGTAGTTAGCTATTATAATTACAACGTCAGGAAACAACTGTGTTAGTATCTCATGCGCCGAATATGGACTGATTAAACTAGTAGCTACTACCGAGCTACCGGCACGAGTTGATCGTTGACATTCAAACATATTGACGTGAGTAATGCGGTTTTTATATGAATAAATATTTACTGAATTTTAAGCGTGGCTTGACTTAATTTAGGGAGAGTCGATTTCTTTGTCTTAATGCAACGTCATCGCATTTTGATTTATTGTTTTTGTTTAATAGCTAGCTGGCTGGTTAAACACGCTGTTTTTTTAAGTCACCATGTTCGCAACAGGCTTAGTTCCTGTGTGGCGGTTGTCAAACGTTGAATCAACGAACACAGATACTATCGACACTATCATCTTCTTGTGATTTTTTTTGTTCCGCTTGGAGAGAGAGCCCACAATGCTAGGGGCACTGGCAGTAATCTCAATCATTGCGCCAACACCGTGCAGACGCATAAACATAACATAAGTTGTTATTTAAACCTATCAAAACATGCTAAGCCTGCGTTCTATGATAATTACATGCAAAAAGATAAAGTAATTAATAAAATCGTGCTTTAAACGAATGGTTTTTTTATATTATAAAATGCTACTATCATCTACATAGTAATATAAAACAGCATGTTATCGTCTATGTTATATACTACTAGCTTTTGTACGCGGCTTCGCTTACTCGGAAATACTCCTTTTTCCTGAATGTTATCCTATGTCCTTTTCTGTACTACTGAAAACGTGTATGCAGAATTGCATGATGATCGGTCGAGTAGTTAAGGCGTGAAAACGTAACGAACAAACAAACATAAATACTCATATTAGCATTTATAATATAAGTTAAGATTAGGATATCCTGTAATACTAAACCAACGACGGACGCAGCCAATATTTGTATAGAAAAAGAAATTACTAAACTTGAAGCGTTCATTAATACGGATAAAATATGTTTAAAATTATGATTTCGGTACTATCCAATTCAAATTTCAAAAGTGATTTTAAATCATGCTTTAATTAGCCAGCATGTCATACTACTTTTGGCATATCCCAACGTCATTAAAAAGCCCAACGTCATTAAAATTCACAGCTTGAAAATCAATAAAATTCATATTTCGCGAAGTTCTTATAATGAGTATCATAGATTTAATAATATTGTTTTATAAATTAGTTAGCTGTACTGCTTTGTGTACAATCTGTTTCGTACAATCATATTTCCGCATTATGCCTATGAAGTGATGTAACTTTAATATGTTTACGTGCATGCGGGTCTTGGGCAACAGTATGTATCATGTGAGCCCCACCCTACCTCTGTTTGTTTTTATTATCCGTGTAATGCTATTTTTAAACATAGATAAGTATTAATATTATAGTGTAATGGCAACATTGGACAGTAGTAAGTCCCATGCTAAAAGTTAATGATGACAATTTAATGAATTAAAAGAATATTCGATTTCTTTAAATTTTATAATACATAACTCATATTTTGTTTATAAGCAATTAGTGTACAACTAATAATAAATTGTAACTGGCCATTAATAAATAGCCTGAATAGGATGCATCGCTGCCACATCATTGGCGCCAAGTTTTGAAATTTGAATAAATAAAAATAGTAATGATAAACAATACATATCACATAATTATAATTTGCCTTATTGTTTTTCAATTAGGGATCAAATAACAAATACGTTTTATTCAATTCTATGTTTAAAATAAATATGGCAATAATTATGTAAGCAGAACTATGTTTTTCTATCATAGAAAAATATGTTTCGATAATATGTGTGAACAAAAATGTCTGTATCCGTATAAATGGGTAAGCTTTATGATTGTTTGTATTATTTTTATCAGTGTCGTAGCGTAGTGGGGGCGGCAAGGTTGGCCCGCCCCGGGCGGCACTTTTCGGGGGCGGCAAAATTTCACAATAAATAGTAAGTAATAATATCTTGTAAATATTTGACCCATTAAATGACGAACGAGAGGAATGGGTAGATGTACAATACACAATAATGATGACTGTTCTTGCCGAAAAGTTATTTAAAATTACTTATTTTATATTATAGTCTTTTAAATTAAAATACCTAAATAAGAGGGCGGTAAAACTTTCCTCCGCCCCGGGCGACTGACACCCACGCTACGCCACAGATTTTTATATTAGCATGTAGTAACAATAACATTTAGTAAATCTAGAAATACGTGTCAGCTTACTCAATAGGTGAATCAGTAAAAACCGAAAGTGAATATTTGCTTAATTGTGAAGCGGAAATCAACCTCAATCATCGATCTGCACGCTCTATCGAGTCTCTGTGACCAACATCACGTGATAGCATAACCCTACCAAATTGAATTTAACACCTTGGTACGGTGGGTAAATGTACTTTAGGCCATGCCAATTAACGTTGACTCTTGAGTCTTAGTGTGGCAACATTCTTGCGAAAACCCTGTCGAGCGCGGGGAAAAACGGTTACCTAATCCCCCACAATGTGATGTTTGCTGTTCGAACGTGTGAGACATTTAAAAGTGAAAATCGGTATTGATGTATATGTATGTGTCACACGCTTTTGTTCAACCGAGGTGTGGCCGAGGAGGTACTATGAGATAACGTTGTTTTACATTTGCCGGACTTCTAAATTTAAATACACCTAATGCAAAAACATTCTTTGTTACATATGCATAAAGGCAGTAGACGATTTAGATAATATTAATAAACAGCCCCTCTTCTATGAGAAGAGGTCTATGCGGCAATGGAACTGTAATGAAAAGAGAGCAGAGATGCATGCTGTAGGGTCAATTTAGAAATGTCTCTATGGCAGCCCAATAGTATTATCTAGTTGTTGGTAATAACCAACAACTAGATAATATTGTTAACGTTTTGCTATGCATTAACAATAGTTAATGCATAGCAAAACGTTAGGAGTAGTAGTATTAGCAGTTAGTACCTTTTTAATATATAAGCTCTACGGTAACAACATAGCTGGTTAAATATTGAATACAAGGTGTATTTATGTACTTATTTCTTTGTTATAAATACAACCGCATATAATATAAAATTTGCCTACGGTACTTATCGCGTTGGAAGCCAAGTCGTATCAGAAGAAGCATCGTCTCACAAAATAATCTTGTCGTGATCAATAGCAAGTGACAATTCATATTGACATTATAAACAAAGCAGCTTTATTTAGTTGTTTTTATAACGTAACAAGTGTTTGTTTTTAATAAATTAACAGAAATTAATATTCAGATATCAATACTTAACATAAGAATTTGTCTCTGCAGATGTAAAGTGAACGAGTGATGGTTGTGTTACGCGAGAGCTTTCTTTTTCATATTAGGTAATGCGGTATTATGACATAGACTAATGTAAATTAACTTCCAAGATATTGATCTTTAATAGAGTTCGTGTACTTAAGATGAATGAATATTAATTTCTTTATATTTTATTTACTTCTATGGAATGTGGTCATATTTGCTTCTCTTTTTTACCCGGTGATCTGACGATATCCATTAAGGTAAGAACTAGACAATTTTATTAACCATAACTTAAGCTATCTTCGATGAAGAATTAAATGATTTATTGTTTGTATTGGATGCATAACAATTTGATTATTAAAGGTTTTTAACTTGCGCTTATTTGAGTTGCATTTGTTTTAAGATGTGTAAGGAGTTAAAAGATGTTGCTTTCTTTTTCGGTCAGGCACTATCATATATAAAGAGTACTTAAAAATTTGTACTTACATTATAACGATACTTATAACTTCTGCAAGAAAATCGTAAAATACTATCGTACCAGCTTGCTAATGTTATATATGTTTATGTTTTTGAAGATGCTTGCTATTCAGTCACAGGTAAACTTATGAATGGTATAGGATGCAAGTTTTTGCCTTACAGATACACCAACACCTGGATTGACAAATAATATATTTTTTGTCTCGGCATGCGATTCAGGCAAAGCCGCAGGCAGAAACTAATATTTCATGTATTTTATATGTATAAAGAATTTAAATAATATATAACAATCATTCACAGGAGCTTAAATTATTGTTATAGACACAGACAGCCACAGCTGTTTTAAAACCGGTATTATTTAAATTGCATTATTTCAATAAAGTTGAATTTATAAATAAATTTGAATGACCCCAAAGACTTATTGATGAGCTTAATATACAAAATAAGTACACTATGGTAAATATAATATATTAGATATCTATATGATCCTGGTCTTATGGTGCCCAGTTGTATAGAGATCGGCTATCGAGTCTGATAAGATTTAGCTGGATATCGGTTTTCCACGTAACGCTCAGATCTACAGAAGACTAAGAGGACCATATTCAAAAGTCGGACTAGCTATCACAGTATTTAAGGGAATTGAGTCCTCGTATCAACTGTCGTTCATAATATTCAGTCGGTATCTACGGCGTAACATGATATGGGAAAGTGTAAGGATCTGCGCAGTCGCCACTGTAACACGAGCCTCCTAATAAAATGTAAGACACCTCTTCAATACATGAATGGTAGTCATAAACTTTTAATCAGCGTATAGTAGTGCATTGTAGTCTAGTCTGGTCATCAACTTTTTAATCCAGCCACCTTTAGACCATCGGCCTACTTAGATGGCGTCACGGGTTTTGTTTGCTAATTCTTCTTCTCTTCAGACTCGTTTGTTTGAGCGTTATAGGTCTTTCGGCTGTAATCAGAACGCTGTTTCTTCATAAAATTAAATATTACATTATTTTTTTATCTTTTTCAATTTAGAGGCTTTTATTACAAAATAATATGTTAGCCCCATCGTGGCTTATTCTAATATAATTACTTACTATGTAATGATAGGAGACAGAGGAAGTCGTTGATGTACATATATTTCAAATAGGTCTAACGCCGCATTTGAAGTAGGAAATATTACATTTAAAAAATACTACTATGCAGACCATTCTACGATCATGGCGTTTGCTGTAATACCATCAACGGTGACGTCCACAGTCGCAATTAGTTACGTTTCATTGTTTTGGATAAAGGGCCTATCGACCATCACCAACTTGATTACTCGCCAATCATTGTCATCGTTGTAGAGAACGCAAAAGTTTAATTTGGCGCTACATATATCTTTACTAAAATCCATTAATGTATTTAGCGTTTCGGACATATTCCAAACTTTCTCACATCTATGAATAGTAACATTATTATTTATATTACATGGAGTAGATGCTAAAAGTTTTAGATGCTTAAATTTTAAATAATATTACCTTTGTCTATTAACTTTAAATTCCTTAACCAACTAATATTGTAAATTATTCAGACATATTTGTTGTACCTTATTGAGTCATAGCAAGTTAACAATGTTTTGTTGCTAGGTTGTTTTGTTGCTAATAAGGTTAATGGAACTGATACAAATGCTTAAGGAATATGTCATTAAAATATATGCAAATAATAACAGTTGGTACCTTCTGCGGTTGATGGCGCTGCCATGTCTTTTAAACGTTATTTGGTATATACTATCCAGTAAATTGTATGGTCAAATATTGAAAACTTATAATTGTATATAATTATTTGTAGCAGTTGGGTTTCATACGTTCATTACCCTTTTTTTTCGAGAACTCGAATATCTGCACTTAACCTTGATGCAGAGTTGAGAGACTTGCTCGACTTTTAACAGTCATTATTCGAACGACGACAAAAAAACAATAAAAATTTTAACAAGTTTCTATCTTAGTTCGAGAGTAGACTACAATCGTTTAACAAAAATCAAGTTGAGATAATTGCCCCATATTATTGTTACTTTTATAAATAATACTTTACCAACTGGGGAATAATATCTGTCTCGTGGGAGCATTACAAAGATTTAACTCATGGATACAAAGTACATTTAGATATGTATATACTATCTTTATATCATATTTTATTTCTTACATCTATTGAATCCACTATCCATTACGCAATTTATGCAGTATTTTTTACCTTTACATAAGCATAGTTTTAGAGGTTACCAGTGACGTTTATTTCTGATGAAAATCTGATGAAATTAGTCAAAAACATACGAAGGTTGTCATTATTAAGAAACTTAAGCAGAAATATTTGTATATATTTATTTTTGCTATTTTGAGATTTAAGGTCAAATTTAGACATGGCACATAAAATCGTAAATCAACGATTTGATGTGAAATGTCTAAATTTGACCTTAATCTTAAAATCATAAACGGACTATTTTTAATTTGTTGTGATTGTGAATATTTATACATTATTTATAACTATCATATAACGTAAATGTTTAAAAGCTATGATTTTTATCAATAAACGTTGATCATGTTATCAAGATTGCTTTGTTTACTTTTTACCAATAAAACAATGTGACAACACCTTTTCAAATTACATATTGCACAATGGTTTCTAGTAAAAAGCACCGTATTCTGTGTCGCATAGAATACGGCTGCAGACCTGTGATTATAAAATGAAACTTATTCCCAACGGTAGACTGATATTGTCGCGCCTAGTACATATTATGCTGTCGCTTACAGATACTCACGCCCTCTAAGAATAATTGCCTTAAGATAATTTCACGCAAGGAAGTTTGCATCATACAAAATAAATCATTTTAGACACTGATCAGCCATTACTTGTAGGTATTCTATTATCCAAGTAATTTATTTCCAAGAAGCCGGCCGTTGTGGTCACTAACAGATTTTTATAACAATAGTTAATAAGTAGGTTTTTAACGTTAATTTTCTGCCTGATAATCCTTTTCAAACGTTTGCAAACATACTTTCTCACGATTATAACGACAGTTTCTTTGATTTATAAATTGGCATTTGTGAACATGTTAAGTTAGCTGTTTGAATGTACATATATTCAAACGTATTGTGACAATTTACTGACTGTATCGATGGCGCAGTTGCTTGTCGCTACTGCTATTGCGTCGAATATCTTGGGTTCAATCCTTACATGACACCAAAGTTTTTGACAACCACAAATACTTGTTCTGAGTCATTGTGTCTGTTGTTTCAAGTTTATAGTATAGTAATATAGTTAATTTATAGTCCAAGGAAATAGGTATAAAAAGATCTTCTGATAAAGATAAAAGATATTACGCTTATGCTCTGAGGGCACTCTATTTTAAACAGTTTTTATTATAAGAATTGACTCTTAGATCATAATATTTAAGGCTCAGGTTATTGATCAATCATTTTGTTGATGGCATTTTAAGTACCTACATATACGTTTAAATACTTGACATTTAACAGTGTATGTGTTCTCGTGTAATAGAAACAACACTTGGTTACGTTTCATCGGCCACAACCCGTGTGTTTAATCGAAGTGTCAACATCAATTAATGATAATGTGTACACAATATAGCTAACTTTTTTCGTGCAAGAGATATAAATAACGCTTTGCTCACGAACTACTGGTTAACAATTGAAATTATCAAAAGACACGGCAATTAATCGTTTAAGAATAATTTATAAGATTCCCATCAAATCGATTTGTAAACACTTATTAATTGGTGTTGAGTATTGCAACGTAAGCGAACCTGTAATTTTATATTATTACAGAAAATATTAGGTCTTTAACTGTGAAATTACCGTTTATATCCTATGGTTTCTGTACAAAATGCAAGGGGTATTCTAAAAATGCATTTATATTTAGAGAAAGTTTATATATATATATTATTAATAACATGTATTATTAATAAAACATATCAATAACCTTTTAACCAATTTTCATTTAAAGTTATATTGTTTAGTGTTTGCCTTACGTTGTTTCAATTTGGCTTTGTGGCGTAGAATGATGGCGGAGGATTTCGTTAATTTAAGAGAAACAAGAGTGGCCTAAATACAAGCAATTATACATAAAAAATACAAAGAATTCGAATTGGTCATTTGAAAAATATTGATGGAATATTATCAAACCACAATGTTACCTTTTCTTCATACAAAGCTCCAACTTTATATTTAAACACATAGTACAAACAAGTATGCGTTAAAGTGATGCTTAAAAACATTTTCATGGCAGTTTTTCTCACAACCCGGTATTCTAAGTTGATGTTACGCATCGTCACTATCCGCTATGACTAATTAAAACAACGGAAAGCGCAAGTGCAGTTCCTTTGTTTGACGTTTTTATTAATTGTCATAGTACAACGTGATTGTAATTAGTATCGACAATAGCTTAAAGAGAGGTTGATTGGCCTTTGATTATTTCCTATCGTGAATATCGTAGTCGTGACCTTTGCTTGCGAGACATGAGACATATACGAGTACTGCGCTGATACCATATTGGTTGTAAAAGTTACAAGTTCATGTCGGTCAACGAGCCAGTTGAAGGTAGTCATATTAAAGGTAATGCGCGTATATATTACACACATACGACTCGGTATTGCTTTGCTAATGTTTGAAATTCTTATGTTTATATCCATGTTACATATACAATAATTTTATAAAGTTTATCTGATACTTTTCAGCGTTCCAGAGCGGAAATTATTAAAAAGAAGGGGTTAAGAAGTGCAAGTCATGCTAATTGCTCATATTTGGTCTGATCGTCTCAGGGTCAAAAAGCCTCTGATGTTTTTATTCGGAAAATCTTAATAGCACAATGAGCCCTAAAAATATTTTCAGTAGACGGCAAATAGGCGAGCACCATATAACATGAGATTTAGCTCAAACAAGTGAAGTGTGTGCTTGTAGCATACCCCAGCTCAACCTTTCGGAGATATACAGCGGTGATACTGTGTATATGTTTAATATTATAGTGAGCTATGAACTTTAAAAATAATTAAGTACTAAATTGTCCTTTATTTTAGTAAGCTTTATACAGCGACTTGCTTAACGTCTATGCGGCTCGCGATTTATTATAAGGTCGTGCCTTCATAGATACAAAATGTCAAACAAGAGCTTTTTTTATAGGCATAATTATGTGTATGGGCATTTTATGAATAGCTTATTAGTTGAGCATACCATTAAATAATTATATTGATAGTTTATATCCTGTATCTAATAAAGCGAGCACACATTACACATTACTAGCTGGTAATGGTACGTAATATTTGCAATATTCAAATCAGTTTTTTGCTTCATGCTACACCTTCCTTATTTGTATGCAAACTCAATAATCTAGGTAGTTACTAGGTGAGGGTATGTGATCTTTACACATTGAATAATTTATTCCAAAAATAACTACACGTAATAAAGGCTATTTGTGTGCCTGTAATGTAAATGAATGATTCCTTTATCGTATTACTAATAAGATATCGTCTTGTCCTCACCGAGATAGGCCTATAGATATCATTGACAAAATGATTTAGATACAATATTCTTTTAAGAGATGGGCTACTGGTAACGTCGGAAAGATATCAGGAAGGAAATAAAACAACATTCTAGCACCAAACTAGATATTAAGTATGTTATTTGTTTACTAACCAACATTGTGCTGTTCTAAGCAGTTATAGTTTTTAATCTTGCTGCTCTTAGTTAAGTACCGTGTTATACTTTTCTTCATACACAGGAGGGCATGTCATACTAGCTGTCTCACAGTTCGCAACACGAGGTATTACACATGTTACGTCATGAGAACACCTTCATCTTCTACAGAATTAAATAAAAATAAAATAAAATAAAATGTGTTTTATTTCAGACAAATTAAAAATCCATATAATGTTAGTAACAATTTTACTTAGAAACTATGTTAGTAACAATTTCATTTCTATTTTATTTAAAGACAATTTTTGTGTCCGAGATGCATCTACGGACACAATGAGCTACGATAGGAGAGTCGTATCGTCCCGCTATCACCCTCAGAATGGAGTTGGAGCTGGTCCGCAGTCTGCAAAGCAACGAGACAGTTTTTGTACGCATCATACAATGAAAGTCATTGATATGAGCATGTGCGAACATACCCGAAGCGCTGCAGAATCGGGGCAGCCCCAACAACATTCTGAGTGCAAGTTAAAGTAGGATATTTTTATCTAGACGTGGTACGTTTGTCACGCAACTAATAGCTGCTTTGAATGCGACAATAAGCTAAGCACATATGTAGGTATTGTATAAATATACATGTAGACTTAGCTTCGTGTGGTACAGTGCAGTTTTCTTTTTTATTGTTTCGCAAAACTGGATACAATCTAACGATAGTACAATAGTATTTATCATAGCTTAATACACTTACATTAAGATGTATCCTACTAGATGCAAACACTGCATGCTTATAATTATATGACATAATATTTTGTATGCTTAGCTAAATTATTGATAAAATTAAATTGATATCAATATAGACAATTAAGACAATATAGACAGTTAAGTGTAGTCATCACTCGAAGGCGGAGGCAGTGCGGCTGATCTGCCGAAAGTTCTGTGGTGCGTTTTAATTACCTATGTATATATTTCTAGAACTGCTATCGAATATGTATGTGTTCTTTTACCTTAAGTTTTGCTGATGTAAACTAATTATCAAGCGCTCCTAGCTGTTACACGATGAAATTAAATGGTTACAGTACAACTGTTACTAGTATTACGAATGATTTATACGTAATAAATCACGCTATGTGCGTAAAAATACATATTGAAATGCATTCCATTGTAACTTGCAGTAGAAAGGCTGATCCCATTGTGCGACTTCATAGATTTGTTGAGCATAAGAGGACAAATAATAATTATAGTAAAACATGTTCAAAATAGAGTCATAACTAAAAAATATATGGCATTTATTTTAATTTATGATACATACCAGAATTCTATTTTGAAGAGTTTTATTACTAGAATTCGCTCTTAGAGATCATATAGTTTCATATGCGTAAAAAAACATTAAAATTACTTCGAAAATTAATTGTGCCAGTTATCAAGCGAATAACATTGTTACATTTTTTGTTTTGTTTATGTTATAAAAAGTGCAATATAACTAATTACCATTACAGATAACTACAAAAAATCTTTACTAAGATGAGGCTATTGAGTGTGGGAAAAACACTTACCTATAACAAATTAACAGCTGAGCTACTGACGTTACAGATTACGTAAGGCCAAACGACCAGCCTCCAAGATATAAGCTTTTTATTCGACGATCGAGTTTAATTACAGTGACGATGTGATTAATCAAATCATATGAGTATGAGGACAACTAATGGGATGAGTTCCGTGTCGAAGTGTAGCCGGGTGAGTAATTTTAGAAGTATATATGAGTATAGTTAATAACCCAGTCTTTTTAATTTACGAAACATATTACTCGGGCAAAACCCTGTATAAAGACCTGACATGTCTCGTCAATTAAAAAGATAGATTTTGTACAACCCACTGCCCAGTCTAGCGAGACCTTATTTTTATAAGACGTGATGAAAGGATAAACGAACATACTTTAATATTAATGATATATGGTAAGATAACACGTCCTGGTATCATCGCTTTTTTACGTGAAGTGTCTTGAAACAACACTTCGTGTACTTTAAAGAAATTGAAAGTAAATCAACACAAAAACAAAGGCCGAAATATAAACCAATCCATAGAGTAATGAACCATGATGTTGTAACTTAACATATTTAGATGTATCACGTGTTAGCCTAATTGCCGAGTCAGTCTTCATTCAATCTATTAAAATACATAATAAGATTCATCAAAATGATGATACGGAACAATATTTCACTCAAAACGGTGAATTATTTATTTTCCTGCTCAATCACCCATAAATTAAAATATCATAGGTAGCTAATTTATGCAGGCGCTTATATTTTTTACAAAGGCTATTATATGTTTTTTCGGTATAGCAAAACAGATCTTCGAAACACATGTCTATCAGATAGTTGTAAACAAACTTATATAAAAAATAACTAGGAATATTAATGAAGAACATGGGTTTGATTGATGGTACAATTAGCAATTGTAATATTTTTGCATATGTAAATGATAAAAAACCTGTTAAATAAGTGCGGTAGACCTACTGTATTATTTAGTTTTATGGTTTAAGCGGTGTCGATTCTATTGTAAATCTGAGTACATTAATTAATAGTAAAAAATATTTAAATAGAGGCTATATATTACTTTATTGTTCTTTTAAAATTGAACACACTGGACAGATGGATTAATAGTGTAACTAGTAATTTGCCATTATTAATTTGTGACATGAACGATTGTTTTACGGATGTATTTGTGTCGTTTTTCCAAAGGTAAAAATGAATTTATAAAAAAAATATTTTCAATTAGGAAACAAAGACAAACAATTGAACTTAAAACTAAACAATGCTAAAAATTGTAGCAACATTTCTGTTGTTTTTAGGAAAAATGCATGAAGATGCAGACCATATTCTAACTACAGAATCGTCAAACCAATGCGTCTTAAATGATTTTGGGCGTTCCATAAGGCCGTAAATCACGAGTTACAAAATACTTTTTTTGACTAGCCGTATGCGTTAGAAAGTTGTAAGAATTCTTTGTATTACCAAATTACAGTTTTGTAATAACTTGTAAGATAGCACTTTGTTACAAGAAGGTGAAACCATGGAGTTCACTTATAACCTTGGGGTACGGTGGGAGCTCGCGTTGAGTAGATGGTAAGATAATGAACACAATAATTTTGTATAACCGCGTCTCACAGTTCCGCCCACGTGCAAGACTCACGATTTAAATATATATATTATAATTATACTGCCTGTTATCAATGGGTAATAAAGAATTATTATTATATTTTCGAATGACCTGAAATCATATTTTATTATAGGTTTTGATGTGGTACGTCACTGCAATGAGATTAAGACGGAAGGAAGAGTTCTGTAGCAATAAACCTTGGGTTAGTTCCGTATGATCTTTTGCAGAGTGGCAGTAATAATATAATAATGCAAAAAAACTCACAAGTTTTCTGTAAAGGGGTATAAGATGATATCAGTACCTTTAAATTTTATAAAAATACAATATTATTTCAGTTAATCAACGGGTATTTTTTACGCAGAACCTAAGTAACTGATCCTCTATATCTGCCCTGTTTTTGAACAGTTCCACGGCTGGCGACAGGCCTATTCTCAATGCAAGAAAATGGTTAACTTATTTTGGAAGCATGCTTCGATTAATATTTTAGTTATTCGTTTAGATAAATAGACCTGCTTATCCGCTATAACTTGAATACAATATTAGCATCACACATCGTGAATACACTGGAATACGGTTTCTACGATTAATCAACACCGTGTTTATTAAAATTAATTATGTTGAAGTTATTCATAATGTTGCCAATCTTTAGCTTTGCCATAGTCAGATGAAATAACACCCAATACAACATACAACACTTGGTAAGTCGTAGCTTCTACCGTAAGAGATTAGCACCTGGAAACGTCGTAACAAACTACACTAATAATAATTATAAATGGGTGTTATTTAAATGGTTAGCATAGTATTGGTATTTTTGTGAGCAGAAAAATATAATCTGTGAGCTGAAATAGCTAATTGATCAGCAACTCATGGCCAGCAAACATTTCAAAGGAACCTCGCGAATTTTTGGGTGGGTTTAAGAAGGAACCTAACATAACCTAACCCTTCCGAGATGGAATGCAGTGATTTGAGGCGTAGCGGGGCCATGAGTTGCTGATCAATTAGTATTTTTGCTGATCATTATATTTAATTCCATTATAAATTGGCCCGCGAGTGTCAATGTGACTGATTTATTTTAACAGTATTTACGTAATCCAATTAATAAGTAGCTTTATTTATCATTTAAGAATTATAGTGCATTAGTAAGTCGTTATTTTAGGGTTAGTATCATAGACTCATCTGCAATCTAGTAGGCGGAGTACACTGTTCTTCTAGCTCTATTATTAAATAATCTGTATTAAGAAGTAACAGTTCCTTTTCCTCATATATGGTGAGTAATTTAGAATATTATATTTGACATTTCAATTTAGTGCTACAAATACTAGATAATTATGTTAATTGTGTACAACTTATAACTGATTCAATTAATAGATAATGTGCATGTGCATATATACGCGTTCGTGAATGTGAGTATCTATACAAATAAATAAAATTGAAGTGTCTGTTTGTAATGTCAAAATAACCGCTTTTTATCTAATGCATATGAAAGTATATAAGGTACCTATACGAAAACATCTATTTTTAAAATTTTTGTCTGTCTGTCTGTCTGTTTGTTCCGGGTAATCTTCGAAACGGCTGAACCGATTTTGATGGGACTTTCACTGGCAGATAGCTGATGTTATAAGGAGTAACATAGGCTACTTTGATTTTAGAAAAAAGGAGGGTGCCACGGAGACATACACTGTTTAGTTAAAATCTACGCGGACGATGTCGCAGGTAATAGCTAGTTGTAAATAAGATTAATTATGATTAAAATAGACGCATGTACAATATCAAATGAAGAGTTAAATATATAAGAAGAAAAGCATATCTTTCGTGCTATGCTTATATTATATATTTTTAGTTATAAGTAATGTCAATCCTACACGTAAGATGAGTATCTCAGACTGAAACTGTTATGTCAGAAACCGGCATGCAGTAACATTGTGCAATATGTGAGGAAGGAAGAAAATTCATTATTACCCCGTTGTTATGCCGTAATGATGAGCAGGTCTCTTACCTAACAGTTTGTAGCGACCGTAACACTTACTACAGTCGGTCATTCGGCCTTACTCACTACTACGCCTGAGAGTTTATTACTCAAACGCATTTATTACACGTTGCCCGCCGTCTAAGAGAAAGGACAATGTCAGAATGTAATTTATATTTTTATTATTACTTGTTACCGTTGGCAACATAAACAGGAATAACGTCGTGGTTTTCTGGTTTGTCATATAACTTGAGTTAAAAGCTCAATTGCCTTTTACACCTCTTTAATTACCATGTAAACGAGGATACATATTTATTTTATAACATATTTATTTTTTATATAAAGGGATGAGATTTTTTATATTTTATTGTATAGAAGGGCACTTCGTAGTTTTATCGAAAAGTAAAAAAAATACATGTAGCTTTCTGTCAGTATAGTGACTATGATTTATTATTAGACTAGCTTTTGCCCGCGGCTTCGGTCGCGTTAATTTAGAATTTGACAATCAATTCGGGTTGTACTCTACTTGTAATAATATTATAATTCAATCATGATTCGAAAGACACATGGCGCCATCTATTATCATAAGAACGTTATTATTGTTTTCCTCGGGAACAGTAATTTTTTCGGGATGAAAGGTAGCCTATGTCCGTTTCTGTACACCTGTCAACGTATATGCAAAATTTCAGGTTGATCGGTTCAGTGGTTTAGGCGTGAAAAGGTAACAAACAAACTCATTTTCGCTTTTATGATATTAGTTAGGAAGTTAGGATTTATTTTTTATATAAAGGGATGAGATTTTTGATATTTTATATTGAAGGTCACTTCGTAGTTTTATCGAAAAGTAAAAAAATACGTGTAGCTTTCTGTCAGTATAGTGACTATGATTTATTATAGATTCTTAATACAAAAGGCAGAGAGAACTATAATTTAAGTTATTTTAAAATTTAAATCTGAGTTTGTTTGCGTAAATACTACGTGCAACCAGTACCGAAGATCTTTTAGTTGTCTATTCATAAGTAAAAGCAAATATTTGCTTCTGCTTATAAAAAGCCAAATGCAAAGTATTATATGATTTATTGAGTTGACAAGGTGTGGATGCTAATTAAATGAAAGGATTCTACCAACTATGCCTAGCTATATTGCAAAATGACATAAGCTAACTTGCCCAAAGAGAAAGCTTAGAACAAGTATTTGTCTATAAAGTTAATAATGTAGCGGCAGAACTAAGTTCATGTCAACAATAAATATGCTTAAGGTATGTTATGAAACGAATTAATTACATGTGATTTGCCTCAGCAGACAGTATGAGCATTATAATACTAAATGTTATGCGAACATTTATTCCAACATCTTCTGTAAATACCGCGTACTTTTATGGTAATTATCTAATATGTCGTTATAAATTAATGTCTATATAAAATCGTGGCATTTACAGTCTGTTTCTTCACACGGATCTATTTGTAATCGTAAAAGGTAAAGGTATCATCAAACGCTCTCCGCTAATGATGTATGCCTTTACATTACTGAGAATCATCGAAGTTCCGGCTCGGTCATGTACATAGATGTTCTTCCGCGAACTCGTATATACGGTTTTATTAATAATGAAGTACGGTGATTGACAGCGTACACCTTGGCTAATGTACATATGTTATGTAACAACTTATGAATGAGAGATTTGACCAGAGATTACAAGCACGTGTAGATTATATTCATTCTTATGCATACAAGTTATGTCTGAACACAGCTTACAGTCAAAAGTCATATTTTATCTCTTTATCACAATGTAGGTATGTAGGCAATGCCCATAGAAAACGTTAGATTTATGAATAAGTCATAATCATTTTATGGTTCTGCAAAAATATTATAATTACTTTGTATTTATGCAAATTAACACCTATCAACTTTAAGCACTTGGCTATACCTACGTAAATTTGTGATAATATAAACAATCTATTGTTTTTCAATACACATCGTTTCGACCTTTAATCTAAATATAGGTAATTTACACAGCTTATATATACTTATATGATTTTAAACGATGCCGACGTGTGATTAGTGTCACTATCAACTATATACTTTTTGGAAAACCAGTTATTTTTAAACAAAGAGTACCTACAAATCGTAGGATAAAATGTATACCTATATTTATTTGAAAACCGAACAATGAATTAATATTATATTCCGCCGATCGCTTAAGCGTCGACAAAAGCACATAAGAATGAAAGCGAATCCGCCCGAGGCTGGAAGAAATCGAAAACTGGGTGTTACGCAAGCGGAAAGCCGAAGGCTGAGGTCCCATTGAGTTGCGTAAAGTTGCGCGTACGCATGCACAGGACCATCGCGTTTGCTGACCTCTGTCGCATGAACAATGGCACGTTTGTTACAAATTGTTTCAATTCATGTTCTTATTTAGATTGGTAATGGCAGCTGATTATTTATCTTTCGGCATTTGGTTTGTACAATTCCAGGCAATAGATTTTATATTTTTTTATATATTCAAGATGATCCATTAAAGTGTAAGTACACTTGTAGAGCTATCCTGGTTGTGCCTTGACCGGTTGCAATACAACGTATCTTAGGCAAGCAAATCAAATAATGATTCAATTTTCCGTTGCCGTAAATGAAAAAATAAAATTTAGAAAATATTAACTTTTAATTTTTATCTTATTCACGTCAAGTTGTCGATATTGTATATATTATTTATATAATATTGAAAATAAAAACATATAAACATAGTCACCTGCCTGTATCCCCGAAGCGGTAGGCAGAGATCTTAGTACATCCACATTTCGCCAGCTATGATTTTAGGTCCTAAATAAAATGGGACGAGTCTATTGTCATCCTCTCGTTGAAAACTTTACTAAAAAAAATATTATTCAGCTTAGCTTAGCTTAGCTTTTTATACGCATTATGAAGTACTAGGATATTCAAATATACACCTGTGTAATTTAAGTGGAACAAATCCTTTAATATACAAAGATTTGTTCCATAATATGATATTAAATGTTTATTAGAAGTCTTCATTATTGAAAAATAATTGAAATTTAGTAGTTTCGCTTAAATTGAATAAATATACGATGTACTTCAATGTCAAATATTTTTTTAAATGACATAGATCATGTGTAACTTTCGCTGGATTCTAAAATGGTCTTCTGGATAATAATGTGTCGCTTAGATTGAAATCATGCCTGTGCGTAATCCGGCGGCGCTTACGCAATCGTGCGTAGTGACGACGTTTGATGAGCCGGCGCGCGCGTGCTTTTCGTTTCAATTGCGACCTGCATTTCTGCCTGTGTCACGGCGATATTGCGTCAACATCTGCCTTGTTATCACATGCCGAAGTTGTGTTTAGTTGAGCCAAATAATGTGGGGTGTAAAAAGACCTGAATAGCTAGTATAGATGACCTAATGATGTAATGATGAAACAGAAACTATTATATGAGTGAATATTATTGCCTAATCATAAATAAGTCTGAGCTCGCCGTTATAGTTTTTGTTAAGCCTGTGTATACTAGGAGTAGTTCTACTTGTTTCTCTATTGATGCCTTACATTTTAGCCTTAGTGAGAATGAATGGAAAACTTATACAAGATTTATTGTAAAGCGCATAAAATATTAGAATTCCAGAGCATGGCGATTTTCTAAATAAAATAATAATTAAGCCTTTAAAAGTTTTATGATTTTCACTAAAATAGATACGAATGAATAATGCTTACACGGATCGATTACGACTGCAAGATAACCCGTAGAATATTTTGGTAACTGCGGTCGGTTTGCCCTTTTATACGGGTCGATATTCATTGCATGTGGCAGTAATCGATTCATGATTCATGTAAACTGCACTCTTCTAGACAATCAGAAACGCCACAGAGATAGGCTTACACGTAATGTCGTCATATGTTTAATGGATACTAATTATAACTAAGAATATATTTTATCCATTATGTGTAGCCTAGTAGGAGACCGTTGGATTGCCACGCAGATGTTGATTCCAAGGCACGCAACTTTGACTTTTTGAAGCTATGTGCGTATTAAATAGCTACTTATCGCTTAGTTTTAACGACTAAGAAAAACATCGTGAGGAAACCTGCGTGTCTAAGAGGTCTCGGTTATGTCCTTAAAGATGAATGAAGACTGCCAACCATTACTGGGCCAGCGTGGTAGTCTAAGCATTTTCAAACAGAGAAGAGGCCTGAGCCCAGCAGTAGGAAAATTTATATACAGGGTTATTTATGTGCATGTATAAAGGAAAATGTTAGTAATAATTAAAGAATAAAAGTCGTGAATTTTGTTGGAATTTCCAAACATGGAATTTTATATTTTCTTAAAGTAGAATAGAAGCAATATCATTATTGCGTTCTTAGGAACAAGTATAACAGGTAAAACTTGAATTTTCCTCTTGATGTTTATCATATTAAGATTTATATGTTTATGCTGAGGATGAGCGCATTTTACATGGAATATTGATTAAGTTACAAGAAATTAATTTATAATTTATGCATTAATTCAATCGTTATGAGCTTACATGTAACCTAATAAGTGGAATCCATGGTTCAATTTAGAATTTAAGTTTTACGCAATGCAATAATTATTACAATGTTAATTATTGCTTAGGATTTCTTGATATATGAATTATATGTGACAATATTTGTATATTCAAGAGTTTGTTTAAGCAAGCTATTATTTTAAGCATAGCATAACAGTTTGTTATATGGCAGGTATGATATGTATCTATAATATCTTCATATGTTATTAAAATTATAGCATTTTTAGGTTGCTGTTATACTGTGAAATTAAAAAGGAATAGCTGTAGATGAAACTTGTACAAAAACACGGTAATAGCTTTAAAAGTCTTTGGGAGTGACATAATTTATCTCTTCTTTCCTTAAAAATAAAACATATATGTAATGTAAAAGATAAAGTTGGTACTCATTTAACATATTGGGAATCATTATTTCTATATGCCATTTTAATCAATTAAATCAATTAAATATTTTTAATTAAGGTAAAGAAAAATTAATGGATTTTGATTCTTTCTTATAATACTGTATTTTTAACTTATTCTTGATCACAGATTGGACACTGTATTAATTACTTACAGACAGACAAACAGTCATTCATGTTTATGTTGTTTCTAGGTAAATATCTTATGTAACCAAGCGCTATGAGGAAGACAGGTCATCCTGGCATGCATTGAGCACATAACATATAGGACTGGCATGTCACTAATGTCTCAATATTATACCTCAGGTGTATGCAGTCACGTGTTCATTATCATATCTATGTGTTTATTAATTTTATAATGCTACATATGAGCTTTTGCATATCTGATTTAATGCCCTATAAAATAAAGCTATAAAGCTTAGGTCTAAGAGCCAATTCTCGTAATAAATACTGTTCACAATAAGGTTCCGATCTGGTTTAATAAATGTCGAATGTGAACAGATATGCAATTTATGTTCACACTAGCTGACCCGCCAACTTCGTCTGCGCCACATAAGAGAATTTGCCCCGTTTTTGCAATATTTTTCATTGATGGCGCCGCACCACCTGGTCGCAGCGTGATGTTAGATAGCTTATAGCCTTCCTCATTAAATGGGCTATCCAACACTACAAGAATTTTTAATTCGAACCGATAGTTCTTGAGATTAGCGCATTCAACCAAGCAAACAAACAAACGCTTCAGCTTTCTAATATTAGTATAGATTTGACGTTTATTTTAGTTCAGTTGAATACTATTTGTGATATGCATAACACTAAGGCTAGATCAGAACTCTATTTTGAACAGATTTTATTACGCAACATACGCCATATTAGTGCTAGATAAGCGACAGAAGTGATACGTTTTATTTATAAGTATCGGTTGTGAAAACTACGTTTTAGGGTTCAATCACATTACCATCGTTGTGGTAAACCACAGTTCAATCACTGCAGACATCGTTCATTTAACGTTTCGTACTGCCCTACCCGTATAGTGTGGTTTAACCTTAATTATTATATTAGCGTTTCGAAAGAAGTACATCTTTCTAGTCTTATTGATAAAATTAAGATGAACATTATGATTATAAGAGTAAATAAATGCAACCTAATATTGTTTCCTTGACATAAATACCATTATTGACCTGTTTATACATTTTGTTAGCATTTAAATATTCTTTTAAAGGTGTTAATTGGAGAAACTATTTGTACATTTAGCACATACGGAACTGAATTTTGACATATTACGAATATAATATATCGAAAGGATACCAATTAACCTACAAAACAACTAAGTAATTAACTAACTATTAAGTATCATATTAGTTCATAATAATAATAATTATAATATTATTTATTTTTCAAAAAGTTACAGTTAGCATGAAACACAGTACATAATAAATCAAAACAAGTTATGATGAATGTTTGTTTAAATTACTTTTTTCTTGTAAAGCTCCTGTATGACCTTGTTAGGCCATTTACCTGATACAATAACCGATGTAAAATAATTATGAATTAAATATCAACTTGACATTCTTATTCTATATTTAGACTTGCGTTTTCGGTTTTAAATCACTTTTATCGTTTATCGCGGATGTTTGTATATAAGCCCGCATTCCAACGTCAACAGTACATTTATCACTTTACAAAGAATTTAAGTTACTATTACAAAATATTCTAACACATTACAAATAATAGTTCATTGTTCAGCTTGTCTATATAACCTCTTTTCTGCTAGTCACAAGCAAGAGTGCGGCACAGATAGTCATTACACAATATTATCATCACCAGCGATTACTAAACCGAAGAGTTCGTCAGTCTTGTCACTATTGTAACCACAAATTTTTGTCCGCGATCCGTTCTTTATATGTAACTGTGGTGCAAGATGAAGTATCTCAGAAATGAGGGTACAGACCGACAGATTCTAGTGCATTAGCGTAACGAACTTACAGGCCCACTGGTATAGTCGATATAACTTATACTAACTATTTAACTTGGTGTTTCTTAATTTATCCAGTCTTGTATTATTTCCTTATGTGCTCTACATATGTAAGTACTGAGACTTTACAATGCTGTGTAATTAACTGTGTTGATTGTTTGCAAGGAAAATATACAGATTAAGGTGCAGAAATTCTGGTCGATAGAATGCAGGTTATAGAAATCTTATAATTCTAAAACGATTACTTATAATATATAAGATCTTTCAAACTTTTGAATACGGTTGTTTTCACTATTTACAATGTGTTTACAATATCAGTTCAAATATTACTTCAACGACACGTAACTTGCCGTGTGTGAGGAACATAAATAAGCGATAGAGCTATTCAAAATCTTTCGTTAAATAACATATGCATCAGGAAATAGAGTTATATAATTGTAAGTGGAAGAAACCATGCTTAGCACATCAAGAACTTAAATAAAGAAACATAATATGATATTATAATAAGTATGTAATAGATTCACTAATAGATAAAATATATTAAAGCTATATTATATAGGTATGTTCGTTGCTACCTTTATTTGTAGGCTGGCTGCTGTAGTAGGTCGTAAGGTCATAGATAAAATTAACTTTAAAGTTCACCTGTTCTTTAACGACTGATGAATATAAGATGAATGAAAAACTCATTAAACAATTTTGACTTTATGAACCGAAACTGGTGTTATGAATCGAAAAACTTTTGTGGCTTTCGTAAGTAAGCTAAGATGATATTTTTGACCTATTTATAAGATAAATGCCTTTAAAACTAATTGGTAATTACTACTGAAACTGTAACCTTATTGAAGTAAGCCTTAAATAATTTTAGTGTCAAAATATTATTTGCACAATGTTAGTTACATTTACAATGTTGCGAGTTGAACTTGTAGCCTCGATTGGCATTGTCCTACATTCTATGAAGGAGAGGAATTTAGCAGTCGATTTGACACTTCATATTCAGTTTGCGAAACCCTAAAGCAGAGGTCGACTGACAGCCTTATATTTATTGCTAATGATGATTAAGGGATTGTCAATTAAGATAACCTTTATGAATAAAACATTAAGGCTGTAAACTATCGAACAATGTTTTAAGTTTCCTATATTGAGTAACTTAAAGTAAAGGCAAAATTAGCAATGCTAAGTAAAAACTAGCCAACTTACATTTTACAAGTTCCCATGCTGCAACAATAGACAACTGAACAAAAGTTTATTCAAAAAACATTTAATTGAAACGGAACAAAGAGCACGACTTGTTTGAACGGAACCACTTTTAGTATTTTTATTGAACGGTCGAATGTCAATATTTAAATTAAATTGAAGCGCGTATTACGTGTGAGCGGGTGGCGAGACCTGCGAGGCGCACCGTTCGCCGCGAACGTGCTGTCTCGACGTTAAAGACGGAATGAGGCTGCAGGCTGGAGGCTCGCTCAGCTGTACAGCAGCCCGCCTGCGAGCGCCCAGAGAGAAAGTTAAGTTATCAAACTCCGCGGTTACGTTCAGCGATGACGCTATCTTCCCAAGCGGTTGCGTATTCGATGACAAAATTAAATTTTCGCGTACCCTCGACGATTTATGCGCTACTGACACGGTGAACGTTTATGGTGTCCCACTTTTGCGCCGCAATTTGTTTATTTACCTTTTGCCGTGGGCCAAATAAATAATTGTTGTTCTAATGCAGGTGTGATATTGCATGTCGATGCTGAATTAGACAACATAATAGTGACCGAAATTTAAATGCACTATCCTTAAACTGGGTCAACATCTAACTTATGGAATTATAATTACAATCCAAAAAATGTAACTCATATTGTTAACAAGCGACAGGGTGTTAATATCCACAAATAACTTTTAAGATTTTATATTTCTTTGATTTAATGGTGTTTCTTTTATTGTAAAATCAAAAGAATATTTTATGTAAACAGAAATTATAAGAGATGATTTTCTAAACAGTATTTAATAGCTAAATATAAAATGTACGTTCTTTTCGATCTATTACAATTCTTAACAGGCAAAGATTTTGTTACTATAGTTTTAAATGATGCATAAAATAAATGTCGTTCATAAACATTAACGTGCCGAGTAAAACGAGTATATTATATTTATCGGTATTATGTAATACACGGGTTAATATTTATTCGATTGTAAGTGGTGACCGCGCAACTTTCACTCTTGCGAATGTGGGTAGATTTAAGAAAAGTCATATATGATAAACATATGTAACTACATACATACTGCTGTACCTATAAGTACACGTAGGTACGATATGCAGTACTGAGAAATATTCCGTCCATTTTTTAGGATTATTACAAAACAATTTCGAAATATGTCGAAGGTCAATAAGTATTAATTACTATCGTAGTTTAAGAATACAACTAATAACTTATTGAGAACTTTTGTTTCTAAAATAGATACTATTTATTAACAGTATATACTTTTTGGGAGCGTATAAATAAATTTGATCTACTTTAGTAATATTTTGTATGCGAATCTAGCACAGAATTATTATATCACAAGCAAAATTCATCGCTTGCGGCGCTGAGCTGCAATCATACACACAAGATCCTAAATATTATTACTTATTATGAGGTTTTAGTAGGCCACCCTTTCTTTGTGAGTTATGCATAGAACAGGCAAGTGTTTCCTTTGTTCTGTGATACAACTGTGAACGACTAATCAAAGAGCATAGTGGTGACCTCGTGACTAGCAATATGTTCAGGGTTGCAAGTTGGTCATTCGCACAATGATTCAGTCAAACAATTAGGTAATGCGAGTATGGGCTCGACAATGAGTTATGTCACGGGAGCATGTAAGGTACTAATCTGATGGATTTGGTTTGTGACTAATTATGAGGCTGATCGTGCGATTCCGGGTTCAATTTCTAAGCCGGGAATAATGTACTAGAGGTTTTACCAGTTAGAATATTCGGAACAGAAGCAGGAAGTTTGGAAGTCGGCCAAAGGCTCGCCAAAATAACGTGAGATTTAAAACGTAGTGAAATACATATGGTTATTCCACCTCTGCTTAACTCTTCGGATATATCGGCTTTATTTCGTACAAAATATGAGCAGGCCAAACGTTTGGCTTGCACCAGCAACAGTGTAAACAAGGAAAGGTAAAAACATATGTAATCTTATAAAAATCGAACAAAATCTTTCTAAACATACATACTTATATATAAATTCAGTTTCTCTATGTAAATTCTAAAAGTAGTCGATGGATTACCTTGAAATTTTGACACAACGTTGCGTTGTAAGAGAGATTTTACATACTTTTATCCTGAAGTTCCAACGGGAACTGGTAATACAAAATATCTGACTGAGCCACAGCGAATTCTGGCCGGGTTTAGCAAGTAATTGAAGAATTTAAACAACACATTTCTTGTGTTTAGTGGAAATATTATAACTAACTTGTTCTAAGTTATTTGTAAGGAAGCAATTAAAGTAGCGCAAAAGGTTTACACAACTAATTAACACTATAGGGTAT
Organism: Catocala sponsa; assembly: GCA_963564715.1. Taxonomy (NCBI): domain Eukaryota; kingdom Metazoa; phylum Arthropoda; class Insecta; order Lepidoptera; family Erebidae; genus Catocala; species Catocala sponsa. The sequence continues at coordinate 16,787,892 of OY751333.1, forward strand.
TTTATACTAGCCATGTGTAAATCTTAGACAAGTAATAACTAAGTATGATCACTTGCAAATATTGCACTCTTTGTTTGAGAGCGGAGGCCGGAACAACACGTGCAATGTTGGTATGAGATGAGTAGTAGAGCCTCGCTGATTTCAGCATGAATGGGCCGGCTCAACCGGGGAAGGACTACCCTCTCACAGAATATCGACGTGAAATACCAGTATTCCTACTGTTGTGTTTCGTTCGGTGAGTGAGAGTGCTGGAGGCCCAATCACCCTCTTCCCCCTTCCCGCTCCTTCTGCTTCCCACTTCCTTTTTCTCCTAAAGAGTCGGCAACGCGCAAGTGATGCCTTTGGTGTTGCAAGCCTCCATAGGCTACGGTGACCACTTACCATCAGGTGGGCCGTAAGCTTGTTTGCCACCTTAGTGGTATAAAAAAATATGAGTATGTCGAGAAGTAGCTTACAAGCTATACAGTATGTACCAGAGAGATGTGTAAGAGGTATAGGTATAACGCGCACGTGACAATGATCAAGTAAGCACGGAAGAAAATAAAAATGTATCTTTTATTAGTGATCTAGAAATGTATCTTCATATATTTTTACATTCATAAGTATTTATTCTAGCCAAGTAGTAAGTATCCTCATTTCTCATGAGATTCCTGTTTGTCTATGTGAAATTATTATTTTTTATTGTTAGGCATGGACTTTAGTCAGAAAATTTTAACATTGCTTTAATATCGAGCGGAGAGACGATCGATGCAAATTATTTGCTGACAATATGAATAAACTGCCTCTGAGACTGCCATCCAGTTATAGAAAACGGTTAATATGTGTAGCAATGTAAATGCTTTTCGTTCGGTAAGTAGGTTTTCCTGATGCTCACACAGTTCTCTCATTCCTAGTGAGGAACAAACTCAGCTTTTGTTTCTTTACTCTAAGGTCTCTAGCAAAAGGAACTAAATATGAATAGCCTTGGTATTACAGAGGCTACGATAACCGGTTATTATCAGAGGAGCCCTATGCTACTTTCTCACCTTTATTTTAAGAATTATTTTCATTATCCATATGAACAATTTTTATATACAAGGTCGTAATTATAATGGACATAATTTTCGTGGCTTCAGTGCTTCGAAACATAAATGCCTATAAAACCTTCCTATACTATTAAATGTTAAGAAATAAGAGCAGTTGCAGTTGTTATACATAATTTGAATTTGTTTTACTGGTGCTGCCCAATTACTATTATTATAAAATGAAGGCCTATTCTGACGCTTCGGCAATATTAACCGCCAAATTCGTATTACGAGCGATTGACTATAATATTCAAGTATGTGTAATTACCTAGCTCTATGTACCCTGAATATATAGAATATTTCAGTCGAGCAATTTTGCTAAGAGTCACTATCAAAGACACATTTAAATCAGCTGTTATAATTCGAGATTTTGTATAGTAACCATGGCATAGAAGTTTTAATGGCTGACGACATGTCAGTTGACCAGCGGACACACTCATGAATTAAGTTTTCAAGAGCCATAAAACTGGAAAAACTGTTAGATTTTCATATTTAAGATTAGGGTATAGTCAAGTAGGTACCATTAACGTCATTTCATTTTTCTCCCATGTTAAGACTTTATTATATAAAACAAATTAATGGCATCCGGCGGTCCCATCCATTTTTAATTTGAAATAAACATACCTGATTAGCTCCTTTGGATCGTAGTTTGATAGCCTTCATTTAACTTATTTAACCTTCCTCAATAAACGGGGTATTTAAAACAAAATAATTTGCAAATCAAGCTGATAGATTTTAAGATTAGCGCGATTAAATTAACAAACTCTTCAGTTTCGCAATATTAGTTGGGATTTGGGAGTAGCATATCCTTTTACTTGCTTTTACGAGCGAAAGTGCCACGACAATGTGTAGCTTAGCGCAAATGCCTGCCCTTTTTTGGGCATCTGATTGCCAAAAAACTCGCTTGAATTTGCGCCAAGTGGGTCGGATATATCACACAATATTTGTGTGACAATAATCATTTTATGTAACGGGCCCTGTTAAGCAATTGTCAAGTGTCGACTCCATGAGTGAAAGTTGCTGGAGCTTCCAAACCCGTCCGATGACATCAGATGCTTATTTTAGCTTCAAGTTGGCGAACAACTAGAGATTCTGATTATTTGCACCCTAGACCAGTTGCCTGGTGAAATCTTTTACCTAACAATGCACTATAATGTGCCTTATGTAACAACATCATTTTTAGGTTTATGTTTACTATGACTATATTGAATGTTAAGACTAGACCACCAATGGGGTAAGGCTAACAGATGTAATAAACCATGAGACAGTCTTTGTTACTAATAATCGTTACAGTCCCATACTTATCATTTACTTGCCCAGTTGCGGGTCAAGTTTATAATGTGAAATAATGATCCTTAGCCAGGAGGTAATACCTACATAACATTATCTATATTTTAATAAAAATGGAGCCAAAGGATTATCTGAATAATATACGGCCGTGTGTGGATGTATCTATAAAAGTGTATAGTTGATAAGCGAAATTGATTCTGGCCAAGGTATCATCTAAATCAAATATTTCAAATTTTGAGAAGTTAATTCGATCTTTATTAATTAGAAGTCTAATGCTAATGAAAACTCTATGCGAGAAAAATCACTATATTTTTCTTCCATAGTCGAGTGAAATCCGACAAGGATCTCGTTGAATGTGTTTTAGCAAAATTCCTGCACGATAATGGCGAGTCAACGTAAACAATTGTTACGTATGATTCTGTTATATTGCTATTTGGTTTAAGCCAATATTGACGAAATTTCACTTTCATGGCACGTGATCGAGTGACGTATGGAGCCCCTACGTGTACAAACATACACGATCTTAGCGTAGATATAACTACCTTACATACGTATTTACAAACAAGTACGATTCGTCAAGCTTTCCTGTCCACTTGTGACACAAAGAGAAAACTTTCGGTTTTGTTTTTGTAGCATAATTATTTGTTACTTAATGTCGTATGTAAATGTATGATGATATTCTATTTATTACTAGCTGTTACCTGCGACTTCGTCCGCGTAGATTTTAACTAAAAAGTGTTTGTCGCCGCGGAACCCAACTATATTTCTATGCCCAAGTTACTTAAATGGCGTAGTTTTTATAGTGTAAACCTAGATAATAGCATGGCTTACTCAAAAACAACATTTAAATATGCGTCGTTAGATTACACGCTGTCACAGAATGCGTAAGAAAAATAAAGATTCACAGCTCCTCCCCGTAGGTGATAGTGTGATAATATGTAGCCTATATGTTGACCCGACCTGTTAGTAGTATTCATACAAAATTTGAAGTAAATCCATGCAGTACTTTTTGAGTTTAGCCCGGAAATACATACAGACAAACAGACAAACAGACAAAAATTCTAAAAACTATATTTTTGGCATCGATATAGATTGTAGATCACGCACCAAGTATTATTTAAAAAAAATATTCAATGTACAGTTATGACTTTTCTACGATTTTATTATATGTATAGATTAGGAAGGCGAATGTGATTTTTTTTGTTATGCTTTCACGCCTTATCTACTCCTCCGATGATCATGAAATTTAGCGAACACGTCGTCAAGTGTACAGAAAAATTCATGGGGCACGACTACGAAAGAATAAAAAAATCTAGGCAAGTCGCGGGAAAAGCTTAGTTAGGTAATAAATTTAGTTTTAATATCTCGAATATGGCATTGTATGCTTTATAGAAGATTTAGGCTGCTAAATATGCTTTTGTCCAGTAATAGATTAGGTCAACAATATACGACGTAACGAATAATTTATAGAAAATCTTTAAATTTCTGTTGTCTCGAGGAAAGCTAAAGATTTTAGGTGGTTTACGAACAGGTAGATAAATCTTATGCGGTCAATAGTCAGATGTAGAATAGTAAATAGTAGTCGCAGTAGTGGTAGCATGGGGTGTGAAAAGGCACACCCGTTTCATGGTCTGTAGAGCACACAAAGTTGTTAGTACCGACTGATATAAATATTGTTGGCAGGAGATGGCAAGCAATCTGCAGTCAGCTGAAAAACGTTGGCATAAACTAACCTACTTGCCACTGTCAATATTTGAAAAATAACATAATATATACCTTATAATATGATTATTGCTTTTATTGCAAACGATAGGTATCCTAAAAATTAATATACATTAGAATTCTTATTTTTATATAGAAGCTAACTAAGATGAGGAATGCTGATATCTGAATATTTTAGTTTATAATAAAATCAAAAGTCCTTGTTTAGTGTTAAATATCTGCATATAAATATGCATAACTTAAATAAATTGTACGTTTATTGTTATACGTAAGCCCCAATGATTCGGAAAATCCTATTTATAAGTACTAATAAATAAAAAAATAAAATTTAATTCAAACGGCTTGATTGCTTTATTAATATTCATGTAATTATTCTTATCTTTTTATAAGCGCCATGTATATTCGTTAGCTCAATTTAAAGAGGTCATTTAGTGTCCACAGCTAACAAGGACGAGGGTAGTGTTGAGAAATATATGCATTGTTTATTTTCATAATTCTCACGTGATACTGGAGGCAACGAGCCGATATACGTGTGTTTAACTAATTAGGAGTTTTTACGACTAGTCGCATGCAGATGCAATTTAAAATGCGTTTTTAATAAGTTTTTTTTCATGCACTATGTGACGCGGTAACCCATATAAGTAATTTTATATTTCGAAACTTATAATACAGGTTTACTGCTTTATAAGAATACACCTTATAAAGTCCATTTTATGGCCAATAAAACGATGATTAGAACACAGGTATATGATATAAACTGCAGATAACAACCACGACGTTTCAGATTGCTATAATGATGGTGTTTAGACCAAAACGATTTCAACGTGCTTAAAGCTACTACAGCCATAATTTATCGATGTACATATTATAAAATAATAAAATGAGTTGTGTAATAGTATGGTATTAATTTAGAACTTCGAGAGCCTATAACACATAGTTCGTGTAAGTAACAGTGTGCGTCGTGATTTCTGATTGGTTTCATTTTGAGCCAGGATTTATTCAGATGGTTGTTTCACAACGATTTTAGTGCTTGCATGACGAAACAGTTGATTGTTTTGAAGCGGTTCTGTAACAGAGATTTGTTTGTAGTTGTTGAGTTGTAATTATAAGCATCTATGAATATGCTATGTGGCACAGCAATCAGTGAATATTATGTTTAAAGGTCTTTACATTCTTCCTGGTTGATTAGGGAATTAGTCCATACTAGGGTTAAGTATTGTTATAAACACTGTTATACCAAAGTCTAGCTAATGGTAATGCATACAAACTGCTACGGATTGTACTTAAGCAGTCTTGTAGGAGGTCGAGGATTTAGATGAAAGAGGAAAGTACCAGCAAATCGCTTGATTAGTAGTTACCGTACGTCATATTTCAACAATTCACCACGATTGAGCATTTGCTAGACTATGATTATATTAAGGATACATATTATGTTATTGTATAAGGTGCATATATAGTAGTATTATTATAGAAATTCGCAGTTTTAATAGACGCGATAAGTTTCTTCTTATGATTATTTCATTTCCTTGTGCGGCATTCTTAATGTGGTGTTGCGATATTTAACAATGCTTGCAACAGATTTTGTATTAAAAATATAATTTGTGTATCACGATTTATTGCATTTGTGTAATTAATTACTTTTTATGCGTGAAACTATTTAGGAAATTAAGGGTCCGTAAAACCAGAGAGCATTTACTCTTTCTTAGAAACAGGGCTTTAGGGGATCCACAATAGGGCACTGAAAATCAGCGCTCTATTGTGGATCCCCTATGGACCACAATATAGCAACAATGCTGAGTGCGTACCAATCTGTCCACAGATTGCACGTTTCTAATAATTAATGTTAAGTTATATTGTAAGTATGTATTTCCTTTTTGAACTGTATCTGTGGCAAATAAACGGTTTTTCTTTCTTTCTTCTTCTTTCTTCTTACGTATATCACTAAAATAAGGTAGTATCACCTAGCAATTTCAAAGAAGTTTGATTGACGAGCATTATTCAGCTGTGAGAATTGTCATTGCGATAAGTTATGTTGGTTTGTCTTGTATGCAAATAAATTAAGAGATAAAAATGTCTCGTTGCCAAAAATGCTGACAGTCTCTGGTTCGAAGTCCTTGCCAAAGTTGTCAGTACCCATACAAAGTCTAGAAGTATATCTGGTAGACGACAATATACCGGTCACTAAACATTTAAAACGGAGGTGTGCCCACATCATACTTAGGTAGCACGTAAAAGTGTCCATACAAAGTAAAGTGCGCTCACTCATTAGATAGAGAACGATATTGATCGTTCTCCATCTAATGTGTAATTTTCGATATGAGTGAGCGTGATAATACTACATTTATAATTCAGATGTTATGTTTGCACTCTGTGTCAGATGACAACTTAGAGTCAACTTAGGGTGACAACATAGGGAAAGGTGACCGTATTTAAATGTAGTATTAAAATTTAAAGTAGCATAATATGTATGATATAAATCTTTGCCCATCACTGATTACGGTATTACACCCACATTCCAGCACTTTATATTTGGGAGACCAAAGAGAATTGCCAAAATGTGTGCTTAAATATAATGCAATTATGGTAATATGTTGGATTAATATGCCTCTGCTTAAGCATTTTAGAATACACAGTTCTAATTTAAACGGTATTATCATGGCATCGTCGATATTCGCCCGAACTATCACATAAATGTAATACCTGGCAAATATATACAGAACTTGTATTAATACGAGTATGGTATAATAATAATTAACCTTGTGCTGTGTTTGAAATCGGATACAGTGTACTCAATTAGTAGACTTTAGGCTAAAAATCAAACTCCCAACTCATATTAAGAATAATATCAAATGGAAATTCACTGACTTGACTTCGAAACCATTATTATTCCTGTCCAGGTCTAGGAATGGCTAGGCTGTATTGATTTTTGACATAGTTGCATAACGCATTAAATGATATACTTGTGTAAAAAATAAATTTTTATATAAGGGTAATGTTAAACACAAAGCATTCTAAAAATGAGAATTCGTTAACAGTTCCTATATTTTTGGATATTTCTATTACGTAATAAAACAAATCTGTTTTGACTCATTTGGACACTGGGCTGCATTCCACATGAGAATTGTTCGAAATATCATTTTATGTAAATTATCTATTTAGAACATAGAACTTAGGTATTTTATTAAACACTAGATTTTGTCCGTGGATCCGCTCCCGTTAATGTTGATTTTGTCAATAAATTTTATATTTCTGTTAAGAACAGTACTTTTTTCTGGATGAAAGGTACCCTATCTCCTTTTCTGTAACAAGACAAATTTTATAATGATCGGTCGCGTAGTTCAGGCATGAAATGTAATAAAAAAATTGTATTATTATGCTTAAAATATGTATATCAAATACTAGATGATGTTTTACAGCTCTTTTTTTGTCACGTAGTGTTAGCAAAGTACTACTACTTTTAAAAAGGAGTACCTGTAATTTAAGATGGTCCGTTGTGCGGTATGAGAGCTTTGGTGTAAAGGAGTGGATTAGAACAATACCTGTTAATATTCAGTTATTTGATAACGAGATTGTCCGTCAAAACTCGTTCCTTTCGACAGTTGACAGAGCACCTATGCAGTCATTATTGTGCCTGTGAAAAGCTATAATAGATAATACCAGTAGAGATCTCAATTTGAGTTAATATAATGGCTTGGCTTTCTGTTCAGGATCCATGACGGAAATAATTAAATGGGAAATGGTAAATAATGTCCAACTAATATTATTAATTGCTTATACCCAGGTTTTCATACGCATTATAATATTCAATATTCATACTCAAACCATGCGTTAGGATACGGAGATGGCCGATCTACATAACCTAACGCCTTTTAAAATTTTAATATAACTATAACATTTACATAATTATATTATTTCATTCGCCAACGACGTTTCCAACTGATTTTAAATGAAACATTATGAGTCTAGCGGACGGTTTCTCATGTCCATGTTTGTCGCTTTAGGTCATTTTAGTTTGCTATTTTACAAAGTCCGGTAAACCATGCAATATGAATATATGATTAATATTTACACATCTCATCTCAAAGACACATTTATATACACCATTAGGACATAATCATTTTATGCTTAATAGAAATAAAGTAATACATACAGATTTCAGTTAATATGTCGAAATCGTTAATCCTAGGTAATATAATAAATGCGAACGTGAGTATGTTGGTTTGTTACGCTTTCACGCCTTAACTATTCGACCGAGCAGCATGAAATTTCGCATATATATTTTCAGGTATCAGGTTCATTGCCGATGTCCAAGCTAGTCAAATCAAAAATTGTCACCCGGGATCAAATTTTTTAGTGTGTTAATTTTATGTGTTTATGTACTTTTTACGAAAGCTCGTATAATTTAGGTTAGATAGATTTTATTCCCATATTCTAATTAATAATACCCGCGCGGAGTTAGCGGCACCGTTTTGAAATAACCGTCTGACTCCGCGCGATAACCGTCGGACTCCACGCAGAGTTTTCGTCAGTGAACCTGGTATACAGAACGGACATAGGGTATATTTCATAAAAAGAAATGTTTCCGAGCTAGCGACGCTGCAAGTAAAAGGTGTTGATTCTACAAAATGCTAATACAATTTGATCAGATTAGAATAGGAGGTTAATATTCATACATATTTATTAAATTAAGTTAATTAGTAATTCGTTTTTGAAGGTAGTTTATTTTATATTGCTATACAATTTGCAAGACATCACGTTAACCAAGGTCATCATTTGATCAATAGTTTGGGTGTCCAACTGACCTCTGCCTACTGTTACTACAACTACAACAACTACATTTAATGAATTGGTTAGTTTATCAGTGAAAATACACCTGAATAAGATGAAGAACTCTTCAGGACTACTTGATAGGAGGTATTAACAAAATATATTATACAGCTTTTTTGCTATTTTATTTCTGAGAAGTTCCGTTAATTATCTTTAAAACCTCTTTCCATCCAATATCCTGAACAGGCAAATAAAATATAAACAATTATCTAAATTAGTCAAAATTCTACAAATATAGAAAATTCTCGATTTTTAGTCGGTTAAACAGAAGATGCCATATCCTCCTTTCTTAATATGTTTAATAATTAACCTGAATTTGTTTTCCTAATGAGTGATTGTATATTTATATATACAGACACTATGCCAATATTTAGGCTAAAATATTTATGATATTATTGCGAAATATATTCAGCATGACATCATGAAATGTTATAATTTAAAGTGACTCATTCTTTACAATTTTGTAACGGGCTTTTCTCAAGGATTTAACGTCAATAGCCCGATGGCTACATGTTTTAGAAGGTGTTAGAATAATCTAAGATCTTCTACTGTACAATAAAACTACAATATTAATTTAAGGGGACTTCTAAACGGGAAATTCCTTTACTGCAACATGTGACTGCAATGTTTTAACTAAAGCCCGGCCAGCTTTAAAACATTTGAATGCATAGGCAAACATAAATCGAGTTGGAGAGCCATATGCAAAATATTGACATGTATTTTATATAATATGGCTATTATTACCAGCTATTATATCGCAGTCCATATTGTGGTACAAATAGTGCTCGTTTGGAAGCTTTAGTTAGAACTTTTTTTTTGTTTTATACAACAAAGGTGGCAAACAAGCATACGGCCCACCTTATGGTAAGTGGTCACCGTAGCCTATGGACGCCTGCGACACCAGAGGCATCACTTGCGCGTTGCCGACCTTTTAGGAAAGGAAGTGGGAAGGAGAAGGAACGGGATGGGGGAAAGGGGTGATTGGGCCTCCGGTACTCTGTGTGTATTATGAAGAGTGAGGCCACACTTTAGATAGAAAACGACATGTACAGTTTTCAATATGAATAGGTAAGCGTGACTATATTATTTTTATATTTCAGATACCATGATGGTAAAAGACAACGTAACGTCCAGAAATCTGACCATATTAAAACGTAGTAGATCTATGATTTAAATCTTTGCTTCGTACAACATTATAATCCAACACTAACGCTATTGTCTTAAAGATATTATTGCGTTAAACGCTAGATATGACATAATATTTAAATACATACATTAAGCGATGCATATACTCGTAATAATCGAACAGAGTATTGACGTTGCTATGTGTATGTGTGAATCATTTGAGGCTACGTGATGATGCTCACGGAATATTTAAGTTATTTATACGATTGCTGCACTGTCGGCTCTATGTCGTTTGACTTCAACTTGATCTTGATATAGCGTTAGTTCTATCAAAAAGCGGCCAAGTGCACGTTGCGTGTTTCGACAGCATCCGTTATGACGTTCACAAGTTTATAAACTTCTGACGGGTGATGCTACGAGTATAAACAAAATTTATAACTATTGTCGTTCGCATTCTAAATTATGGCAGGCATGGATAGAAAGCTGCTTTATCTTATAATAATTATAATTAAAGAATAGCGAAATATGGCTTAGTTTGTTTTCTAAACAAAATCGTTATCCAAACTATTACTATTTTTTAATTTTATGAATTCGAAGATGGGTTTGTTTTAAAATTAAATACTTATACGGATTTTGTCGCGTTGTTTATTTTACTTTAAAACGCTTTTATCAGGTACATAATTTTGAAAACTCTAACACTACTATTATTGAACTTTACTACTATTTAAGCTATTTAATTTAATTAAAACTATTAATTTAAGTTTACATTTTGGGTTTGTTTGTTATGCTTTAACGCCTTAGCTAATCGACTGATCATCAAAAACTTTCGCATATACATATAATTTTATTATATCTATGGCCTTTTCTGTGACCCTGATAACGAGTGTCAGGGTTACAGAAAAGGCCATAGACAATCTTTCATCCAGAATAAAGTACTGTTGCCGAGGAATAGAATTTATTCACGAAATCTACATTAACGCATGCGAAGCTGTGGGCAAAACCAAGTAACCTATTAGACTTTTATACATGGATATTAAGCAAATTAATTTTTGAAGTGAAAACTTGTTTAGCGGCGTTGTGCACTTTTTTTTGTGATGGGTAAAAAATGTTAAACTCACGTCAGGACACGTGACCTGATCGAAAATTCGTAAGATGGAGGGAGAATTGTCATGTTTGTGTACGATAGCGCAATAAATGAATATTGTATTTAACCACATAAATGATAGTACTTTTATACTGATAATTAAAGCAATTCGTGCAAAATTATTCCCTAACCATTCCAAAATATCAAAAATGCACAACGTTAATATTCAAGTTTTCACTTCTGCAGGCACTCCCGGAGTGCAACCCGTTGTTTTTTTTTTATAATTATATGAACGACTTATGACTGCTTTGTTGAAAACTTTCGCTTTAAGCGGATTTGCACAACCGAATTTGGTACATAGCCATAATTGGCTATAGTCTTCGGTTATTATGGTTATGATATTGGCTATCAAACCTTGTGTATTACGTGCATCGGTGGGCAGTGGTAGTCAGTGCGGCTGTTGTGTACGAGGATTTGGTTTTGATTCTCGGTTTGTGCAATGTGTTATCGGATTTTTCTGTACAAAACTTCTCAGTAGCGGAACGGAGTCTATTAATAATTACATACTCCGTGCTACTACTAAAAATTGTTTTATATTTATTTGATAGAGAATTTGTTTTATAGGGGGCGAGCATATTCCCGGAACTTACCAGGTCCCTCCCTATTACGAGAAACTTAAATCAATACATAGCTCACGAAACGTGGGTTTAATAATCCTCTGTATACCCGACCGGAGATATCGACGTGAAACTATGCTTTTTATGCTACGGTAATAAAATTATGTTCTTCTTTAGAGTATGTAGAAATTCTGAACTCCATGCCAAGGTTGTCCCACAAGACTACAGTATGGGGTGCTTCAAAAAAGGTGTTAAAAGGTTTTACAGGATCGGCAACGCGCAAGTGATGCTTATGGTGTTGCAGGCGTCCATAGGCTACGGTGACCACTTATCGTCAGGTGAGCCGGGCCGTATGCTTGTTTACTACATTAGTAATATAAAAAAATCTAGAACAATATTTACTAATAGATATTTATAATCTTTACATAGACATTTCCTTGTAACCCGTGAAGCACTGTGAGTACGTCGTGTTGTACTTATTCAGTTCTAAGTACTTGGGAATCTCCAAGGCATAAGATCAACCGGTATTTTTTATGTAGTTATCGAAATTAAATAGGTAAACACAGGTTATTGTCTAGTTAGTTGCAGTCAGGGTCAGTAACCTATAGGAGAAGGGACAATCGTTAGTTGTACCAAGGATGCTCGTGAGATTCCGTCGTGAGCGCACACCATCATTGTTACCATACGAGCCGACTATATATCAGTGAAGCTCTTTGTGGTTTATTGTGTTGTGACGATAGACTTATAATTAAATTACGTTTTAAGAGCTTATGAGTTCAGCTATGATATTGCGAATCGAATGAAATATCGCAATGATGGAGTCAAGTAATACATATAAGAGATTATGTGTTCCTTATAATACATTTGTTATAGGTAATCTAGCGTAGTTGTTTAAGTGGTTGCCTCGCCACTGCCATTACGCCGAGTGTTATGGGTTCGAATTCCTCACGGGACAAAAAATTGTGTGATCCACAAATGGTTGTACCGAGCCTGGGTGTTTTGTGTCAGTTGTTTGAATGGTTGTAAAGTCCCCACGACACACGAATTATTCCTAGATCGGGAGTTGTCTTTTTAAAAGGAGAAAAAAAGAGCTATTAACAAAATTGATTGATCTTGATAAACTTGTCAAACTACAAGTTTTATTTTTAATTACTTCTTTCGCATTGGGAAGCAAGCCCTGTATCGCAGTGGACACAAAGTTCACCCAGACACAACACAAATATTTATGGATCATTAAAATAAATGTCGCGTGTGGGATTCGAACCCACAACACTCGGTGCGTAGGCAGCGGTGAGGTGACCGATTACCGGTACACCACCCGTGCAATCAACTGGCTGATATGAAGAAATCGTGATGGAACCAAAAAAAAATAAGTTGTAAGCGGCATCTTTAAATAGCAGTTCTAATATTCTATATATGGCCATTAGAATTTCATAGACAGCTATGTATGTATGTGTATGAATATGATTGCCATTCTTAATATCGATGACGTAAACATGAATTATCCGAAAAGGAACTTTGAGATGGAATTTTATGATGACCAATATATAATTATCTATTACTTTTTCAACTCTTCGAATACAAGGAAAGGTATTATGGGTCTGCAATATCCGGCTCACGATGTGCCTGGAATTTATAAATTTATGTTTACTTTGGGAAAACCATACCATTCTTAAAGGTTATGTTAGATCGTAAGCATAATCGACAGACCTGTAATTCTGACCTGATTCTTGGAAGATTAAGTTTATCCTACTTATCTTTTAGATGAAAGGACTTTTACACATCTCATATAAACTTACTTATTTGTACACCCTTTAAAAGGGACTGGCGATGGCGGGGAATAGCTAACAACATCTTTCACGTTTGACTTTGACTTTGACTAACAGAACATTAATTTTAATAATTCAATTACTGTTAAATTATGTACCGATCTAGTCTAATAAAATTAAATGTTGTTATAAATGCTGTATGAGTTCACATTTTATGGTTATTTAGCTTAAGAGTAAACTACTTATTCTAGTTCAGAACTACATATATTCAATTATTTTAATAAGAGGTTTTATACTCTAAACGAATTTGAAATACAAGGGAGAGGCCTTTGCGTTTTGGAACATGCCAATAGGCTTAATAAAAAAACTATTTTACGTACGTATTTATCGTTGATAATAATATTTTTATTGTTTTTCATTCAGTCGGCCTCTATGGTGTAGTGGTTAGTGTACCCGACTGCCACGCCTAAGGTCGCGGGTTCGATTCCCGCACAAGTCAAACATTTGTGTGCATGAACATGGATGTTTGTCTTGGCCTGGGTGTTTCTATGTAAAATATGTATGTATTTACAAAAAAAAAGTATATATGTATGTTAATCCATTGTCTAGTACCCATAGTACAAGCTCTGCTTAGTTTGGGCTAGATGGTGTCGTGTGTATGTGGTAGAATAAATAAAAGAATATATATAATATTTCCGGCTATATTATAATACATTTGTTGAATTCAATTGGTTGCAACAAGCTATAATTTATTCATAGGTCTTTGTTTCAATCGCATAATTTCTTTAGAAAAATAATAGGAAGAAAGGATAGCTTTTATCAAGGACGATCCACGCAACTCGTGGACGGGATATAATAATCACAGAGGAAGAAAATTTTAGTCAATTCCTGAATGGTGTCACGTAGCTGGAAATACGAATAACGGTAGCCTTATGATTTCGGTCACAGCCATAGACAAGGCATTATATAGCTGCTGGTTTTTATTAACGGTTAAGATGATTCAAAATTATACAACTAATTTACGTTTATCACGACTACCGAATTCTATTCTGTTATATTGATATAGATTGTTTTCTTTTTAATTTGTCGCATTCGTAATTTACATTCTATTTTAGATATTTATTACGCATCTGTTTAAGGAATCAGGCGAATATTTTAAAGAATGCCTATATTACGAACAACTATAAAAAAATCACATATTGTCATAAGATATGTCGATACAAAGTGGTGATACGACACATATATTTTTCATCTTGTGTTTGGTTCGTTGACCCGGATCCGCGACGTCGCCAAGTCCTATTTAACAGACAGAGAACCTTCTTATTTATTTACAGAACAATATAGTACAACAAATAGGTAATTAAGCGTTGTATATGCTGTATTTATATTAGTTATATTGTTGACAGGAATGTGTTTCTCATTCTAAAAGATGCTACATACTAACAAACCTTTAATATTTTTTGGACCTTTGAGGGCAAATTCATTTCGTAAAACTGTTCAAAATAGCTTGTCGTAGTCTTATTACCGTCAAATGTGAACTGAAAAGCAATTCTTGTCCACTTTTGATGTTAATTTAACTTTAATAGAATGTTTTTCTTTGTCGTCTCGGTATTGTTTGTGATATTTATAATACTAATAATACAATTTTCACTAAAGTTACTATAACTCATTATTAGTAACCTATTGATCCTTTATTTTAAATAGTATTAATTACGAGGATTAGCTCTTTGATTCAATTAATACGTCCCTAATATTACTTGTTAACGTCTGAATTATTAATTCAAAATCATATAAGTGATTTGTGAAACATAGATTTCTATAGTACATATTTTAATAAATAATAGCTAAGGTTGTGTCAAAAAATATTACTAATGTATCGCTATTAAAAAGCAGATATTAATATAATGTGTAAATGATTTATAAAATAGTAATAAAATGGTCTGGATTTTAAATTTGACTTATTTTTAAATCCGGTGATCAAGTTTAGATATTAGATAGGTATCAATATAAAAATTCCATTTCAGTCGTGACTTATTTATTTTATTTTATTTTGTAATAGAGCCTAATTGGGCAATAAATAAGTTATAATGACATGTATGTATTACTTGCGATCCAATTAATCCTGAATAGATATATAAATATTTTTCTACCAATTCATATCTAATAAGTGAAGTGATATTTGTATATTATTTAATATGTTGTTATATAATCTGTTATATTTATATAGCTAGCCTTAAATTTTATCTTGATAAATGTATACTGAATTAAGAAGGTAATCTTGGGACTGAAAACGTCTAGCAATACTCTAAAAGAGTAAACATATTTAAATTTACTGTTAATTTGGATTTAGCACGTAAAGTTATCAGGAGATCCAATTCTCGTTATAAAATTGTTCAAAATAGAGTTTCTTTATGTACTCTCAATGTATTGTATTGTATTCTTTTAAATTAAAATAACCACTAAATCATAAATTGCATTTATCTATGGCGTTTATTCGGTTAGATCGGCACTCTATTTAAAAAATATTTGTTACATAAGCAACACTTTGCTTGACACGGCAATCGAACCCAACATCTCACGCATAGCAGTTACATTACTACCGCTGCACCAGGCAGATTTATTCAAATACAGATTTATTGTACCATATTATTCCATACATTCACTAATAACACACTCATACATTAGCGCTACTGTGAGTTTCCTTTCTAATAAAACATTACGCGTAGAAATATCGAACTCTTCACCGTCTCGGTATTAGAGTCACAAGTTGCCTACGGGGCATGTGATTCGCATTATGACACGTTCAATACACTAACCGGTTCTAGCCGGCAATAAAGTGTCTTTAACTTATGTAATAGTGGAGGCTGGCCCGACACTGCAGTTACCGTGTTTCTATGTAAATTGATCTAGCGAAACTATGCTACGCTCACGAATTAGCATTTGGTAGACATGTATCCTTTGGTAAGTAGAGCGCGTAATGGACATCCTTACGCTGTATCATATTTTGCTAGTTATTATATTATATTAACAATGAATAGACTACTCTACTGCAAAATTGAAAATGCTTTACAATTACAGTTCAAACGTGGATAGAATTAAATACAAATACACGCTGAATAAAGAAGAACGGTGCGAGGAATGCCTTAATGTGTGGTACATGTGGTGCTGAATGTTACTGCTGGGCGTGAGATATAGGGTCCGATTTACGGGTTGGTCAAAACATTACTGGGTTAATCTGTCAAGATAAGTTCAGTAGGAGCATCTGAATGTAGAACTGAGACCGAAAGACATCAATGAGCTCGCCCCCATGTAGGTCATAAATCTATAGTAGGCGAAATGTGAATGTAGTGCACCTACATGTAATAAATTACTTGGTTAATTAATTGACAGAGGTTAATTGATTCAACGTGTATAATGTATGCCTGCTGGTCGTCATCGTCAACGAAGACCATCGAAGATTGAAGACAGTTGACACTTTAACAGCTTTCAGCGAATAGAAGAGTGAAGAAGATTTGGAGACCTACCTACGCTTAGGAATTGGATAAACCGTTTATAACGAAAAATATATATATTGAGAAGCTCAGGTTATATCTTGGCATACGTCGTGATTAATTGCAATGCATGCATAAACATTATGCTTGAAGTTTAACAGATAAAGAGGGCATCAATAGATCTCTTTATTGTGACCTCACGATTATTCAACCTGTCACTGACATGATCAGAGACAAATTAACATTCCGTCTATTAATATACCAGATTTATTTTACTAGAAATTCTGTGTGTAGATGATCAACGACCTCTTGAGGTGATAGTGCGACGACCCGGTGAGGTTACATGTTGGATGAGGTAAGCATCTGGGATTCGTAGACTTACAGTTAACGATATATGGCAAAGATAAATTTATTAAGGGCTGGGTTCCTTTATGCTTAAATCGGTGCATTGAATGCATTGCGATTACCGCATAGTATTTTTTTACATACAGCTTTTGCCCACGGCTTCGGTCGCGTAAAAGTAGGTTAGGTTATGTTAGAAACAATACTTTTTAAAAATAAAATATAGGCTATGTTACTCGGTGATAATATAGCTTTCTAATGGTGAAAGAATTTTTAGAATGATTAAAAATCGGTTAAGTAGTTTTTAAATTAAATCGTTACAAACAAACAAAAAAAAACTCTAATCTTTCTACGCTTTGGTTTTTGT
Organism: Catocala sponsa; assembly: GCA_963564715.1. Lineage (NCBI taxonomy): Eukaryota > Metazoa > Arthropoda > Insecta > Lepidoptera > Erebidae > Catocala > Catocala sponsa. The sequence goes on from OY751333.1 coordinate 16,805,590, forward strand.
GTTGAACGCGGTGACAATCGCAGTGTTAGATGTGTGTGATCTTTGGCGAATAAATGAAGTGCGTTTGTTGCATACGTTGTTAACGCATCATATGATAAATAAATGAATCGAGAGCTTTATACTCACGTCATAAAATGTTAGCAAGCGTGACAAAACATAATAAGATTATCTTTCTTTTTTTAACACGTCTCTTAAATATTCTCTATTTGTGCATATAGACTGGTATCATGGTAAGACCTGAGAGACAATTCTCGTAATATTCGAAATATTATATTATATTAACGACAAATGTGGACTGATAAGTATTCACATTTGGCGTTTATTTAATTTAAGAGAATATCATTCAACACTATTTTGAACAATTTTATCACGTGAATGGCTCCCTGGATGCAAGCTACGTGTTAAAATTCTTTGTCACAAAAATTTTAAAATAGATCGTTTGCGGCTCAATCTACAGATAAAGAATTTGAAAATTAATAACACAGATATACCTAATTAAAGAATATGTTTCATTTATCGTCCCAAAAGAAGGTAGTAATTTTGTTACGGATTAAAAATAAAGACAACGATATAAAATATTTAAATACTGTATCGAGTTATAATTTGTGTCCTGAAGTAATCTCAATGTGATAAGTAACTTCTCTAGAGAACAATACTGATATGAATCTATAATAATTTTTATTGTACATATTTTTAAAATATATTATTTATCATTTATATAAATATCTTATTTTTATAAGTAAGGTTTTTTGTATCTGTTTGTTAAATATTAATATACCTATGTAGTTGTGTTAATTTCATTTAACTTGTAATTTTTGCCAGAAGACACAACATTATTGTTTGTTATTATAAAATATGAAGATAAAGAATGTATGAAGCTTCGTAAAAAAATTGTGAGAATCTCGTCTAATCAATATTAAAAGGATTGCAAATCGTTTTCAAAATAGGATGAATACTCAAAGGGTCTATAAAATAATATATAAAATAGCCTTAGAAAAAAAAGAAAAGAAAATATAACTTTAAACAGAACATGTTATTTTTATATAATTATATAATATATGTTTGCCCTCATGGTAGCCAACCTGGCGTGCATATCTGTTATCTGGTGTGCAAAACTGCTCCGTAATTTTTCTTCTCAATTGATCGCTTGATCGCCTTTATTAAAACTTACTTAAATTTTAGACAACGTATCAAGATAAAACTCACTCAACATCAGATTATAAGTTAGACCTTTATCAAATCAACACAACTGTGAAAATCATAATTATTTAATTTCGTGTAGTATTTTGCGTGATGCGCGTACAAGCATATAGGCAGACAAAACATGGAAAGCAATTGTTTTCGCTTTTATAGCTCTTATATATTATTTTCCGAAATATTTCCTATGTAAAAACACCGACAAATTACAATATTGGAGCTTTATTAGTAGTTTGTGTCTTCGACATTCATTGGTGATTTAAAGTTAATACTGCATGTTACCAAGCTATCTATTCTTGTAAATCCAATTTATTTTATACACTAATGTTATTCCGGTATCTACATATTAATACGGGAAGCAAAATTTTGTACCCATTTTTACGAAAATTGCGCTGACGGAGGAGTATGAAATTTGGCACAGTTAAAGTTTATATGGAGAAGAAGAGGCGAATCCTAATATTTTTATAAAATATGCATTAGAAATACATTAAATTAATGTAAAAAAGACAACCATAATTTGACACACGTAGTCGAATCGCGTTCGTAATATTTCGACATTGTTCATCTGACATCGAACAATTCTTTGTAACTATGGTTACCTACACCTTATTTATAAGAAAAACAGAAAAAGAAGTAGCAAGCTTAGGAATTTTGGTCGAATTTTGACCACTAGGCGACCGCTAGTTGTATTTTAATGCTCATTTATTTTATGAAGGATTATTTATTAGATCACTGAAGTAAATTTAATATATTTTAGCTGTCTACCCTAGATCATACATACATACATGCATAGATTCACGCCTGTTTCCCAGAGGGGTAGGCAGAGACTACGGATTTCCATTACCCTAAATCAAAAAAGCGTAAAACGTTTTGATTTTTCTGGTGCCATAGAATAACCTTATTGAGCAGCATATTCGATCATTTCCATAAGTGACATTGTAGGCGATTTAGCAAAAGCTCGATAGTACCCGAAGATACCACATCACTTAGGTTATGTGTTTGTACTATATAATATGTAAATAAATATTTCTTTCATCGTTTTATTTTTGTAGAAGACAATTCCCGGCCTATGACCGATTTCTGTGTCGCGGGGAACTTTATAAACATTAAAAAAACAGATACAAAGAACACCTAGCCTCGGTACAACTATTTATTTAACTAGAATTAATACAATAAAAAAATATTTTCATCATCTAAACTGTTATTTGAATAAATTCTAGAATATTACGAAACGTTTAATAAGCAAACTAGCTAATTTAAGCGGTAGAGGCAACAAGCCGGTACACCCCACATAAAGTAGCGATTCGCTAAACCGGCGATTTTCTTAGATTGCTCAACTTAATTCTCAGAACTTTAGATCACATGACTGCGAACAGTTGGTCGGGCGTGACCTATTAGTTTAGGTATTTGCCGTTGTTACTACATCAATATTTTTTATTCTACATAATTATTGTGAAATAGGCAAGAATGTTTTAATCTTTTTAATATTTTAGTAAGGTTAATGTTATGTGTATTGATTATTTTATATTTATTGTTTATTAAGAATTATTTTTCAGTGGCCATTAATAGGGATCGATTAGGATTTCATCTTCGATCTACTGATCAAATATCTAAATTGTTTTTTGATTAAAAAATTATCGTTTCTTCTTTACTTTAGTAATGCCATGAAACTACTATAGGTTATTTCAAAAAGAAAAGATGAGTTATTGTCTTGAAGTGTAGTTATTTTAAATTTATATTATCTTACTCTCCGCTTGGCCATATGCCTGCTAAAAAGCAACCGAAAAGTTAGGATAAGTGGCAATATATAAAGTTTAATAGTATTAAATTAGTTAACAGTTGTATTTTTTTATTTCGCAATGACATACAGTTATAGTAGCTTACTATCAATGTGAAATATTCGCGTAAATGTAAGACAATATTATTTACTTTATTACTTACGAGTTTAGATAGAAAAGCAAGAGTCATTTTAAATTCATACCTTAAATAGAAATATAATAGGTTACTTAATCAAGATTGGCAATAAGAGCCTTTTGAAGATGACAGTGCAGATGTATACAATAAGAAATCGTAAACATACCTACTTAAATAAAACATCACCCAAAATCTAATAAAAAAATATTTAGGTGCATGATTGCCCTTCATGCGATGCATCTGCTGCGGGGCGGAGCGCGAGGCGCGTCGAACTGGCGGGAGAAAGTCGACTCTTCCGCGAATGCACCATCAGCGTGAGCGAGCTACGCGGCTCATGTGACTCCGGGGGTGAGGCACGGAGCGCGGCGCCGGCGCAACTCAGCACAGGGGAAGGGAGCACACAATACATTGCGAAAACACAACGTAAACTGGGCTACTAACATTATGTTTGCGTTACGAGTTATTTTGTATTTCTAACATGTTTTTATTGACATGATAAAAACTATTACACAATGCAATTAACGTGCCATCATGTGTACTTACATTGTTCAAAATTACAATTTAGGTAGCTGATATTCAACGCGATTCGCCAATGAATATTAAAATACTATGTTTTACGAAATACTCGACGCTATTTAACATAATTATGGAAACTTAATTAACATAAATAAAATCTACAGCCAGATTTGGTTTTCCTTTTTGAAGTTCGACAAGAAATTATACCTTTTCTAGTTAATATAGGTAAACAAAAACCTGACATATCCCTTAACTGATAACAAAATTTGGCAGAATGATGTCTTTGCCTCTCTGTTAATCAATATTGGCAATAATCTCTATAGTGCTCTTTGAAATCAGAAACTAATATTTGGGACAATCATTCAGAATGAGTCTACTAAATGTTTGGTGCGTGTGAGAATCAGCCCTGATAGAATAGGTGCTATCAGCTAAGTACGCCATCCAGACACAAAAATCCTTCTGTTAATAACATTTCTAGCGCTTCATTATTAAACCTACTATACAAAGTCTAGCTAACTAGTACTAACATACTAATGGGCCATTAAAATCGTCACATACTCATTCTTGAATTTTGCCTCTTATTAAAACAAGGAGTTAATCTTAGTCAAAGGCGTCAGTGTAAATCTATGTTATAAAGTATGATAACATACATATACGCGTCTCGCGTACTAAACGATAGCGTAGTGGGTGACCGTTGGACTGCTACGCAGAGGTCTCAAGTTCGATCCCAGGGCGAGCATCTCTGACTTTTCGAAGTTATGTGCATATTAATTAGTTAATTATCGCTCGCTTTAACGGTGAAAGAAAACATCGTACAAACCTGCATGTCTAAGAGTTCTACATAATGTTCTTTTAGATATGTGAAATCTGCCAACCCGCACTGGGCCAGAGTGGTAGACTATGATCTAACCCTTCTGTGTGTCTAGTGCCCAGCAATGGGACACTTTAATACAGAGCTGACATTATTATACGCGTCTCAGCAAACACGTGGTAAAGAGACAGGGCATGTAAAAATACCATCGGTAAAAAAATATATACCGTCGCTTTGTTTACTTTAAAAGCTGCCTTAAACAGGGATAATATATTTACCTATGTAGTAAAATAATAAATTAAACTAAAGTACTAAAGATAAATTTCATAACACCAATAAGCTATATTATACGCATTAGAACGCAGATTTTCGAAACAAGTTTGTGTTTACTACTGGGAAATCCACATGTTTCATGATTTCAAAATGCATGCGTATTTCAAAATAGCGAGAATGTGAAGCCCCAGGAATCGCTTTGAGTGGTGTTTCTCATTACATTTTGTCGATGGTGCAATTTATATAAGCGTAAGGCTTTTAACGCGTCATTGCTAATCTTACCTAAAGTACTGAAAATATTATAGGGTATTTAAAAACATATCTTTCAAAACTTTTGACTGCTTCGATAGCGTAGCGGTGGTAAATGTGACATATGTGCATGAGCCCATGTTTGATGACGCAGCCAGGCCAGGTGTTATTATATTTTTTCGTTTGGCAGTATAAGAAGCAATATTCATTTTAAATCATCTCTATTCTTCAATTTCAATTGCATGAACTGAAGGCATGTTAGTTGTAGCATGAACACAATAAACTATTATATAATCAGGATTGACCTTTTTACTAAGGCAAGTCGAACTTTTGGACTTCAAGATATCGTCACCGACGCGGCGACGTGTAAACATTTGGAAATACCATGTATGTCCTACGATTTATGCTCAAATGGTGTCGAGATGATCGTATCCACAAAATACATTTTATTATTTGTTAGTTACCCATGTGATTACTGGAAAATCTTTAGAAAAACAGACGAAAAAACTTTATACCCCTTTTTACGTAAGTAATATTTTTTTGCGCGCACTAAAGACGTTGGATAATTAAAGTTTATATGAAGAAGAAAAGAAGAACGTTAAAATGATAAAACTGTTATTTTTGAAATGTTGATTTATACAGTAGAATTTGTGTCACCACTAATAAATATCCTAACTATTTATCAATGCGAATGTCAGTCTCACATCCTGTATACTCGACTGATCATCATGAAATTTCACAAACACGTTGTCAGAGGAACAGAAAAGGACATAGGGTACCTTTCATAAAAAAGTACTGTTAGGAACCTAACCTTCAGTTATGCGAGCGAAGCCACGGGCGTAATCTAGTTTACTATATATTATTATATACTGTTTCAAGACCGTAATAAAACCTTCAAAAATGTAACATACAAAGTTTCATATAAGTTGACGAACGAGATCAACTCAATTATATTGCTGCAATATACGGTTGTACACATGTCATATGTGAAACAAAGAATATAATTATGCTAGTTGTCATTGTTATTATTGTAAGAACACAGTGTGTAGCCATGGGGGTGTAAATAAAAATTTACTCACATTTTTACATCTATCTATATACATAGTCAGGTCATAAGTTCTGCCACATGTTTAATATGAAATAATTAGGACATGTTTATTACTGATGTAAACATTTATATACCAAAATGAACTTAATAAAACACAGATTCTTATGCTAATAAAGTTTATTCAAAATGACCCCCGCGATTTTGAATACAGGCCTTCAACCTGCGCAGACAGTCGTCTATCGCAGCACGAACGAGGTCCATGTCAATTTCGGCGGCTGCCTTAAACAAGGATGCCTTGAGTGACTCCAAATCAGGATGACGTGTTTAGCAGGCCTTTTCCTCCAAGTGTTGCCATATCTTGTAATCTAACGGACTCAAATCTGGACTGGAGGAGGGCCAGTCTTCGTGCCGGATGAAGTCAATTTCACGCGCCGCCAGCCAGTCTTGAGTGCTTTTCGCTCTATGAACTGGCGCAGAATCTTGTTGGAATACCCAGCGCCTGTTATTGAACATGGTATGAGAAACAGGTTCCACAAGGTTCGTGAGGACTGTATTTTGATACACAACTGCATTCGTTTTTACGCCTTTCTCACAAAAATGTACCTTAGTTAAGCCCCAATAAGAGACTCCCAACCAAACCATGAGTGAGGATGGAAAATGGCCTCGTTGGACACGCGGAACACGGCTGCTCGCTTCTTCACTGCTGTGTGCGTACACCTTATCATTTTGTTTGTTGTAGCTCGCTTCCACATTAAAAATTTTTTCATCCGAAAAAAGAATTTCCCGATGCTTGTTTCCCGCGTACCGCTTCAACAAAGCACGACATCTCTTCAACCTCAGGTCCATTAAACGAGCGTCCAAACGATGTTCTGTTTTTCTTCGATATGCCCGAAGCCCTAAGTCTTCATTTAACACCCTTTTCACAGTGGTTCTGCTTAAACCCATCTGAAGGGCCAAAAGTTTTTGCTTACATATGGGATTTCTTTGAATTCGCGCCTTCACAGCTTTTATCACTGCTGGAGTCCTAACAGAACGAGGGTGACCACGTCTTGACCTGTCATCTAAACTAGAGTCTTCATTGTATCGTTTGATGGTACGATAAACGAATCTTATGGTTATATTAAAATTTTTCAATATGTCAGAAATCTGAATTGGCGCGTAACCGCAACGATGCAACGCAATAACCACAACACGGTCATCTTTAAGTGTCCACTCCATATTTAAAAATGAGTAAAATTCTAAAATGTATACATTTTTATATTCATGAAAAATTCGAATTTCTAATTCAATAAACTTTTTTGTGGCCAGCATTTTAAATTCTAAAGTTTTTATTGTGTGACACAACTTATGACCAGACTATGTATATAAAGGAAGATGTCCTGACTGACTGACTTAGAGACAACGCACAGCCTAAACCGCTAGTCGTAGGAACTTGAAATTTGGAGAGCATGTGTGTTTTAATTTGTAGGGGTGTACTAAGAAAGGATTTTTTGAAATTCCACCCCTAAGGGGGTGAAATAGGGGGGTAAAGTTTGTAACGAAATTTTCTCATTTCTGTACTTAGCAGTATGAAAATTGGTACATAATTTTTCGATTACAATTGAAAAATATATGTGTAGATGAAATGGATAAAACTCTCCCCGAAAGGGGCGGAAGTGGGGATAAAGTTTGTATGAAAATATTCTCACTTCTGGACGAGTACGACCCGAATTGATTGTCAAATTCTAAATTAACGCGAGCAAAGCCGCGAGCAAAAGCTAGTACAATAATATAATCTATACTAATATATTAAAGCTCAAGACTTTGTTTGTTTTTTGTTTTTGTCAAAAATATTTTTGCATTGCATAGCTTGATGATAACACATCATGCTACAAGATATGGGAGCGGAGCAGTAATCACACATGTAGGTGAAACCGCGGGGACATCTAGTACAGTATAAAGACCACACGTGTGTTATTGTTCTGTTTTATTTATGTTTTCAATAATAAGTAATATTGGAACTGTATTTTACAGTGTCAATAAAACTGGAAAACTGCCTGAAAATAATTTTGTTAAAAATAATTTCGTTGAAATTTAACCCAAAAAGTTCTCAACTGGAATGTATTACAAGAGCCTAGTCGATAGTGCCTAAAGGCCTACTTATACTGGTTAGTAACACACCTACTTTCACACAAATGATGTTGCGCAAAACAGCTGGATAGGAATAAATGTCGTCATCGTGTCATACAGGGTGACAATGGATACAAATCTAGCAGTTCAAAGTTTTGGGATTGGACACCGATTTACACATGTGATGCAATACTATATCTTTCTTATTTTCTTTATTTAAAAAGGCATCGCCCGCACTATGAATAATTCCTGTGTCGCGGGGACTTTACTAACATTCAAACACAAAGTAAAGAACACTCAAACTTGGAACAACTATTCGTGGATTATTTTTTATGTTAACTATTTTTGTCCGATCACTTAAGCCACTATGCTATATATGCAGTATGCTTTTTCTTTTTATTTATAAAGCATTGTTGCCATAGTATTTAAAAAATATAAATAACTAGCTATTGCCCACGGCTTCGCTCGCGTTAATTTAGAATTTGACAATATATTCGGGTTGTACTCTGGTTGTAATAATATAATTTAATCATGATTCGAAAGACACGTGGCGCCATCTATTATCATAAGAACGTTATTGTTGTTTTCCTCGGGAACAGTAATTTTTTCGGGATGAAAGGTAGCCTATGTCCGTTTCTGTACACCTGACAACGTATATGCAAAATTTCAGGATGATCGGTTCAGTGGTATAGACGTGAAAAGGTAACAAACAAACAAACTCATTTTCGCTTTTATAATATTAGTTAGGAAGTTAGGATGACATGGCGCTAAATCGAATCCTATTTTACACAATTTATAAATCGGGTGATATTAATTTCATGAATTCTAAACATTATCGCGCGCTTATTGAAAGTATGTCACGAATTTCTTAAATCGAAGGCCGTTTCCGGGTTTCTAGAGTAAAAATGCTTTTGACCCAACCTTGACTAGAACTGGTAAGATTAACAAAAAATTTAATGTAGAGCGACATATTTTCACTCCTTTATCGCTTAATATAGTTTGCCTATTAACATACTTTAAATAAATTTTATTCGAATATAATATGTATATTAGTGGAATTTAGTAAAGATTTTTTGAAGTGAAAACTTCTTTAGCGGCGTTGTGCACTTTATTTGTGATGGGTAAAAAATGTTAAACTCGCGTCAGGACACGTGACCTGATCGAAAATTCGTAAGAAGGAGCTCCCTCCGTCTTACGAATTGTCATGTTTGTGTACGATAGCGCAATAAATGAATATTGTATTTTACAACATAAATGATAGTACTTTAAACTGATAATTAAAGGAATTCGTTAACCATTCCAAAATATCAAAAATGCACAACGTTAATATTCAAGTTTTCACTTCTGCCGACACTCACGGAGTGCAACCCGTCGTTTTTTTACGTAGATGATGTATGTATATTAAATACGCAGTAGATGATGTATATTAAATGTCAAAGAAGAACTACATATATTATAGTTTAAGGACCAGTTATATAGTAGTGATGCGCAAAAGTCCATTCGAATGATATTCGAATACAGACTGCAATGCATCCTTGGTGTGATGTATGACGTGGTGTACATAATTATGTATAATATCCTAACTTATATTTGTATGCGAATGTGAATTTGATGGTTTGTTACGCTTTCACGCCTTAACTACTCGACTGACCATCATGAAATTTCGCATACATGTTGTTAGGGGAACAGAAACGGACCTAGGCTACCTTCATCTAGAATAAAACACTGTTACTTATCTAACCTAACCTATATTTACGCTAGCGAAGCCGCAGGCAAAATCTGATTGTCAATAAATTGAAATAAAGTTGTATATATGTTTTATACTATGTAACTTATCGTCTAAATGCCAACACGCAGCGTGTTGAAAATTCCCTCCTTGTACGGTACGATTAAATTCTAAAACACAAAGATCCGGCTTGGTCTTCGAGAGCCATGACAATACAAGGCAAAGGTTAGCTGTCGTAACAATGTTCCAAATTACAAACTAATTGACGTACGTACATATATACAAACATCATCTTTTAAATTAATTGACTGGTATTTAATTAGTCAATGAAGCATCATACTGGATATCCTAACTAATATTATAAATGCGAATGTAAGTTTGTTTGTTTATTACGCTTTCACGCCTTAACTACTCTATCGATCATCATGAAATCTCGTATACACGTTGTCAGGGGTACAGAAAAGGACAAAGGACACCATTCATTCCGAAAAAAGTACTGTTACTAACTCAACCTCACCTAAATTTAAGCAAGCGAAGCCGCGGGCAATACCTACTATTTTATAAGGCTATACGTGTATATTAGTGGGCGTCGGTTAAGTAACAGGATGTCGTATGCATCACATGACTTGAGATAAGCACGTCAAGCTTACGTAGGTAGCAACAGACTTGTTCGGACGATAGCTTTGATACCATCGTGACAGTACAATAACCTGTTGTCGGTTATAAAGCTTATATATATATATATAATATTATATTGACTTAGTTTTATTCTCGTGTACGTCTTTTTTCTTTATAACTTTATTATACAGATTAGTTTTGTTTTAGAGTATTTATCGAAATAAATGTAACTTCTTTATTTGTGTTAGTTTTTAACAAGAAGTTTTTTACGATTGCCATACAATAAATTTACACTTATTTGATATTATTATGAGGAGAAAAGATTTATATTTTTGTTTGTAATGACTCATTAACTGTTGGACAGATTTTAATAATTTTATCCAGAAATAACATAGGGTCACAGCATCACGGTATGAGCCACGAGAGCGGAGCTGTGATCAAAACATGGGTGAAACCGCAGGAGACAGCTAGTGCTTAAATAAAATGTATCGGAATGACAAAGATGTTTATATAACTTGTTTATTAACAAGTAAATTTTTATTATAGCTACTGTATTACGTTCTGAGCGATATGTCATATGGTCGCCTCTGTTGTTAAATAAATACAGTACTTATATAATATTATACAATCATGTCATTGCCTTTTTAGCCCAGTGATATAAGGTCTTGGCTTTCAGTAGATACCGAGTAGTGCCAAAGTGTTAAATAATGTTACGTTTTTATAAAAAGCATGAAGTCTACGGCTGTGTCCGTTGGTCTGCAAAAACTTGCGCTTTTATTTCAACGGCATGTAGGCTGTAATCATATCTAACAATCTTCAGGGTAATACATCGCTGCCTTATTTCAAATACAAGGTTATAAATATCTGCACTTAGTGTCTTTAGCTTTGCTCGTGAGTAACTTATTCGATTATTAAGGGAACAGATATAACATTTATAACTTACAAACCCACGTACTCGCGTTTATGAATTATATAATACGAGTCATTCAATAACAAATCATACAGCTTGAATGAATGCGTACACTTTTTCTGAACAGGTACAGTATTGTATTAGTGTCGATTATGTTATACATCAATCAAAATATATTTAGCATACAATTTATTTCTTACTAACGTCCCTACTAGCGCCACTCGCCTTATTAAAATATAGCCTCTCTTGCTCAGTCAGGGATCTTGTAGTTTTTTATAAGTGATAGACATTTTAGAATTATAATTTACTTCTTTACAACATTAGCATGTATACATATATTTATATTATCTATTAGATTAGTTGTCTTTTTTGCTCACGTAGCATTAAAGAAATGCCACTCAAACGTTCAACACCTAAAATAGATTATTGGATTTAGATTGAAACTAAAATTAGTTTAGAATGTTATAATAACAGAATAATAATAATAATAATATTCTATCACATACACACAACACCATGTAGCCCAAACTAAGCAGAGCTTGTACTATGGGTACTAAACAATGGATAAACATACATATATACTTTTTTTTTGTAAATACATACATATTATACATAAAAACACCCAGACCAAGACAAACATCCATGTTCATGCACACAAATGTTTGACTTATGCGGGAATCGAACCCGCGACCTCATGCGTAGCAGTCGGTTACACTAACCACTACGCCATCGAGGCCGACAATGTTTAATAGGTACCAGTGTTTGTTGTGACAAGCATTCGGATCTTCAGACCATTGACCGGCATAATTACGAACCGTAAATATAAATACGTGAATATTAAAAAGATTAGTTTTTAAACTTTTTAAACCAAACAACGAATAATAAATGACATTGCAGTTTTGCGAGATATTAATGTTAGTCATAGATTTTATTGGAAATCATTATTTATTATTCTGTTTTCCTTCAACCCTTTATTATAATTATTGAGGAAGATTGGTAACTTAAATTATTTCTGAATGTAATAACAGAATTGAAGGCAATGTTTGCCATGAGCAGAGGTTTTGGTCTTCAGATCATTGACCGACATAATTACGACATGCAGATGGAAAACACCTGATTATCAAAAGGTTAATTTTTTAACCCAACTACGAAAAATACATGTACACATACTATTGAAGTTTTTGTTGTATCTATTATAGTTTTGAGGGATATTTAAGCTAACGTCAGGTTTATTGGAAATAACTATATAGTATTCCATTTTCCTTGTATCATTTATTAAAAATATTGCGGAAGATCCTTAACAACAAGATATCAAAGTGCAAAACTAAAATGACGTTCTAAATTTCTGAAGAAATGTCCAAAGTATTGATCATAGGTGGTTTGTCCATTATATACATGGACAAAAAATATCTAATTATCTTCAAGTATTAGCAGAATGGAGGCTAATTGTCGACTCGTCCGCGTCCGTTCGTGGGCAATTTGAGACGATTCCGCCGTAGAGTACCGCGGATGTGGCCGATGATCACGCTAACAAACTTTATGTGCACGCCTTAGTACTACTGTGTATTGTTTTTTGTCTGAATAAGTTCTTTTACACATTGATATTCATACAATTTCTGCGAGTTGTATGTTTAAGTAAATTACGTTTACTGTTTTTATAGGTTAACTTGTAGTTGTATTTATTATAGTAGCTTTTAAATTCACATTCCTAACGCTATTTTGCTTGCATTCCAATCCTTACTAATATTATAAATTCGAAAGTAACTATCTATTCTCTGTCTGTCTGTTTGTTACCCTTTTACGGCTAAATCACTCAACCGATTTAGATGAAACTTGGTACAGATATAGTTTAAAACCTGGGGAAGGACATAGGCTACTTTTTATTGATGTAGGTACCACGCGGGCGGAGCCGCGTGCAAAAGCTAGTAAGAAATAATATGATAACTGATAAACAAAAATGGAAATAAAATTAAATGTGCTTATTCTAACTTCTAACATTATTAATTTTTGTATTACTATCCGTTTATGGTCAAAGGTACCTATCTACTAAAAGAAATAAGCCTTAAGCACTATCATTAAAACCTTTTTAGTAACAAAAATCACGTATTGAACAAATATTCTGTATCAACATAAAATTTAAAAAGCAGAAGCCGATAAAATTCTTGATATGTTAAAAATATAGTTCAATTATAGTAGTTTCTAACCAAGGGTTCGATGTAACTGTGATCAACATATATCTTTAACTATATTTTTCGCATTGATATGTCTACTATATGAATGCGAAAGGGATTCTGTTGTTTATTTACAAGCCAATCATATAATTTTGCATCATAACAAAGGGTACAAGTGTTGTATATGCTAACTATAAGACGCAATCGAAGTCATGGGTAAAAGCTAGTTTCGAATAAACACATATTTAAAAATACTCTACAAAATGAATTAATTAGATGAACTAGTCTTTTCTAAGATAAGCGAAACTAATTTTATAACGTCTAAACACTTTAAATTATACTACCTTAATCCATATTAATCATCTTTAGGAATTTTAGGATCCGCATTGATTCATACAATAACATAACGCAGTATTGCTGTAGCGTGGTTCGTCGTAAGCTTAACCGGTCGGAATCGTCCTCGTCGGAAAATGTCAAGGCTGTCATTGTGCTATACACAGGCGGTCACATGACGACGATTGCTAATATTTATGTTCGTAACTCCCACCCTATATTTAAACAGTCACATGGCTAGACAAACGGAGCTACAATTTTGTTTGTTGGATTTTAATTGGTCTAAGATGAGTAAACTGGTCTTATCTCTATTGGCCGCATGCTAAATTTACAACAGTCGTGACGTAGCAGTTCTGTTTACGACTTTGTATCTATTCTCGTGATATTTGCACATTTGTACTTAACGATGGTAGCTAAAGTTCAAAGTTTTCTTACATATATGTACGTTATAATTGTTTTATAAATGATAAAAGCCCGTATAGTGTGTGCAGGCTTCTACTAAACCTGGTTTCATATTTTGTTATGCCTCATACAGTGTTTAAACAAAAATTAAAAGCGTGTCTCGCTTTATTGTTATTTTTATATTGAATTGACCATTAGTACATAAAAAAATAAATGAAATAGGGTATATTATTGTCAATATATATAAAATTAATAATGACTAAAGAAAGTGAATTATATAGATTTCATTCAAGCAGCAAGATTACTTTTAAATTATTATGTATACATAGTCAGGTCATAAGTTCTGTCACATGTTTAATATGAAATAATTGAGACATGTTTATTATTGATGTAAACATTTATATACCAAAATGAACTTAATAAAACACAGATTCTTATGCTAATAAAGTTTATTCAAAATGACCCTGCGATTTTGAATACAGGCCTTCAACCTGCGCGGCCAGTCATCTATCTCAGCACGAACGAGGTCCATGTCAATTTCGGCAGCTGCCTTAATCAAGGATGCCTTGAGTGACTCCAAATCAGGATGACGCGTTGAGCAGGCCTTTTTCTCCAAGTGTTGCCATGTCTTGTAATCTGACGGACTCAAATCTGAACTGGAGGAGGACCAGTCTTCGTGCCGGATGAAGTCAATTTCACGCACCGCCAGCCAGTCTTGAGTGCTTTTCGCTCTATGAGCTGGCGCAGAATCTTGTTGGAATACCCAGCGCCTGTTATTGAACATGGTATGAGAAACAGGTTCCACAAGGTTCGTGAGGACTGTATTTTGATACACAACTGCATTCGTTTTTACGCATTTCTCACAAAAATGTACCTTAGTTAAGCCCCAATAAGAGACTCCCAACCAAACCATGAGTGAGGATGGAAAATGGCCTCGTTGGACACGCGGAACACGGTTGCTCGCTTCTTCACTGCTATATGCGTACACCTTATCACTTTGTTTGTTGTAGCACACTTCCACATTAAAAAAAAATTCACCTGAAAAAAGCATTTCCCGATGCTTGTTTACCGCATAGGGCTTCAACAAAGCACGACATCTCTTCAATCTCAGGTCCATTAAACGACCGTCGAAACGATGTCCTGTTTTTCTTCGATGTGCCCGAAGCCCTAAGTCTTCATTTAACACCCTTTTCACCGTGGTTCTGCTTAAACCTATCTGAAAGGCCAAAAGTTTTTGCTTACGTATGTGATTTCTTTGAATTCGCGCCTTCACAGCTTTTATCACTGCTGGAGTACTAACAGAGCGAGGGCGACCACTTCTTGACCTGTCATCTACACCAGAGTCTTCATCGTATCGTTTGATGGTACGATAAACGAATCTTTTGGAAATATTAACATTTTTCAGTATGTCAAAAATCTGAATTGGCGCGTAACCGCAACGATGCAAAGCAATAACCGCAACAAGGCCTTCTTTAAGTGTCCACTCCATGTTTAAAATGAGTAAAATTCTAAAAAGTACACATTTTTATATTCATGAAAAATTCGAAATTCGAAGTCAATAAACTTTTTTGTGGCCAGCATTTTAAATTCAAAAGTTTTTATTGTGTGATAGAACTTATGACCAGACTATGTATTATAATTATTTTCTTGATTCTTCTTCTTAAAAATGGCATATTGCCTATGATGAAGAAAATATGAATTAAAAAAATCATATTAAATTATTAAAAAAATCCTTAAGTTATTTAATAATGTACGAACGTGGAACGTGTCATAGTAAAAATAATAAAACCAAATTTATTAATTTGCCCGCGTACTAAATTTTGTTACGAAAATTTGATTTCTTGTCATGGTTGCGTAGGAGGAGTGGGCCAATATTATCTGCATTCGTATAAAGGTTGCCGACAGTCACCTACCTAGTATTTGCTTGCAACCTTATATAGCTGCCAGACTCTTGTTCTCACGATACATATAGAACACTATAGGGATTGAAATGTTAAGTTCATGAGAAATATGATGTGACTCATATATTATAAAACTTAAATATAACTACATTGTCTTGCAGTAAATATTGCTACAAAGACATATTTGATAAATCAACGATGAAATGTTAAACATAATAAACGTTCAATATTATATTTACTTACAGAGTTTTCTTTTTAATAACAAATAGGTAGTTGAGGCAATGATAACCATTATGTTTGAAATATTGCATTAAAAATATTGCAGAAAAGCCGCGTTTTTGTATCGATAAAGCATAATTAATTAATGCTTTATCGATACAAAAACGCGGCTTTTCTGCACAGAAATTTGCAACTGCCGTACTTACCCTCGCCTCGGTTTCTGAAAGGTAGATCGCATTAACGAGGCAAAATCAAACTAGTGCTTCCTTATTATATTATTGGCTATTGCTAATTCAGTCAGCCAATCACAGCAGTTGTTATACGTTTGACTGTCTATTAAATAATTTATGTGTTGATCTGCCTTACAGAAAACGGATGTTCGTGTTTAAGAGACTTAAAGACTTAAACGCAATAAATCACAGTCAAGTTGAATCAGATTAGGTTATCAATCTTATCTACAATTAAGTCAGAATAATTACTTTCTTGTAAAGCATATGTTGATCCAGTTTTGCGACCTGGTGTCAGTAACAGCTTTTCGGAAAGGACCGTTCTTGATCATTAAATATGGTTTTTAACCTCTCAACCAACTCCAGGACGCCGGCATCTGAGCTTAACCAGACTATTTAAAACGTAAATTTTGTTACGATTGTCTTCTTTTTTTGAATAGCTTTGTATTTTTGATAACTGGATTGACTGAGACGTTAAGAGGTTTATCGGTTTTTCTTAGAATCTAATCTCGATATTCTTGTGTGAAAATGTATTGTATCTAGGTACAATACATTTTTCAAAGTTATGTTTACTCTTTCCTTAAAAGCTGATGTCCGTTCATCAAACCATTACTGGAACTAGATACTGTCTATGTGGCACTCTAATTAGTAAGGGTAAATCAGTTAAGTCTGATTTATATTTCATGAAACCCAACAAGTAGAATATTTCTATTTACATTTCTTGGGTATTTTCATTGAATTGCAAAATCTGTCATTACATTGAATGTCATGTAGTAGACTCAATAGAAAAATGTATTGTGCGCAGCCATTTATGATCGGCACGGCATTAATGAGTTTAACATCTAACCAACAGTTACCGAAAAGGTTTCTAAGGAAAAGAATCTGCAAATAGGATTAAACTCTGGAAACATACTAGATCCTTTTCTGCAAGATTAGCAATGAGCTAGCAATGTTCCTAGCACTTTTCAGTAATCACTTATTATCAGGCGGACTGTATGATTGATTGCCATTTTAGTACTATACAACAATTCAAAAGACAGTGTATCAAACTTAAAATGTCACTGAAAATACCACAGTTCAGCTAAGCCACAAGGACAACCGTGCAATGAACTGCTTCTCTCAGCCTGAATATGATTAAGATAATGGTTCCCAGCCCTAGGCAGGTAGTTTTGAAATATTCAACCTGAACTTACATATTACCTGTCACTAACTTCAGTAAGAGAACTTTATTTAATTTACACCCAGTTAAGGCATCGCCTGACTAAATTATAATAGCAAATGTGACCATTTGAAAAAGTATTAGAAAAATAATAGGCTAATGAAAATTTTATTTTACTGAACATAAGGGCAACTTTTTAGTATGTTTAAATATTTTCCTGCCTTCAGTATTGTGTATTGTTTAACTTTGTCTCTAAAATGAAGGCATTATCATACCAACATTTTACATGTTATATATTATATTCGGGATTAAATATAATGACCACCAATAATAGTAATTGCACACCAAAATGTGCTTACTAAAATATATCATAACGAGCATCTATACGCCACAAATCACTGCATTCCGTCTCGGAAGGGTTAGGTTATGTTAGGTTCCTTCTTAAACCCACCCAAAAATAGGAGCCCCGCGAAGCGGGCCTCCGTCGACTTATTTTGATCTCTTTGCTGTGCAATTCATATTGTTGGTATTAAAATGCGGTTTTAATTGTGGTGATCATTTACTATTTTTGACTGTTATATTTTATTGTATCTGGTGATAAGTTAAACATAAGCCATTATATTCTATGCAAAAAGCCCGACACATAATAATAATAATAATATTCTATCACATAAAGGATAAAAAGGATACTAGTCATTTGCTAGTAACCTATATAAAAATGAATACTCTGGAATGTCTAGCCTTGACAACAAAATATATTTATAATTCAATTGCAATTTCAAAATGTTATAAGTAATAATCACAGCGCCATCTACACGTAGAGTCCGATACTAGTACACGTTTTTCTGTCCACAAAGCTACCTTATAAATTTATTGCATGACTCTTGATACTCATGAGCTTAGTGAAGGGAAGCCAGGAACCTTCGACGATATTGAGATACAGAGAAAAAATTATTGAACATCTCCGATAGATGGCGTAATTTTATAACAAGGGATTATTTTATTATAACAAAACAAACTAGTACATAATTATTTATTTATTTAAGGATTTCCAACAAAGGAATATACAATAACATACATTATATAGCAGTAATAAAGTTCTTAGCGTGTATAGTCTCTCAATTATAGGAAACCACAGCTTGCAAATAATTATAATATATTAGTAAATGTTTTGTTTAAACATATACTCATAATTAGGAAATAAACTTACATCGGTATCGATTTGCGTAAATATAACATGTTTCTATTACTTGTATAAATCTGCGAATAAAAGACATAAACGCGTTGCGCGTTGAAGTCTAATGTATGGGAATACATATTATATTGCATCGTTTTCTGTAAACATATTTTTTGAAATCATATAATCTTAAATATAACTGCATAATATACATTTTAATGGTCTGTTTAATAATGTTAGAATATAGAGTGGCAGGGTTACTTGAGAGTCTCAAAATACTATTTTATCTGATACAGTCATTAAATTATGATATTTAAGAGCAAAGAGAAGATAATATTCTGAAGATCATAAATCGATAAATTGATATGAAGTGACCATAATATTTTACTCTTTTATTTTTGAACAAGCGTTTCAATTGTCGAAATAAAAAGTTATAAACGTTCGTGAAAGTAGCTTAATTTCAGTGTACGCCATTGTACTGGATACATCCTGACAAAATTATGTAGGTATATATTTTACGTGCACCTAAAAATGTTTTCAAATACCAACGCGAATGAACAACCAACAGCCAAACATTTCAAACAATTATGTAAGTGTGTGAATATTTATACAACGTGAAATGGTGAAACGTATACATCAATGGAATGCAAAATTAATATTCGGCAATATGGATTTCAATTTCACTTTTATGTTGGAAAGCTATAACCAAAGTATTTTGACATTTCAGTAGAAATTGCTTGTTAATGACCACATTCTAATGTACATATTATAATTATATATTGGAGTGTCAGAGAGCTCGTGTATTAGATGTAGGGCGTTATATGGGCGAGACAAGTCCTGTGCCGGTTGCGTGGAGGCGCGCAGGCGCAGGCGGAAGTGAGAACGCCCGAAAGAAAGTACTCGTCGGCAACCGGTCGTGTTTGTAGGCCACCAGAGTTCACGACGCGCGGTGCGTCCGTACGCTTAGCCGCTCATTTCTATTAACGTCAAAACTTGACATACTATGATTATCCCGTTAATGTAACGGGTGTAGTTTTGTCGCTCTACTGTCCTCGCTAGAGTTTGATATACTTCCAATACACCAAAATATATCTAAAATATATGTATTTCCAATAAATATGATATTTCAGAGTAAAAGTTGCAATTACTTTCACATTAAAATATATTGACTAAATTATTACTCGCATTTGTATCAGCGCGATGTTATGCTATATCAAACTATGATTAATCGAATTCCTCGCGCTACGTTTACCTAGTAAATAGTTTCTTGTATGCTGATTTTAATCAAACACCTTCAAATAGACGATCATTTCTATTTTCGACACTTTCTTTTTTCGTTATTACGTGACAGAAAATTACGTCTACTTATACATACTTACCTCAAAGGGTTAGTTAAATAATTATCACATCTACATTTAGTGTACTATGTTTTTGTCCTACGTAATAGAGATAGAGCATGACACCGTCCATAAGGCATAGCTGGACTCTCCTTATCAATTAAGAGTTTATTGCCACAAAACCCAGTAACATGTAGTATACATTTCATAGAACTATTCGATAGCCTGTTTAAGTAATTTCTAAGTATATTAATGTTTTTCTTTTCCCTTGAATTATTTTTTATAAATAATGAAAATGAAGGAAATCTTAAAAATAAAATACTATCGGATTATATAACATTCAGTAGGTATGATCCATTAGAGCGTAATCAGAGAAAATAAAACCAATTACACGTTATAAATTGTGAAGTGAAATCGACTAACGATAACTACGTTAATTTCGGTGAACCGTGTTCGTAAAATGGTTCTTTCATGTTGATATTGAAAGGAAGTAGAAATTTTACTATAAAGGCGATAAAGCCGCCCATCAGGTATTAATTTCGTAAATATTAATTTCAGAAATGCTTATGTTGATATCCTATAAATTTCTTACGAATGTTATAAATGTATAGTAAACAATTTATTTATACGTTTCGCTGCAATACTCACTATTGCACCGAAACGTAACAATAAACATACTTAACTTCTTAATTCTTTTAAAAAAATAATTACCTATGCAAGTATTTACAGAGTATTATAATTTTTATCGTCAAGTTGTTTTATCATGACCATTTCGTAATACGTAATTTTTTTATTCATATATGTATCTGCTATTCAGCGGAATCTGATAACATTAGAAAGCCGAATCTTGTATATTATAATGATAGGATCTGATGATATATTTCTGCCTCTCGGTAAGTTACAGAAGACAGACGTCGCCGCACTGTGGATATTCATATTCAGACACAGCTTATCAATGTGTCGATTCTATTCCTTCTAAAGTTAGGAAGAACCCTAAAGCTAGATCTAAAGCTCTTGTCGGCCTGTTACACATTATTGCTTTAATTTAAACTCTAACGCAATACTCTAACGCATGTAATGTTAGAGTCTAAATTGAAATAATATGAAAGCGCCAAATTACCTGTCAAGAAAGTAAACCATGTGCCATAGCATATTTTCTTTACATTGATAAAAGAAAATCTGCATGCTCACTGGACACTAGACTTCTATCGTGAAGAAATACTACGGACAATAAAATAAATAAAATAAAGCAGAGCGTAACTATTTGGATACACACATTCTTGTTCGTATGGTTTTCAAAAACAATTGCATGCGCTACATATGTAATTACCGAGTCAAATTCATTCACTGTACTGTTGAACAAAGTAAACTGACATATATATTTCATAATTTCCGATTAAGTAATACAATTAAAAAAATGTATGTGTATAATAAACGAAGCACTTGTACCGTGAAGACGTAACAAGTAACCGTGAACTTGCTTCAGAGTTTCGTTATTTCATACAACGTAACGCGATGATTGACAGAATCATTATATTGTGCTTAGTCTTGACCTTAATCAAGTTACCGTAGAGATCTGCGAGCTGTTAAATAAGTTGTTTGTTTTAATATTTTAAGGTCAGATTGTATAGGACAGACGGACAATTTTGAAAATTTTATATCTAAAGAAATACTGGTGATTAAGTATGCATATTTGTATTACTATTACTAGTATTTGTGACACCACTATGACAAAGAGTAATGCGTCTGTGAAATATTCAATAAGGTGGTAGATACTACCGCTATAGCTTTTCGATCTCCCTATAGTCTAGCCTTAGATATACGCTTACTGTTATTTTTTTTCAATAAATACTATATTGTCTGTTTTGTAATCTGCCTAGTCTAAAAAAATATGTTTGAATAAAGTTACTACAAATATAACCAAGATTTACTAATGAGAAACTTTTTCTCCCCTTTAACATGTTAGAACTTTTGGACTTCATCACACATAATAGTAATGAATAAAAAGTATGACATTTAAAAAATAAATCAATCACTCATATAGCTGCTAACTATACGATAATCATTTTTAAAACTTTAAACACAATAAGATGTAAAACTATCGATAACTATAAGTGGGTGCGAGTCCTAAAGGAAGTGAGGGACGACTAACACAAATATTCGTCAGTAAGTAGGTTGCATTGTGCGAATACGTTGACCTTACGACAAGTGTCGCGATTTGGAGTTCGAGTAGGTAGCGACAATGTGTGCACATGTTGCAGTTCAACAACTAATCGACCGGAAAATTGACAAACGTCTGCAAAAAATAAACGTTATAAAACCATGTAGTTTTCATCAATTAATCAATCGTTTTACTTTTACATCAACACGGTTATAAATATTTATGTTTCATTGAAGTTTTTATACGAGACGTGCTCAATGCAAATAAATTTAGTACCACGCATTGCATGTTCTACCCACATAAAATATTGTAAAATAACGGTAGCAAACAATAGATCAGAACTATTAAGCAGTCAGCTAAAATGTATCTTTTCTTTATCGAATTTTAGTAGTAGTACTTATTTGAATAATCCTGACGTTATCGCAGTAACAGTAACATGAGCATCGTGCATACGCGACCTGTACGCGTCAGTGTTAGAGACTCGCTTGGAGCGAGAGAAAGTCCTCGGGGTCCATTCACAAGGCGCATACAAATATTTGTGAACGCCTACAATACCAAAAACGTGTTTAGACCTTTCTACCTTCGGAAGCGATGTCGCGATATCGACCTGTATGGCCATGCACGCTGACATTTTTGTTAATGAGGGTACTTACACACATGTAAAACTATAAACAGAATTGTATTAAAGGATATTTTGATAACATCGCGGCCTTTATTTTGTCGGTATAAAAAAGTTACAGTTAATCAAAGCCAGCTTACAATAAAGTGACTGATCAGGTTTTTCTTATGTCCTGTATTGCTTTATTAATTAGTAAGTATGGTCGATGGAGTAGTGGTTACTGCTAAAGCAGAGTATTCACCACGCTATCACTCTGCCAACATGTAAATACAGAGTGAAGCCTGATTGGGTTATATAAAACCACTTTTAATTTGTATTAATTCGATTTTACGCATAAAAAAAGAAAATTAGTAGCCCTGCCAAAAAATACTACTTAGTTAAAAATAAATTTATTACATTTGTATAATTTACCAACTTTTAGGTTGCATAACGTATTTAAAGATATATAAATGCATATCTTATTATTCATGTTAAAATCTGATATGAATGAAGTTTTCGAAGATAACAACGCTTTCTTTTTTTAAATTATTTAAATGCCATAGTTTAAATTTATAATGTTCTATGGTTCAAATAAATATAACAATAGTTTAAATAGTTACGTTAGTCTTGTGGAAAACCTTTACGCTCGTGTTTGCGAGGTATCGTGTGATCTTGGGTTCGAGTCGGAAGAAGATTTTTTGGATATATGTATTTACTAGTTTTCACCCGCGGCTTCGCTCGCGTAAATGTAGGTTAGGTTAGGTTAGGTTTGCAACAGTTATTTTTTCTGGATGAAAGGTACCCTATGTCCTATTCTGTACCCCTGACAACGTGTATGCAAAATTTCATGTTGATCGGTTGAGTAGTTAAGGCGTGTCAGCGTAACAAACAAACAAACTCATTTTCGCATTTATAATATTAGTTAGGATTAGAAAATTCTTAGTAGTAATCCCCGGATTACTACTAAGAATTTTTCTTGCAAATACCCGGTGATTTGCCTCCTATTACATAAGACTTAAATATATAGCTAGCGAATGTGGATTCATTTCACCTTTATCTTCCCTATCATTCATTATCTTTTCTTCTGTTATAATTTACATCGATCTTAGCACAAAAAAAGCTTATAAAATAAATCTAAAATATATAATAGGTAAATATAGTTAAAAAATTATAAGATTGTGAATCTTGATAGATCGTATTTGTATACCACAAATAATCGTAGACGAGACAAAAAAAATAATTTAAAAGGAAAGCTTCCACAAACGTTTACTTAAACACCTGTTTAGATTTATTCTTAATCTCTACTTTTCTCAGAACTTCCTGAACTTTCTAGTGTAGATACAACTCGAATACACCGCCGTGACTTGTAATTTTCACGTGACATGACAATGTTTACCTTATATCGTGACTCTATAGATAGTATGGAATACTAACAGTCGAAAATACTATTATATAACGGCTAGACTTTACTACCTTAAAATCGTTTCTGTAATTTGTTTGTGTCTTTTTGTCGCATTTGCAAGCTTTTTACATTGTTACTTCATATTTCTCCTTAAATTTGTAATATCAGCCCTGCTTAAATGCTGCGTGTTCAATATAATAACGCGTTCAGGATGCTGGCTGGGCTGCCCCGCTATTGCAGCGCTTCTGGGATGTTTGCGGAGGCAAGAGTAGATGGTTTTCATGCCATTATCCGTAAACGGTGTGCTTCCCTGCTACGCAGAATGCGTGGTAGCTCACACAGCTTATTAAGCACATTGTGTGATCGGTGGGACAGTCCGATTTTGGGACGCTGGATACGACTACACACGACGTAGACAGTGTTCAGAAACCGGGCCTGTCTCATAATATTATGTGTAAAATTGATATGTTACTAACACTAGGTTAAGTATTTTGTCTGTTACTAACACTTTATGGACCCTGGTCTGCAATAAATATTCATTATTATTATTAATGGCCCAGCGCTAGTGTATGGAACTGTTGTGTATGCGGTGTTGGATTTGATTTCTAGTACGGGCAAAGCGTTATTGAGTATTCTATCAAAAAATGAAATTCAATAATTCTTTATCGCAGCTAGGCTTCTAGAACTATGCTTTGTAAAACGAAATAGGCTCGCCCCTCCAATCGAACCTAAAAGATAATTGGCCAGGTGTGGTATCAAACACTCACATATTAATATCATAAATTTTGCCTAACCCTTGGAAAAATAGGCTGGAAATGAGACATATTATGTATAAATGTATGTATATCAGGCGAGCATTAGGTTATGTTAGGTTACAAATAATATAGATTTATAAGAGAATTGCCTATTGGGTTATGTTCTTCATATTATGATTAACTTAAATTCGACTGCTTGGTTGCCGCAGCGCGCAAGCGGTCGCCTCGCCACTGTCTGAGCTCTGAATGTTGTGGGATTGAATCACACACGCAACGATTATATATTTCATACACAAAGATCTGAGATTCGGTGTGCTTTTTGTCCGTTAAATGTATGTTTTTAAAGTACCTGGAGATATAAGGGTTAATACCTGTTGCGGGATTTTTCAAGGTTCCCTAGATGTTGGCAAATT
The DNA here is from genome assembly GCA_963564715.1 of Catocala sponsa. Taxonomy (NCBI): domain Eukaryota; kingdom Metazoa; phylum Arthropoda; class Insecta; order Lepidoptera; family Erebidae; genus Catocala; species Catocala sponsa. The sequence continues at coordinate 16,831,216 of OY751333.1, forward strand.
GTTCTTGTAAACATAAAAAACGTGAGAAACGGCAATAAATTGTCGTAAATCTTAGAGTTCGAAGAAATGGTTTAAGTAATATGCAAAGGTCACCTAATACCACGTGACCTTGAGGTCAGAGGTCAAAGGTCATAGTAATTTCGGGGGTATATCGTTACTATGGTGAGTCGAATGGCGCTGACCGCGAGTCTTTAGCTCTTACGGTTCTTGAGTTGAAAGTTGTATAACAGACAGACGGACGGACAAAGCTGTTGTATAAGAGTTTAACGAACTCTAAAAAACGACAAAATCTTTTAAAAATATTGCTCTTATTATAGGGCACAGGTTATATATCAGATAATCATTACAGCCCTGAAATATGACTACACCTTTCTGTTACGCGGTGTATAATCTCCAATATTTAATATATTGGGAAAATGTATAGTTAGATACATTTCAAATCTACATTTCAGAGTTATGATTGATATGTTATTATTTCAGATGTATACGTGATCGAAACTCCTAAAGTTTCGATCACGTATACATCAATCAGCCGCAATAAACTCGCCGACAATCAGGAGGGAAACTTTTTAACGTTTTATCGAACCTAGTTTTAGATAATATGCGACTAATGGTATACATTTTCGATGGAAAAATAAATCTTGTTATCGAAATTACAACGAAAACAACATTAGCTATCTGCTATGACTAGATATTTCGCTTTATACTTATAGTAATAAAGTACGCTAGACCTAATTTCGATTACTGTGCCCATTTTTTACCGGGACTAGCTATTTGCATAAATAATGCAATAGAAGATATTATACTGGATATCCATAGCTCGATAGGATAGAAATCCGACATGATGGAAGAAAAATTAGACGCAGTACCAACGGCTTTACGAGCCTTTAGAAGCACGGAAGTATGCAAAACGTTATAACTTTGGGCTGCCCTAAGTGAATTTCTTGACAGATAGCCCAATAAAATGTTGTTGGCGCGACATGAGACATAAATCTAATATCTTATGCACAGCATTTGTATTCTCTACCACTGCTCTACCGAGGCCTAGAGGCAGGTATAATATCCTTTATACAGATCATCGTAATAACAGGCCTCAGATCAGGTCCCGGTAATAGCTGTATAACAAGAAATCACTATAATAAGCCTCGGATCAGTACATTTAGCAGAAATGGCGCTTCCGACTAAGTTTTCCCATGCGTGAATCTAATGGCCACGATAGTAATAGTCTATTAAGAGTAAATAAAGTTGCAGTAAATTATACATATATAGTCTGATTAGTTGGTAGTTGGTTTAATCAAGTTTATCTATCTAGACTCTCGTACTTGAGTCATTTGTACAATTAATTATGTGGCAATTTATTGCCATAGCGTTTAATATCTTGTATGAGACCAGAACGTAAATTTACACGATATTTACTGTTTGCTTTGTAACTTAGAAGTGAATATTATTCATTCTGATTGTAAGGTTAAATCACATTATATTACAAAGCAAGTCTTTCGTAAGATAAGTACCTATATTATCAAATAAAAAGTGTTATCTCTATATTCCAATCTTATTCACCTACTAACTTTAATATAATAAATGACCGCCATTAGTCATAAAAGTGAAATTGCCTTTTGATAAAATTACGAGCAAATGATTCAATAATTCCATGTATGTTGTGTTGCAAAACTTATATGTCGATAGCTAACGCCTACGTTTTCGTTTTTACGTCACGTTATCAATAGCACTTAAACCGCGTTTACACACATAACCTTAAGTGAAAGTATGGAGCCGGTCTCTCATACTAATGTTCAAAATGCTTTAAGATTCTGACACAATACAGGCCGCTCGCACATTTCTCCAATGAGACACGGCCAGTCCGTAAATAAGCTGAATATATTAATCAGTCGGACCTAACCAACCCCTCTTCGAATGCCATAGATTAAGAAAAACCACATTTTCACACTAAATTACAAATTAGAAATAAAAGTAAGGACTGGTTATCTATTTTATTCTTTACCAGATTGCTTTATGAATAAGTGAAAGCTTTAGTGACTAATGATTTTGGCTTGCAATATGCAAAACATGTTTCGCTGAAATGATTGACGTAAAAGTTGCAAAATACTATGCTTTTGGAATGTCCATACTAAAATGCTTATACAAGGAAAAGTTACAGTATAAAGTTGCAGTTGTAGTGTGACAATGAAAATGTCAGAAAAAAAAGAACATATTTATTCCATATTTTTCATCTAAAATATTAACTGTAAACGAACCAGATTATAGAGATATCACGCATATATCAAATTCAAATTACAAATTACATATGACACCTATAAAGTAATCATTAATATCAAAAACCATTAGGAAATGTCGTTACGACAAAAAAGTGGGGAAAAATCTTAAAAGACGTATCTAAAAACCATTGCAGACGATAGGTATAAAGGGGACCTCCGCTGTGTGCTTCTGTGTATTCATTGATCTGTGTCGACGGCGACTACCATCACTACTTTCCTTCCCTGCGTGTGTGACGTAACTCTATAAAAGAGTGCGCGGTGAAGACGCCGCCGCTATACCGTTTCCGCTCGCCACGCTCGGCCATAGCGTCCCGAACACCGGCACAGAAGGACGCGGGCGGAACCTCTTCCGCTAGAGCCCACACGGACTCAACAGTGACAGACAGTTCGTCAAAAGGTGAAGTGTCAAGGACATTAGTGCACGTGATTGTGTTCGTGATAGTGATGTGATATCGTGATAGCAACAGTGGTCTGGTGGTGGGTCGGGCTCGTCACTGTCGCGGTCGCGATGCTCCCGGTGATGTAATTAAAGGTGTGTGTTTGTTTCAGATTCAAGATGAGGTCGTTGTTCTTGTTAGCGGCTTTGTGCTGCTTAGTGTTGTCTGCGTGTGGTAGTCCAATCGCTCGCCCCGAGGAAGATACAGAAGTAAAAGAAGTAGGAAGGCAGGCGGCAGCAGCGGCACCAGCTGCGGCAGCAGCATCGGATGATGATGACGACGAAGACGACGACGATGATGATGATGATACAGGCCTGCCGGACCTTAGTGATGGTTAGTATATTCCATATTTCATATTATTTCTAAAAATTCAAAACAAGATGAGGGCAGGATAGCTGCGAAGCACTAAAATGTTATATTTAAACTTCTTTTTATGAAACCAGATGAATTATAATATAGTAAAAGACAGGTTTATTACCAAATTAAAATTACCTACTTATGAATTTTAAGTTAATTTTATCGCAAAACGGTGACGGTATTTAAATGCTCGCAGCAAAAAAGTTTATTCAATGAGATTACAGCGATCACTTGGTGGCTTTTAGTTTTTACCGTTTAAATGAACAGGAGTTGTAACGGTAGAGCCAATAAATACATCTCGTGAGATGTATTTTTGTATGACGCTCAAATGCTTCAGTGCTATCGGCAAAGAGCACTCGAGCTTGGCTGGTAAATCAACAGCAGAAAATATATTACGTTTTATGGAACACCTGCATAATTGTTCTGTATAAATAGTACGGTAATAGGCAGTTAAATGATTCAAACACAGCTGAACACTTTGAAGCAATTTGCATCTATGATTTACGATTTAATAATGCAATTACTGCTTCAATAAACTTCGAAGTACAGATATTCGTTTTAAAATTGACTTCGTTGATCGCAAATCGCGTTTATGTCTAATAGAGCTATAAATATCACTCAATAGAAATGATAAATAAATGTTTCTTGAATATAACTATCAACTTTATATTAGGTAAATTGTAAATGTATATTTGTAATATAATTCATAACAACATACAAACATAAATAAAGTCAATTAGCAAAGTCGAATTAATACTGCACTACGGTAAGTGTTACGATTTATCGATAAAAATTCCTTAGAATCAGGACGCGGCGGGGCCAACGCGGAATGCGAGCAGCGTGACAGGCGCTCTCAATCGTTAATTAATTCAAACAGAAAGACGCAATCAGAGAAATTGACGCTTCCCTGCTTTCTAGCTACGAAAGCCTCGCTTAGGACGTCACGCACCGAGAGACGGCGGCGCGCGACACTGATTAACTGTTTGTTTAACAGTTCATTGAAGTTAGGTGTCGTTAATAGTGCTAATAACACGCATCGAAGCGTAGCAGTACACTACAGGTGCTAATATAAATTTACTGGAATGCGGTACCAAAACATATACGATGACGTTGCTCTAGAATAGGTAGTGTGTCACTGGGTTCAATGGATTTTAATAATTTGTTTTGTTAGCAGATGATGACGATGACGATGACGATGATGATGACGATGATGACGAAGCCGATGATGATGACGAGGATGATGATTACCTCGAAAGATTCTTCGATGACATCTTGGGTGGAGGTGAGAAAATAATCAATTAACACTATGTTGCGATACGTCAGGCTCTGCATAGAATTGTTTATGTAATACAATAATTTTAAAATCCACAGAGGATGACGACGAAGATGATGAACCCGCATCAGCGGTCGTACAACCAGTCGTCGCTCCCGTTGATACTGTTGCAGCCGCGCCTGCCAGTGTATCTGTCGCATCCGAAGAAGAAGCGGCAGCCAGCGAAGAGGTCGTTGAAGACGCTAATTCGATCTCAGAAGCGGAGGCCACTGATGAGGCTCAGAAAGAGCCCGCCAGCGCTGAAGTAGAGACGCCTACTGCCAGCTCCGAGGCAGCCGCCGAGTCTGAGGCCGAGGACGATGATGACGATGACGACGATATCAGTGACGCGCTCGACCCTGAGGGCGACGACGACGACGATGATGACGACGAGGCCGAGGACGACGACGACGACGATGACGACGACGATGTCACTGACGCGCTCGGCAGGAACATCTCCGCCAAGAACTCACGTGAGTCCAAAAAGCTGAAGGCGAGCGTCGCGGCGTATGCGAAAAAGGCGGGGAAAAAAGCCAATCACCTCGGTAAAGTAAAGAAAACCAAAGCGACATCCGCCGCGGCAGTCGCCACTGAACACAAAAAGTTCAGATAGTGAGTAGGCGGCGCCGAGTCCCGGGCGAGCCAGCCCTTCATCCACCTGAGAGACCTCCGCGGTCCCATCCTTTAGCTTAGCTATTTATTGACTATTTATTTATTCTATTTATTTTATTTATTAAGTGACGTGTGTTTGATGTGTGAAAGTGTAAGTATGGTACCGAGAAAGTTAAAATTAAATTAATGTCTAGATCATGTCACACTGGTCTAGTGGCAATTTATTTGAAATAAATCTGTTGTTCTAATTTATGTGTGAAATTTTTTATCTCACCTTCACGACGACTTGTGCGTAATAATTGTACACAATATAACAAATATACAATGTTGTACATTATTAATTATATTTATCGTACATCGGTCAGAAAACTAGTTGCCTTTTCTATCTCGGTGTCAACTAATCGAGTGACATTATCTAGCTATATTAATTTAATTTTGGTTGTTTAATAAAAATATATACTAGTCCGCTTCAGCTATTTATACTCCTTCTACCCTAATCCATAACTGTAACATATGTTTCAATAATATGCTATACAAATACTTTATCTCTCCCATTATCTTCATAGTACATAGCAGTATTGTATGTAGAAATTAAAATATAGATATTAATAACTAGCCTTTTGACCGATTTATATATGTAGTATAACGCACAAACATCCTCCTTCCTGAATATATCCTGTTCCTATCCATATCTGACACGTGGTAAGAAAAATATAATATATTATAGACATAAGCATCTAAATGACGAGCAAGATTCAATTAAAAGATAAGGGTTTGTAGTGGATGATAGACGTGTAGAGAGCTGGCCCGCGAGCAGGCAGCGCGGTGTCGCCGGCGAGTTGGCAGCGCGGTGCCACTCGTCAAGGAACTGGTCGCGGGACTATGTATGTTACGAGGTCGGGCGTCCACTGTCCGCTTACTTTCCCAACCGGAGCTCGTGCGATGAACCCGCCCGATTTCTTCTACAACCTTGACACTTTCTTTGACCTTGCTCCAGCCGCGCCCAGGAATGACCTTGACGAATATTCGAGCATATTTTTTAAACAACTGATAGAAAGTCAATCGAACTAAATGTTTACTCTCACTACATGACGAAACCGCGAAATTTGCGTGCCGAACGTCCGGCACAGTGAAAACGACATAATAAGATGCGAAAAGAGAAATTTTTAAATATTTGTTGCCGTGAAACGCTGGGAGTGTCGCGAGGAAGTCATATACGACCTAAATGGAACTCGTTTCTTGCCACACACAGGCACCTGTACGTCGACTGAATGAATCACTTGCTTTCATAGAAACAAATCTCTCACAGCTGAACATAGTAAAACGCTTCTGTGATTATCATTAGTAGATAGACATAATGTTGAAAGGTTGCGCAATTACAAACTTCATAACAGTGTATATGGTTATTATATGCATTTTTTCTGACATGAGTACTAAAGTATCAGATAAAGTATCCATATAAATATAATTATTAGTTTGCAGTTCGTCTATACTATTCGCCTCGTATCTATGTAAGCCGTAATTAGATTTCTTCGAATGTGCGTGGTACGGCCCGCAGTTTCTTTTACGTGTGGAAAATAGAAAATCCACCGTTGACTGGGCGTATTAATTGTGAACAGCGATTAGAATTCAAGTGGGGCTCCGAGAGACCGATACAGTTAGTTCGCGTGCCAACATAACGTGGCTAGAATCAGGTGTGGGTTTCAATTGAATAGTTATCAAGTGTTTGCGGAGTCATACTTGCATGATCATCTAGACGAAATAGATAATAATTTAGGATTATTTAAATCGAGCGGCATGAATGGCCGTCGAAAGAGAAATTTATTAATGAAGTTTCTCTTGAGGATGTACAGCTCTCTATTTGGCAATTCAATAGATTCATTACCATATTCGTACTACAAAATACATTAACCTACAATCTAAGTGTAAGTAGCCAACAAAACTTTGTTATTGTTTACTGGAAATAAACGACCATTCATGCCGCATATTAAGATAACAGTTTTATTAAGGTGACGACTTAATAACATTATTCAGATAATATACTGTTTGAAAACGTATCTTCATATAAGAAGTACGGTTATATAATACAGTAACTAATAAGAGATCTGATATGATAAAAATGTAATTGAATATTCAATGCAGATCTCACATAATTACGCGAACATATTATTATATGGAAGAATTTCACGTCATGCCTTTAATTTAGTGTAGACTAATCAATAGAGGTTTTACTGTTATGGAAGTGGCTCCAAAAGCATTAGATACCTAGTTGACATAAAGGAATGTTATGATGCGTTATAAGCGCAATGAGTCTAGAGATAAAACAGACTGTGATGTTTACAACTACTTTACATAGATCTAGCGTCACACGTCACCGTGTAGCGATCTTTTTAAATTTAATACCTACTATTTCTTTTTAAAACATCAAGGTTGACAGACAGGTTGCTTTTATCACTAAAGTATCGAGCTTATGTACCTACATCCTAACCCTACAACTATTATATAGTTAAAATATGGTACAGTCAACGACATAAGTCGATAACCATTCAATATATTTTGAAATGCTTTATCATATGTAATATTGGCAATTTCTTATTTTTTATTGCAGCAACGGTTAAAAGAGACTTAATTTAATCACAGTTAATTACTTTAAAAAATTAATAAGTACATTTTAATCACAATTAATTAGTATAAAAAATTAATAAATACATTTTCATTAAAAAGAATACTGTTAGAAATCTGTTAAACATTCAGCTATTTATGTAGCTAGCTGTACATGTTATGTTTACGTAAATACTTCTTGAGTACTTATTCTACTTAGAAATTTATGAATTGAGAGTCTGGAACCGGTAAATTCTTGTGCCATCAAGGTGTTAGAGAGATGCGTAAAACCTTCGTTCGCAACACGAAGGGTATTGCTGTAAAGATAAAATACTACCTTGTTCTTTAAAAAATCGCTTCAAGGGGTCTCCTTATAAAGTTATAACTGTAACTAAATCGAACTTCGTACTGGATATAAATCTTATGTTACCTACGTAAGATTTATATCCAGTTTGATGAGGTAAAGATGTAAAGGAATAGTCAGCTCTTATTAGGTTATGGCATTATCAGACATCGCTGCGAGAAATTAGAATATTCTGGAATCAATGCAAACTAATCAGGTTTATAAATTTATTTATTATTGAAATCTAATACTAAGGAATCAGGGCCAACTAATCCAGTTTATAAATTTATTTATTACTAGCTTTTGCCCGCGGCTTCGCTAGCGTTAATTTAGAATTTGACAATCAATTCGGGTTGTACTCTGCTTGTAATAATATAATTCAATCATGATTCGAAAGACACGTGGCGCCATCTATTATCATAAGAACGTTATTGTTGTTTTCCTCGGGCACAGTAATTTTTTTCGGGATGAAAGGTAGCCTATGTCCGTTTCTGTACACCTGACAATGTATATGCAAAATTTCAGAATGATCGGTTCAGTGGTTTAGGCGTGAAAAGGTAACAAACAAACTCATTTTCGCTTTTATAATATTATAGTTAGGATTGATACCCAATACTATAATTATTATTTAGTAGCATCTATGTACATATATACCATATATACAAATCTCGCGTCACGGTGTTTGTGGTCGCACTCTTCCTAATCGGCTCGACCGAAATTTCTTATGCATATATTATGAAATTTCTTATGCATATTTGGTAGGTATGAGAATAGGTCGTAAAGTGTATTTCATACTGTTAGGTGATTAGGATGTCCCTATCGGATGAATTTATATGGAAGAACAACGTTTGCCGGGTTAGCTAGTATTTGTATATAGATATTGTTATACAAATCTATAATCTATAACATTTAACAGGCGCTCTTAAAGAAGAGTCGATGAATGTACCTGCCATCTACATTGTCAAATACAATCGTTTCGTGGACAACATCTTGGAGAAAATGAATGACATATTAAGAACCTCATACGACCCTGTCAGCGTGAAGTTGCAACCGATCGATGCTAACAAGAAAAGCACCAAGCCAAAGAAGAATAATAAGAACAAGCCGAAGAGGTAAGATATAAAAGATTTAAAATACATACATGAAATTTGACTGCAAAACATTCGAAGAAATTACACCTGCTGCGGGAACGACGCGGCGTCGTAGATCACGGTGGCCAAAAAAGGCAAAATATTTGTTGTGATAGCAAAGCATACCAATATAATTAGGGGATATCATAATAATGAACCTTAAAACAACAGACATATACGATGTATTCACTATGGTAAGTACATCCGAAACATATTAATCACCATTTGAAGCAGTTGGGTAAAAAAATATAATACTGGTCAAAAATCCACTACCACTTATTTTAAATTCTCTTAGTCGACCGAAATTATTTCACTCCGCTTATATTGATTAAAGCAGCATATACAGTCACTTTAGAAGCATTCATGTCTTGAACGCTATTCGGTCTATCAAATGGTTCTCCTTCTTTTGTCGGCATTTAAAGTCATTGTGCGAAAATGTTGTTAAGAACCTGCAAGTTAAGAAAGTTGCCTTTTTTAGCTAGTGTACCAATCATAATAATAAAACATAAATCAAATGCTATAAATTACATTTTACAAAATCATGTATATGTAGCTACCCAAAACCGGCAGTTGGATAGCCTTTTTAATTAATGTTGCTTATAGGAAATCTTCAACCAAGAAGAAGAATTCAGCACGTGGTACCAATGCCGCCGACAAAAATAAAGAAAAGGCTGTTACTGAAATCTCTGAAACAGTCAAGGAAGAGAATACACAAACCAATGAAGTGAAACCAAATGAAGTAGTTGTTGAACAAACTCCCGTAGCCGATGCGATGGAATCAAGGGCCAACAAAGACAAAATCGGATCTGAAAAGGCTAAACCTACAACTATCAGGACTAAGCCACCAGCCAAGGTTCCAACTAAGGCACCAACTAAAGCACCAACTAAGGCAACTAAACCTAAACCTAAGCCATCCAAGACCAAGACCACGACAAAGAAGCCACCGACAAACAAGAATAAGACTAAGACATCGGAGAAAAGCAAGCCCAGGGCTAAAGGGACCTTGTACGGTTTGTCGTCTTTGAGGAGGACAGGCGACGTTTCTGTTAGTATCATGGCTGACCACACCACTGTCAAGAGCAACTTTGCTGTTGGTCCACTCACCCTACGAGTTCAGAAAGAGGTATGTGAAAAGTTTAGTTCTATAAATTTAGGTACGTTTTTGACTAGTGTTGTTGGTTAAATGATTAAAAATGTGATATTACCTGTCAGGTTGGTCGCGGCGCCAAGAAAGACATTAGATCAGCCACAGCTACTACGGCAGAGATGCTTGGCAAGCTTACACTGCGAGTGAACAACCAGGGCGTTGCCTCTCTACATACCATTAAAGTACTTCAGCCAAAACAGGTGAATTAAACTTTTTTGTACAAATTTACTAACAATGTTTTAGAATGTTTACATGGATGGTGTGTTCTAAAGACACTTTGCGAGTAAACGACAGTGAACGCACGCAAGCAAAGTAAACGTTGTCCGATCCAGGAATACTTATTTTCTTTCGCTATATGTCATTAGTCATTTTAATTTTTACGACAATTAAACCTAGAGAAATAAGGATACAATATTACTTTCTAGTGTAAGTTTTGTCTTAATTGTATAAATAATACTTTATCTAAATATAAATTAATCTGACGCAGATTTTTCTTTTACTTTTTCTAACTTGTTTATTGTTAATAGTGGCGATACCCTATTGTTGTTATATCGTTGCAACATAGCGTCATTCTATTAAAATCTAGGAAATATTTACTAAATAAGTATACAAACCCATAGATCTTCTGACTTAAGTTATATTAAATACTTTATTCTCTCAGGTTCGAGTGGACAGCAACAACGAACGTACTCGGGAGTTAGTTTGGCAACGCAGCGCAAGGATAGCTCACGTGGTCTCCGAAAAACTGCTCTCCGCTTCTAAGCCTATGTTCCACCACCAGACTGTGGTCAAACAATAGATTTTAAAAACCTATACGAAATACTTAAAGATCTTTTTACCGTGAAGTTTTACAGTTGCTAAGGGATTTGGGTGATGGGAAAATTAGACATTGCATTTAAGCAGCCGACTCGTCAGACGCGTAGCTTCAGAAACTTTTCAATGTTTGTCGAACGACGGACTAAACTATTTATTCAAGAATGACTCCTTCATTTTAGTCTCTTTAGTAATGTATTGTGAACATTCAGAATAATAGAAAATACGCCTTTGAATTGTCGGTTTGTAAAATTGACTGATTGTTAGAGTAGATTTTTCATATTTATTTTCTTTGCATGTGTTGTTATGAGATTTTCATACTGGTAAGATTTATGATACTCATTATTTTTAGTAAATAGTCAGAGATGCATTTACTATTTGTAACTTAATGGTGCTAAGATAATTTTTAGGTTAGTAAGTTATTTTATACAATGTATATTATTTATTTTGAATAAATATATTTTATTTGGTAGTAATTGTTTTTTTTTACATTAAATATATAGAAGCATTATCCGAATATGATGATAATTATTTTCTGACTGGAGCACTGCTATGTCTGTCGACTAATGTGGAGTTGCAATACCAAATACTGTAAATTTTGAGTATCTGAGATTGATAAGTGGAGGGGATAATTATTACAAGTAACAAAAGGTCTGGAACTATCGCTAGTAAACGAAATTTGGATGTTGTTTATATGTGTTTAACCCGTCGTGGTTAACAAGGGTGATGATGTGTATGTATAATGTAATAAAAATGTTTACAAATATATAATAATGATAGGTATGAGTAACGCTAAACAAAAATCGATATTTCGGTTGTAAAAATGTATTTTTAATGTGGAGCATTTATGGATGGTTAGTTTTCGACAATAATTCACTGGTAATACAAACAACACACAATGTTTAGAAAAAGTTTTAGAACAAAATCGTTAAATTGTGCTTTATAGAAACATTTACTAATTATATAGACGCTGCAGAGAGCAATGAACTTTATAATGAAGTACGCTTACAATAAAATAATACTTATACTTAGATATTCACTAGTCCTTTCAGTAATCGGAAATGTTGTACACAATGGAGAGCTTTTATTGCGCAACGGGTTGCTAGCTAATTACTACAGAAATTTAGTGACAAGTTGCAGTTGTTTCACTGGGTATCATCTCACTATATTCACTTTTTTCTTAGATCTGATCTTGTCATCAAAACGTGTAGACCTTTAAAAATAAGTATACGTAACAAAGTGCCATTTAAATGTCCACCTTCAATCTGCCATAATATTGTATCCATCTATTATATTAAACAATAGTTTTATGAAACATTTACATAAAAACTTATGAAACATCCACTAATACAACGTTTTGGAAGATATGTTTACTTACAATTGGCAAATTACTGTAAATATAATTTCTTGCTACAAGAGATAAATACAATATTACATAGGAAGGATATAGGACATAGAGATTTTAATGAAACTTTGTGGTGTATACATCTTATTGAAGGTGACTATATGTGCGAAATAAATGTTCCCCATTGAATATTTCTGTTTGTAATCCCAACAAACAAATTCTTTACTTCTTCTCATCTCTGTATAACAGACGTTCGTATCTTTGGTTCTGTTTTTTAATGCCTTCGAGACATTTAGGGCTTAAAACAACATAATCGATAAAACAACAAATAAATTTTAACAATGATCTGCTTATAATTAATGGTACTTTAGAGAATCCGAAATTCTAACTGGAAGATGTGATAATAATGGCAATAATATTAAGTATATAAGATCAAAATTCAAACTGGTGTTTGTTAATATTAAGTATATAGAACAATGAAACACTGGAAGTATCACCCTTTACTGTTGTCCTAAACTGCAATAAAAACATTGCCAATCTACTTCACTACACTCCTTATAACCTACAAATTGCGTAATACAGGGATGGCGAACTTTAATTGGTTAACGTGCCGTATAACTGTAGCTTTAATGTGATATAAAAACCTTGTTTGGTTTTCAATTCAAATAGATTCGTCAATAACTTAATATAACTTAGTCAATTACTGGCATGTCCGAATTACTTTGTCGCGTGCCAGCACTGGCATGCTTGCCAATGGTTCGTCATTCCTGGCCTAATGTATCTTAAATGTAACACAAAACATTAAAGTATAGTTCATAGCTTTTCATATTCTTACATACACTGAGAATCACATTGCTCACATTAGCGTCGTACGCTTTTCTCATTAAACTAACCCGTTTACTGACAGGCATAATTAAAAAATAGTTAACAGACAGTCAAACGTATATCAACTGCTGTGATAGCTGATTGAATTAGCAACGGCCAATCAAAACATTTGACATGAGTTTGATTTTGAAACCTTGTTGATTGCCTTTCAGAAACCAGGTGTAAGTGTTTCACCATCGTCACATAAAGATATTAATCATGTAGTCGATTTTAGACTTAGAACAGCATCTTATCCTCTTGGGTAATGATAAATAAATAATAATAATAAAATAATAATATTCTATCACATACATACAACACCATCTAGCCCAAACTAAGCAGAGCTTGTACTATGGGTAATGGATAAACATACATACATAGGTATATTCTTTTTGTTTGTAAATACATACATATTATACTTACATAGAAACAAGCATGCCCACAAATGTTTGACTTGTGCGGGAATCGAACCCGCGACCTCAAGCATGGCAGTCGGTTACACTAACCACTACGCCATCGAGGCCAACAAACAACAATTGGTTGGAATATCATAAAATATGGTCTATAGAGCTTACTGTGAGACAAAACGTAAGCAAACCGCAAAATTAGTTCTTTAACCCATTCGCTGTTCCGTGATAGACACTATAGAAAATCTATTGTTATGTATCATATGTGATTCATCGGACACGGAACCTGTTAAGATGTTACTTTTGCTATGGCTAAATTTTATACTCGTAGTAGCCCGCCTTAAACATAAAATATAGTTTGATGCGTACGCGAAGCTACCATACCGGCTTTGCATCAAAATAGTCTATTGTTTGGAATATAGTAGGAATAGCCTTTTTTATTGCAATATTTGTATGTACAATTAGAAAATGTACCCGGTTCGTCTTTTCGCAAAAATTATTTAATTTATTTCAGATTAAATATTTCTTTTTCAACTGGTTAGATGCTATTTTTCCTTACAACTTATTTGCTAATATTTGTAAAATGATTACGCAAAAATGTATTTAGGGTACGATGGGACTGATGTGCACAATGTGTAAAAGTCCCACAAAAACAAAGAAATAAAAAAAATTGAAAAAAAATTTTTTGCTGTAAAAACATTATTTTGTTCTATAGATTCCGGTTCTACGCTTGTTGAATAAGCAATAAACACTCACTAAAACATAATTGTTTATTGCTCATTAGGCTGTATGTGAAGCGTGAGACATGAAATTAGAGCGATAAAAAGATGCGCTTTTAAATGACTAATATCGTCACAGTAGTTATGGTTAGAGAGAATTTGATTACTACAAAGTTATAATCAACCAGAAAACAGAAACAGCTAAATGGGTACAAAAATAACTTGTAGAAAACAGTTCATGTTATTTTACAAGTAAACTAAAACATTTTTAGTCCAATTGTAAATAGATCTGTCGCAAGAACTTGTAGGCAAATCAGTTAGCATCTTCTCAGGCCGTCAAAGTAGAGACCTCAACATCGCCTGGGCTACTGTGGGGACGATGTGGAGGCCACTGCTCTTAGACCACACGACTGCTTACCATCAGGTGGAGTGTGGTCATTCCGACGAGCAAAATAAAAATAAAAAAAAGTTATCATTTTAGCTAAGACATGCATAATTCATTGGTGTTTATACTTTCTGGTCAATTCTGCAACAATTATATAATAAATAATACTAATACGGATACATAGGTATGGAATATACAATTACTTTACTTGACGCTGGTGAAACGGAACTTAAATCTAAGTTATTCGTATATCGTAATTCGGTACATAATTGTTTAATGGAAAGACTGAGCATGGTAGACATTGTATTAGTCATAAATAAGTCATTAGATAGTTTAAAGTATAGCTGGCAGTATTGAAGCTTTGTTGTGTGGAGGTAACATTTAGAACTAGCGTAGACTGGGAAAAGACTCAATAATTTAAATTATTTTCTTAATGAATATAAAAGCCAGATACCACTTTGATTAGTACACTCTTGATTTTAGTGTGTTGCACCGAAAAGATTAGAGTATGAAGTTTTCATATTTTTCTAAATAACATATTACTATCAGATCGAGATTTGTCTACTAACACTTCGAGCAGTTATTATATCATCTATAGTACATATATGACAAGAACGCCACGTTCTATAGTTATTATAATGTACTTATGTAAGAGGATATTCTATATACTACTCACGTCTAGACCATAGAAAAGTGAAATGCAATAAGACGAAAATAACATTTCAACACAACTTCTGTGCGTTTACAGTTTTAGTTACGCGAAAATACATTGCAAATTAAAAGTAGGTTTCAAGAATGAGCAACATTCAAATAATGAACATATATGTCATATATGTCTTATAACATAAATGTCTGGACCACACAAATGTTTGTTACAGGTAGAGTTTGAACCAAACATTTGCTGAACTGACAGTAACTCAGCCATGCAGGCAAATCATATTCCAATTTAATGCATAGTAGATATACCACTACTTTAGCTTCGTCAGTAAATAGTAATGTGGCTAGAAAAATGACATGCACATCACAGTAGTATATCACTATTTTCGAGTCCAGTTTCGGGATTTAAACATACATGGTGGATATTATAAGTGAATGTGAGAGAAAAAAAGAGAGAAGATTAAATGTCAATGCTGTAATCCTGGTCATAAATATTTAAACTTTTATTATTGTGCGGTGTTCGACGTTTGAAATTACTAAAATATGCAATGTGTGTGCGTAAAATTTGGTTAAAATACGTATTATGAAAGAAATTTACACTTTTTGTACACAAGGTTTGCAATGCATATTAGATTGATTGATCGTTACGATAGTGATGCAATATGTAATCAACGAAACGAATCGATGCCAACGACATTTTGAGTAATACAGTGCGATAAATATTATGTTATTGGCGAATTAAGAAATGTATTCGATAATGATATCGGTAAATTTTCTATAAGGCAGTTCATGCATCACTATTGTATTGATCGTTCAAACAATAAACTAATAGAATTTCTATACATAGTAAGTCAAGCACATTCCATTCGGTAGTGTCAACTGATTGAAATATTTTCAACATAAGTTTGATTTTAGTTTTGCTTGCTTAATCAACATCGCCTGGTTTGTTTAACATACGGTCGGCTTTTATCGATTCATGTATCTTTATTGGGTCTATTCATCTTTATTTGGTAGTTAGTTAGTTAAACTGGTGTTATCCGCACTTAGACCCATAAGTGGGCCATTGTGCGTAAGTGACCGACGCGGACCATGCGCTTTATTTGGTGGATTAACATTGAATTGGCAACTCGACTATCCTGTTCGGACTATGTGTCACTGACTTATTGAAACGGATTAATTATTATTACTTAATAAATAATGAATTTGTTTAGATACAGTAAGGCATATTGAGGAGTAATATAATATATATGTTCTAGTTTTGCCTTACATATATAAATATTTGTTTTATTATTGACAACGATATTGTTCAGTCATTCCGACCAATGTAAAAGTAAGAACCCTTTAAACATTATTAAGTACTTTGAACCTAAGAGTGGCAACTTATTTAGGAACTATTGCTATAACCTATAGGGGACAATATGTCGAACTTATATACTACAATAATATATATCTACACACACATATAACAAAGAACATATTATATCTATATATTGCACGGTCACGTGTCGTTACTGGACGATCTGATAGTTCCGTTCTGAAATAGTAAGGAGGCGCTGTTTTGTTCATCGGCTATGACGATTTCGGTGACGTCATCGTCGTTCTGTTTTAACGACTCGTAGTTTGGCGGCGGAGTGTGCTCCTTTTGTGTAGTGCTTTTTATTGTTAATGGTATTTGACCGGTAAGACCTGTAGAAAATATTTTTATTATTAGTGTATTTATAGAAATAAATGTGTTATATATCCATATATAAATAAATCTATATCAAAGTAAATTTTTATATAAATTCTGTATATTCTTAGGTTAGGTAAACATATGAAAACTATTGTGTCTATAATATTGTCTTCTGCTTACGCGAATGTTATTCATTGAAATTAAACTACTATATACGGATTTTAATGCGTTGTTTATTTGACACTTTATTACATAATTTAGAAACTGTAACACTACTATTACTATTAAACTATACTAATTTTTAAGCTAATCAAATGATAAATTATACATGGTGGTGATCATGGTGGTCCACCACTAGTCTGCTTATAATATTTAAGTATGTTATTTTATTTTTAATGAAATCGGTACTCTTTAAAATGGCTTTTTGTTTTCAATACTAAATTATTTCCTGTTAGATACTTTTTAAAATTTTTTGTTGTTCTAATATTTTTGTTATGTCTTACTGAGCAAAAGAGACTTTTGCTCAGTACTCGTACAGTAACTCACACACAGAAGTCACAAAGAACATAGTGGTTTAGAAAGTTCTTAACCACTCTGTTCTTATCCAAATAACACTTTAAAATTATTTTATAGTAACATATAAGTATGTACCGTGCAGTGTGTCGTCTAGTTGAGCGATGGCGGGTACGACGATGAGCCCCGCGCCCGCGCCGGCACCGCTGAGCACGGCGGCAACGGCGGCGCGCGGCGCCAGCAGCACGAGGCGCACGCCGCGCGCGCGCAACGACGCAGACAGCGCGCAGATACCCTTCGCCGCGGTGAAGTCCGCGCCTACCCACAAACACGTATATTCATTAATATACGGATATCTTAATATATATAAATTACGTGTCACGTTGCTTGTCCGCTATGGACTCCTAAGCTACTGAACCGATTTTAATCAATTTCGTAACCATCTGTAATTTGGTCCAACTTAAAAGAGATGATAGTTTTTTTAAACGGGCAAAAATTATCTAATTTGGAGCAGACGAATTTGCGCGGGACAGCTATATTAATATATCCCTATATTAATATAGGGATATATTAATATGGCGCAATGATGTTTAATAGGTCAGTGGGAGGAGACAGGTGACGCTTGGCTTGCGATTTGAGTCGAGACTATTGACCTCTACCGAAGACAGTTTCTTAAGGCAAACTGCAAAAGCTGATCAATAGTATGTTAAAACGATAAGACGATATTTTCCATCACCTGTCTTGCCATGCATGATTATTTCAGTCAAGATTAAAGACTCAAAACGTTCGAGTCTATTGAAACATTTTAATAATGATCTTGTTAATTATTTCGATTATAATGGAACTGAGAATCACCTGCCAAATAAATTAAAAGCCAGTAATCTCAAAAAAAAAAATAATATAAAAATAAAATATTTATATTCATCTAACATAAATGAATATAAAATATAATCATTTATATTAAAATAAACATAAAGTATTATAATATAAATTTACATATTTCGTTTTAAAATTTAGGAAATAACGGTCGCGTTTAGTATTAAGAGCCATTCCACGTTTTCGCGCGAATATCTAAGATTTCAGTCGCCTAATTTACCATCTTAGGTAAAACTCCGACATTTTTAAATACATGTAAAAATAGGCCGATCTTTCGTATGGCCAAGTTTAGAAACACATTTACAAAAAAATATTTGTTTACTTTGTGGTGATTAATCTCCCACAACAAGTTTACTGAAAAAACAAAGCAGAGTTAATTTCATGCTCTCATATCTATCACTAATATTTATAAATTTCACTGGAAAAAATACGTATCGTATCAGAAATATAATTTTGTTGCCATATATAAAACTAGAATATCGATTATTAATAACACTATTTCGTAAAAAAATAAAATCTGAGGCCATTTTTTACGTTTTATATACCTATTTTATTGCGATTTTTTGGTTTAAATAAAGTGTAATTACATTTATAAAACCATGTCATAATAAACTATGTTCTTCAAGAAATCTAATTTCAAAGTTTGATGAAAATCCCTTCATGAATTTTATTATAAAATGTATATGAATACAACTCTAATTTAGAATAAATTATGATGCACAAGCATGCATCGATTAGTACGGCGCGAGCGCCCGTTGAGGAAGGACCTGTGCCATTTTGTCTCGTGTGCCGACCTTCGAGCGTCCGGATCGTAAACGCATTATTATACTACGACTACAACATTTTGATTTTTAGTTTCTTTTTCCTACGATAAGTGTATTACTGTTTTGTTTACTATCAAGTGTATTATTTAAGTAGTTTGTATAATGTTATGTTTTTATTTTATTCGTTTTAGCAATAGGGCGTAAGGATTCTGTATACCATTGTATCAAAAAAAGGAAAAACAAACATTGTACAGCCCTAAAGAAAGCAACGAAAGCGAGGTAGATATTTTTTATTTGCAGTTCATAATTATATACAGTTGTCGATCACATAAGTACCTACATATTGACATAAACTGACTAAGGATAGTAGAACTCAAGCACAATATGCACTTTATCATTTGCAAGTAGAAGTTTAAGTTAGTTGTCTATTACTCGTTAATTAGTAAAGTCTAATAATCAGTTATAATTTTCATTAAAAATTCATTAGGTATATATGTCACTATTTAGCATAGTTTATACATACCTAAATACTGCAGTTTAGAAGATAGAGTGGGAGAGGGACACTTTGCGTATGATGGGGTTTCCTTCTTTATATTGAACTAGAGAATGCCCGCATATTTATATGGTATAGTAATACATACATATTATTTTTCAAAAATTAAGGCTTTATGTTTGTATTACTTTGTAACTATAATCTAACACGAAAATTCGTCCGATCACCTACAAAACACCCTGTATAAATGATACAACGTTATTTTTCTTTAACTGTAACCATCATTATGGACTACTTTAGTTCTAAGACTTTGCCGAAATTGCGAAATAAATACCTATAAGTTGTTTCATATATTTTGTCGGGGTCATATTTCAATTTTATATGGAATAGGTGATTATATTTTCGTGACTTTTCCAAAATCCCACAACAAGAGTTACCCCCTAAGAGCATTGCACTAAAGATAAAATTACTTTGTATATTTCTTAGGCTGCATTGATTTTGCTGAAACTTTTTGTGTGTATTGTCAAGATATTTTTAATTTTAGATTGAGAAATAAGATTACTCGCTCAGAGGCTGTAATGAAATCGGTAACAGAAAATGTGAGTTTATGTAAACGTAACCGTTTTATTGTATATCAGTCATAGTTCATTCAAATAATATATATTATTTATATAATTATTTGATTTAAATTCAAAGGAAAAGCGGCCACTTAAATTACACGCTGAGATAGTAAATTGTGACGAGGAGCAAAGTACTTCTGGATGCAACGCCGTGTTGAGTACATCTAATAAGCAATCAGATTCGGTAAAAGAAACTGTAAGCTATATGTTATTTCAAGAAGTCAAAAGTTATTTAGTGAATGTACTTAGTACATGTTAATAATTTTATATTTTTAATTTTATAGGGGACGGGATATGTTGTAGACACTGAAATGGGTGAATCAGAGAAAGAACCCACGCGGTTGGCGTAGTGGTTTAAGCGGCCGCCTCGTCGCTTGACACGGCGCCGAGTGTTGTGGGTTCGATTCCCACACGAGACAACACTTTGTGTGATTTATAAATTGTTGTTTCGAGTCTGGGTGTTCATTGTGTCCGTTAGTTGTATGTTTTTTAAAGTCCCTTGAGACACAGGATTTAGTCCTAATGCGGGAGTTATCTTTCGAACAAAAAAAAAGATGTATCTATAATTAATACAAATACATTATTTGTTTTGAAAACTTACATAATGCAAAAGTATCTTTAATACAATTCAAGCAATAGGTACCAAGAAAAATATTAAAACGTAAGTGTTAACACGGTCGCACTATACCACGACTCTCCTAGACGCATCGTAGTGTCTCGATCGCTCGGCGAGTCGGAATTTACCTAAACTTCACTTGCGTAATTTTGTGAAATGGCTCTTAAAATATATTAACCCAGATATCATTTTCGAAGTGAAAACTTCTTTAGCGGCGTTGTGCACTTTTTTTGTGATGGGTAAAAAATGTTAAACTCGCGTCAGGACACGTCACCTGATCGAAAATTCATAAGACGGAGGGAGTATTGTCATGTTTGTGAAAATGAATATTGTATTTTACCACACAAATGATAGAACTTTTATACTGCTAACCTAACCATTCCAAAATATAAAAAATGCACAACGTTAATATTCAAGTTTTCACTTCTGCCGGCACTCCCGGAGTGCATCCCGTTTTTTTTAAATTTATTTCTATTACGATATTATTGTCAAAGACTTGCATATGAGAGCGATAATATAATTATTTAGTAACTTACCTAATATATATCGACAATCAATAACAACAGGCATGCTGCAGCCACCTTTCTTCTTAGCAGCTCGCTCTACATACTGTCTTATATATTCAACGCCTGGGAAGTAAAGACTGTTGCCCACTGTCACCAACACGTAACTGAAGCCCGCGGAGTTCTGGAAAATGTAGAATATCATGCGTATTACAATATTATTCTCTTGCGTAGAAGATATACTTAATTTTAAGGCATAGAATTCTCTGCCAAGGCACGTGTTTCCTTCTTCCTTCAATTCTGGGTTCTTTAAGCGGGGCGTGAAAAAGCATCTTCTCAGGCCGTCAAAGTAGAGACCTCAACATCGCCTCGGCTACTGTGGGGGCGATGTGGAGGCCACTGCTCTTAGACCACACGACTGCTTACCATCAGGTGGAGCGTGGTCATTTTGACGAGCAAAATAAAAAAAAAAAAAAACAAAAAAATTAATATAGATCTCGGATGTGGTTGCCGGGTCAAGCAAATGTTATCGGGATTTTTAGTCTAGACATTTACAGTAGTAGTACAGTCTTTAGAGCTGCGCTCTGTAGACGACAATGGCCCTATAACATAGCGAAATGGTAATACATCTCTGCCTACTTCATTGGGGATATACATATGTGCGTGAGACTTTTTGTGAACTATGATATTCGATCCATTAACCCTATGGTTAACTTATCGATCTTTCGATCGAAGTTAATCAAATTTAAATTTAATATAGTACTTGAGAATCGAATTTAATATTTAATACTGCCCTCGAAAATACAGATCGCAGATGTCTAAATTTGATATATGGGTTTAAACCAGTGGAGTTTTGGATTAAAATCAACACGAATTTGACTGGTGCTACGACAGTAAAAGACAATGGCGGGACGACCTGGCCAGCTATAGGAGAGACTACCGAAAACAGGACTTGTATTGTTTCACTGTAGACAGTGGAACAATACAACCTGATATAATAGGTAAACTAGATCGAATTAAGCGTTATTGCCGGTAATCCATTGTAAAAAATAATGACTCATATTTTGTGTTCGAAGCTGAATACAGCAAGTCGGAGTACGCCCGGAAGTCTCAATGCGGCTCTCATCCAGAGGATTCCGGTATTGTCAACATTATAATATATTCTATCACGTACACACAACACCATCTAGCCCAAACTAAGCAGAACTTGTATTATGGGTACTAGACAATGGATAAACATACATATATACTTTTTTTCGTAAATACTTACATATTATACATAGAAACACCCAGACCAAGACAAACATCCATGTTCATGCACACAAATGTTTGACTTGTGCGGGAATCGAACCCGCGACCTCAGGCGTGGCAGTCGGTTACACTAACCACTACGCCATCGCGGCCGACAATTCTATTGCAATAGTTGAGGGGGGCAATCCGAGGGTGTGAATAGGGTTCCATTCTTCCTAATAATATTAATAATTGCACGGATGGCGTAGTGGTTTACGTGGTCGCCCACCGTCGCTGCGCCGAGTGTTGTGGGTTCGATCCCCACACGGAACAAAAATTTGTGTGAACCACAAATGGTTGCTCTGAGTCTGGTTGTTCTTTGAAAGTTTGTTAAAGCTCCCTTCGACACAGGAATTATTCCTAGTGCGGGAGATGTCTTTTTTAAATAAATAAGAGTACACTTACAGTGACGATCTCTGCCTCGAGTTGTGGCCTAGCGCTAGGGTACAGCAGTAATATGACGTTGACAGCCACTCCGGCGAGGATTCCCAGCTCGACGCCCACAGACAGACACAGCGCGAACGTCGCGAACGCGGGCAATAGGTCTGCGCGACGCGATCGCCACATTGGTTTTACTACCTGCATAGACATGATAGGAATTATATCAGAACTAGCTTTAGCTCCCGACTGTGCTTGCTTTTTTGGGATAGAAGGTACCCTATAACCTTTTCTGTACACCTGACAACATGTACGTGGCATTTCATGACCAGTCAAGTAGTTAAGGCGTGAAAGAGTAATAAACATACTTACATTCGCATTTATAAAATTAGGTCAAATAACATTTTTCAGATTACTATATCAGATTTTATGAGAATAACAGATGAAAAGATAAAGACTCTACGTCTACGTACGTAGAAAAGGTGAGTAAACAAATAATTTCATATGTACAAACTAGGTACAATATTAAGACTGCGCCGAGCGTAAGACAGATAATGACAGAGCTCGTGCGGCGCATATTCAAATCGGCGCACGGCCGCTATAGTAAAATTGTATGGAGGATTTGAAGTGCTTTTTTGATAAATATGTATCTTTATTATCAACCAATAACTTAAATATTTGGGAAGGACAAATTGTAATATAACTATTTATGTTTCGTTTAAGCTGTAAAATAGGATAGTTTTGTACTGTTATAATCTAAAAATCACGTAACACGAGCTAACGTTTTTGCATTTTTCGTGCAAACTTACGTAATTAAATATTAATTATTTTAAGTTTTTTACACGGAGTAATTGTAAACACATTCATTCTTATGGTAAATGTATATTTCATATTTGTATTAAACAAAGTGTTGATTTTATTCACTTAACTGTGACCGCCTGTTTTGGCACATTTCGCTCGGCGCAGTCTTAAGAAAATAAGTCATGTTAATTACCTCATATTCTATCATAAATATCACAGCACAAATGACGACGGCCGCAAGCGACGCCTTGGGAATAAAGTAGAAGTACGGCGTCAGTAGACTGAGCGCCAACAGCACCAAGATACCTGCAAACATATAACATTATATACTTGTAGACACACAGAATTAGATACTAATAATATTATATACACCAATACCTTAGATGGGAAACAGTTGGATTGTAACAAAGAGATTTCAGGTGCGATTCCATGGCAAGCATCTCTGTGTTTTGGAAATAAATTGCGTATTGAATAGGAAATCATCATGAAATACGCCTGTCTGAGAGTTTTCTGTAAAGTTCTTGAGGATATGTGAAGTCAGCTAACCTGCACTGGACTGGCGTAGACCTTAGCCAAATTCATCGGGACAGAAATGCGCGAGATATCAATATTTATTTATTTAGTTTTAAGAAAGCTTGCAGACTAATACAAAGATAGTTAGAGGAAAAATGTATATACATGTTGCTAATTACAAGCTTCCACTTATAAGTAAAAAATATATGCTAGCAATACAGAATGGTGTTGTCATCTAATAATACGATCACAATGTAGTAATGAATACAAACAAAAAACATGTAAAAAGTAGTGTGCAGAGTCGTGCATTGTGGTTAACTGTTTTATTTAATTAATTAGCTGTTTAAGCAAAATGTTCATTAGTCAACATTTTTCGAATATGTCGAGTGCTAGTATTGAATAGATCGATCTCCAAGTGTGAAGGTAGATTATTAAAAGCTATTACACTGCGTATGCAGAAAGCGTTCCGCCTGTAGTTTGTTGTGACTAGGGGTGCATATAAAAGTGGACGTTTCCTGAATCTATGTTGATCCGTTCGAATAAATATACAAATATTGGTCCATGGTTTCTGGTATTGACACAGTGGGAGTCTACGCAGAGGTCTCGACTTCAATCCCAAGGCACGTAGCTCTGACTTTTCGAAGGAATGTGCGTATTAATTATCGCTCGCTTTAACGGTGAACGAAAACATCGTGAGGAAATCTCCAGTCTGAGAGATCTCATAATTTTCTGTAAGATATGTAAAATCTGCCAATCCGATTTGGACTATAGCCTACCTGTTCTCATACTGAAAAGAGGCCCGTGCCCAGCAGTTTATATACAGGGCTGGTATTATTATTTATTTGAAGTGACCATAGGCTATGGTAACCACTTGGGATGCCACATGATTATTTACCACCAAGGTATTTAAAAAAATATAGTATATTAAGAATTTATCAATTCAATCACCTGTTACTCCGTTCTATGTCATATGGTTCAAAATCGGCAGTGTCCCACTTCTCAGTGTTGACAACGTGCAGTACATTATAATATAAATCTATTAATAATGGCAATGTTCGTGAGTGGATTTAATCGCCTTAATGTATTCTGTTTAACGGGCCAGTGCTAAAATGTATTGTAGTCATGACCAAGTGCCTTCATTCTTTGATTTGATGCGTTTGTAATCTACATTATTTTGCCTGCTGCTTCGCTCCCTCAAGAACAGTATTTTTTTTTGGATGAAAGGTACCTTCTGTCCTTTTTTGTACCTTTGACAACGTGTATGTGAAGTTTCATGACGATCGGTCGAGTAGGTCGGCGTGAATGCGTAACAAACAAACTCACATTCGCATTTATAAATATTAGTTAGGATATATGATAAAGGTAAAGTTTGTATGTTTGAACCCCCTAATCTTACGAACTATAAGTCAGATCAGTAATGTTACTATTATTTAACATTCGTTCGTAATGTCTAAACAAAGAAACCGAAAAAACAAAATACATAAATAATTGTTTTGGGTATAGGTAGAGTACGTTCTAAATATCGTCTAAATACCGTTTAAATAACAGACGCCTTTTCGCCTTTTGTTAATATTTCGAAATAATATCATGTGTTCTTACCTGTATAAATACTGCCGAATTGAGTGGCAACACCGCTAGCATGATTCACAGCACTCCTTGAGAAGGACCCGGTGATGGGCATGGCTCCGACGAAAGCACCAAATATATTCGCGAACGATAGAGTTATTAGTTCTTGTGTTGCATCCACTGAATCACCACTCGCTGGAACACAAACATGTTTTTAAATAAATATTATTGTTGTAAAATAACTTGGCATACAGCATTGGAATTACAATTCAAAATAGCTAAGTCGCCTTATATCCTGGCCTGTTACAATTTTAGTAAGTAATATCAACGTTATCAAACTATTTGACTTCTAGATACGTCAGCACTGGCCGTACATATTTTATATACCTAGTTGATTGCCTTGGTATTGCATTATAGAATTTCACCCAAAATATTATTAGGTATTGCTGTCAGGATATTCTGTGGATAGAGTTCGGCTCTTAGTAATATGCCTGATAAAACCTAAGTCGAATTTACCTCTGCCTTACCTGTAGCCTGTGCCTACGTTTAGTGTTAGGAATCTGTGAGCATAACTCACAGTAGTTTATACCTAAACATACGTCTTAACTCTACAAAATAAACACTCCTACTTTTAAAAAAAATGTAGCTTATGTTACTTATGAAATAATTTTTAAATTGGTCGTGGAGTTTTTAAGTTTAATCTTAACAAACAAACAAACAAACACAAAATCAAATGTTTCCTCTTTATAATATTAGTATAGACTAAGCTTTTATGTCAAAGGCATAGCGATTTTGTTGATGCTTTTATTTGCTACTAGCGGTCGCCTAATGCTCGAAATTCGACCAAAGTTTGTAAGATATTGCTGATATATGTAATTATAATTATATTAATATATGTAACGATAGTTACGCGCTGCGACTGAGTGTGTCAAATGCATGGTTGTGTGCGTGTAGTGTTTTTTCATTAATTTAATGTATAATATTGTCTTCTGTTTACGCGAATGTTATTCATTGAAATTCAACTACTATAGGTATACGGATTTTATCGCGTTGTTTATTTGACACTTTATTACAAAATTTTGAAAACTGTTACACTACTGTTACTATTAAACTTTACAAATTTGTAAGTTAATTAAATTATTGAAACTATTAAAACTATTAATATTATTACTATACTATTATCGTTTCGTTTCGATTGCTATTCAGCAGCCATGGTCACGGGGAGACTAAGATGGTAGTATTTAATGTATTTCTAATGCATATTTTATATTGTTTTTTTGCGGCAAGCTGAAGACAGGGCGCTATGGCGCTCTTTGGGGGAGGGCTATGTCCAGCAGTGGACTATTATAGCCTGATGATGATGATGATGATGATTTTATATAAATAATATAATAATAATAATAATAACACATGTAAAATAGTACGAAAATTTATGCAGAGTGATGAAACCGAACCTCAAAACACAGAACAAAACGATCATACTACATATATCTTAGATGGCGGCTACTTGGTGTCAACTCGTAACCGTCATCAAAACACCGGCTTTTAGCCGAGTATTAAAACAGTTTCCAAATAATAATAATAATATTCTACCACATACACACAACACCATCTAGCCCAAACTAAGCAGAGCTTGTACTATGGGTACTAGACAGTGGATAAACATTCATATATATTTTTTTTTTGTAAATACATACATATTATACATAGAAACACCCAAACCAAGACAAACATCAATGTTCGTGCACACAAATGTTTGACTTGTGCGGGAATCGAACCCGCGACCTCAGGCGTGGCAGTCGGTTACACTAACCGCTACGCCATCGAGGCCGTCAAGAGGCCGTGAGGATTCGCCCCTCTTCTCCATATAAACTTTAACTGTGCCAAATTTCGTACTCTTCCGTCCGCGCAATTTTCGTAAAAAGGGGTATAAAGTTTTTGCTTCACGTATTAATATATAGATAAAATCTAATAATAATAGGGACTCGTGTCCCTTCGCCCGTGCCTGCCTACGCTACTACATTTGTAAATAGCCAACTTCATAGTAATCAAATGTTAAGTAACAACCGACTAATTAAAAATGGAAATGATTGTAAAACGAGTTTGGCCTGTCTCTTGTAAATATTGTTCTTATTTTAAACAAAGTCGAATCAAGTTGTTAAATTTAGCGTCAATTAAAATACTTGAATAAGATTGATATTAAGATATTATGCTGTGTTCATTTACAGGTCTGCAACCACAGAAATAAGCTGCAACAATGTAGAGAACAGGTACTAAATGTAAGTTGCATAATAATGCATACTTGAGGCGAAATAAAAGAAATACAACAACGAATTGAGATAAAATCTCTTTTGCACTTGCATACAAAGGTGAACGTAATGTCAAGCCGTGCATTCATATTATTGGCTGCACTGACAGGGCAGTAGTTTAAGTGATGCCTCGCTAGTGTTGTGGGTTGCATCCTATTCGGGAAAAAAGGTTGTGTTCCATAAATAGTTGTTTCGAGCCTATGTGTTCTTTGTGTCTATTGTTTGCATAGACTTTAGCGAAAAATTCTAAGTCTATGATTGTTTGTAACGTACCTCCTGCGACATAGGAATAAAATCAAGTGCATAAGTTGACTTTAAAAATATATATTTAAGTATGCCTAATGCTGAAGACGTTTTCTATCAGTCAATCATTTTTTTTTGACCCAGGAAAATCCTTTATGGATACCCCTTCCCCCGGAGGGGGGGGGGGGGGTATGTGAGACTCTCCGCCCCTGAAGGGGGTCGGTATACACACTAAAAACCTGGGTTGAGCAGTCTATCCGCCGACGGGGTGGGACGGGATGGGGTCGCGTTAGCAATCACCATCCCGCCCCGGCGGTAGGCCCGGCTGATGGTAACCGGGCCTCAGCACCTGTGGAGAGGTGGCCTTGCTCACCAAGGCCACCCCCCAGACGTGTGGGGCCGTGCAAGCTGGTACAGAGTCCCCGACTCTGTACCAGTGACCCCACTATACGGGGGCGAGAAGGCGGGCAAATCGCCTCCTCCTCGCGCCCGTCCGTCTGCGCCGGATAGCGTCAGCGAGGGGATTGTTCTCCCTGACCCTCTCCGCGGTCTCCTTCTGAGTTGTAGAGTACGGCATTTAGAATTATTGTTCTGCTAATATCCCTTGTCTACCATAGAAAGTCTGGACTGACAGTTAAAGTACCACCCTATTATTGGTAAAAACTAGGTACTTAACCGATTTTATTGAGTCAAAAAATAGACTTCCAAGCTGCAAAAGACATGAGGATAATCTAATAATACGTATTATAGCATTAGTGCATTTATAGTTGCACTAATTTGTAACACAAATTGGTATTTCCAATTGACCTACAAAACGTAAGTATACAATAAAATAATGATACAGAGAGCGAATATCAAGGTTGTCTCTCATTATCCAATCCCTTTGTATAAAAACAGTGAATGACTCACAACTGTTTTATAGCAATAATAACATATGTAGTATCCCAGAATAATTTACTATGAATAATTAGTGGGAATCGTCTGTAAGCAAGATTTAAAAAATAAAGTAATTAAAGTAGAATTTAATGTCAGCCATTTCTG
Organism: Catocala sponsa; assembly: GCA_963564715.1. Taxonomy (NCBI): domain Eukaryota; kingdom Metazoa; phylum Arthropoda; class Insecta; order Lepidoptera; family Erebidae; genus Catocala; species Catocala sponsa. Next base: position 16,860,819 of record OY751333.1, read on the forward strand.
ACGGCCTACCTTGACACGTGCTAATAAATGACGTCGCCGGTAAGTGTTGAGTTATTTACTCAACACTTACTGGTGACGTTATACCCATACAAAATAAAATATATACACCTTAATGTCAAGCCTGTGTCCCCAAAGGGCAGGCAGAGAATTATTTATTTTATATTTCTTCTGTATTAGGCATAATTCTTAAGACGCGGTGAACTTTAGAAACATTCAATAATCGGACACAAAGAACACGCAGACCCGGTACAACTTTTTGTGGGTCGAACAAATTTTTGTCCCGCATGAGGATCCGATCCATAACACTAGGGCGCAGTGGCTGTCGCGCGGCTACCACATAAATCATTACGCCATCCGTGCAGTATTACACGCACACTTCGCCAGTTTAGTTTGAAGGACCCCACGTAATCGGGGACGTGCCTAATGTCGGCTAATGCGCAGTTTTAGGCTCTGTACACGGCACTACTACTATAATGCTTACAACTTGTAATTTGAAACCATTTTGGTTTCTGCTTCTGCTTAATTTTGGTAACAATTAACACGTTGTAAACGCTTCTCATCAGGTAGGTTATTTTATATTGCCTAGATTGCCACAATTGTCTTATAAAAAATAAATTGACAGGTACATTAAACCTTACCCTGTCTCGTGATAGACACAATTAAATACTCATAGAATTGCAAACATCATTAAAGTTCATTATAATTATGTCCTCAAAGTGTCCTTAAAATCATTAGAAAATAGTATGTTCATAAATATGTATGTTGTACGGACAGGGAACAAATAAGATTTAGCTAAATATCAGTTTTTCACGAGTTATCTACCATGTAACCTCCACGTGCCACAAGGATAGCCATACAAATATTTTGTACATATACATAATATGTAACAAGGCACATTATTGTGACGCTATTAGACACGCATAATATTTATATAATATGTAACGGGTATTAACATAATATTGCTTCTAATAAGTGTTGCATGCCCTTGTTTGTCACAGTATTTTTGTTAGTCGTTGTATTTAATGGTTCCTTTTGATTCAATTATCATTTTGGTTTGGCAATAAGTAAAAAACGTTTTTCTATATATAGGTAATTTTGTGTTGAGATAAGCATTTCATTATTATATTATTATCAACAACAGCTCTTTAAAATATTATAGGAATATCGCGTTTTGTATTAATGCTTTTTATTTCATGATATGGTGAAGTGGGCAGTGTACAATTTAATAAGACATAAATAATACCTTTTTATACTAAGTCAATAATTATGTACAGAAATATAGCTACAAATTCGCAAAAGATTTTATGTTAATATGTAATAATATAATGGTTTGTATGAACATAATTATATTTTTGTAGCGTAAGGTGATTAATTATGAATAACTTGGCATTAATTACATTATATAATTATTGTTCAGCTGTACAAACCATTTGTATAATTATGAATAAACATTGTTAAAGTTATTGGACAGTTTGCAAATAATTAAATTAACCTATAAATATTTTCAAACAATCAATAGTAATACGCAGATTGAGGAGCAGCACCAATAGCATACTAAAGGTAATTGCTGATAAATACGACGCTGTTACTATGAGAAAATGTATCCAAGTTTTAATTGACGAAATTTTTTTTTTAAAGTTTGGTTGGTCGGGACTTGGATAAATTTGCAATTTTCATTTATAAGTTTCGTTTTTGTTTGTAAGTACTAGATGTAATGTATGTAATTGTAACATAACAATGGACAAAGTCTGAAATAAATATATATTATTATTATAAGTCTGAAGACAGACCATTAAGCTTTTATCAAAATTATATTGTTTTAGAACAATATCGCCACGACGAGGATTTTTTTATCTGTTTACAATAACACGTGTAATGTTTGTAACTTGTGAACAGAATTATGCATATGAGTTTGCTCATAAATTATGATGATATATTATATGTATATTAATTACTAAAATACAATATTACTTACTAAATTCGAAACGTCGGAAATAGTATAAATAAATATAGTTTACAAATTATATTAGAATGGTTAAAAGTTGTAATTAAAACAAACCTTAAGTACCAAAGTAGTAGTTATTGAAGTTATTCAATGTATAAACATTTGCGGCAACATAAGACTATATTATGTTATCACTGTATTATACCTTAAGTCAGTAATATATAAAAATCTCGTGTCACGGTGTATGTTCGGGATAAACTCTAAAACCACTGAATCGATTTTGATCAAACTTCGTAACTATCTGTAATTTGGTCCAACTTTAAAGATAGGATAGTTTTATCTTAATTTATTTTCTTTTTTGTCGTATGTACAGGGCAACGTCTGTCGGGACAGCTAGTTGTTCTATATAGATTTAAATTAAAAACTTTATACGGATTTTGTCACGTTGTTTGTTTTAGTTTAACACTTTTATTACATAATTTTGAAACTCTAACACTACTATTATTGAACTTTACTACAATTTAAGCTATTTAAATTAATTAAAACTATTGATATATATTTACACTTTGTTCCGACGTTTCGGTTGCTTTACAGCAGCCATGTTCACGGGGAGACTATATAGGTTCTCTTTTGACATCAATATAGTCTGCCTGAAGATTGAAATTCATGAACTTAAAATCCAATTTCGAATGCTGTACTCACCGAAAGCTTTAGCGATGGCAACGTTTCCTAGCACAGCTATGACAGGAACTATGAATATAGAGGAGCCGAGATCGGAGCACATTTCTATAAAGGTCACATGACGACCGTCCGGCAAGTCCGTTGAGAACGGCGGCATTTGGAATGTTGGAAGACCATCTCTGAAAGAAATGAAGACAAAAATTACTCTAGGATAGCTTTTTAGGTATTTTTTTAAGAATTGCGATTTTATTGTGAAATATTTAGCTTTCTTGTTTACACCTCCAGATAATCTAAAATGCTTGTGTTAGGAATGAGATCATGTCGGTAGTGGAATGGGAATCGAATCCGTGACCTCATGATCACAAGACTGATGCCTTAACTATTGGATTACCGAAGCATCACTTTTTAAACAAATACTTAGATAGGTGGTGATCTTGATATTAGCTTAAGGAGTAAGGAGAGTTTGGTAAGTAATTGAGAACGATAAATAACAAGAAATATTGAATTGGAATTATTACTTATAAAACCTGATACGGTGGCGCAGTAATAAATTCGACTGTTGTACCTACATAATGAGACGCCGGGGTTCGGAATTTTCATGTCGGACTAAATGTTAATGGATATTTATGTCAACAAATTCTTAATAACAGTATGGGATCTGGTACTGTGCCCACTAGACAACAATAGACATCCACTATTACTTACTAAAAACTATAGCGAAAGAGGTGTAGTACCACACAGCTTACCCCATGGGGAAATAGTCGAGGTATGTAAAAAAGGGTACGTATTACAATACCGAAATTTAAAAGACCGTATTTTGAAATACATATGGAAGATATCCCGAATAATTAAACGCCGAATGATAGTTTGGCCGAAAGTTTTAAATCCCGAAAGTTAATTTGCCCGTAAGGTAAAAATCCCGAAGATAGCGTTCGTTACAACATTTAATAAACTGGCTGGCTAATGCTTAGGCCATCCGTACGATTCCGACTCGGAAGCGGTAGGTTGTGTTAGGTTCTCTTTTGTAAACCCACCCAGAAATAGGAGCTCCGCGAAGCGGGGCTCCGTCTAAAATTCCCATTTGTTCTACCATAGAACTGAGGAATAGAACAAGTGGAAGTGGTGAACGTAGGTTATTTCACGTTAATTCCATTCGGGGTTTCATCCTTTCGGGCATTTGGACATCGGTATTTTATGTATCGATATAACGGCTATCGGCATTTCAAACTTTCGGTATTTTGAATTTCGTTGTTTTGGACGTCGGTACTTCAGTCATAGTTATTATGAAATTTCGGTATTGTAATACGTACCCGTAAAAAATAGACAGTAACAATGATTTCACTCGTAATTTTTGTGAAAATCATTATTTTATGCATAAGAGTGACGCTATGCCAAAAATTTGCTAAATGAGAATATTAGAACAATGTAGACATGCGTCTCGAATCTGATACTTATTAAAACTGGTTTAGTTTAAAAATAAAACATATTAGTATATTTATTATAATATATCTTCGTCTGCCTTCCTACTTCTTTATTTACCCTAAAATCTTATTAGAATGTAAGACAGACGTATTTGAAAACCTATTGTGTCTTGATACCTGTGTCCCACTGTGACTAAATACGTTAATAAACTGGGCTATTTTAGCCCAACAAGTCCTTATTAATTTGATATGACAACTCAGACTTTCTTCAGGTTCTCGAAACCAAACACTAAGCATAGGTATATAAAGGAGATAGCCACTTAAACCATGACCTTGTCAACCTTGTAGGTAATAGAAATAGTGCAATAACTGAACAAATAATCCTTGGACTCTTTAGTACGAGCCAGCCTTATAACTACTTTGTAATTGGTTGCTTGGCAGCGTATTAATTGATATTCTTTTAAGCGCCAAGGCAGGTCAAGTTTTCTAATTTAACCATGATAAACACAATAAGAAGACAATTCTGTGTAACTAAGAGCGCTTCGTTGGTTCCGTGGAAATAAGTTTGAGCCGATCGGTCGGTCCCGGAATTCGTTCTCGTGTTAGAAAAGTGTTTTTGGGATTTTTTGTTAGGATGTTCTTATGGAAACATATTTAAGAGTTCTACATTATGTTCTCAAAGATGTGTGAAGTCTGCTAAACCGCACTGGGTCAGCGTGGTGAACTATGAATATTATTCAAATGTCATCATGTAAGTATATTATTAGGCAATATAAGATAAGGTCCTCTAGACCGAATGTCGTTTATTCTTAACGAAGACTGGCTATCTTAGGAGATATTATTATCTTATTAATATAATTGCCAATGACGTTGATATTTATCACTGTAGCCTGCCGAAATTCATGAAATAGGTAAATAAAGAAATATAATAATTTGCAAAAAAAAAGTGCATTCTCTGTTCCTCAATTCTCATAATAACCCAGTGGGACGGTAATCCAATACGACGCTCGACGTGCTTTCCGAGGCACAGCGGTGTTTAACACCGCCGACTTCCTAATGCTGACCTGCTACTATGAATTTATGCTCAGAAAAACCTAATAACTCTTTTTTGGCCCGACCGGGATTCGAACCCGAGATCTCATGCACAGCAGTTGCACACACTACCATTGTGGTGCCGATATACCCAGTGATATACATACGTTGTGTAATCATTTACGTATCCCTCTCCGCCGGAAAAGGGACGCGGAGTGGATATGTTAGACTCACTAGAAAGATGGAAAGTCCCGGGGCCTACCGACTGAATCTACCACTGTGACTATTCCTGCCTTGAAAGGTTAGTCGCTGGAAGTGACACGACTGCAGCGACAATGCAGTACTGCCTATACCTTTGGTAATTCTGTAGCATAAGTACGAATTCGAAAGTGTGATAACGTGGGCGTCAAGCATAGGTAGGTACAACTTAATACGACTATTCCGCGAGACAGACAATGACTCCTATTTATTTGAAACTAGTACGCGCTAGTATGATCCTACTCATTCTCGTTTATGTTAAAGCTATTTTATACCCATCTGAATGCACCATGCAATGGAGAAATTCGAACCAATTCGATCGGTTAGCCGTTAGGGCAACTTAAGCGAAGCGTTTGCACAATCTCATAAAAATATACTGTTAATATTATTGCAATGGATACACTATTAAATAAAAGTAAATTCGTGTGAATATCTATGCGACTGTGAGTAGCGTTAAAGTATATTTTATTTTTATTTAGGCTAGAACGTATTATATTATGGCATTTAAGGTTACTTCTTCGCTTTATAAAATGTTATTTAAACCTTTTTAATAACTGACAACTGTTTAAATTTGTCACCGGCATCGATTTTCATTACGATAGAACAGTTTCTATCATTTAATTTTATTTAATTCTAGTATAGGTATAAATTGTAATTGCCATTAAATTGCATGTAAAGCTACTCTTACCAATATTACAAGTGATCCACAACCTTTCGCTTTAAAATACTGAATTACATATAGCAGACACAATAGAAAATGTATTGCTCGCGGTCATTTGTTACCGGCTCGGCGTTGAATGAGTTAAGGGTTGATTATTCCGAAGTTATAGACTTACTTGACAGTTCCAGTAAGCTTAAAAGGCTGAGTGGAGTACTTCTCAAAGAGGAAAGCTGCCACGGAACAGCCGACCACAATGATTGCGTTCCTCGATGTAGATAATATCCAAACTGCTTTCTTTAGACCTTTTTGGCTCGCTTGTAATTTGATGTCTTTTATTTTCTGCGAAAGAAACATAATCTAAATACACAGCTCATGTAGGATATCCTGTAAACTAGAGTATTCGAATTGACCAATATCAAAAGAGCAATCAGTTTCTATATCTCATTGCAATTATAATATCCAAACTAATATTATAGATGCGAATGTGAGTTTATTTGTTTGTTACGCTTTTACGCCTTAACTTCTCGACCGATCATCATGAAATTTATACCAAAAAAAGGACATAGTAGATACGTTTTATTCAGAAAGAAACGAATATCCCGAGGATAGGTATTTATCATATATTTGAATTAGGATTTATTAATCTACACTAACGCAAGTGAAGCCGCGGGCAAAATCTAGTATAAATATCAATTCCCATTTCAATATTTATATTTTACTTCAAATAGCAATATTTGAATCTAAATATTATGCTTTCTAAATATTATAACTTGTTAATTCCACAAAGAGGTTAATTAGTCTGCTAACACAACCGTTTTTTTTTTAAATATTGTTTTCATTGTTATCTAAGAGACTTTTTAAAATAACCAGCTAATTAAAAGGAATTTCACGTAAAATATACACATAACTGTTAACTTAAGACAATGAACAAAGTGCGATATTCGCACAAGACTTAAACAAAAGACGTAAACATGATAAACCGTGAAAAGATAACGAAAGTCTCTAAGAATTACCATAATGACTTGTATGTGCCATACTTTAATGACTTGCGTGTCTCAAACATAACGACTGATACAAACACTTGTATAAACCACACAATAAACAATTCCATATACAACGTTGAACTATATACCTAATAGTGTTATTTGGAACACAAAATAAATAAATCAAAATGTGTTTTAAATCAGACAATATTAAAGCCCTCGGTTCGTTTATGCGTCATACGGTGCGTTTATTAGGGTTTATCGGTTTTTGTGTAGAGTTTATAGGTTTTTATGTAGGTTAGGTTAGATTAGTAACAGTACATTTTTCTTGATGAAAGGTATCCTATGTCGTTTTACTTTCCTCTGACAACGTATATGCGAAATTGCATTATGATTGGTCTAGTTGTTAAGGCTTGAAAGCGTAACAAATAAATAAACTCACATTCTCATTTATAGTATTAGTTAGGATTAGGATAAAGCTATTGCTTTGCTTTAGTTTTTGCGTTAAACGTAGCGTTAATTGTAGCGTGAGACACGTGTTATCTTAAGCGAGGCAGACGCGTCTAAAGAAGTGCGTTTACAGCATGCGTATTACGCATCCAATGACGCTTTATTGGAATGATCGCTTAAAAGTTATTCATCTCCTATTACCATTGTATCCTATCTTGGTGGGTTATTAATTTAAGAGCGCTTCTCGCCGTTAAACGAATACGTTTGGCGAGTTCACTAGTCATAAGATAAAATGTAACTTACCTTTGATTAATAAATAAAAAAATTAAAAAAATAAAAATGTGTCTGTAATCTTCTTTTAGCACTATTATTGTTACTAAAATACTATGTTTGATTAGAGTTCTTGTTAACAGGACAAATTAAACGAGCCCAAATTCGATGGAGTTGCTTAATTTTATTGCATAGTAGCTATAACCATACACCGGCTTCATAATAAGGTAAGCTCAATGCCACTATAATATTGTATTGTCATCCGACTCCACTGAATTTTAATAGGTAGGTATGTATACGCTGGACTGGCGGTGAATTACATGAAATTAGGTACAGTGATTTTTGGTTGCCGCTATTCAGCGTACAAAGAAATTATTTTGTCATTTTTGACATTATATTGCAAATGGCTGTTGTTAGTGAATATTTGATAATATGCTTTATATGGAAAATTTTGAAATATTTCGCGAAATTTGACATAAGTAAATATCAATTGTTATACTTTATAGCAATTGTAAAATAACTTCGATATTTTATAATTATATTTCAGGAATCTGACAATCGTCTTGCGATGAATATTTTTTATAATTTTGGTAAATAATACCATCTATAAAGCTTTTATCGATATCATAAGTAAATTTTGGATCCCGTGGGCTCTCTGAAACAAAGATTCGGGATCTGTGACACCTGGACGCCGAGCTTCAACATGTCAAGCAAGTACTGCAAGACAACAAGCTCCAACAGCTACGCCGCTGTCACAGATCCCGAGAAAAGCCAGCCACAGTCGAGCGCCAGCCTGCTATACTACCTTATGTAAAGGGTGTCACTGACAAGATTGGCTACATCTTGAAGCGAGCTTCAATCAACACATACTTCAAGCCGCCAACGAAGATAAGTCAATTTTTACCATCCGTCAAGTGCCAACTACCTTTACAAGATGCAGGGGTCTATAAAATAGATTGTGACTGCGGACTCTCATACATTGGAATACATTGGATACAAACCAAGAGAAGCATAGGCACCCGCATAAAAGAACACATAGCTGATGTAAAACAACAACGCTCGTTGAAGTCTGCTGTGTGTGAACATGTGCAACAGGGGACCAACCACTACCTGAGATTTGACAAACCACAGATGCTCGCTAAAGAACACCGATTCCTACCAAGCATGCTTCGCGAGGCTATTGAAATCAAGAAACATCCTAATTTCAATAGAGAAGATGGTTGGAATGTACCACCAGCTTGAGATCCAGTAATTCAAATAGTCAAACCCAAGAAGAAGCAAACCACAGCTAGACTTCATGATACTTTGAGTTCATTCTGCGTAAATAGAAACACCCATGATTAAATTATGTTCGGGTACTTTAAAATAACTACACTGGAACATTAAGACAAATACCATCTTAGTCTTCCCGTGACCATGGCTGCTGAAAAGCAACCAAAACGTCGGGAAAAGTGTAAACATAAATATAAATAGTATAATAGTATAGTAATAGTATAAATAGTTTTAATAGTCTCAATAATTTAATTAGCTTAAAAAATTAGTAAAGTTTAATAGTGATTATAGTAGTGCAACAGTTTTTCAAAATTTTGTAATAAAGTGTCAAATAAATAACGCGATAAAATCCGTATATAGTAAATTAATTTCAAAGATAAGCACTGTAAATATTTGATTAAAAGTGTAATTGCGGTTGCAAATGTATGCAAATATAAAACGTGTTCCAAACAATATGAGGCAAAATGCTGTGTCAAAGCTAACAGCAACCAGCATGCGGCCAATTTGATTAATAAAAAGACAAGCATTGTAAATAATTGTGAGCAAATAGAAGAAGCAATTGTTATTAATATTGGAACAATTTCCAGAGTATTAAGTTGGCTTCGTAATATCTATTGTTAGCTATTCGTATCTCCTTTAGTTTGTAGTTTTAAATAACTAAAAGCGCTAAAATGGGCACAAGGTACTCTAATAGTTAATTGTAGAGGGCGTTTGGATTGTGGGGAGTTCAAAAGCGCACAATTGCGGGTCGATTTGATTGACTGAGTCTTGTCCAATAATATCTACTTGATCACTTCGCGCGCTCATCGTAAGGCGTTCGCGTTGTATGACATAATTAAAATTGAAAGTTTATGATGATGTAGCAATTGGAATATTGAAACAGTTGTACGTCATAATATATTTGCTACCAATGAACATCACAGAATCTCATCAGGGTTAATTGGAAAATACTAACAACCTTTTACCCGGGACTTATTTATACCATACTTAAAAACTTTTGTTCTAGCAGATTTCATAATTCATTATTTGACTTTTTTACTAATGTCGAAATTGATTTCTCTAATTGTACGACTAAGATTTAAGACTACACACGGTCGCAACAGAAAGCATAGGCGTTGTGCGGAAAGCAATATACATATCTAAACAAGAACAAATTGCATTTGCGCCATTTTTCTTGCTTGTATTAGAGCTTCGTAAAAACAAATACAGCAAAGTTGTTAAGTAAGTATGATGTAAAGAAGACGTGGGTAAAAAGTTATGAACATGTTAATATTTTTCATTTAAACCTGTATATCCCGAATGAGTAGGCGGAGACTTCGTTAGCGAAGCGACAACACAAACTACTACACTACCGCTTCAGTCAACTGAAGCTGCTATTGCATCCTCAATTACCTACTTACGCAAAAGGATGATGTTTACATTCCAACTTGATGTCAAGCCGACACAGTGATGCGTGAATACTGGTGTATAATAACATTTCATGTTTGTTATAAATAAATCTATTAAGAAATACTTACACGTAATACTAGAAGAATAATAATACACGATATTCCTAAGCTGCTATTCGCTAGCCGCGCATTTGGTATATTTGTTATCACCTGAAACAAAATACGGTAGCTATATATAATAGATAACCTTCCACATAAACACGAATTTACAATATGCGCAGCTTCTCTTTACAACTTTTATAGATACAATTCTTTTGCTCGTGTGTACACACATCAAAAAAAGTCCGCGTTCACTTGGAAAAGTTGACATATTTTTTAATCACTTAAAATATTTAATAATAAATGATTACGTTTGTGTTCTTTATTTAAGAATACAACATTTAAATGAGGAAAACATAAAATCTTTTTTTGTTTTTTCATATGAAAACGAGGTCAATAATAAATGAATGAAAGCTGTATTAATCAATTTCTCTAAAATTGTTAATTTGATAAATGCCAGGTGGACTGTCTGAAGTCTTGCGAGCAAGAATAGTGTTATTGCGTGAGGAAGGATATTCTACAAGGCAAATCTCAGCCAGAGTCTCCGTTTCTCAAACCTGCGTCGTTACTACCCTGCAGAGGTACTGGATCATGGGCAACCTGGTTGATCGACCTCGCAGTGGCTGCCCGGCCGTCCTTAGTGATGTTCAGAAGCACTACATCAGACTTCTTGCCGCCCGTGAACTAATAATTAACGCTACCAAACTGAGATTAGAGCTGCGGGCTGCTACTGGACTGGATATTAGCACTCAGACCATTCGTAATCGTTTACACCACTTTAGATTATGATCAAGGAAATCCTGGCGAGCACCTTCGAATATACGGGAACAACAGCGACGCAAATTGCACTGGACCAGGCAGCGTCAAAACGATGTAGACGAAGATGTCTGGCGTAATTGTCTTTTCGTTGACGAAACGCGGATTAGTACGCACCCTGATAACCGACGTGTCCGAGTTTGCAGATGGCTTGGGAATTCCGAAAAGCAAAGAACTGCCACTGGAACCGTTCAGCAAGGCGGCAAATCAGTATATATTTGGGGCGGAATAATGATTGGAGCTCGAACGCCTTTGATCCCGTACCAAGGCTCTATGACAGCTAATTTGTACAAGTCACCTGTTAGGTATTGTTGGCATCATTAGACTATTCAGAATAAATTATGGTAACCAATTCGTGATGGTCGACGATAATGCGCCGGCACATCGTACGAAATCACGCGGTTAGACTGGCCTGCCGGCTCTCCTGACTTAAACCCAATCGAACACGCATGGGACACTCTCAAGCAAGCTGTTTGGAGTCATCAGCCACCTATAAGAACGTTGTCAGTAAACAAGGAAGCCGCCATTCAAGAATGGGACAGGTTACCACAAGAACTATTGGACAACTTGATCTACAGCATGCCCAGGAGAATCAAGCCCTGGGAGGAGACATTTTGTATTAAATTTGTAAATAAAAGCATATAAAAATAAATCAAATTATTTACTTTAATAAAATCTTCGCATTTCTTTAAATTACAATTTTCACATAGATTGAAAAAACTATTTTTCAAAGAAAAACAAAAAGAATATAGAGATTTTCATATTTGAAATTGTGTGTTTTTAAATGTTAAAGCAATAAATAATGCATTCATTATTTATATTTTGACAAGAAAAAAAATATCTCCACTTTTCTAAGTGAACGCGGACTATTTTTGATGTTTGTATATTGTCACTGACTTCCTCCTAAATAGCCAGGCCAAATTTGATGAAGTATTTGAATGTGTATGAGTGGGTACCTGGATGGTTTAGATTGACAATGGGACCCGGTAGGTGAAATTGCGATCGGTTCATTTAGGCAGGACGGATTAATAGTCTTTTTGGTATAACAAAGTGCGATAAAATAAAAATATATAACTATTTATATTTTTTTAAATCTACTCGCACTCTAAGAGTTAGGTCCTGAAACTTTTGTAAAGTTACAAACGAAAAAGTTAATATTTATAAACAACGAACTCGGAGAACACCCAGACTCGGAACAATTATATGTGGATCGCACAAATGTTTAACCCGTGTGGGGATGAACCCACAACCGGCGACCACCACGGCATCTTGAAAGTATAAGTGCTAGTGCAGGACTTGTCTTTAAAAAACAATATAGAAAGAAAAGATTACCTTTTTCACAGTGTCCAAGAAACCACCAGATTTAAACTGAAGACCCAATAAGCCTTTGAGTTGAGATACGGCGATGATCACGGACGTCGCTGACGTAAAGCCGACGGTCACTGGCACTGATATGAAGTCTATTAAAACACCTGTACAAACAAAATACTATTAGACAAATCTTTTTATAGAGGCAAACAATCCGTGTTATAAACTCATTACATTTACGAATCAAGCTATAAAATAACAGACACAAAAATACGTTTGCAAATTTAATCACCCCTGCATCGACAAAATATACCACTCCCAGTAGCGATATTCCTTTTTTCAGAATATCTGTATAACACCTCATGTATTAAAATTTATCACGAGTCAAATTATTTTAAGTTTGAGACCTTACCAAATAAATAGACATGCATTTAGTAGTTGATGCATGCATAGTTGCATACATGTATTTACAAGGATAACATGTCCTGGCTTCTGGCAGCTATGTATGGTAACGTTATGGTTTTCATACTAAATATTTCATCAATATTTTTCGAACGGCGAATTCGAATTCTATGTTCTTTTTTTTCATGTATACTTGCTTGTATTTAGGCTAATATGGTGTGTTTTGAATTAACAAAAACATATCCCATAATTTAATTATGGCGGATTGATACAAAGCATATAAACAGACACTAAGCTATATAACTTAAATTACAAATTACATAAAAGGCTAATAATATTTATTATTAATATTAAATGTAATTATAATATAGTCCGTTCCCGAAATATAAATGAATTTATATAATAACCATTGCCTTTTGTACAGAAGCCATGAATACATGAAGCAGCCAGAATACATGAAGGACTAGGTCTTTAGTAATAGAATACTATAGACATCGATCAAAGTTGTGACGTAATATTTCTTAAAAAATTGTAGTTATGAGGTGGAAAATGCCTCGTTTTGTCAACACAATTTCACAATTGAACAAATTTATCAAACAACAATAACGAATAACGAAGATAATAATTACTTCAAAATCACATAGACATTCAATACCCGTGCGAATCTATTGTTCTAGTAACATCGCTGATCACACTTAATGACCTTGTAGCATGAAATATAGTAATTTTCCAGATATAACTGGATGGTAGATATTTTACTATTCGTTATGTGACTAATTCTTACGCAATAAAACAATACAATAGAGTTTGAAGATTTACTAGTTTGTTACTGTAGGTATGTCATTCACATCTATAATGTTTTTAGAGCATTTAACGACCGTTCATATAATTATAATTATTATCGAACGCGTGTTCCATATGATGCCTAGTGGCGGATGATGGTCTACTATTAGCCATCAAGTCCAATAGGGTTTACAAATGTCGAACTATCATAGTTGATATGTACACTAGGGATGTGTAGAATTATATTCGAATATATTGACTACTATACATAAGTACAGGCGCTATCTCGTTGACCACGCAAAGTAAATGCCGTGTTGTATTCGATATCTTTCGAATTCAAACATAGTCATTACTACTGTGCAATGCGATTGTATTAAAATTTTATTTCACCTATTTTCGTGTCGAGGATAAGGATCATCGAAATTACCTATCATCATCATCATGTCAGCCAAAAGACGTCCACTGCTGGACATAGGACTATATGATTCTCAAAAGAAGAAGCTTAGCAGAAATAAAAGATAACGTTTTATTTTGTAGCGAGTTACAGATATATATCCTTAGTTAAACTTAATTAAATTTCATTATTACTACACAAAATAAAGCTAATGCCAGAACAATATCATGTGACAATTAAAAGAAGGAAACCTTCGCTCTGTTAGGAAACGATCAAATTAATTGAATTCCACTGAATAATGAATCGGATCCCATAACCGGTTCTGAATGGAAATAGGGTATAAGTTTGGGCGAGCTAGTGTTACGTTCACATAATCACAGTCAGCTATGGATGGAACAGTTTACTAGGCCTATGCAAGGTGTGCAATTATGATATCCACAAAAGTATAATAATGCCTATAACTATTAATGTGTGACGAATGTAAATCATGCTGAGAGCAGGTGACCAGAAAATGATGTTCGTTATGCTAGAAGACAAGTAGCTTCGATATTTATTAACGTTTAAGGTCATTGTACAGCGAGTTACCATTTATTTACCATACGTGTATACGTGTTTTAAGATTGATAATACGTGTATTGAGACTTCTTTCTAAAACGTAAATAATTAATTTCTTACAATACTAAAATAATTTTATATTAATAGGAACATGTCGAAGATCTTTAGTTTAATAAGTTTAAAAAATATATGATGTCACTCGGGCAAGTAAAATGGATAAATATAAATGTTATAGACAGCAAATATATGTTTATTCTGTGTTATAGAACGTTATTACATATTTTAAAGACACTGGAAAATCAAAATATAGGACGTGAAATAAAAATTAATGGGCTACAGATATATTTTAAAGACCAATTATGTGCCTAATAAATAATACGTGTATTTAAGAAAAGAAAAGCTACTAATGTTTTACTTTGTATTCCTGTCCATGCTTAGATACAAATTCTAATAGAGATTTTATGAAAATAATAAAGAAATATTTAAAGTATTTTCATCATTTGCGTAAAAAATTACAGCATATAATTGCAGCGACGAAATATTTTACTAATTTATTTAATTCCATACTTTGCTCGTATATTCATCCGCTTGGACTTGGCAACATAATAGCTGGTTGTTCTAAATATAACGCTACTTAGATTTTTGGTTCGAAAGATAAACTTTAAAAACCATATTGAAATATGTATATTTTATGTTTTTTTTGCGTAAAACAGATAGGCAGATAAACGACTAGACAAAAATTATAATAAATATTGTTTTAACTTTAGAAGAAATTAAATAGTTGAATCCATTTAGTATTTTTATAAATATGCCCAATGCAAATGTAAAACAGAATCTCGTTTCATTCGAATTACTGCAGTTCGCATAAACTGGCGAAAACGTATTAATGTCATTGTAATCGGTATTCCAAGAAATAAAGTAACGTCCATTTAGATAAACTATTAATGACAAATTACTTTTTGCATGTTTGCTATTTTCATACAATAGGTATATGGTGTGCTTTAGGCAACTAGGCACACTAAATATTGTAATTAAAAAGGCGAATAAGTTTATTGACACTAAATAATTAGCTACAAGTCGATTTCGAGACCGTGTATTTCAACTTGCCGCTCTCTTTAGAACGCGTTACGATCTGTCACTGGCTTCCGACACTGTTATTGTTTGTGCAAACATACCAACAGAAATAATGTCGAGCAAAAACCGGCTTTATGTTAACGTTGGGTTAAGTATACTTTATGAATCCATCTATTGAAGAATGCAAATTGAGGTCTCATTGTATATAACTCTATTACGTATTGCATTGATGTAGTTTCAATTTAGACTTAACAAAGGACAAATTATGGAGTCGGCTTAAGCAAGCTTGACCACACAATGAAACAGCTGAATTGTGCGTGTTGTTGTGTGCGAAGTACGAAATAATTTAGATGTGATTCGCCACTGCAATCTCTATTTCAGATAATTTAATATACCTACAACAAGTAAACAGTATTATTGCGTGTAATTTTCAAACATGACAATCATGAGGGTCTATCGTTAGAGTAAAATTGGAACGACAGACAAGATGAATTTTGATATATTATTCCCAAAACGTTCTAACCTATAAAAGGATTTTTTCAGATAAACGGCTACCCTACAAGTGTCAGAAGTTAGAAAGATATGACCAGGCTAACGAACAACTTAATGAGAAAACCACGAGTGAGAAACTCATGGCCAATCTATATGAATAATCAACAAGGCTCAATAATTAGGCATTTAAATTATTGTGTTAACAAGAAAGTTGCTGCAGCCGTTACGCCACCGACTATGGAATAATAAAAATACATCCGAGTTGGAACATTTTTCGTGCAACATAATAAAAACACATTTGTAGCGGTGCGATGATAAAATCGAATTGCTTTAAACCTTACTTTAATTAAATAATAAATATAATAATAATTCTTTTATTCAATAAATAATGCTCTTCAAAATTAACCAAAAGAAGATCAAGCTATCTTCAAAATTCTTCAAAACCTGTATGTTGCATAGTCTAGGCATCGTCATCATCCGCACATGTTATTTAATAAAGTGACTAAACGCAGTATCATTGCTCTCACTTTTAGCCCGACCAACAAGGTGGCCTTGGTTAATGCAGGATATAATGATTCCAAGCATAATGCCATTTATGCCTTTTTATTGTAGTTTGAATTGTAATTGCATGGTTATACTTTAGAGAATAATTGTAATTATAATACATACCGGAGGGAAGAGGACTGTTAATCCTTACTACAGGTTAATAACTAACCTATCAAGGGTAACAGAACTTCACCCACAGGATTGTACGTAAAATCGTTGTAAGACCTACCATGTATACTTTTCATTCTGTACTACAATCATTATTTCGTAAATAAAAACATTATTATTATATTATTATTTATGAACCATTACTCTATGTGTATATTTACATTGTTTATAAAAATAAATGATGTCTACACACGAGATATTCTTATACTGGCATATGAAGTAATTTAGATTATATCATAATTATGACACTTTCTGCATCGAGCATCGATCAAGCAGCAATTACCGTTGACTAATAACCGCTCATGATCAAAGGTATCGATGGCGAGATATATTATCGGTAGCTATTCAAATAGGGTTAATACCTATTTCTGTTTTAAGAAATAATAACATGAGTAGGATTATTAGAGTCAAAGAGATATAACCATTAAGAATAGAATATATAGATACACATCAACAGAATCTAGGGATACTTTAATCTTAAATTATTTACGACTTTATAGTTTAAAATCTTTTTAGTTGCTATAAAAAGTTTATACAGGTACAGATTGAAACCTCCTTTATACTATTTTCAAAATTTAAAATGTAAATAAAGAAACAATATAAAAACTAAATACGGCGGCAAAATTGTTATTAATTCGTTACGACAAGGAACATTAAAATTATTTAATTGATATTAATTAATAAAAAGGATTAGATTGTTTTCTTTTTTAATTTAACGTGCCGTGTGAGCTTTAATAGTCATGTCACGTCGTCATTTGAGTTGAGATGAAATGTTACGAGCCGTGGGCATGTTAGAAAATGGTGCTATTCAACGCATCGTTGCTGTGGCTCTACACACCAGCCAAAACGTGATATCAAGGTTGTGATCACATTATCGCGGTATTGGGGATGTGGCTGAACGGCACACGGGTAGATATCATATTTACACAGAGACAGGATCGATTTCTCTAAACGACCGCCAGAAGACAACCCAATATCACGGCGATGCAACTAGTACAAAGGCCAGGAGGACCATCAGCTGCTTGTAAGCGACCAACCCGTGCGAGACCATTACGTGTTCCAGCATTACGATGTGACAATCGCAGTCGGCGGCTTTCGTGGGCTCGGGAGCATTTACCATGGAGTGACGAACAATGGTGTTTGGTGCTGTTCATCGTTGAGTCCCGGTTTGGGTTTCATCCGGATTCACGAAGAACATTTAGAGAACTCAAGGGAGAGTTAGCCGTTTACGACACCCTCAAGAGGTCCATCCGAGGCAGGAATTCGTCTTGGCTGACGAAACCAGCTCGTTTGGATCCAAGGCAGCATGACTGCAGAAAAATATCACGAGGTAATAGAGCTTGTTATTGGCCCACACAGAATCCAAATGGACCAGGAATTTCTATTCATGCACGATAATCCTCCTATACCATACGGTGCGGCTGGTGTTGGCCACTTTCCGAGACCACGATATTCAGGTTTTGGATTGGCCTGCACAGTCGCCCGACTTAAATCCTATCGAGCATGCCTGGGGCATGTTACAACGAAAAACTTTGAGAGATTTCACGTCAAATTTGACGACAGAACAACAACTTTAAGAACACTTGCAAAGGACCCTCATACTGCAGCAAGACATTGACCAATTTAATTTTAAATATGAACATTCGATGTATATGTGTAATTAATGTAAGAGGTGGCAACACTGATTATTAATAATTAAATATTATAAGACTTTTTAATTTCAAAGAAGAAATGAACTAATTTTATTATACCAATTTAAAAAAATTTAACAATTTGATTTAAAACAAAATAATCACGAAATGTATTTAATTTTTATTAATCCTTAAAATAACCTATCATTCTTCCTTTTACTATATCAGAAATTTCTTAAAAGATTTTTAGATATTTGATGAAATATAAAATATCCCTAGATTCTGTTGATGTGTGTATTATTGAGACTTGGCGTCTCGGTACTGAAAATTCAGAGTGATCTTGGATACGATTCGGAGTCAGTAAAACAGTTGAATTAATTTCGCAAAATGATTATTGTTTTGGGTTTACTGTAAAGATTTTGAGTAGCCACTTCGAGTCTGGAAATTCTAAAGTACGCGGAAACCTCCCTTCTATCGTATAAATTGATAAGTTGTTGTTGACGCATTTATGATATGTTTACAAAGAATTTGTAGACGTAAGCTGTAACATAGAAAATTGTTAAAATAACATGATTGTGTTGTACTCTTTTGGCTGACTAGTTTCGAACCTAATTGGGATTCTTAGATATAAGCAACGCGTTCGTTCAAATTCGACTTATGCATATTAACACTAGCATGTGTTACCTTCTGAGCCTTCAACGACTTACATGTGAGCACGAAAGAAGTGGCAATTTGTTGTAGTAATAATAAATTAATAGCCTGTCAGTCGTGGATTTCAATTAATCAAATTAAGTAGTAAAATTAAACGCTATGTATGCACGTTTTATTATTTAGACATATCCTACACCTATTACCGTTTCAAGTTTTTTATAGGGATGTGAGAAATATCCGACGCCGATCAATAATTTACAAAAATATATAGACTATTAAGAGATCAGATACACTCAGTGCAGAGATCATCCGAGTACTACGTGGATATCTCGAGTTTAATTCCACGGCCCGCACCTCAGACCTTTCAACTTTATGTGCACATTAAATAGTTAATTATGGTTACGCTTCGTAGTAGAATGAAAACTAACATACATACATACATAGATTCACGCCTATTTCCCAGAGGGGTTACGCTTTGAAGTAGAATGAAAACTAACAATATTTCAAAAAACGCAACAGGAAATGACTGGCAATACAACAGCAATCAGCTAGCTAATTGAGCAATTTGTTTGTTAATCGAGTTTTTTTTTGTTCTATTTGCTATAGTAATTATGAATATAATAATAATACTCACCTAAATGCAATATTCCCATAACGAGTTGCACTACGCCGGATAAAAAGCAGAGTAACACGGCGTAATCGGGGTTTCTGCCTTGTATCTGTTGGTATGTCATTAGGGCCAGTAGCGCTGTAGGGCCCAAGGTAATGTCCTTGCAGGACCCAAACACAATGTACACGAAACACCCCATAAACGATGAGTAGAGACCGTCCTGAAAAAGTTACGAGTATGAGAGCTTTTCACTACAAACACTCAGAGTTACGGCTGTGAAAATAAATGCGGAATACATAGTACCTGGAAAATACGCAGCGCATAATCCAAGTCATGACTACCAAACACGAATCTCGGTTTCTCTGTACGTGTGTCTAAAACTAGTTTTCTTTTCTTACAATTATTATGTATAGAGTAGGCATTCAATGTATTGTATAAATGACAAATATATATTTTTTATGCTAAGTTGGAGTAGCCTGCGTCATTTGTATACCTTCACGTTGGTGCAAAGTTATTTTTCAATAACGTTTCTCATATTGTTATTCTAATCAGTTGCGCGAAAATCTAATTATTGTTTGTGCTATATATATACACATACTGGCTTATTGTTATTAGGTTTTGATATAGAGATATTTTGATTAAAATTTTTACTCCAATGCAACTCAAGTAATATGTATCAGCAGAAAATATCTTACGATATGTATCTCAATAAAAATGGGTTGTCGCTAAATCTGGAGTAGCATAGCTACCCTGGTGGAGCTTCACAGAAAATCGCAGTCTAACAGTATTGCGTAGTGTTCATGTGATAAGTAGGATTTCTGTGCTGTCGGCAGGAGTACAGAATCTTCAAGTTATGGGTTGGGAGCAAGCTCTACTTTGACTGGTGTAAGCGTCCATAGGCTTTTTTTTTACTTGCGGGAATGCATTGACGCATACCCCTCCGCGGGGGCGGGCGGAGGGGGTATATCGAGCTCACTGGGGTAAAAGAGATGGTAATGATGATAAGAATGGGCCTCCCGGTAATACCCACTAAACCTACCACGGTGTTCCTCGAAAAAACCGCAATCGGCGGGGCCGCGCGAGTCATTTTCACATGCAGTCGCGACCCCGCCGAGGTTTCGGCCCGCCGTATGAAACGGCAGGCTATTACACGATAAGACCTACCCTTTGGTCACCACTACTTTTAAAATCCCTACTGTCCCTCTCCCTAGAGGGGAGACGGACACGACACGCGCGCGTGGGAACACGCACGCCGCCTCTTGGACCTGATGCTAATCGGATTGCGGGTAGGCCCACGAAGCCCGCCACCCCCAGGTCAAATCTCAGGGTGGCTGGAGGTCATCTCGCACCCTCCGGCGCCCGGTTCTGCGGTTGGGGAGAGGATTTGAGCGCTCCCTCTCCCGCTCCGCCGTCTCTTTGACGGAAATTACTTCCTCACAGAAGGAGGCGACGGCGTTCCACGATCTCTCACTCCGGACCATGGACTGAACCACGGCCGGGAGCGAGAGGGCAACCATACCGACTACCGCGATCAACTCACGGCGCTTATGTTTACGCGAATGTTATACATTGAGATTAAATAAACGTTATACGGATTTTATCGCGTTGTTTATTTTTTATAAAACACTATTATAACATAATTTTGAAGCTTTAAACTACTATTGTTAATAAACACTTTTACTAGTTACTGTTAACTTCTATTTAAGCTATTTAAATTATACAACTATGGTTGTAAGAAATATATGTTAATTACATGTAATCGCCTGAATATGGTGTCTCATTGTAGTACGTACTTCCATGAACTTCATTATATTCAAAGAAGCTTTTTATTTATGTAAAATATATAGTTGTAAAGAGCGTATAGTAATAAACTTATCATAGAACTGGAAGTTTCTAAAAATTGCTTTGTTCACGAAAATGTTATTTTTATTTTATCTTCAACAATATTATTCTTAATTTTAAGCGCCTCACCCATGCCCATGCATAATTACTATTCTATGCATATTTGGTACAGAGTAAGTAAATATTATCTAATTTAAATATCGTAACGAAATCACAGTCCATTACGGCTAAAAATAAAAATGTACTTTATGAATCATATCTGGTACAGAGTAAGTAAAAATTATCTAATTTAAATATCGTAACGAAATCACAGTCCATTACGGCTAAAAATAAAAATGTACTTTATGAATCATATCGGCAATCAAAAGTAACATAGTTCTTATCAGCTATAGATTAATTAATACACCGTCAGTTAATGACGTGGATAAATAACTTATTTATCCACTATGACTATCATTTATATACGCCTTTTAATATTTATGATATAAGTTTGTAATACAATCTCTGATACTTTTGTGTTGACCTGCACTTCGAAGATTTAACATTGTCGCCTTTTACTCGAAATGATCCGGTTACGGCTCAAAACACGCAATTTCATGTTCGCAAAAGGAAATGCGTTAAGGATGAATGTACTTTTACTTTTTATATCGATATTAATAAGTTTTTCAAATTTCAGGAAGAAAGTGTTTAGAGGAAACGTTATATTCATATTAAATTTAATGTACCTGGGCACAGTTCCAATCTACAATAAAATTCTTCTAGTGACGCTTTCACCTGAGAGCATTTACAAATATTACACGAACAGCAGGTACGCCGAAACTTAAAACTTAATGTTGTATTGATATTCTATTCTATTACTTGTTGCGATGCGAAGTTGTTTGCGATGTAACCATTCTCTTCTTAATTTCGCAGTTCGTGAAAATATCTATTGCCGTCATGTTTCATTCAAAGGCTATTTACATACATATTTACTTATTTAGATTACATAAACTTGAATTATTCAGTACAATAAATATAATAAAATCACAAAAACGTCACAAGTTTTGTTACACAACTTAGCGAATCGGACCACTTAGTTAGTTCACAAGTCACTGAACCTTTTTTAGAGCGTCTATTACTGATTTTAAACAAACTGTACTGAATTTTATACGCACCGAAAATGATATTATGATTGTAATTATCTTACCTGTGGACTAAGACCGGCCAATGTAGCATACGCCAAGGCTTGAGGTATAACAGTAAGGCCCACGGTGATACCCGCAATTAAATCTGCAATAGCTTTCTCTGAATTGTACTCTGGAAGCCATTTTGTTATTGGCAGTCGTTTGTTTAGTATTCGTTTGCATCGAGTCTGTCTTTTTGATCGGAATTTGGATGGTGAAGACATGTTGGTGTTTTTTTACCTGATGACAAAAAAGACAAATGTTAGGTATAGATTCTTTTGTAGACTGACCTTAGCTCTCCTGGACTTCATTAAAACAACAACACATATGTATATGTGTGATAAATCCTCGTGCGACATATAGGTTTACCACACATCTTAATATTTTAAAACAAATCTTGGACCAAAACGGCAGTACCTGAAAGTATTGTATGTAACTTTACTGACATACAGAAACTACATAAACATTAACTTAACTCATCACCCAAGAGCTTACTGCAAAATTATTTGCAAGTTTTAAAATATCTCTGAATATATCGCATATCTCTATCATGAGACTATCCTCGCCATAGTCTAAATCTCAAAAAAAATAAAACTTTCGCGTTCAAGATCATTCTTGAGCGCGAAAGTTTTATTTTGCCTCCGCTATATGTATGTATTGATAAAAATCCAATTACACTTACAGGACCCAAATAATATTTTCCGCATACGTAAATAATGACTGATTCATTGATGGCAAGCTTAATCAACTAATTAATTCAATGGAATGGTCAACGGTTGACTCTTCGTATATAATAAGGTAAAGTAGGTATATAGAAATGTTACGGCATGTTTACGTTAAGTAAACAAAAGGGGAATATTTTTGCTACTCATAACAAGATTAAATTCTTTAGGCAACACAAGATGTTTGAACACATTATTCAAACAACTTACGTTGCTTAAATAATTTAAATCCAGACATTTTATTGTAGTAATTAAATAGATCTTAAAAATATATATGTGTGTATTCTTAGGTAACATTGATCCAGTAGTCCTTACTAATATTATAAATGCGAATGTGAACTTGTTTGTTGGATTGTTTCTTTGTTTGTTTGTTACGATTTCACACCTTAACTCGGTCGAGTAGTTAACATGGCATACACGTTGACAGGTTTATAGAATAGGCCATAGGGTACCTTACATCCAGAAAAAAGTACTGTTACAAACCTAATCTAACCTACATTTATACAAGCAAAGCCGCGAGCAAAATCTAATAATTATATATTTTTACTAACTCAACGTTCAAGCGTTACTATTCTGCTAAAAATCATCACGAACTCGATAGTCAACTCGCTACGAATCATAATAACCAATTGTTTTCTACTATTATTACCTATCGTATTCATAGTACTTATCGACCTATAAGCCAATACAAAATAAGTATAACAAACTAATTAAACCCATTGACTCGAAACGACTTAGGTATTCACTATAAACAAAGTAAAACAGGTTTTGTTGTTGATTGTTCCGATACTCTTAATTCGTAAAAATATCGTCATGTGAAAACCGATATTGTTCGTAGCAAATAAACATCACAACATCGACGAACTTTATCTTCAGTTTGCTAGCATAGCTACATTTAACAAAGATGGAAGAATACACTTGAAAAATAAGGATTGTTATTGAAAGTTAATTTAGTTCAACAAAAACGTTTAATGTTGTTTTCATAGAGAAGCAAAAGTGCGTGTTCTTAAAAATAATATATCACCTATTGGATGTTATATTTTATGCAGTCGAGCCAGACCCAGTCTATATGTAGTCGATACAGCGCGGTGCGGCGCGCGGCGGTCACGACGCCATATTCTCCCCTAGCCTATAAAGCACTCCTGCAGGGAATATTGGGGTAGTTGATTCAATTTAAGACCCTTTGTGTCGTACACTTCCAATTTCCTAATAAACATGGCCGTCGCTAAACACAGCCGTCGAAAAACAAAGGAACCAAATAGTTTTTACATATAGAAGAGCCACAATAATCGATGCTCTAGTTATTATTGTTCAAATAACAAATATCACGCATTGTTGCTAGAGATCACTGGGTTTACTATCATGCTTTGTGTTCTAGATAATGGAAGGAACATGCTCAGGTTAAGTGAATGAACATCTTATTGAATTGAGTCGCTATCTTCGTTAAATTAAGGGTGTTATTCAAACGCTGTCAGAGTCAGTTAATTTGGACAGGTAAATGATAAGATATTGTTAAAAAAACTCAATTAAACCAGGCACAAAAGGAAAAGAAATAAGACTTGAGTTAATTAAATCTTAGAAGTACTCGGAATGGGTACCTATTCTCTCTTGTCCATGTACGAAACAAAAGTGTAAGAAAGGGGACGGAACAAATCTATTACTGTCCCATTTACTTCTCTAGCGGTAGGTATGGAAGAAAATGAGCTATTAGCGAGTAGTGCGTTTGGACATAAGGCAACTTATAGCAAGTTCTACGATAATATTGGGGTCGGTGTTAATTTGCGATGTTACAACGGTTGCCAATAAAGCTTCTTGAAACAACGGCCTCGTCGTTGTTTTGTTCAGAGTCAGGTGGATTTAGTCAATTATTCGGACAGATTGGAGAGAGGATTTTCATTATGCCTTGTGTTTATTACATCTTTGACATTGTCGGTTACATGTTGACTGTGATCGAATCGTTATCTCTGCAATTTACTGTTTATATAATACTCAATTTTAGAAAATACAGAATGTTGGCTAGATAATAATGCAGCATTCTATGCATAAGCGTCTAATTTTCTTTAATGATGGATTGCGAACACACGCTATACAAGCCAGTGAATTGGATAATGATCAGGTTTTGGATATCTTTTGTTGAGGATTTTATGTGATAATAGTAAAACACACACATCGTCTACTTACGTAGAATTGTGTTTATGAACAATCGTTTACAAATAGCAAATCATTTGGTCAACCTTGAATTATACTTCCTCGTGTTCGTTATCTCGAATTAATTTGCGTTACATCTATAACTGTGTATAACTTATACGTTTTTGCAACATTCTTTGTATATTACAAATCTTAAAATGATTGATAGATTTAAAAAAATATACTCATTACGGTATTTTTTTGGATGTACAAGGTTAAAAGCAATATTTCATTAAAATTTCTTAGCACTTTGTGATTACGCAATTACATTATCAATAAGTGATTTGACCTCATTTCATTTAGATTACACAGTCAAGATAGATTGCTATGTCATGTAATTTATGTAAGTAATCGTTATTTGACTGCTTCAAGAAAATATAAGGACCGTTGATTAATTTCGAATGATGGTGATCAACCTTAGACTTAGACTAGAAAGCCGACCTCAAGTGACTTGGGAATAATATGGGCTAGGGAGAAGAAGAACAAGAAGAAGATGGTGATCAACCTTCGGCCTAAATGGCAGAAGGTTGATCACCATTTTCTTTCTTCCTGCAGACTTAATGTCAACCTGTCTATAGTCGTAATTATATTTACTCTATGTGTAGACAGGAATGTAAAAAAGCTGTTACTGACTGGTTGCATAATCTTGATTACGACGAGACTGAAAGTCTCATTGTTTCTTTAAAATAAACGGAATAACTGGTATTCACACCCAAACCATGCACATATATACGCACACACACACAAATCACACGTACAAAAATACACACACACACATACAAACGCAGACGCACACACGCAGACACATGTTATATTTATGTCTTGTTATTATATTTTATTTACTTTAGTTGTATGGTTCGATAAAAAATAAATATTTAATTTAGATTCATTTGTAGACTTTACCGTACATACTTATAATTTTACCATATTATGTGATTTCGATAGAGAGAGAGCCTGGAGATTTGTCACACAGGTTACGAACCTATTACAGACTCCAGCTCTCACAAAGGTTGATTTTGTAACTGTTATTATATTCTTTTTGTGTTTAAAACTATGTGTGCATCCACCTTTTGAGAGAAATAAATGAATTTATTATTAAAATTAAAAATATATTTTTTAAGTAATTTAAGTACTTATCATCAGTTATCATCAGTGATAAGGCGTAATGTTAATACACTAAAAATACGCGCACATGATTTTGAAAGTGTTAGTGTTATAATTACGTTTATTTATAAATTGGCGAACTTTTCTTTGCGGTTTTTATATTAATCTATTGGCAACGTACGGAAGCTAATGTCCTCCATACTAGGACGAGTCCGTCACCTTGCTGTGTTTACTAAAAAAAATACTCTAACGCTAAACGTATGTAATTAAAAAGAACCGTATTGCAAAAGTGTTATCCTCTTTGTTGCTCTTAATATAATAATTATTATTATTACTATCTAGAAGGTCTGTAAGACCTCTTTATGACCTAGACGTTCCAGAATAGGTACCTATCGAAAGATTGCTAACGATGTTTAGTTTGGCTGTTTATTGCAGCATTGTAATTACATCTTTTTTACGTAATGGCTGATACTATGGTGGATAAGTGACGAGCCCCTCGAAGCTATCTCATCTATAAAATTACGACCGACTTAAAATGCTATCAAATTCGAAATTTGATATGCATAAAGGTTTATCACGTACTATATATCATTAACGCAGTTTATTACTCTTAAATTGTCAAAATCGATAACAACGATATTGACCATGAACGATACCGAACAATTTGTAACATTTTATTAAAGTAGGTTCGCGTTAAAATGATTCATATATTATTTTAAATAAATATCGTTTCGCTGTATGCGTTTCCAGTGACTGCTGTCGAGTGCGAATGTCAGCGAACTAATATCAATGGATAAGCATTTAATATATGTATATTGGACAGCTTGATAAACTGTTATAATTTATGCGTAGCATATAAACAGTAACGTCAATTTTCTAGTCGTTGAAATGACAGTTATGTTTTGGACAACATATTAGGAATACCTTTTGGGAATACCGACATAAATATTTATACAAACAAGTCGATGATATCTATTGACGTTCAATTACGCGAATTGGTTACGCCGAATAACAGCTTCAGAAGCTTATTTTTGTAACGTAAAATAAATTGAATAAAAAATCTATTAACTTCAGTACCAAGCCTACAAGGCACCATTCTCTATGCAAAGTAAAAAATATAAGACACTCAATATTTATTTTCTGCATAAATATACGGAAACGGTAGCTTCGATGGCGTTGCATATGAGGGTCCTTAACGACGCACGCGACCATCGGAATCAACTATCGTACTAAACGCTATCAGAGATCCAACAATAATTCCCTATCCCAGGGCGGCTATCAATCATTTTGGTGGATGTAAGCCACGTAATTCTTCGATCAATCCGCCGACCCAGTGTTGAATGTAGGGCTGTTACCGATTTTGATTACACTCTGCGTCAGCGGGGCCTAGTTACAGGCTCCAGGTTTAAGCCCCTATTCAATGAGGGCTTAGTATTTGTATTCCTACGCTCGAGTTTATTAAACGAACGCTCTACGACTCCTTAATTTCTCCGCATTGTACTGTTTCAAATAGCAAAAATAACTGAACTTACCTACTTGAGGAAATGTCTAAGAATATTATGGAACAACCCTAATGTTATACGGTACTATCCGTCACATACGACTCGACGTGACGAATGTGAGGTGGTAGAGCCTGGCAGGAACGATAATCCAATGAACATTCCTATAAGAAGTACATATGATACCAGGCAGGCACCATCTACTCTAATATTACATTCCTTACAGCTGCGACGCGACTCGCGCATGTGAACGTTCCATCATCTCACACAGTTATGTGATATTTTCGAAATAACAACACAACCCTTATGCTCAGTGTTTATCTTTATAGTTTTAGTTTTTTTAACCGACTTCAAAAAAGGAGGAGGTTTCTCAATTCGACCGTATATATTTTTTTGTGTATAAGTACTTAAGTTCTGAGCTCTTATTGTACTACTAGCAACTATTAAATATTATTTGATTGTGTGTTTTACGTTGTGTAATGCTTCCAGCACCTTAAAGTTCTGATTGGTAAAATAAATATTATTGTAACTTGGCGGTTAAAAGGGTGACCTTGAATTACTTGCTAGTTCTTCACATAATAGGTTCCAACGTTGCATTGCTGAAAATGGCAACAGGTTAAGGTAAATTCACATTAATATGTTTAACTTCATGTTGATTTGTAACTTAACGAATAAACGTACATATTATATTGATTAAGAGCCGAGTTTTCAATCGTCAGATAACTTATCTGAGGTATAAATATGGCGGTTTGACATATCATATCCCCAGATAAAAAGTTATGTAACGATTGAAAAATCGGCCCTAAGTGCATTAGATGGACTACCCAAGTTATTGCTCCAAAGTCTCAATCTCTCGCTTTAAATCTTAAACTTTATAATTTACGACTAACAAGTAATGTTTCATATTATGTATAACGTAGTAAGTATACAGCCTTGGCCAAAAGTATTAGGCACCCCCAATATAGTTATCACACACCTGTGCTATTTGAACAATTAAACAATATTCTATAGAACTGCGATACCGGTGTCATAAAACACTATTTAAGACAATAGGCGGCATTTTTTAAGCAGTCGTAAGACATCTGGTGCGTCAATAATAAAATTTTATTTTTTCCAAAATTTATTTTTAATGTTTCGTCAGTTACCATTTGGAAGTCTTAGTGTAAAGACAGTGCATTTGTGGTTTTGTGAATTAATTGAGAAGAAATTCATTTGAAAATGCCAAAACGAAACAAAATTAGTATTGAAAATCGTGTAAAAATTCAACTTTTACATGAGCAAGGCAAGACTCAAAAAGAAATCGCGAAGTTGGTGAAATGTTCGCGATGCGCCGTTCAATCTGCTATCAAACGTTTTGTTGAGACTGGCTCTCATGCAAATAAACCAAGAACAGGCAGAAAACGCGTGACTACTAGCCGTCAGGACAGAAAACTTATCCGAGAGTCTGTGAAAGATAGAAAAAAAACTTCTTCGGAGCTTGCTGTGGCTTTAACTGAAGAGACTGGACATCCCATAAGCGCACGAACTGCAAGACGAAGGCTAGTAGAAGCCGGCTTAAAAGGTTGCAAAGCTAGGAAGAAGCCGTGGCTATCCGCAGACAATAAAAGAAAACGACTTGATTGGGCTCTGAGACACCAACATTTCACAGAAGAGGATTGGTCTAATGTGCTGTGGTCTGACGAATCAAACTTTGAGGTAAGTTTTTATAGTGAAGTCTATACCACAATTACAAAGATCATTGTTGTGTTTGTCTTCAAATTCAAATGTTATAAAAGTTTGTAATGTGTGCTTTTTTTTGGAATCTACAGGTGTTTGGAACACCAGGTGTGACGTTTGTGAGGCGACGCAAAGGCGAAGAATATCACCCAGATTGCGTAGTACCAACCATAAAACACGGCGGAGGCAGTGTAATGATTTGGGGTTGCATGGCTACGGATGGAGTCGGCAAAATGTTTGTTTGCGAAGGTCGCATGAACAGTGAAAAATACATTAATGTACTGGAAACTGCTCTCGTGCCTTCGCTTTCGTGTATTTTTGGTGACACTAACTTAAATGGTGTGAAATTCCAACAAGACAATGCTCCGTGTCACAAGTCAGCTACTACGATGCGCTGGTTTACTGAAAATTGTATTGATCTGTTAGATTGGCCTGCCCAGTCCCCGGATCTAAATCCTATTGAACATTTGTGGAGTATTTTGAAGAGAAAAATAAAAGAGCACTCGATAACATCAAAAACTGCTTTAAAAAACGCGTTAGTGCAAGAATGGGATGCAATTTCTCCAGAGGAATGTGCGAAACTTGTACGTAGTATGCCCCACAGAGTTGCTGCTGTCATAAAATCAAAGGGTGGCCCAACAAAATATTGATGTTTTTACAATATTCTAATGGAAATAAAGTACTTTAATCATTATAATTAGTTTTATTTCTCTCTAAGCCTGAAATATGCAGTAATTTATAGGGTGCCTAATACTTTTGGCCAAGGCTGTACTTTAATCTATATTTATACTAATATTATAAAGAGGAAAGATTTGATTTTTTGTTTGTTTGTATGTTTTTTTTTTTATAATGATTTAACTCAAAAACTACTCAACCGATTTTAATCATTCTTTCACCATGAGAAAGCTATATTATCACCAAGTAACATAGGCTATATATAAAAAAGGTACTGTTACTCCATTGTTTTTTTTAACGTAGGCAAATGCTCCTTATGGATACCCTCTCGCCACAAGGGGAAGCGAAAGGGCAATGTCGAGCTCTCTCGAGACTTTGGACCTCCCAACTAAAACCACCACTGTGTCACCTTGCTGCTTTGTAAGGTGGCTAGGTTACTGAAACTATAAATACATCAGCGGCCCACCCAGCAGAGCTGAATGCAGAAAAGGAGAAGGTCTGCGGCCGACGACTCCTGGGCGACGTCTCAGCACGACAGAGGGCGACGCTCCAATGGTTGGCGGGCAGGAGATCCCCGTTCTCCCACCCGCGAACTTTACTACGGCGGCATAAGGTGCGCGTACGCGGGTCTGCGCCGCCCGGTGCGTCGGCGGCGGCACAGATCCGCCAGGATATTTTCCTCACGGATCCACTCCGCCGCCTCCTTCTGCAAGATGATGTCCGCGCAGGTGGATGCTACCGCTACCCACTTTCTTTCGTTGTCGACCATGGCTCTGATCACGGCCGGTAGCGAGAGATCCTGACGCACTACGTCCTGGAGTTCACGGCGCTTTGCACCGCCCAAACAGGACAATGCTCGAGCGTGTGCTGAGCCGTGTCCTCGTTACACTCGCATTGGTGGCAGATGAGACTTGATTCTCTCCTAGCGGCCTTGTGCAGGTATTTGACAAAGCAACCGTGCCCTGACAATACCTGCACCAGCCGGAAGGAAAGGGTTTCATGCTGCCGCCCTGCCCACCGCTCCAACACGGGCTGGAGGGCCCCAACGGTTCTGAAACCGGCGAGGGGTACCTCCAGCCACGCCTTCCACCTTCCTATCATGCCCTGATGGGTTCGATTTCACGCGCGTACAATCACTGCCGGTAGGGGACGACAACCTCCCGCACCGCCTCACTCACTGCGAACACTTCGGCGAGCACTTCACTCTCCAAAACCCACGGGGGTTACACCTCACCTAACCTACTTTTACACGAGCGAAGCACCAAGCAAGAGCTAGTTGTATTATAAAGAGAAATTATGTGCATTTATATCCATTATTATTCAAAGCTAATTAATCAATCTATTAAACTAAAAAAACATCATGATGTATAAATTATTATTATCCAGACCGGATTTCGTACTGTAATTAAGGTTGGCAGGTTAAATGTATTACAAATAAGTAGGTTCATATCCATACACAAGTCGGTCAAGTGTCAACATACCTATGTGTGTTTGCAAAAATCTTACCGGATACTACTATATGGATGTTATCTGTATAAAGAAGTCATATGAATTTTAGGTAGGTAGGTATATAAAAGGTTACTGAGAGTAATAGAAGAATATAATAAACTAGCAGTCCCGCCCGGTTTTACTCACGTTTACGACAACTGCTTTGCTCCCGTGGCTCGTTGCGTGATGTAATATAGTCTGTGTTACTTCTGGATAAAAGAGCTTTCTAATGGAATTTTCAAATCCGTTCATTAGGTTTGAGTTCATTCATTACAAACGAAAATACAAATCATTTATTTCTATATTACTAGTGTAGATAACTTAGTTGTACGATAACCTTCGTGTTCTTGACTTTATAAAAAATATCTATTAAATTATTTCTTTATCAACTCTTTAACGTTTGTAACCTATAGTTTTTTAAAATATAGATAATATTTTGTTACTGTAATCCTAAGTAATATTAAAAATGCCAATGTGAGTTTCTTTGTTACGCTTTCACGCCTCAACTACTCGACCGATCATCATGACATTTCAGATGTATAGACATGTACAGACAAGGGCATAGGGTAACTTCCATGTAGAAAAGAGTACTGTTACCAGACAAAAGCTGGTTAACTATAATGATGGGATAAATATAACGATTATTTATTTATCTCGCTAAAAGCTAGTGCTCCAAATGTTACGGTCAATAAAATCTTCCTTAATTGATAAATTATGCGGTAGGGTTAATCCCTGTATCAGAGGGAACTTTATTTAACAGTATTCAAACAACGAAAACAAAAAACACTCAGACTTAGAACAAATATTTGTGGACCACACTGAGGTTGGTCCCGTGTGGGACAGACCCACAACACCCGACATAGTGGTAGAGATCACTTAAATTACTGCGTCTTCTATGTAGGTGTTATTTGTATCAATTCTGTTTTAGTTCTTTCAATTCACGAAGGCGAGCGGGCTTTACTTGTAGTTGATCGTGTACATGCACAGTGCAGTAGTATGCGTGTTTGACAGAGCGGTCAGTTGCGAGCGACACTTACACACACACATATACTTACGCGTTTACCACAAATAAAGCCCGCTCGCCTTCGTGAATTGCAAGAACTATAAAGGGCGAAAGTGTAGTTATTTAATATTGTCTTCTGTTTACGCGAATGTTATTCATTGAAATTAAACTACTATATACGGATTTTATCGCGTTGTTTATTTGACACTTTATTACAAAATTTTGAAAAACTGTTACACTACTATTACTAAACTAAACTATTTATACTATTACTATACTATTTATATTTATGTTTGCTAAGTCTTTATAAAATACTAGCTGTCCCGACAGACGTTGTCCTGTACAAAAGAGAAAGAAAAAAAAAGCGTATCTAAACCATCCTCGAATCCATTTGAACACACACAAAAAGTTTCATTCAAATCGGTCTAGTCGTTTAGGAGGAGTTCACTGTCAACACACGTACAGAAGAATTATATATATAAAGATAAGGCAACGGTATGCTGCCAGCAGGTTAGTAGATAAAATAAATAAAAGAACTAAACAAAAAGAAGCGGTAATTCATGCGCATATATTAGCGTCACAGACAATTCACGAAACAGTTACAACTCTTTTAGATTACTTTATCAATTAAATTAATACAAATTTTATGTATTATTAAAATTACGCAAATACAAGGATACGAATTTATGGATATATTACGATCTACTTATAGGATGTCTTGTATAATTTAGTGTGTAGTAGTGCACAAGTGCGTCAACATCATAAAAATATTGGGGATTTAATCCTAACTAATATTATAAATGCGAATGTGAGTTGGTTTGTTTGTTTGTTACGCTTTCACGCCTTAACTACTCGACCGATTATCATGACCTTTCGCATACACGTTGTCAGGGGGACATAGGGTACCTTTCATCTAGCAAAAAGAACTGTTTCTAACATAACCTAATCGAACCTAACCTATATTTACGTGAGCGAAGCTGCAGGCAAAATCTGGTACATAATATAAGTTAGGTATCCATAATTTTCTATAGAATAGTAAAAGAAAATTGACAAATATTTCCTTTCGGCAATGTACATAGAGTTATTGATAATTAATTAGCCAGGACCCATATTTTTTTGGGGGCTCAACCCGACCAATAATGGCATTGGGGAACCTAACCGATATTGCTTGGGTACCCACAGGCCTTATGCAGTCCGGGCACGCCACGAACGTGGCGGTAAGTCCCGTTTTTGAGGAGTGGCTGAAGAGGCGTCATGACGCCCTCACCTTGTCGCTGACACGGGTAATGACCGGCCAAGGTTGTTTTGGCCAGTTCCAGTGTCGCATAAGCCGGCAGGAGACGCCCGCATGTCATCAGTGCGACGATGTTGTAATTTCCATCAAGGAGGCGGCGGAGCGAGAGAGGCAGCATGTAAACCGTCTTCCCAACCGGGCGCCGGAGGACGCGAGATGACCTCCAGTTACCCTGAGGTTTTACCAGGGGCGTCGTGAGCCTGCTCGCCACCCGATTAGCACCAGGTCCGAGAGGCAGCGTGCGTATTCCACGTGCGCCTCTGTGTCGTATCTTCGTTCCCCCACA
Source organism: Catocala sponsa (assembly GCA_963564715.1). NCBI lineage: Eukaryota > Metazoa > Arthropoda > Insecta > Lepidoptera > Erebidae > Catocala > Catocala sponsa. The sequence goes on from OY751333.1 coordinate 16,895,688, forward strand.
AGGGGAAGTAGGGAAAAATCTTCTGAAAGGGTAGGTCTTCTTGTGTGGCCTGGCGTTTCACACGGCGGGCCGATTTCTCGGCGGGATCGCGATTGCATGTAAAAGTGATTCGCGCGTCCTCGCCGACTATGGTTATGTCGAGGAACAACGTGGTTGATTTAGTCATACCGACCGTCAAATAGAACATATTGGTTTTAATAAGGAACATTAACATAGGTGCTTAAATAATTATAGACACGTAAATTGATAGAGGATGCAAATATTGCTTCATAAAAAAGGCATAAATACACCGCGAATAAGTTGTTGATTGCATTTAAAAAAAATACTTACGCTAGCGCTGCTAAAATAATGAGGTAATCAAAAAGTTTCTTTTGATTAATAAATGAATTGATTGATTACAATCAATTCATTCAAACTATGCATCTCTTATGAAATTAAAAATAATAGGCACTTGCCGGCTATTGAAACAGTATTATTAAACTTTTTTCTTATTTATGACCTTTAATTACATCATGATTGTGGTTTGTAAATAATCGAGGAACAGAAACATTGTTGCATGTTTTAACAGTATCTAATTAAAGTTTTATAGTTGTATGTGCAATTCGTTCCTGCTAGTCTTGTTATTGTTGATTTAGCCTCCAGCTCAACGGAATATCGTCAGTCAAAGAGTTAAGCAGTCACGTGTTTAGGGTATACTAGCAGTATATTGATTGTCAGAAATTGCCGCGACAATTGTGCCTTTATAATATTTAGTATTTGGTAAAGGTGATACATCAAATAAATAAAGTCCTTTTTTATGGCAACACCTACTCTAGCGGTAATAACAAAATATTTGTGGATCACCAAAACAATGTTCTGTGTCCACGAGACTACTACACTCGTACTCGGTACCCTAGAAGAGGCGAGGTGACCACCCATTGCATCATCTGCGGAGTTAAAGGTAGCAAACAGCATAATATTCGTCTTATATAAACCCTTGCAATACCAGTGACATTACTGGTGCGCTGCCGACCCTGTGGAAAAGGGATTTAAGATAGGATGAACGAATGTGACACAGGTATAGTAGTATATACATATGATGTATATATGATTTGATATGTATATATGAACACCTGCATATAACCCATGTATCACAAATAAACTATTTGACTTGATTTGATTTATAAATGGTATCCTGGTACTAGCATTCCTTTCGAACTGTACCCGGTTGTCTGTAAGAGAATGGTACTTCTCTATGCAAACCGAATCATTCTTACTACGACAAAATAATTGGCAACAGCGGTCTTTTCCACGTTACATCCAAGGTCGCTATAGCGATATATATATTTTGTACTAAAGTATGCTTTAAATTCAAGGGACTTAGATTTAACGTCGTTATAGACAAATGGTCGCTACAACCAAGGTCGTAATAAATGAAATCCACTGTATTTTCTTTTGCTCACTTGGGAATAATCTGAATATCGCAGGAAAAGAGTAGGCGTCGCGCGCCGTAATCTATCTAGCATAGACATATAGACAATATTCGTTTTGTGCTAAGCATATTATTTATTCTAGTTAAATTATAAGCCTTTAGCGTCGTACAACTATAATCTAAGCGAGAAAATCTAAAATTGTAACATATTTTGACTAGGCATTGATCTTTTATATAAGCCTGTATTAAGATTTTGTGCTGTTGAAAGGGCTACCGCGTAATATAAAATATAGTCAGTGCAGTAGTTTAATAGGACGGCAATGACTCAAAAACCGATTCCTAAATTAAAGAGTCGGCAATATGCAAGTCTTAGTCTTCTTACAAGCGACCATAAGTACGGTCCGCTGAAAAAGTACACGGATTTATTATTTTCATATTGAATGATTCACTTATAATTGATATGTATAAAACATTGGTATCTATAAAAACAGCTGGAACGCATTATAATCATGACTATAAAAATTTATAATGTTTTTTATTATGCCGTTTTCATATAAATGTACACTTACAGTTTCAGTAATGCGTTTTGGTGAATAAATTGTAAACGTTAAATGAATTGATTTTAAAACCCTTCTATCTGCCTATAATCATTATTCAGCATATAGATAATATTTGTGTAGTAAAATGTTCTGTGGCTGTAACTTAATAAATAAACGTATTTAACTTGGGTGCACATTACTACCTTATTTGGGGCTTCAACACTGAAATACATGAAAGTTAAATGAGTTTGTGTTTCGAACTTCAGATTTTTATGCTGCCGCTTCCGTAGCTAGTTTATTTGTAACTCAATATTTTTCGAAGTTACCAAAATATCTGCAAAATACGACATCGCTCTTCTGCCCAAAGTGGTCCAGGTGGACCCTCAGACTCGACAGGGTCTACGTAGGCGTGACAAAAAAATGGGAGTGCACAATTCGTAAGCGGGGGTCCACGAACTGAAGGGGATCCACCGGAACCAGCTAAATTTTGAAAGTGGTCTATGAGAAAAAAGTCTGGGAGCCTCTGATCTATACTAACATTATAAAGAGGAAAGATTTGCTTTCTTGTTTGTTTGTAAGGATTTAACTCAAAAACTACAAAACCGATTTTAAAAATTCTTTCTCCATTGGAAAGCTATATAATCACTAAGTAAAAAAGGTTGTATTTTATTTAAAAAGGGTACTGTTACATAACCTAATCTAAACTACTTTTACGCAAGCGAAGTCGCGGGCAAAATCTAGGGTTAAATAAAAAAGATAAAATTACAAGCAAGTGTTGTGTACAAATGTAGTTATATTTTCACTTCAACAAATCGCCTAAATGCGAGTTTGCTGATTACGAGACATCGATTTGTTACGCGCGTCGCCAGAGCGGCACGTCCATGTCATTAATACGAAGCCTGCGACCGGAGCAGAAAAATCATTCTACCTATTTATTAAGCTCTATAAAAAAAACAGTGGCAATCCTAACTAATATTATGAACGCGAATGTGAGTTTGTTTGTTACGCTTTCACGTCTTAACTAATAGACCGACCATCATGAAATTTCGCATACTCGTTGTCAGGGGTACAAAAAAGGACATAGGGTCACTTTCATCCAGAAAAAATACGGTTACTAATCTAACCTAACCTACATTTACGCGAGCAAAGCCGCGGGCAAAATCTAGTAAATAATATAACAAAAAATAAGTAAATTAGAATCTATCTGTACTCAACATGATTCATAACATTTTCTATGCTTGAGCTGAAACCTTAAAAATATTATACTTCAAGGACATTAATAGGACACTCACAGCTTTGACAGCTAATTTATTACCTACATCAATATTTATTCCCAAATAGGTCTCCTCATTTATTTTGTTGAAAATTGGCAAGTGTGAGCTGTATTCTATTTGTGTGGAACCGAGACTTTAGGCTAAAAATCACAAAGCACGGAATCAAATTAAGCTGGCGGAGAAGCGGCGCGCGGCGGTGCGTGGAGTTGCGCGGCACTTACATATATACCGAATAACATACCGAAGCTTGTGAAAACATGACTTGTAGGCATTTAGGATTGTTTGTATTATGTTAACGAAATGTCATACCTTGAAATTAAATTACTTTAATCGGCTTTAACTACGGTATATTTAGTTAATAACTTAACTAAAAAAAAGCATTCTTAGTTATGAATATATCACTAAGTAGAACATAGCTCTCAAAGATTAAAATTTGATCAACAGCCCGCTTCTATCATTTAAATTAATTTTATTGAACTAACATTCAACGTTATATATTTTCTGAATAGTCGCTTGTTTACATTTCGCTACCTCTTAAATACTTAAGATAGTATAGTATATAGATAGTTTATAAGTAAGGTTCTTTATATTTACGCTTTCTGTTCGCATATTTTAATTTTGACATATAAAAATATCGCACCTTTTTTGTGTTTTGGAGAGTCTGTTAAACTTGTCGGTCACGGTTGTCTGACCAAGAATAGTGAGATAAACACTTATGACAGTTAATATACTAGTACCCTTTAATATTCGAAAGAGGCACATGTATTAAGTTGGCAGTATGCAAATTAATCGTATACAAAATGTTAGGGATCCATTCTGTCGCTAGACTATGTATAAAAACATACCCTTTAAACTATACATTTTTATAACAATATTTTCGAAATAGCTTTCAGCAAAAATGTTAGGATACAGCAATCAAAACAAATTATTTCACTGTGACCCGCGGGCCCCTAAGAATCAAGTCAATTTAACGGACCATAAATAAACATGTCGCGTATTCGTTCACAATAGATGATAGTGCACATCTGCAGGGTCCCAGGACCCAATGAACTTTCCCTTAACAAATTACGGGACCCGTGTTAGTCCAACGATTACAAGACGCCGATTCATCACGCGGAGTTTCGGACGTAGCACGTATTTCTCTCATCTATTCCACCCGTCCGGCGTCCAATCAGTCAACGTTATCGGGACTCTGAAACGACAGGTCTGCGTGACGTCAATAAGCAACAAAATTAATTTTTGAAAGGATTGCTTACAGCTTACTTTTTTAAGATTGCAGCATGTAGTACTTACATAAATATTGCCTGGAATTTAAACTATACAATCTAATGATCTGATTCATTCTTGCATATTAACTAGCGATTATCGACAAAATACAAGTTATTTGAATCTTCAAATATATTAGAATATTCGAAGCATTAATATTGAATGATTATGTGCATCTAAATTTTATGAAGAGAATCTAAAAACGGTTATCGTCACATATAACATAGTCATGCAGTACGATGGCATGGAAGGTGCGGTATTATGTGCAGGAAGACCTAAAAATGACACTAGACATCCGAGGTCATTGTCCATCGTTGCCGCAAACAAGATGAGCACGACCGACCAACCACTATCTATCAATCGTATCATCATCAAATCAAGCTTCAAAAAATTTGTCTCGTAATTTATCGACATTCGCATGCAGGATCATACATTTTTGGAATATCCGAATTTCTTTTTTCTTAGCTATTGCACATAGCTTGTAATAGCTTCATCTCTGTACAAGCGGATAACATCACTGCCTCCATCATTATCGGGTTGGGGAGTTACAAAATACATTTAGAAAATTTGATGTTCGCCTATCCAGTATCTCGGCATTTGCTCATCATGAATTCAGGTAGGTGTTATTTGGCAAAGGCCAAAGAGTGCCCTAAAGCGACTGGCGTGTATGAGGAACGTGATATGACCAAATGAAGCAAAATATGTACGTTAGGATCGTAGCAAGTGGAAATTCGTAGACTTTCGTGCCTGGGAACTCCTTTGGGAAAAAGGCGTGAGTTCATGTATGTGACTTCGCGGTGAACCACTTTAAAACATTGAGTAATAAAATATTCATTTTATCTTTGATTTTGAATCGGAACAATAAAATATTAAATAATGATGAACGTTTATGAATGATCATACTCTTAACGTTGGTTAATAGTAGGCAGGAAGTGTGACATGACAATTTTTGTCGACTATCTTATAAATCAAGTCTTTTATTTCTTATTCCTCTAAATGTCAAGAAAAACATTTAGAAACGAATACGAAAATCAAACAGTTCGCTAATATTGATTGGCAAAGGGGTTACCGTGTCTTACATTTTTAGAGTTATATTTTTGGATTATTAAGAACGAAGAAAATACATAAATTTTGCTTTACGTCATAGCTGCTCTTTTTATATTTATTATTTTAAAATAATTTTTATATTTATATAAACCTGACAACATTAAATACAACTCAAACGACAATAGTTACATAACAAAAATAATAAAGTATTCTAGGAAGTAGAAACACATAATTAATGTAAATAATCAATTTGCAATCAATTGTGTACCTAACATTCAAGTCTAAGACTGGCTATAAATAGTTTTCTGTATAATTTTGTATATTTGTTGTCATGAAAAGTCACAATATTTTCGTATATACATAGATCTTACCGCGTAACTTAATATTGCGGAACTCATAAAACTGCTGAGTGACTGGTATTGAGTACAGTTGTCTCGACATATTACGCGATTTCCCAGCAAATAGCTCGATCACGACAGATAAAAATGTTACTAGCAGTCGTGTCACGATTTGGCACTCTCAGCGATTTTCGCTACTGTCATTTTGAAAAAAGATGTTTATGGCTTTATTGATACTAAACTGTATCTTATCAAAGTTAACGGCTTTCGTAAGGATATACTGTAAACACAAACATATTTTATTCGTATCGTAGAATAAGGTCATAAAAGTCTGAAAATATAACGGCATTTACACCGGTTATGTTGAACAGAACTGAATAGTGCTTCAATATAAAAAGTCCCTACGTAGGAACTTTTAGAATTTCAAAACCAGACATTCAATGCAAAGACGTAAGCATTGCGAAAATCGTGTTCAAATTTCATTGAACCAATTTTCAACGGCAGCGGTGGCGACGCGCTGTAGTTTTTATATTATAATATCGTTACTGCGTATGTATTTAGCTGTTATTATCATATTATTTGTCATTATTAAATATTAGCTGTCATCCGCGTTTTCACTTGCGTGGTATATATCATTAAAACATATATACTAATCATGAATGGTGAATTTTTAATTAGACGAATGGTTAAATGTCTACCTTTCAGATATGATAGTTAATACTAAATTCTGATTTAATATCGATATAAAAAAGTGGCCGCAAATTTCTTTCAGATATTATCGGGCCTTTGCCTGAACCTACCTGCCAGTTACTTTAGTAAAATCACTAACCATAAAACTTTGACATTCATAAGTGTTACTTAAGTACCTAATAAATAAATAATATTTGATTAGATACCCCTATGTAAAAGTAAATAAATTTTACTTCTCTAAAATACTAATACAGACTAAAAAATATTTTATCTAATATTGACCGCCTCTAGTCATGCGTACCTACTACCACAATTACGACGCACCTCTAAACGTGACGCGTACCGATAATATATTTACGGGGTATGTTCTCATTATTTATTATGTTTTATCACTTTTTATTACATTACGTAATTTGTTTACAAGTTCAACGTACATACAAAGCCTCACACCTGTATTAATAATAATAATAATAATAATAATAATAAATCTTTATTTCAGAAAAAGAATCTCCATATCATTTACATACAAAACAAAAGAAAATAATAAAAAAACAAAATATATAAAAATCAAATAAGTAATAATTATAAACTAAGACTAAGACATACCTTTGGTTATGCAGCTATCTCTAACCATTTTCTAAACATAGAACTAGCACACAACCTGTCCGCAAGTTCCTTAATTATACTGTTACTACACGTACCAACCCGGGCCATGAACCCAGCGATTCGACTTCTTTGGATGGCATTAAACGTGTTCAGTCTTGCCTCTGCAAACATTCCCGAGGCGCTACAATACGGTGCTAAACCCATTAGGTGTCGGTAGATATTATTGTACTGAACACGAATGCCATCCAACGATCTCTTCGTGTATCGGATCCAGAGCTGGCACGTGTAGAAACTTTGACAGTAGGTCCTAAACAAGTGCGCTTTTGTTTCTACATTGGCCTTATAAAATCTCCTCGCTATCATATTACCAACGATTGATAACGCTCTACGCTGGCGATCGATATCTGCATCGTCTTTCATATCTGAAGTCAGTATGTGACCAAGGTACCTGAACTTCTCCACTACCTTAATAGTCTGGCCGCCTATCCAGACCGGTGGGATGTTATGTGGACCTCTTCCCGACCTAAATACCATCATCTCTGTCTTTTTTGAGTTGTAAACCAAATCATGCTCTTTGGCATATCTTTCACAAGTAATAAGCAGTCTTCTTAAACCTTTGATCGAGGGGCTGAGCAGGACCATGTCATCAGCGTAACTTAGGTTGTTGACATATCTATCACCAAGTCTAAGCCCCACTGGTGTCCTGCTCAACTCCCCGATCAAATCATTAATGTAAAGGTTAAATAAGTCAGGAGAGGTTAGCCCACCCTGCCTAACGCCACATGACAGCTTAAAGCTGTCAGACAAAGCTGATTCCCACCTGACATTATTGGACTGATTAGAATACCAATACCTAATCAGTCCAACAACGCCAGCCTGTACCTTACTGTTACCTAGTTTTTCCCATAGCAAGTCGTGATTTATTGTGTCAAAGGCGCGACTTAGATCAAGGAAACAAGCGTAAACGCTTGTATCCTGACTGACATACTGTGACACGACTTGCTTCAGAGAAAAAATAGCCATATCGGTTGATACTTCTGCACGAAATCCAAATTGACCGTCATCAATCTTTAGAGCAGGACTCAACTTTTTATGTAATAGACGCTCAAGCACCTTGGCCACTACCGTCGCCAGAGAAATCGGTCTATAGTTATATATGCTAGCTACATCACCAGTTTTGTTCTTAGCTATAGGTACAACTAGCGTACGAATAAGATCCGCGGGTAAGTACTGGTGCCGCGCACAGTGATTGAAAAATCCAGCCAAAATGTCAGATATATACCCTCCCGCGTTCAGCAGATGTTCAATACTCAGGCCATCATGTCCCGGAGATTTGCCACGTTTCATCCCCCTGAGTACCTCAATGACATCATCAGATGAGACGTGGAAAACCTCCTCTTCTGATCTACACTCTCTTAATGATGCCTTAGGCCGAGTCCGCCCGGGAGTAGCCCGCGGTATGTCGAAATGCTTGCGGAACTTGTTTGCAATCGCTATTCTATCAGTTTCACCGTCTACACAAACTGGTGTGCTACTCTTAGGGTTAAGCTTTTTAATTTCACTCCAAAAACTATAAAAATTTTTCGACGACGCATGTTGCGCTAATATATTCATTCTAATTTTTTCCTGATTATTCTGAACGTACTTAAGAGCGGATTTAAAATCCCTGCGCGCGGCACGCATTTGTTCGGGGGCAGGTTTATTATACCCACATTTCACCAGCTACGGTTTTAGGAGCAATGAAATAGGAAGAAGATTATGGCCGTCTACCAAGCGCAGTTCCAGACTCTGAGTTGCTACTAAGACTTTTTGGACAAAAGACTTAGCCTAGTCCAAGTCTTAAGGCACAGCAGTCGCATTCACTACTGCCGCGCTACCAAGACAGGCTATGTGTCCAATATCTTAATTATTGATTCTGTTCATGTGGCAAACGTGCTGCCTTATGGGAAGCGGTAACCGTCGCCAATGGATCATAACAAGGATTGTAGTTAATTAGAACATCATCAAAGAATTCTGGAAACTCTAATCTTTGCAATAATATAATACTATACTTTATCTGGCTGCGATTATCTAAAGAATGTAGGTACTGTTCCAGACTGCAATAAACGATTTATATTTTAAAGAAAATGGATAGTGACCACTTTTATGACTGGAATTTGCACAAGCGAAATTATGGACAGAAACTAGTGTGGCCACAGATTTGCTTGTATAAATTCCATAGGGATGCATATCTAAAAAAAAAAGAAAGACTTGTATCCTATGTTAATTCAGGGCATGGTCTATCTGTGTATCAAGTCCTATCCAAATTCGTTCCACAGTTGACGCGTGATTGAGTAACAAACCTCGAAACATCTTCACAAACTATATAATTGTTAATTTAAGTAAGCTAATAATTATTCTACTAATATTATAATTTAGAAAGTAAACATCGAGCCATCGTAACTTATACCGCCAAGCAACACTATACTACTTGCGTTACCCTTAATCGAAGCTCAAAGAAAATTAATAAGTACCAAAAATGTGTGTAAGACTAGGCACTCCCGCAAATGTGTGTTTATAGAGCACTTCAAGAATCATAATTGTAACTTCTCAGAATAGGCAATAACAGACGTTAACATCCTAATCCTATCAGATGATACTTCATTGTTTTCTATCCAAACGTATATGTGTTAACTCCGACATACCCGACTATATCAGTAGGTATTAGTATTCTCTGTACGTTTCTCGAGAATAATGTCAGTGCTCAAATTCGTTATAAGCTTTATGAAATACCACGGCTATTTTCTTCTTTCTTTATTAACGCCCTATATTGAGTTAAACCTAGTTGGAATGCTGAACGCTTTGCTGCTTGTATCAAAAACATAAAAAAATGCTATTATACGTGTAGTATATCTAAGTTTTGAAGGTAACATACCTAATAATTACGTGCTTCGATTTCGCAATATACCCTCAAGTAACATTATTTATGAAAAAGAAAATAAAGAAAAACGCTTCTTTGAAATATTTACTCTTATAACAAAAGCAATCGTATATTCGCATGTCGTAAGTAATATTGGTTGAAATAAAATTTGATACAAAGCGAAAAAGAATTTTATTGTGGAGCCACATCCTATTGGTGTCGGTTTCTCTAGCCTAACATTCCGGCGTCTGTCACTCGATACGTGACTCTCGTGTGCTACGATCTCATTGTGGACTGAACCAAAGACATTGCTAAACAAAACCTAAGATACATATACCAACACGTACAGTCGCTCTCAAAAGGATGTATACGAAATACGGTTTGATTAAAATGTCTGCTTCCAATTATTGTATTCATCTATTATAAATATTTACTTTGTTATTAAACAATAGTTTTTAAAACGTTTTGGATTATTAGGAGTACATAAACTTACGAAAAACCCATGTTTACCAAGTTTTAGAATACCTATATTATGTTGGCTTATAAATGACGAGTTATATTAAATATCATGTTTATGTCACAATAGATCAATACAATATTTTGGCATATTGGATGTAGTCATTTTGATGAAACTTTGTAGCGTATGCACCTTATTGTGAGTGACTGTATTTGAAATTTGCAGACTAAAATACTTTTTCTCGTAGATTTTCGTCATGTTTTATAAGCCATTGTTTTGTTTAAACATTCGTTGTAAAAATAAAATACAAAAATTATTATTAAAGTATAATGAGTTATGGAATATATATATATATATGTGTATCTTTATACATTTTTTATTCGTGTATAAAGCGAAGGTACAGGCATGTTAACAAGGGATAAAAATGCCTGTAAACTCAATTCTATTTTTACCTTAAATTATACGGTTATTCGCTAACGACAGGGTCTATCCAAAGGGAATTATTAGGTAATGTCTAATTTTTCTCTATAGAGATGGCTTTTAACTGCCGAGGGAATCAAAGAAGGGGTCTTAGGAAAACCTATGTTACTACGTTTAGTTACTGAGTGTATGAAGTAATAAATATATAATTTGCTACTTAGTTGCTAAACAAAACCTAAGATTATTGGATTATTTTTAATTATGTGTCAGTGTACAGACGCACGTGTGCAGTGAGTGCAGTATTTCCAGTGCCGGTGGGAAAAAGTGATATTAGGTTTTTCTGTCAATAAATTTTCAGTTGCACCACGGCGTACGGCAATGTGCCCCGTAGACGGCAATAGGCCCCATTAAATGGGACCCAAACCATGGCTGGCGAAATGTGGGTTTAATACCTTGCCAACGCTTTCGGGGATATAGGCTTACAATTATGAATAACTGAATTTTAAATGACTTTGACACTATGTGGAACTGTTTAAGAGAATTTATTTGAGAATTCAAATTATAGGGTTGAAATAATTCTCTGAACAAAAACACGTGGTAGGTATTTACCTACCTACCACACTATACGTAGCATGTATTAGGGTCGAATTTAAAATTAAATATAATAGATATTTATTAATAAAGCTTGTGATAAGTTTTAACACAACGTCCGTTCTCTTTCTTTTGACGGCCTCCACGCTATGTATAGAATTTGATAAGCTTTTTCACCTCCTTCCGTTTAAAACAATATGATCTGATATTAATTACATTAAATGCATTTTGCACCACGAATATGATAAGAATAGCAAAATAATCTAAGGGAATCGTTGAACCGCGGATCTAAATCTGAGAAAACTGCGATAATATTTTGATCGAGGAAAATTTGTGCCTAGCTAACATCGAAAAACCAGTTACTTCTGTTATTATACCTAATTCAGAAAATACCTTGTCGTTTATTAATCAACTTTAAATCATATTGCATACGATCTTTTAGCACAAATTAATATTACTACTTCTCGAAATAGTTTACCTAAAACAAAATCACTTTTTGCGTCTGCCCGAGAGCCCGCCTAGTTCTTCCACTATCATTTATTTCATTTCTGTCGAAGGTTTAGATGTTAACCAGTTTCATTTATAAATTGTAGTAAATATCTTTATTTTGTGTTCAAGTCGTCAAAAATACAATTGTCATGTGTTTACTTACTTAGCGCATGCTTGATCTTACATCTTGAAATCTTAGATACATCAAAATAATACCATGCATACGTTATCTTTATTACTATACTACTCTAATATCTACTATTGTCTACAAGTACGTCAAATGCCCCTAAAGAATATTATTAACAAAACACTTCTATTAAACCCATTCTATCGCCAATGGCGAGTGCAAATTGATTGCAATAATTGTATGATGTCCATAAAATCGTAAAACAATATCGTTTATAACCTAAACTCGCACCTGTATCTGACTGTTTTTTTATGTTTTATTAGACTTTATTATCGTTAATTATAAAATACAAAACTTTGCTCGCGGCTTCGCTTAGTAAATGTAGATTAGGTCAGGTAATGTAAGGTTTCTTTTCTGCATTGGGCTCTGTTGGCTGGGTCGCTGATGTAGTTCCAGTCCCGGCGACCCACCCACCTTACAAAGCAGCGAGGTGGCACTCCGTGGTGGCTTTAGTCGGCAGGCCCGAAGTCTCGGGAGAGCCCGACACAGTCGACGGGGCAAGCATCAGAAGCAGTTCCCCACGTTAAAAAAAAGTAAGGTAATGTAAGGTTATATTATCACAGTACTTTTTCTGGATGATAGGTACCCTATGTCCTTTTATGTACCCCTGACAACGTATATGCAAAATTTCATGATGATCGGTTATACGTAACAAACAAACAAACTCACATTCGCATTTATAATATTATATTAGTTAGGATTTTGCAACGTGTCTCTTGTTTACTTAAAGTTATTATGATTTACGAAAAAGTAAGTAATTAACTAGTTCTAAGACAGGGATGGCGAACCTTTATTGTTGAACGTATGACTGCTTCGGTGACGTAGCGGTACCTACTAAATGTGAATGACGTGCATGATTATATTATATGTACTTATAATGTTCTGTGCCGTAGTTCATGACGTCTCGGGGCTTTCGTTGTCGGTAGTCAGGAAGAGTGTTAGGTTTTTCGGCCAAGAGAGTAATAGAACAAAGTGTACAACTAGGTCCAGAAGACGAAAATAGGCTCGTCTCCTCTACGTAGAACTTCAAAGCATAGCTGACTAATGTGCGTGTAATACTATTATGTCTATGATTTCAGGCGTATAGCCGTGTAAATATTCATGTACAAATTACTGCAATTAAAAGCACCAATTAATGTTTGAAAAATATATGCTTCCTTTAAACGGCTATGTATCTATATGTTACAGGCGGTTGTTTAGATTGTTGGTGTCCAGTTTGCGCAAGATCATGTCATGCTTTACATAGATCAAAATAAAAGCATTCTGTACAATACTTGCACAATCTTTTGGATTGTATTCAAGTCTTAACAGGCTTATTTATACAATATAGTTGACATAATAATATGGATATAAGGCGCACGGTTGGTGGTGTGGTAGTGGTTACTGTAGCTATTTATTGTTAGTAATACCGTGGCAGTATTATCCATGGGTTGTTTACCCTAAAGAGGAGAAAATATTGAAGGTTTAGAAGAGGAGAGAGAGAAGAGGAGATTATAAAATTATATAATAAGACCTTTTTGCACACCATGGTTATGGTAGAATGTACAGAATCATTATTGTAATTATTGACATCTGTTGTATTTACTATATTCTGGCAAATAAATAAAAAAAATGGAAAGAATTGGGTGAGGCAACTAAGTAGGTGCCGGACTCTCTTAATAAACTATAAGTAACATATAAGTAACGTATAAGTATATATAATAATATATTGTCTTACGTTTACATCAATTACCCATTGAAATTAAATGTCTTTATACAAATTTTTGCGCGTTGTCTAGTTAACACTTTTATTGCATAAATTTTAAACTGATAAACTAGTACTATTAAACCTTACTACCATTTAGGCTAATTAAATATTCAAGTTTACACTTTCCCCGACGTTTTGGTTGCTTCTCAGCAGCCATGTTCGCGGGGTGAACTTCTTTCCTAGTAGTTTAATTTCAAATATATATTAGAAATATGTATTTAATGTTTAATTATAATGTTTTTATAATGTTTAAAACAATGTTTATCCTAACTAATATTATAAAAGCGAAAATGAGTTTGTTTGTTTGTTACATTTTCACGCCTAAACTACTGAACCGATCATCCTAAAATTTTGCATATACGTTGACAGGTGTACAGAAACGGACATAGGCTACCTTATATCGCGCAAAAAATTATTGTTCCCAAGGAAAACAATAAAACGTTCTTATGATAATAGATGACACCACGTGTCTTTCGAATCATGATTGAATTATATTATTACAAGCAGAGTACAACCCGAATTGATTGTCAAATTCTAAATTAACGCGAGCGACGCCGCGGGCAAAAACTAGTATGCAAATAAATGACCATTAATATTATTATTAAAAGGAACTATATTTCGTAATAAACAGCAATTACTTTTTGTTGTTTTATGCTACAAACGATTTACATGTTCAGTCACAATTAAACGTAATTAAAGGCACGCACATTATAATAATTAATTCTAAATACTGTATAAGTTCACTCATTATCACTTCAGTTATTAAATAAAATAAATAAACGCAAACGCGGACCTACACGGGACAAAATTTGTGTGATCCATTAACTGTCGCTCCGAGTCTGGGTGTTATACTCCGAGTCTGGTGGCCAGTCCCACAACTAACAAATAAAAGCTATCCGGAAGATAAATCGCATGCTGTCTCAGTCATGTTATGTTAAAGAAGAGGGATGGCGGGAGTTTTATCTTATAGATAAATGCTATTTGGAGGTGGTGGGACAACAACACCCAGGGTTGTTTGTATCCGATGGATTAATCATAGTAAATTTCTCCGAGACTCAGAAATTATTTCAAGTTTATATTTTTTTATTTTATTTTATTTATTTATTAAGAGCCATTTCACGTTTTCGCGCGAATATCTAAGATTTCAGTCGCCTAATTTACCATCTTAGGTAAAACTCCGACATTTTTAAATACATGTAAAAAATAGGCCGCTCTTTCGTATGGCCAAGTTTAGAAACACATTTACAAAAAAATATTTGTTTACTTTGTGGTGATTAATCTCCCACAACAAGTTTACTGAAAAAACAAAGCAGAGTTAATTTCATGCTCTCATATCTATCACTAATATTTATAAATTTTACTGGAAAAAATACGTATCGTATCAGAAATATAATTTTGTTGCCATATATAAAACTAGAACATCGATTATTAATAACAGTATTTCGTAAAAAAATAAAATCTGAGGCCATTTTTTACGTTTTATATCCCTATTTTATTGCGATTTTTTAGTTTAAATAAAGTGTAATTACATTTATAAAACCATGTCATAATAAACTATGTTTTTCAAGAAATCTAATATCAAAGTTTGATGAAAATCCCTTCATTAAATTTATCATAAAATGTATATGAATACGACTCTAATTTAGAATAAATTATGATGCACAAGCATGCATCGATTAGTACGGCGCGAGCGCCCATTGAGGAAGGACCTGTGCCATTTTGTCTCGCGTGCCGACCTTCGAGCGTCCGTATCGTAAACGCATTATTATACTACGACTACAACATTTTGATTCTTAGTTTTTTTTCCTACGATAAGTGTATTACTGTTTTGTTTACTATCAAGTGTATTATTTAAGTACTTTGTATAATGTTATGTTTTTATTTTATTCGTTTTAGCAATGGGGCGTAAGGATTCTGTATACCATTGTATCAAAAAAAGGAAAAACAAACATTGTACAGCCCTAAAGAAAGCAACGAAAGCGAGGTAGACATTTTTTATTTGCAGTTCATAATTATATACAGTTGTCAATCACATAAGTACCTACATATTGACATAAACTGACTAAGGATAGTAGAACTCAAGCACAATATGCACTTTATCGTTTGCAAGTAGAAGTTTAAGTTAGTTGTCTACTACTCGTTAATTAGTAAAGTCTAATAAGCAGTTATAATTTTCATTAAAAATTCATTAGGTATATATGTCACTATTTAGCATAGTTTATACATACCTAAATACTGCAGTTTAGAAGATACAGTGGGAGAGGGACACTTTGCGTATGATGGGGTTTCCTACTTTATATTGAACTAGAGAATGCCCGCATATTTATATGGTATAGTAATACATACATATTATTTTTCAAAAATTAAGGCTTTATGTTTGTATTACTTTGTAACTATAATCTAACACGAAAATTCGTCCGATCACCTACAAAACACCCTTTATAAATGATACAACGTTATTTTTCTTTAACTGTAACTATCATTATGGACTACTTTAGTTCTAAGACTTTGCCGAAATTGCGAAATAAATACCTATAAGTTGTTTCATATAATTTGTCGGGGTCATAGTTCAATTTTATATGGAATAGGTGATTTTATTTTCGTGACTTTTCCAAAATCCCACAATAAAAGTTACCCTCTAAGAGCATTGCACTAAAAATAAAATAACTTTGTATATTTCTTAGGCTGCATTGATTTTGCTGAAACTTTTTGTGTGTATTGTCAAGATATTTTTAATTTTAGATTGAGAAATAAGATTACTCGCTCAGATGCTGTAACGAAATCGGTAACAGAAAATGTGAGTTTATGTAAACGTAACAGTTTTATTGTATATCAGTCATAGTTCATTCAAATAATATAAAATTTATATAATTATTTAAATTTAAATTCAAAGGAAAAGCGGCCACTTAAATTACACGCTGAGATAGTAAATTGTGACGAGGAGCAAAGTACTTCTGGATGCAACGCCGTGTTGAGTACATCTAATAAGCAATCAGATTCGGTAAAAGAAACTGTAAGCTATATGTTATTTCAAGAAGTCAAAAGTTATTTAGTGAATGTACTTAGTACATGTTAATAATTTTATATTTTTAATTTTATAGGGGACGGGATATGTTGTAGACACTGAAATGGTTGAATCAGAGAAAGAACCCACGCGGTTGGCGTAGTGGTTTAAGCGGCCGCCTCGTCGCTTGACACGGCGCCGAGTGTTGTGGGTTCGATTCCCACACGAGACAACACTTTGTGTGATTTATAAATTGTTGTTTCGTGTCTGGGTGTTCATTGTGTCCGTTAGTTGTATGTTTTTTAAAGTCCCTCGAGACACAGGATTTAGTCCTAATGCGGGAGTTGTCTTACGAACAAAAAAAAAAGATGTATCTATAATTAATACAAATACATTATTTGTTTTGAAAACTTACATAATGCAAAAGTATCTTTAATACAATTCAAGCAATAGGTACCAAGAAAAATATCAAAACGTAAGTGTTAACACGGTCGCACTATACCACGACGCTCCTAGACGCATCGTAGTGTCTCGATCGCTCGGCGAGTCGGAATTTACCTAAACTTCACTTGCGTAATTTTGTGAAATGGCTCTTAAGGATCTCCAACAAACAATATACACAAAATTGCACAGACAAATGGACATTAGTTTTGTATAGTGTACTCCTTCAGTTATAGGAGACCACAGTATGCACATACATACTTATAACAACAAAGCATAAAATAGAAAAATTAAAATTAATTAATTAAAATAAGCAACACGTTAGAATTAGGTTAGAGTTGGTAGTGATATCCCACCTATTGATGTGACTCAAACCTCTAGATCGCAAGTCCATTTGGCCACCTTCGATTAAAATCTATACTAATATCATAAAGCTGAAGAGTTTGTTTGTTTGGTTGAACGCGCTAATCTCAGGAACTACTGATCCAAATTGAAAAATTCGTTTAGTGTTGGATAGCCCATTTATCAAGGAAGGCTATAGGCTATATAACATCATGCTACAACCAATAGGAGCGGAGCAGCAATGAAAAATCTTGCGAAAACGGGGAAAATTGTCTTATGTGAAGCAGACGAAGTTGTGCGGGGTCAGCTAGTAACTAATAAAATTGTTTTTATGTAATAAATAGATAGCAATTTATTGTTTAATTAATAAATATATAAATAATATCATGTCGTACATTGGCTCAATAATTTGTTTGCACCTATTGTTGTTTTAATATCACACTGTCCGACTTTATTTAGACGTAACACCGACCGTGGGATTTCTTATAAATTCAGTTATTGTTATTTTAAACTTTTACTTTTATTTATAGCATTAAAGAGGTACTTCTATGCAGACTTGAAGTGCCTTTTGTTTTTAAATTGACCTGGTTGTAAGTATTTTTATTCTGGTCATATTTTATATATTCAAAAGCATCTATTAAAAAACAAAGATTTTATTCTGTCAAGTCTTAGATTACCAGACATAATTAAAAATCTATTGTGCCTGGTCACCGGTGTGCCGCTGCGATTCAATAGGTTAAAAGGTAACTTGGTTAAGGTTGTTAACTACAGAAAAGCGACGTTAATAAATTACCCTTATTAAGTAATTAGCGAGTTAATTATCGTTTATTCAAAGTACCAGTATTTGGCCACTAGCTGTAGAAAAGAAGAATCTGTATTTATTAAAATAGCTTCATTGTTTACTGTAATTTTTGCCAACGTCATGGTGAAAAGCGAAAGGTGAAATAAAAAAGAGAATGTGAAAAAATATGACATGATCATTAATTGTAAGTTTCTCTTTCCAACGCTTGAAAAGGACAAGACAAGCGTTAGACACTTTTACTTACTTTTTGTACAGTATGTCCGTTCAATAGATTGAAACCTTAAATAATGTTTTATTGTTGGTTCCATAAAATAAGATTGTGCTTACGACGATGAGGTAATAGTTTAGAGGTTCGTGTCAAGTAAAGTAATTCTGGTTTTATTTAATATGAAATTCTTATTATCAGCTAAGTGTCTGGCAAGGTGCTCATTAAACGGCATTGAGCTCGCTATGCGGGCCTTAAGAACATAGCCGGTGGAATGAGGATGTAAAGCATTTTATTATTTTGGTTCAGGCACCCATTTCGACGATTTTCTTTTTAAAAAGATTACTAGGTACTTAGTTTACAAATTACTAGTATACCTGTTAACACCACCAGCTAAGCTAATATGATTAGATAACGGAATGTATGGGGTTTGGTCTAACGACCTCTTGATCACAATACCAATGTCTTATCCATTGTATAAAATGGAGCCTCATAATTAATATACCTAACTTTTATAATAGTAAGTCATTGTGTTTAATCAAGCTATCAATGATTAACATAAAAGTTTGATACGTCGAAGATCCGTCTGTAAACAGTCGAAACGTTTGCTTGTTGTTATGCTATCCTGTTTAAATGTTTGTTTTCTGTGTGTGTAACAAAGGTTTTCTTATAGTCGCAACTGTACCTCTACAAGAGTACTATCTTGTTTAAATATATTTAAGGACACAGCACGCATCAACTCGGCAACGGATCGGCACCGTATCAACTTGACCCGTGCAGTATTCTTTGTATGAAACTCCCTACTGCAACGCACACTAATCGGAAACGTAACGTAATCACCTCGCCTCGCGGTCGGCGAGCCGTAAGCGCGGCGTCGACGTCGCCTAGCCGTAGGCGAGTCGATTTACCGGATCCGCTTTCGTTACGTGTTTACGTTAGGTTGACGCCTGGTTGACGGCGAGGCGAAAGGTGATATGGTTACGTTCCCTTACCGAGTTGATATGCGTGCTATGACCTTTAAGCGGTAATTAGAATTACAATCATTTCGTTGGTCAAGAGCGAAAATTAGTTCATGCAGTCACGGATCGACGATAGGCAATAGACTATTTACCGTCCACGATAGTCAAACATCAGCAGAAGTAGATCAACAGAGATAGACAATAATATTACTATTTTCTTTGCCAACTAAAATAGACTAACAACTAAGTATATCTCTAACGGGTTAAAGAAAGGCGGATTATATCCACATTACACAGCCGTTTTTAGGTCTTACTAACCGACTTCAAAAAAGGAGGAGGTTCTCAATTCAACTGTATGATTTTTTTATGTGTATTACCTTGTAGCCTTTTTCTAGGTGAACCAATTTTGATGATTCTTTTTTTATTTGAAAGCTGGTGCTATCCATTTGGTCCCATATAATTTGATCGAGATTTGACTATTAGTTTTTGAGTTATCCTTAATAATACGTACCTATTTGGTTGACTTCGGCTACATTGATGATGTTCTCATTGTTTGCAACAACAAAATAAACAACTGTAGATGGTTCGGAAGCCCCTCGTAGTATATCGAGGTAGCCCCATTTTAATTTGGTGATGTTCTGATAAATACCTTCGGTTTTATACAACGGAATTCTTTAATTAATGACAGCAAATATAGCATGACTATCAAATGCAAGCAAATACAATCACATACATGTATGGTATAGGTATGTATATATGTATGTGTAACATAATATATGTAGGTATGTATATGTATTGTTTACAAAATTCCAAATTGCTTTTTGATGGCATTTAATAGTATAGGGTTATGTGCAACTGTTAAACTCAACAAAGTATACACAAAAAGCTAATAACAAAATTATTTCTATAATATAACTTTTAATATGACGCTGAAGCCATTAGGCACCGGAACTCCGGAATAAAACATATCATACCAACCGTATTTGGAATTATCATGACTGAGATGCACTATGGTAAAAATGATTTAAACGGTATATATCCCGATTTTTCCTGTCTAAAGCATTTTTCATGTAAGCTCGCATTTTCGAAAGCCTATTATTGCGCCCTTCACAAGTCTTTTTTGAAATGGACCTGGCGTTTCCACCTTTCCTCGTTTGTCTCATTTAAACGGCGCTGTCTCATATGAGCAGCGCGTTTAGTAGGTCTCCCCATATTCAGACAAATAAAATCAGTTATGGAACTTTAGATTCACTAAAAACCGAGAAATAAACAAAAAAAAATAACAAAAACGAGAACCGACTTCAAACTATAATATTCTAAAACAAAAAATGCACTAAAAAACTAAAAAATAATTGCGTATTCTTGTCAATAATTAGATTATTGTTATTTGTGGAGTCGGTGTCAGCCGCCCGCGCCGCCTACTACGTCTACTTATGTGTGTAATTGTGCATGCCAATGTTATGTTATGATTATAGTAAGATATCGCAGATTTAAGTAGTTACAAACCTACCTTGGCTGACACCGGCTCCATTAATAACAATAATTTAATTATTCATAAGAATACGCATTTATTTTTTAACTTTTTAGTGCATTTTTTGTTTTATTATGAAGTCGGTTTTCTTTTTTGTTAAAATTTTGTTTATGTAATAAGGGGTAAGTCGTTTACCTCTACCGGACATACTGCACATTTCCAGACGTTTTAGGGCCACTGAGAATTTACTAACAGAAAAATCCAATGACACTTCACTCGACCTAGGATGTGCCCTAACTAGGAATGTCACGACTGTACGCAAACTCATGCAGCGAATCCTACGAAACAGTATTTTTGCCATATAATAAGTCGAATATTTCATTGCGTTAATAACGACTTCATTCTGCACGCTCAGACTAGTTAAACAGCGAGTGATAGATTCACATCTTAAGATTGTTGACGAAGACGGTAAGCGTATGCTTCGATAGAATTTGAGAGACTCATTTGCGATTCAGCTCCTTCCTCCATTATTATAATTAATTCTCGGATGCCGCGGTCTAAAAGGAATCTTTTCAGTTACGCAATTATTTTACTCCTCATCCGTATCCATGTGTTATGGTGAAGAATATTAATAACCGTAGCTAAGAAATGAGATGTTAGGAAAATGAATAACGCTGTAACGTAGTGGATAACCGAAGATAATTTTTAAATAGCCTGCCTGGCGGCTGTAATGTATCACGTTACGTTTGGAAAAAGTGTAAACAAAATTAACTGCTACCACTAATACAATCTATGGCAAGTGGTTGAGTTTCATTGTTAAACATTCTGGTAAATTAAAAACAATAAATATATACATACATGCCTGCTTTCCAAACGAGCACAATTTACGGGTTTCCATACGCAGCCATTCCGACATAGATATCTCTTTTCTATTCAATATAAATTATATTTCAGACAGTACATACTGTATATAATAAATATAACTAATCAAATTGTATACAGGTACCTACTTATTTAAACCAAGTTTCCTCACCGAATTAGATTTTTTAGGAATAGTTTTATATTTCAATTGGTAAAGTGTATCAAACGCTCTTATCCATATTTTACATTAAATTAACGTATGATATAAGCCTTGTATTAAATTGTCATGGGCATGGGCATGGGATTTTTCTCAGTGTGAGAAGGGTTAGGCTATAGTCCTAAATTATCTTGGTATTTTTTATTTAAGTTTGTTGAGATGTTTTTATTTTCAGACGCAAATATTTAACGGAAAAATTAAAATTCAATTATTTTCAGAATGTTCAATTCAGTCAATTTTATATCAAAATTTCACATCTATTATTTCTAAAGCGTTACCCTTTTACAATGTCTTGTTATGTCAGTTTATATTTGTTTAAGCGCAAAGGAGCTGTTTAAGTGTAAATGCAAAAATAGATATCGTTTTATATGTTACTTGTATACACTTAGGTATGCGTAATATTTAGCATAATTATTCTCATTAAAATGTTTATCACTTAATAATTAAATTATAGATCCAGAAAATCACTATATACATATAAAACAATCTTACCAGTTTATCAGAAAAACAAAAAATATATAACTTGTCACAAAAATTAAAACAGTATGAAATAAAACTAAAACTCTATTTCAAATACAGAATCTCTCATGAAAACTTGCGCTGACGCACCACATTAACGTTCATACACTGACTGACTTGTCGATACTAATGATGATAGTCGCGTGAGCACTTGCCCTCGTCACTTCCTTCGGTATATTAAAATATAAATCTATCCATCTGTATGTCACGCAAATGAAATGGCAAAATATAAAAGTTAGGCATTTACACATCATCATCATCATTAAATATCCTCAGTTCGAGGACGTTCGGAAACGGGTAAATTTGTTGGTAATTGCAATGCCAATTGCGATTTAGTACGATTTAATATCGATATTTATTTCGAAATAATGTATCGAGAATACAATCGGTAAGTATACAAGCAAATAGTTCCGGTGAAGTGAAGATTCGGCAAATGTTGTTTGATATTACTTCCATGTCTTAAAATATCTTAATGACAATAAAAAAATTAAGGGAAAATTTCTAGAAAATTCTTGAGGCGTTCTGATAGTTTTCGTACAGGAAATCTGCACATTAATATATTCCTGAGTAATCTATCTGATGCTTGAAAATCCTTTAAAGTAACGTAAAGGTTATAGGAAACGGCAAATTTTTACAGCATATCTTGTATTTTAGTATCAAGCATCCTTTATGCTAATAAATTAATGCTTGTTTTTCGCATTATATTAGGCAATGTTTCTGCCGAACCAACTTTTTAGAGCGGATATATCTAAAGACCTCCATGAAGTGAGATCGACAGAAGCGTTAGTGTGGTAATATTTTCTATAAACGAATTCGACAAATACACAGATTCGCTATGATTACACTGCAAAACTGAAGTTAAAAAGTTCGTACACATTTTCTCTTGTATACTATTTTTAAGTAGATAAGTACTTTAAAATAATTTAGTTATTGCTGTAATACTTTTAATCATCGTTATCTTTAGGGTGCCTACATATTAACCATCTAAGTGTACGCATATTTAGTTATTTGTTGTCTTTAACATGAAATTGTTCATACTCTTTTTTATTTTTACATGCGTAAACAAATCCACGAATAATGCCTAGTCAAAGAATTCATCATTATAACGAGCATCTATATAATTACATTACATCATAAGTAGTTAGTTACAATTATTTGGCGTATTGCATTACGAAGGCACAAACCAATTAAATAAATTATCCATAAATGATCACTCGTTTATAATGCTTTCATTGATATTAAACTACTTTATACGTACGTATCGTCTACGTATTGTATCATGATTCATTTGGTACAACAGTTTAAAATTACACTTTTTCTTACATTTCTATAGCTTTTATGCAGAAATACTGAATAGTAAAGTACGTAGGTATAGTTAATAAAGAATCTATGAATAGTGCACATATTCAGGTGTTCGCGATGCCATTTCGATTATATAGTTAGAACGTGTTGCGGATGCAGATTTTTGACATCGATGCGGATACGGATGCGGATGTCAAAATCGATGCGGAAACTCCGCAACTGCGGATGTTGATGAAAATTGTTCATCTTATTTAATAAAAATTATCTAATATACCGCCTTCGCAGGTTCAAGCATGTTTTGCAAAGGTTCATAAATTAAACACGTACTACTGAACAACTGATTTCTTTCTTATTGTAACCTACCATCTGCGTTGATTATTGCGGATGCGGATGCAGATGTCCAAATCGATGCGGAAGCTCCGCAATTGCGGATGCGGATGCGAATATTCGCTACATCCCTGGTTCCAACTACCCGCGGGATTGACCAGCGTTTCGCCAGTTATGCCTTATTACAAAAAAAATAGGTATTTCGTGCTTCAACCAGCACATAATGTTGTTAGTTTCTGTATGATATATTAAATAAAATATAGTAAAAAGTGAGCATCGGCTATACCCTAATATCAAGGATATTACTCACACTTTTCCTACTCTAGGAGAATGGAATTAAATAATTATATCTTTAAGTAATGGGAGATGTAGATAATATGTACCTACATGTCCTATTTAGAGAGCAAAACGCAGCAACTATTTTACTAATCTTACCCCTTACCGATTTTTTGTAAAAGGTATTTCCCTAGGCAAGCCAGCTCATTTGTGCAATCAAAAAAGGATTAGTAATGAATTAATGATATATAAATATTCTGGAAAATGACTGCAGAAATGGCGTACCTAGCTGGCTTGCGATCGAGATGTCACATCGGTATAATAATATGATATTTTTGTGCTGGAGCGAGTCTCTCTTTTGCTAAAACAGAGAAGTAAGAACAGGATTAAACTGCCAGTATGGCTTAGTAGTTGTTGCATGGATAGCAATGCGATTATAATACTTCTTGCATTGCAAGCTTCTACAAGCTACGGAACATGCTTACTATTAGGTGTGCTAAACTAGCTTTAAATATTCTTGCACACACCTTACTATAATACATCTAAATGTGCAACCAAATGGCACAACAGTTATTTTATCTAGAAACTTGGTCAACATAACGGTTTTGAATAAGTATTCTTATTTTTTTATTTTATTACATTTATATTGCATAGTTATTTAGAACATAATTTTTACAGATATTTACATAATTAGATATTTAAGAAAACCTAATTATTATTTTAATATTATTTTATATCCTGTATTTTTTGTAACAAACATAAATTGTGTTCTGCAATATATAACAGTTTTACCATAATCATACATTTACCACAAAGAGAATAATATAAATTGTTAAAATCCAGTTTTATGTAATTAAAATATTATTTTTGATAGAGTGCTAGACCGCAGTAATGAATGTCACTGCTGTGCATAGAAGGATATTCATCAGTTTATAAATAATTAAGAATTTAATTGCTTAGATTTATAATATAAATATTGCATACAGACAAAGTTAATAGTTTTAAGCCATTTGAAAATAATATAATCTTGTACACATTACACATAATTTTGCCATTAACCTAATGGCTAAACTCTATGTAAAGAAATTGCAATGGCATTTTTATCCTTATTTAAATATATATTTTCCTTTAGACAACACATTAGGTCTAACTCATTCGGCATATTATATCTTCTGAAAAGTAAAAAAGTATAATTCCCAAAGGTAAATATTTAAGTAAAAACTTGCATAATATTTGTTTTACCGAACAACTTGTATGAATACACAATAGTACTTAATAAGGTAACAATAGTATTTATAAGTCATACAATACATATCGAAAGGTCGCGGTATGTTTTTAAGAATTATTTTTCATGCTTTTAATGTACCTATTCCATATGGATATATAATACATCTATGAGTGTAGTCCGCAAATTATGTTAGTTAAAAGCCTAGATTTTAAATTATTGTTAAAATTGCGATCATTTAAAAACTATTGAGTAATTATTATCAATTATTTATGGTGTAAGTAATGTAATCCGACTGCAAGCTGTTAGTCTAATTAATAAAAAATAAAACTTACCGTAATTTCTTCAGATACACCGCAAGTATGAAACTTGAACATAAACTAATTTATTTATAACCGATGAGCATTCTGGTTACCTTATTAACTGAAGTTTTATTTAAATAAACTCAAAAACACTTCACTGATGAGTACGGTACAACATCACCTCAAAGCGATGCAGTGTTGACAAATACGCTGCTGTCAAGTTTGACACTGACAGTCTGCAACGTTTTGTTATTCCGTTTATCTTGTAGGACTACAGATCTTTTGAGTCAGATTATTTTTACTAAGTGACGTAACTTATGCAATAAAATAACCCAATGACATACCATAGTAAATCCTATTTACTAACAATACTACTAAGTTACAGTTTGTGGTGCTATGTTACTTATTGGATCCGACGTATACACACTAACAACTTTTAATTTTCAATATTGTAACGCTGATTTTGTTTTAATTAATTTGTTTAAGTTTTTGCTTTATTGCAGTAAAAGTTGTGACTTATGAATAAATGTTTGGCAAGATGAAGCCAGCGTAGCACAAAAAAAAAGATACAGGCGCCAACAATATTTAATATACAGTGACCACGAGAAAATATAAATACAATATATTATATATTATAATATTACCTC
The DNA here is from genome assembly GCA_963564715.1 of Catocala sponsa. Classification (NCBI taxonomy): domain Eukaryota; kingdom Metazoa; phylum Arthropoda; class Insecta; order Lepidoptera; family Erebidae; genus Catocala; species Catocala sponsa. The sequence continues at coordinate 16,922,549 of OY751333.1, forward strand.
GTTGACCATGTGACATAGTTTGCGTGTGACTGTTAGAACCCAGGTTTAAATTTTGGATCGAGTGAAGTTAGAGTTATTGCAGTTTCGTAAAAATATTCTTGGTACAGAGTCTATCCTTTAGAAATAGCACAGTTCTAAAGGAGACTGGGGGGTTTCTTAGGAGCGTTCGGCCTGGTCACCTACACTGATAATTTCAATGTTTCCCGATAGCATTATTAATTAGATTGTAACTTTTTCCAAAAACTTGTCTGAGAGTAGATATAAGACATTAACTTATGACATTGACATAAGGTTAGGTCAAAGTGTGTATGTTAATTCACTGATATGACGTGAATATTATACTTTATTTTATTATTATATAGGTTCCAAGCTTAAATCTTAGGTTCAATATGGTTCAGGAAGCAACTGTGCTTGTAATCTATGTTTATAGTTTAGAAACGCCGCCGTTGGCGCGGGATCACAGCAACAACGTCAGATAACAGCTGACAGTAAAGTAGCAGTTTGATGCCAACCTAAAAAAACTATTTACTGTTTTTTTTTAGTATGGCTACAAACATGAATTATCGATTACAGAGATATTGAGTGAATAATCGATTTCAAAAACCTGTGATTTGAATTGAAAACCTTATAAAATATCTCATTACCTTGGGCAACACCTACCTCTAATAATTTGTGATTTAAGTAATAAAGGAACCAATCTCATTAATGTACAAAGTGGGAGTGTATCAATTATAATATATGCAAGTATCGATTTTTCACATTGTAGCCGCTAACTTGGAAGTTATTTTTCTTCTCTTAGACAAGTACAGGTACTATTTCCAGTAAGAAAATAGTTAAGAGTAGGTAAATATCAACTTTTGTTTCGTAAGTTTCATTTCTGTGGGTGTTCAGGCCGAAAACCGCCAGTCTCCTTCCATGCTGCTACTAAGCATTACTTGACAGAAAAACCCAATAAAATTTTGCCTGACCCGGAAATCGAATCCGAGAACTAATGAATATAATACTCTCCTAAAATATATATGGGCAAATATTATAATATATTTAAAGAGTAAGAATATTTGAAGCGTAATTACTTAATTATATAAATGTCCTCATACGCATAGCAGCTAATGGCTTAGCTTTTAGATAATATATTATAATTCTATCAATACGGTATTTTAGCATTTTGGTCAGTTTAATTATATTATTGTCAATGCAATGTTTATACTGAATTCACATGTAATTTTAAAACTTAATAAATATTATTTTATAATTCAGAAAATAATATTTCTCCATAATTAGGTGGCAATCAGATATAGTTAAAATAGCATTGTGTCTGGTGTCTGGCCCTCTACAATCAATAATGTTTCAAATTATAAATAATATCCAGCTTAGTAATTTGTTTAGCTGCAAATTTGTTCTGTAAGTTGAGTTTACGATAGGTTGTTCGCTCTGTATAATTACTTTGCATTAGCATTATACTAAACTTTGGTTTGCTATAAGAATTGCTACAGGCGCGTTGATATTATATTATTACGGTATGCAATAAAGGCACATAATAAGGTATTTGCGGGTTTAGTGCCAAAAAAAAAACATACCAGTAACCTTTTTTATTGGCAAATATGAAAGTCGAGGGCTCATAGCCAGATAGATACATTTGCAAATTTGATAAGGCTTGGCTGGGCTTTTAAGCAAGAACCAATTTGAGCAGTGTGACTGGTCGGGCTTTAATCGCTGCCACATCTTCATAAATTCTTGTCTCATTAGGTTCAGTGACCTTAAACTGAAAGCGTTCGCAAGTGCAGAGGGATCACAAGCGCAATGCGGAATCTGTAAAAAGCAGCATACCTGTGTGCTGATTTTATAGCAAGCAAAAAATACTAGGTTATTGACAACTATTGTAACTATTTCTGCAGGATAAAAATACTCTATTGCCCTACTTCTCTAAATTCAATTCTATTACACCCATCGTCCGTGTGTCTACCGTTTTACGCATTAGATAATAATAATAATAAGTTTATTTGGTTAATAAAAAAGATCAAAGTACACAAAATTAGATGTGACACTGAATCCCGCACTAGGATACCCTGTGTTGCGGGTATACTTAATACATTTTTGTTTGTTCTCTCAAGGTTACCTTAAAACTAAATATGGTTAAAGAGATAATTAGAATACAACACTGTAAGAGACTGGTGCCTAAGCTTGGTTACAGAAAATCTGTAATATACAGGTCACTAGGTCTTACTCATAGTCCCGTAGCTAATACTCAGATTTTAGTTACATAGACGTATGTTGTAGTTACGTGGCCGTGGGTACACAGCAAGAAGTAGAATCTTCAATATAGCGTTGTACCTACCTTTTATAGAGCTGACCGCATTCTTGACTCTACCCTAAACAGAAATTTGTCACTCCGTTTTATTTTGGTTATATATCTTACTTTCCTTTGTCTGCCACCTGCGCCATTTAATCCTCTTTCAGGGCCAACCAATACTACTGTTACAAACTTTGTAACTTTTTGTCAGCCACGTTCGTACGTTATGTTAAGGGTGATGTCAATAGTCACGATCTTACCTTTTGAAAAGTGCCTCCCAGTCTGTTGGACATTTCTCACAAAGTTACGGTTCAGGAATTTGCTAAACATATTGAGTCTGCTTTAGGTATTATTCAAGGGATCGAACATTCTAGATTATTGACTGGCTTAACGCAGAGTCTGTACCTGTTTATTTGACATTTTAAAGGTATGTAGGTAACGTTTGCAAATACAACAGCATTATTGTGATATGATTAGACAAATTAACTATTTTACTTACTTACTTAGGTAGGTATACTCACTACATTTTAATATTTCTTTTATATTTTACTCTAGATGGATTCACGGCTTCATTTGCACGAATATGAATCATTTAACAGTCGTTCTTTAAAACTGACTTCCTAACTAACCTAACCTAACTAATATTATAAATGCGAATGTGAGTTTGTTTGTTTCGCTTTCAGGCCTTAATTACTCGACAGGATATAGAAAAGGACATAGGGTACCTTTCATCTAGAAAAAGTACTATTCCCGAGGGATAGAAAATTGACATAAGCTACATTTTCACGAGCGAAGCCGCAGTCAAAATCTAGTATGTAACATTTAGAGAATTGATTTAAATAAATATAAGCCAAACTTAGTAATAAAACAACAGTTTGTAGGTAAAACCTATTAAAAATTTATTTAAATTAAAATCTTCTACGTTCAACATTTATTCGCAAAACCATTTAAAATCTTATATTAAGTTACTCTTGTATTGGTAACCTAACCTTACCTAACTGCGTCCCACTGCTTCATCCAGGATTCTAAAACAAAAGAAAACAAATGAGTTGCACATAAATTCAGTTGAAATAAAAGAGGCACGTGGTCCAATAGCGGCCGAAAACGGTTAAAATGTATGTGGTCATACATACATATGTATGTCGGTCGAATCTGAAACGAGATAAATCACAAAGCAGGCGTTATGCACATAACTCTCAGCTTCGGACTCCGACCACTTGACATTAGAAAGGTCTTGCCCCTGCCAAAGAATTAAATAGTTCCTTTGTGTCTAGATAGGCCGACTTAGAAGAAAAATAATACTAGTCATTAGACAATGTCTGATATTCATAAATAAGCATCTCGTAGGCATTCGTATGGCACTGTACCAAGTAACTATATAGGTATGTCGTATTCAGGACGTGAGTAGAAGAAACATATAAAGCTTGTACATGTAAATTATGCGCGGCAAACCCTCGAACATTGGCTCGCGCGGCGGCCGGCCGCGGGGTCGCCGCGCGCAGCAGCTCGAACATTGCCGCGCTCGAACGTGTCGCGGAGCGAACTGATCATTGTCGGTTTATGATGCCGCATCAAAGGAGCTTCAGTCGTCTGCTCGGAGCAGGTGACTGAAGCTCCTTTGATTTCGAGCAGGCTTGTCGCGCGCAGTTGGGACGTTTGTGGATTTTAAAATTTGCTCGCGTGGCAATACGCAGAATGGAGAACGAAAAGTGTCGTCTACTCATAGGTACGATTATATGGCGCCAATGATTTGTTGTGGAACTAACTGGTCTGGCTATCTGCCGCGGATATTCGAGATGGATCGCTTGTCGCGCGCGGTAACCGCGATCTACTTAAATTCATATCTTTATTTTGGCTCGCGCGGCAAATGTACGTCTGCAATCTGCTCTAGTCGAACATAGGCTCGCGCGGCTGCCGCGCGTAATTTATACGCATCTTTAGACTACCATGTATTTATTTAACCTGCTATTCTACATTTCTGCTACAGAATATTACTTTATAATAGGCGTAGGTACTATGACGATTTAATCGCTCTCGGCGATTATACACAACTTGCTATTTATAATCTATCTATATCTATACTAATATTATAAAGCTGAAGAGTTTGTTTGTTTGTTTGTTTGTTTGTTTACTTGAACGCGCTAATCTCAGGAACTACTGGCCCGATTTGAAAAATTCTTTTAGTGTTAGATAGCCCATTTATCGAGGAAGGCTATAGGCTATATATCATCACGCTAAGATCAATAGGAGCGGAGCACCAATGAAGAATGTTTCAAAATCGGAGAGTATTTTTTCCTTTTGAGAGCTTCCGCTGCGTGCGCTGCGTAAACAGTTAAAGTTTCGCAAAAATCATGTAAGGCAGAATTGTTCCCCTTTAAAAGTTCTAAAAAAAGTCCGTGACAGCATATGTCTATCTTTTAAGGTTGGCTCACTATAACCATTTTTATGCTAACGAAATTTGTTCTAAAATAATGCATTATTTGCGAAGGTATTTTTATAAACATGATATTAATCCTTATCCAAATAAATACGTTATTCATCACAAGTATTTAATTTAAAACAAAATTGTCCTTTACATCATTCGATTTCAATGAATATCTTAGGAGATATAGCAGTTTTAAAATAACATCGCAGCAAAATAATTACCCATTACAGACATAGTACAAACGATGTTTCTCCTGGCTTATTCTGCGTGATTACTACTGGTTCGATTTGAAAAATTCTTTTAGTGTTGGATAGCCTATTTATCGAGGAAGGCTATAGGCTATATAACATCACGCTACGACCCACGGGGGCGGCGCAGTAACGATAAACGCGGGTGAAACCGCGGGAACATCTAGTATATATATATAAATGAATCCCATAACTTGAGAACGACTTTACCGATTTCAGTTATCTCTTTTTTAGTTTTCTTATACTTTCTAGAAGGTTCTTACGGAAAGAAATGTTAAGAAATGTGCAGAAAAATGGATAATTTCAGAAAACCTAAGGACTATTTTAACCTAGCGAGTTTAGATAGGACAACGTCAGTCGGCTCAGCTAGTATTAACCTAAATATAAATTGTAATATTTAAGTAGTGCTTTTTTTAATAGTGTTAGGTTTAATTTGAATTATGCAATTCGATAATATTATAATTTTATTATTGTAGTGAAAATAATAATATGAAGACGGTCTTTTTTACTATGGCCGCTCATGCATTAGTGGTAATCCTTGTTGCGAAGTGCCTTCAATTGAAACAATCGATCTATACTAGACACGTAACAACTATTTTTGAAACAGTTTTTGTTACTTTAAAATGCCTATTAATAATTTAAAACATGATTAGTAGGTACATGTTTTAAGTTTTGTTGCAAACTGTATTGATATGTACTTCGAAAAGCAGATATCCTAGACCAAAAACAGAATTTCAATTATTTGGGACATCAAATATAATGTCGGTATAATATTTTATGCTATTATAGTCATCAAAATGTAATGGACTACATCCAAATTAATACTTTTTATAACCTGACAGACAAGCCACGAAATAGAAATCCATATAGCTGGAGTTAATATTATAATCTATAATATATGGCAATACTGACCGATGACCTTTCTAGACGTAGACATTTTGATTCCAAAATAGTATTTATTGTCAATTCCTAGGATGATGCAAATTAAAAACGGATTTTAGAATACGTCATTCATCATTTATAACTTTAGTTCGTTTATAAAAGGAACTCACATTATCTATTAAACTTACATTAGCCACACATTTGTTTATTTGTTTTGTTTTTATTAGCGAATAAAAGGTAGGTAGTGAATGAATAGATTTATTTATACATAGTATATCTTACTTTATAGAAATGATGTAATTGAATTAAAAGTAAGGAAGAGATATTATATCAACTAAAAAATGTTTCGTTTTGTTATAGTTTTTGTTCATATCCGCGTTTTTCTTGATTGAGGTGGTTTTTAATGGTTTCGTATTAAACATCGCAAAAACGGCAACCTAATAATATTGTCATGTCTGTCTGTCCGTATGCTAGAGCTTTTTTATTCGAAGACTATTGGCACTATGTGCCCTACGTGGCCACAACTTAAAGGGGAGTCGTATTCTATGGAGGTACTACAGAATATTGGTAGAGTAAAATTGAGAATTTATTTTTTGAGTGTGACATTCCATACTACTAAATACTGGTTGGGATATATTCTAGTGCACACAAGTCTTCAAAAAGGGCCCAAAAAAGATAGAGTTTTAACATTTTATACTTCTTTATTAGCTGTTGTTGGTGGGATATATTCTGCTAAAGTCGTTAAAGTATGTCTGCTTCCGTACCCACTCTAAGTTTTAAACTATAGATATTATAGTTACAAATCAAAAAGGCGACATAGTAAGTGGTATTTTAATATTCTTTAAAGGAAAATTTGTTGGAGTAAAGGTATATATGATATAAAATATGCGAAAGCAAATCTAAACTATTTGTTGATCACAGAAATTTTTGTGCCTTGTGGGGATTGGGATTGGGGATCGAAGATCGACCGCCAAAACCACTATATGCACAGTCTATATGTATAGATATGATTGTTGATGTTAATCTAAGTTCTTTCCAGTATTACTATGTCTGTGTTTTGTCCCTAGTCCCAGTCCCGAAATTGTGCGGAGAGGTTATCAGTAGGACCTAATTTAATTCATTATGCTCGCCTTGTGTCGACCCTTCCACGACATGGCGAAAATGTCCCTATGCAAAATTCTTTAACCAGAGATTATTAATGTGCCTAAATTTAACAGCCATTTATTTCCATACGGTTTTCGTTTAATGAATATTTTAGTAATTAAAAAACAAATCGAGAGCTTTCAGGTTTCTATCGATCCCATCTATTTTAATTAGGGTTCGGCGAACATCTATTTTAATTTAATCTATCGAATAAAATTCAAAGCGTGCTTTTTGATTATTGATAGGAACTTCATCTAAAATAAAATGCAATAAGGCTAAACGCACACTATAAGTACTCGGAAAAGTTGTATTGTTTTATTTGCGCCTTTTGACGACCCGAATCTTATACTGTGTAAAGCACAAATTGTTTCGTAATTGTAGTACAGATTCTCACTTAAATTATTTTAGTGTACCACTACTGTATCTCAATATTGTACCACAGACGTGTACTACGATATCGACGAGTAAGCCAATCAGAATGCAAAATTTGAACACAATCCTGTTACCGACCGGTCTTGGTGTTTTGCCGGACGTACTGTGTCTCATAAACGTATCGATATTGAAGGTGTTCACGTGTGTAATCAAAATATAGCTTTGTTATTGACAAAGTATGTAAGAATGGAAATAATTTAAATGCCATATGTTATTATAGTAAGATATATTGTAATATTGCTTAAACTACGATATTACGTCGAACTTTCGGTAATTTTAATAGTGTTATAGCAAATTATGGTGCTCTTACACTATGCAGGTATTTAGCGCGGGTTATATATGCATAGACGACTCATTCACTCCATTCTAGTACTTCTCATTGCGCGCACTACGCGCAGCGTATGCAAGGATCAGATGTCAGTCAGTATTATTGGATTCTTCAGTCAAAAAGCGTTCCATCGCATTGCTTAAAACCATACTACTACTAGTTTAGAAACCAGTGTCCAATTTTTCTAACTTCCCATAGTACAACCTTTATATGTAGGTACTCCATAATTATTGATGCCTGTTCTGTTTTCGTCTTATATATTTGTTAAAAAAAACGGTAGGTGAATTTCCCCTACAGCATTTATACGATGGCAAAATCACGGCGTAAGACAGACTATGCAATCTCATGATATTGTGGCTACATGTTTTATTAAAGAAAACCATGATACGTATTTTTCTGCAATGCAGATTTTGGGTTACCACGTATACGTTCTGAAATAGAGGCTGTTTGGTTCACTGTTATCGTTATCTCGAAATTGTCTTAGCGTGAAAATACGGGTTAGTCTTACTATTCCGTGAACGTACTAAGCGGCAATAAAATAAAAAAACTGCTTCCAGGTATTCGTACCTATGTAGTCTTGTTTATGGATTATAAATATACACAAGGTAAGTTCTATAGAACTTTGGCGTGTTCCAAATGTCAGTTATAGGTAGTAGAGCCTCGCTGATTTCAGCTTGAATGGGTCGGCTCGACCGGGGAAGGACTACCCTATCAAAAAATATCGACGTGAAATAGCAGTATTCCTACTGTTGTGTTTCGTTCGGTGAGTGAGAGTGCCGGAGGCATAATCACCCTCTTCCCCCTTTCCGCTCCTTCTCCTTCCCATTTCCTTTCCTAAAGGGTTGGCAACGCGCAAGTGATACCTCTAGTGTTGCAGGCGTCTATAGGCTACGGTGACCACTTACTATCAGGTGGGCCGTATGATTGTTTGCCACCTTAGTTGTATAAAAAAAAGAAAAGCTAAGAAGCTATAGTTATCTAGATAATAGCTTCTTATGATCTTATTCTAGCTATCTTATGAGAGCAAGAACAAGATCATCAACAATAAAAAATACTATTATGATATTACCTAAGACAGGAATGACGTAACGTTTATAATAGATCAATATATATATAAAAAAGTAACGTAATTTTTTGTGAAATATTATATATTATGTGTGTTTTATTAACACGTCTTTAAATATTCGTTACCCATAATATATACTATATACAAAACCCATACACACACACACGCACACACACACACACACACACACACACACACATTATAAACAAAAATCAAGAAATTCAGTATGTGGTTTTTAAAATTGTTAATAATATGTCATTAGCTTCTTATATATGTTGTAAAGAAATCTAACGATTATAATGTACATAAAAGGCTGATTCTCTTTTCTCAATTCTTCGTAAACAGTAAAATACTATATGTGGCAGCAATATACGGTACAATGGTGATTTCATATTTATCTAACCAATAACTTCGCAGTAGCGATAGTCTAGTAAGAGATTATTGATCTGCCAAGCCATTTTGATTTTTCGATGCTATATACCTAATAGTTAGGTAATTATTATCGTTCACTTCTACTGCCATAAAAAACATCATGACGAAACCTACATGTCTGAAAGTTCTCCATAATAACCTGCCCTGTGCTCAGCAGGGAGATAGTATAAAATAATTGATTATAAAATCAGGGATGATTGAAATAAATAGCTTTGCTAAAGTCATTATTCCATGAATAATTATTTTTATATAGGTATTCTTGTAATTCCCGCTAAAGGAAACTAATCTAGATTTTTTATAAGACAATAGTTATGTAGGTACATAATAATTATAGTATCAAATAAATAATTTGAGTTTGAATTATCACAAACATTACTCGCAGTTTCAATTGTTTTAGCATAGAATATAATATTATGATACGGGTTTAAAAGTAGTTTATTCAAATGATTGATTAACAAATGCTTCTACCGTATACAAGATTTTTGAGATGATAATAAATTATGTATTTTGTATTTATTGAAGTGAAAACTTCTTTAGCGGCGTTGTGCACTTTTTCGTTATGGGTAAAAAAATTTAAACTCGCGTCAGGATACGTGACCTGATCGAAAATTCGTAAGACGGAGGGAGAATTGTCATGTTTGTGTACGATAGCGCAATAAATGAATATTGTATTTTACCACATAAATGATAGTACTTTTATACTGATAATTAAAGCATTTCGTGCAAAATTATTCCCTAACCATTCCAAAATATCAAAACTAAACGTTTATAAAAATATCAAAACGTTTATATTCAAATTTTCACTTCTGCCGGCACTCCCGGAGTGCAACTCGTTGTTTTTATTTCTTTATGTGACATTCCATATTTTCTTTTTTGTTAGATTATTTGATTGTTTTTGTTCATTTTAGATGTTAAGCAACTAATGTATAACGTGTGGTTACCGCGATACAAGCCTCGAGCTTAGTGCGGAAGCCGCTGACAATTATAAAAATGTGTAATGTATTAAATAGAGAAATAAATAAATAAATTTTATATTTTGTTTATTGTGTGACATTCTTTATTCCATTGACATGTTCTTTTTTGCTATTCTGTATGTTATATCTTTACTTGATGATTTAACTGGCATTATGCATTTTACTATTCTTGTTCGATATTCTGAATTAGACACTATCTAATTGTTATATTTAATTGTTAGACTAATTTGTTAAATTAATAATATAAAATATACTGAATATAATTCTTTAAAATAATAATTCCCACAGAAATTAAGAATGTATCAGATAAATTACCTAACTGTTATCCAAAAAACATTTGTACGTCAGTTAGTGGCAGAATATGGACAGAACTACCATGTAATTTTGTCATCAATTGTGTACTCAAATTCTGACAAATAAATGATTTATAATATTTATTATTATATTGCATATTGTGACTAAACGTTTAAATTTATCAACGACTTTCGGCCTCGATGGCGTAGTGGTTAGTGTAATTGACTATCATGCCTGAGGTCGCGGGTTCGATTCCCGCACAAGTCAAACATTTGTGAGCATGAACATGGGTGTTTGTCTCGGTCTGGGTGTTTCTATGTATAATATGTACGTGTTTACAAAAAAAAGTATATATGTATGTTTATCCATTGTCTATTACCCATAGTACAAGCTTTGCTTAGTTTGGGCTAGATGGTGTTGTGTGTATGTGATAGAATATTATATTATTATTATTATTACTTTAACTAAACGTTTAAAACGAAGAATATTTATGTATTATTTAAATTAAAAAGGGTAATATAATTATCAGTTACAATATAAAATAGCACAGCTATTTATTTTAACTTATATATATAGTAAATTGTGACAGGCTACTATAAGAAATAGTTATAACGTACAGAGGGACGAAAATATTTAAAAAAATTGCGTTATTAGCAGCGAGCGACGTGATTTTCTTTTAATACTTTTGATGGCTTTGATTTTATTGTGCTTGGCCTGCTTACTGCATGCGGTCAATACTCCATAATCAATATCATTATTATATATTCATTATTCGATGTCAAATAACATCAAAACTGTATTAACAATTATGCTAATGAACACGAGAGGAAGCCTATTTAATGAACATATAAAACAGATTGATTCTAAAGTAGGTATACGGTTTGTTTAATAGCGACGCGTAATGTTATTTTGTTAGACACTTACCTATGGTTCCCTGGCTCCAAGGAAAAGTGATCGTTCACTCATAGATAAGTCCGTAAATAAGTTGATATCAGCAACGGAACTGAATTCCTTGTCACTATTTATTCTATTGATTTCCTTCAAGCCTTCCAGAAACGTGTAGAAATGCTGTACCTTGTCTTCTTTATTTTTATATTTCTTGCAATAATCTTGGATGAATTTTTCGAATAGTCTTTGTGCATCTGCCAGGTTGTATATTGGTTTTGACTGCTCTGCTTCTTGTTCGAATCCCACGTTAGGATCAGCATCGTCACCGTAGTCAACATCTTCATCGTAGTCATCTCCCGGTGGTACAGCGGTGTTCGTGATTTGTATTAAAACTAATGTTACAGTAATTATAACTAAATATTTCATTTTATAGCGTTTCGATACGAGAGGTCGCGGTAATCAGAAGACGTCTGAACGTTTATGTTTAACAACAGCGTATGAAGTCTAACCTCGGCAACCTGTTTGTTATAAGTAAATTATATGTATACACATGCGTTTTTGCAACTTGATCAATTAACTTTATATTTATTCTTACTATTTGTTATTTCTTTTACTTAATTATAACTCTTAGTCTTGATTCTGTTTTTTTTTTGTAATACACAACTCCAATTAATATTGGAGTTGTGTATTACAAAACAGCATTCCTAATGGAATGTTGTTTATTTCGATTTTACAATACTTCAAACAATGGACGCAAAGTACTCACGTATTTAGTACAACTATTTGCAAATCACACAAATTTTGTATAATATAACCACCTGTGCAGTTAGATATAAAATATAGTTTATACCTTCAGTTTATTCTGTGTGATATTAATGACGTAACATATTCCTTAATTTAAATAACACGCAATAAAAATGTAATAAGTTCTGCAAAATTATATTGATTACGCTTTTAATTCGCATAACATTATTGGTTGGCGTAATATGTAGATTATAGTGCAAACAGTATGTATTTTTATTATTAAGTGCTACATAATTAAGCATCAATATTTACCTACGTCTTTGATAAATAAGCAGAGTTAAAAAAAAAGCTGTCTAGTAGACTAAAGGCCACCGGTTGGTATTTATATAAATACTAGATGTTCTCGCGGTTTCACCCGCGTTTATCGTTACTGCCTATAGCCTTCCTCGATAAATAGGCTATCCAACACTAAAATAATTTTTCAAATCGAACCAGTAGTAATCACGCAGAATAAACCAGGAGAAACATCGTTTGTACTATGTCTGTAATGGGTAATTATTTTGCTGCGATGTTATTTTAAAACTGCTATATCTCCTAAGATATTCATTGAAATCGAATGATGTAAAGGGAAATTTTGTTTTAAATTAAATACTTGTGATGAATAACGTATTTATTTGGATAAGGATTAATATCATGTTTATAAAAATACCTTCGCAAGTAATGCATTATTTTAGAACAAATTTTTTTAGCATAAAAATGGTTATAGTGAGCCAACCTTAAAAGATAGACATATGCTGTCGCGGACTTTTTTTTAGAACTTTTAAAGGGGAACAATTCTGTCATACATGATTTTTGCGAAACTTTAACTGTTTACGCAGCGCACGCAGCGGAAGCTCTCAAAAGGAAAAAATACTCTCCGATTTTGAAACATTCTTCATTGGTGCTCCGCTCCTATTGATCTTAGCGTGATGATATATAGCCTATAGCCTTCCTCGATAAATGGGCTATCTAACACTGAAAGAATTTTTCAAATCGGGCCAGTAGTTCCTGAGATTAGCGCGTTCAAGTAAACAAACAAACAAACAAACTCTTCAGCTTTATAATATTAGTATAGATTGTGATACTACCATGTAGATATAGGTTATATTAATCGAAGATATTATTTTATTTCGAAGCAAAGTAGCATTCGCCTCTGTGTCGTGTCCGTCTCTCCTCTCGGAGGGGGGGGCGGGATAGTAGGGATTCTTTTTGTAGTGATGACCATTGGGTAGGTCTTGTCGTATAGTGGCCTGCCGTTTCATACGGCGGGCCGTAACCTAGGCGGGGTCGCGACCGCATGTGAAAGTTAGTCGCGCGGCCCCGCCGATAGTGGTTTGTCTAGGAACACCGTGGTAGGTTTAGTCGGTATTCAGGGAGGTACATTATACTTATTCCATCTTTCTATTTTACCCCGGCGAGTTCGACATAACCCCTTCGCCCGCCCCCGCGGAGGGTTATGCGTCAATTCATTCCCCACATAAAAAAAAAAGAGTTAGCGACAGCACTTTTTAAAAGTGAAATGTAGCCTATGTTACTCGGCGATACTGATAATACAGCTTTATAATATTTAAAAATATTTTAAAATGTGCGAGTAGTTTTTGATTTAATCTTACAAACAAGCAAACAAAAAATCAAATCTTTCCTTTCCTCTTTAAAATATTAGTACAGATAATAGTATAATAGGACCGTGTTGTTACAAAAAAAGGCATTAAAAAAATTATGGTACTTTTGTAATATTAATTGGGATCTTTTAAAGGGTAGCCTAAAGAAAAACTCTAATAATTATAGGCACTTTAATTAAAATCTGCACAATGTGTCAATTAATGTAGCTGTAGAACCGGAAATTTAATGGTGCAAAGTATTATCGCAGGTGGATCGTAAGTTACGCACGACATCGCGGGCCAAAGTTCTTATCTTATCTTTATATCCTTCTTCTGTACGTGTGTACCTATGACACTAAACTCCTCCTAAATGACTAGACCAATTTTGATGATAATGAATTTTTGAGTGGGTTTCTAAATGGTTAAGATTCACATCTGGACCCAGTAGGAGGCGCTGCGATCTGATAGGTACTTGGATTTTTGTTTGTTCGGGCTGGACAATGTCTGTTGCCTTCGCATGGTAGGTAATCTATTCTTGAGTCTAAGCATAAAACCATAATCAGCCATAGTTGTCTATGGCTGAATGCAGTTTTATGCTTACACTACACAAAATAGAGCTCGGTTTTTAAGTATGAACGGTGAGCGGTTTAGCGCAGTTAGGCAATTGTATAAACTATAGACACTGCGAACGTTTCTCGATCAGATCGGAGGCGTTCTGGACAAAGGCCAGGTTAAGAGCTCCTTGAACCGACGGGCGCGTATAAGGAATGTGATGAAAGTGAATGAAGCCAGAGAAGTGTGTCAGGATCGTAGCAAATGGAAATCCGTAGTCTCTGCCTACCCCTCTGGGAAACAGGCGTGAATCTATGTATGTATAGACACTGAATGAGTATTGAGAATCCAATAACAATTTCTAAAATCAAAATAAACAGATAAATTACCTTTCATTTGGTCCACCGTTGTAAAAGCTGATTACGCTCAGTGCAACAGCAGTCTGCGAGTGATGTGAATGCTTTAAGTCTATGTATTGGAAATTGGTTTTGATATGGAAAATAGAAATCTAATCTTTTTGTCAATGTATTATTATACATGTATTTTCAGTTTAAAATACTATCTGTTGTACAGTGTAAGCAACATATATAAGTAGCAGAATACTAAACACATTTGTAAAAGTATGATTATGATATTATTCTGTATTGTTAAACTTAATTAAATTCACTATCTTTTAACTATTACTGCTATATACACTGACAATTTTTGTAATTTTGAAATATAAAGTCAATCGAATTCACGTAAGTGTGTCGATCGATTTATATTGCTGACTGTATCTTTATAGTTATACAGGTACAATAGACAACATCAGGACCATAAAATATCGGATGCTTTCACTGAAATACGGCTCAAGCAGCTGGCTTGGACTAGATACTGTTTTTAAAAAAGATATCCGACAATCTTGGTGTGGCGGCCATGGAGACGACAGTGGCGGTCGGAGATAAGTAGAAAACAAAGCTTTATCGGCAAGCTGTAGGCACGTATACCGCAAAGCGCAAAGCCTTTGAATTACGTAGCGAACCCGGCTTGGCTCTCGCTTATCTGTCAACAAAACACCTACCTGCTATCTAACGAAAAGGGTGAATTTTAGGGATTAGTTTCAAGATCAGCGGCGTAACTATACAACTATATTATCGCAAATACCGTGATAGAGTCAGCATGTAAGATTTATATCATAAGATTGCTGAAAGGCTATGTACGAATAATAATTATTCCTTGCAAGTATAGAGATTTTAAAGTCGCTCAAATTAAGCGTTTGTGGTAAAACACTTATTGTATAGAAGCATCTAAAGGTGACAGAGCATGGCAAAAGCATATAACAAACCAGGAAATAATTTTAGGTAGCATAGACAGTGTTAGGGACTTCGTATATATGAGACGTAAGTTACAAACGCGACGATATGTAAGATATGATTCTACTACGACTGAGATGCGAGGTCCCTTGGGAGTTAGGAATAAGCATGCTTAGAGCACGTATTAAGCATTCGGCTCGAGCTCGGCACGCTACGGCTATTGTAAATTCTTGACGAACACAGGCATTTTAGGACATTCTCTTTGTATCGCGTAGCATAGAAATATCTTAACAGTTTCTCACTTGGATTATCAGACTGTATTCGTTGTATTGTTTTACATAAATATTATAACAATCTTTCTATTGCTGCACCATTACAAATATTAAGTTCATGAAACAATTGAAATGAACTAAATCAGTATTACTACTGGCGGCGCTGCTAGATAATGTTTCGCTATTGTAAATTCTTGACGAACACAGGCATTTTAGGACATTCTCTTTGTATCGCGTAGCATAGAAATATCTTAACAGTTTCTCACTTGGATTATCAGACTGTATTCGTTGTATTGTTTTACATAAATATTATAACAATCTTTCTATTGCTGCACCATTACAAATATTAAGTTCATGAAACAATTGAAATGAACTAAATCAGTATTACTACTGGCGGCGCTGCTAGATAATGTTTCATATGAGTATGTGCGAGAACTACTCGTATTAAGTCAAACTAAGGGTACTATTCTGTTATTAGTCGGTAGCGTCATTAGCCACTCAATGATGGACAATTTGCTGATATAAATTGCTGGTTTATTCATTTGTAATGGTGCAGTAATATCATAAACATACACTATTAACAATAAACATTTTAGTAGCTGCTACTAAATGTTTACATGAATAATGGAAACACAACATTAAATGGTTATATGCCATAGTTTGCCGAGGTCTTTCCAAGGAAAGCGCTTCGAAAATGAGTTCTTAAAAAAACTTCTTGCATAATAATGTGTTGCGTTAATTTTATTTATTTTAGGCTGTTTCGTCTCACTGCAGAACAAAGGCTTCTCTACACTCTTTGTCTCTTTGCCGGTCTGCGGCAAGCTAGTTCAACATTCTAGAAAAGAGCGCCAGCTCATGTCCTGTTACCTCTTGTATTATGTTATTTTAAGTCCATTGAGTTGTGGTTTTTGAAGACAGCAATTACGCGAGCTTAAAACATATCTAGTGACACTTCTGCCATCTCTATCAAGGACATAGAGGTGTGAGTCAATAAAATGTAAAAACTTAATACGTCTTTAAATTGAGCCGTTAAGGAAGTGAATTGTCAACTTAAAAACGCGGAACTGATTAAACAAGGAAGTCGGTTTAAGTAGTAGATGATATGTTACAAACTTCAAGTGGAATTTCCCGAGTACTTATTGTGTCGAAGACGCGCGCACATGTTAGCATTGTAAATTGGGTTAAGTTAGTTCGCGTTGTGTAATACTCACACTACACGACCAATTCTCTCTGTCTTAGGTACTTTGTTGGAACATGTCTATCATTTACCTAATAAATCAGGTTAACTATGTACAGTCTTCATATTTATATAACCTCACGCTTGTATTTCTCAGAAGAGGTAGTAGAGAGACAGGAATGTATGTTTAGGTCCACATTAGGGGGCGAATTACTAGGTACCAAGAATTCGTTTTGCTACTGAGAATATCCAAACACAGAAATACAATAACACTTTATCTTACCCCAGAATTAAATTCGAAAGCACGAAGCGTTAATTTATAGACAAATGATATTTATTCATCTATTACGTTTTTTCATTTTCATGTAAAACTATAGTGTGACTACTTACGCTCGCTTTAGTTGCGTAAAAAAGTGAGCACGCCATCTATAGAATCGTCCAATTCACTGGTATGTTGTTGAAATTATAGTAAAGTCGAACTATTATTCCAAAGAACACATTGCGCATTGTGTTGTCCATTTACAATGTCGATGGCATGGTCATCCAAACAAAATTAATTTACAATCGAAAATGTTGAGCGCTTGGTGAAAAAAAGAAACAAGGAATATGCTAAAAATATTTTGCAGGTACACTACGCAATTATAAAATAAAGGTCCTGCGTAAATTAGGTCCGAGCCTAGATCTGGAGCAGTGCTATTTTCTTAGTTATTTTTTTTGTAATGCTACTTTTACTAGGTGAAGTCTAAAAAGTGTGCTGGCAGCTAAGCAGCCAATGTTACCTTTGGCCTGGCGACACACCAAATCCCGGTGGTGTAAGTTACAGTTACCACCAGATGGGCCCGTATACTTGCTTTTTACCTTGAAATGCATCTGCGTATCTACTTACTAAGTATAATGTAAATGGATTGTAGTCTATCCTGTTAACAGACAAGACTGAAAAAAAATTATTGGTATCTCATTTGTTTAACCCTTTCACCACCACGTCAAAAAGCAAAGGCATGGTCTCGGCACCAAGCTACGATTTCATCTTTTAATTTGTCCTGTAGTCGTGACCGTGGCGTGCTGAAGACATTTTGCTGTGGTGGTCAAAAGGTTAAGCCAATTCAACACTTAATTATTATTTTCTAAAAGTGATTTGCCTATATAAACTATCATGACACGTCACATTACGACATGTAAGGCATTTGTGAATATTCGACTTTTCCTACTAATCACAAGCGTGATCAATTCTATATTTTGTGAACTCTCTTCACCTTATATGAGCCTCAACAATTAAAGGAAGATCTCCAATGAAGGAAGGTGAGACGAACAAACAGATTCGCGATGTTGTTTGCCACCTTGAGATTATAAAAAGTTGTTTATAGGCTTTAACATAATGAGTTATGCCAAATCATATGTTTTGATTACAATTTAGATAAAAAACATTATAAGAAAATTTGTTAATTTAATACCTACTTCATATTATTATGTTTAGATTACGTAGTGTAATCCTGATCTCAAATTAAGTGTAATCAAATGATTCATGAAGGGGATAGAGTGTAAATTATCTACGTATCGCCATCAATTTTAAAGAATTACTTAATAGAAGACTGAGAGAGCCTATTACCGTGTATCGTATTTGCAGACTTCGTGCTGCTACCAAGAATAATTCATTTTAGAAAGTCGCAATACTGCCAAACCTGAATATCATACTTCGACCTTGCGTTCGCAAACATAACCAGGAACTTTTACCACAGGACTATCAAGGCAGTATTTATTATAATTAGTATGAATTACTGATTACTTAAAAAACACATCATACGTACGAAGAACTTAGTTTATTCTCGTCCGACAAAAAAGTGTTCTTAAAATATACTTACGTGGGTATTTCTTAATTAACTTTAGCCTTTTATATCGGATGAAAGGTTAGCCATGTCATGTCCTGCGCCTATTTATAGCCTATTTATTGTAACGTACGATATAAAGAACTTATTAATTAGCCTCAGGGACGACTGCCAACGTTGCTAGCCGCGTTGGCCGGGGTGAGGACATGCGCGGCGAATGACCTAGGTCTTTGTTCTACTAAATTTAGGTTAATTCCTTATTTGATGCTTCATATAATTTTTCATGCGAAACTATAATAGTAATTAAAAAGTTGATAGATTGTAATGTCCATTCGAATCTCATGGGTATTTAAAAGGTCGCATATATTCGTAATTAGTTTGCACAGTGGGCTGACACGAACGTTTATAATAATTAACAAGCCATTTGAAAATTGGAAAAATAAACTTATTAAAAACCTCTTTTGTTGTTGAAAAATATACCTCATATGTTACTACTTTACATATACTTTTTGTGAGTGCCTTCGTGGCGCAGCAGTAGTGAATATTTGAATTTCTGTGCATAAAATCTCAGGTCTAATGCCCAGGTCAGATAAAGAATTATTGAGATTATCCATCAAAACATTCTCAGTAGCCGTATGGAGTCTGGAACTGTACCTGGTAGCGATGATGTAGGTACTCTTCCACTGTTAGGCGGAACCCCTAGCCCTTTGAGGATTAGTTAGTTAGTTAGTTGGACGTGTGTTATCCGCACTTAGCCCCACAATTGGGCCATTGTGCGTAAGTAACCGACGCGAAATATTGTTCGGCTACTCATACCACCCCAGCTCCATCCAGAAAGACAATAGGGGACCGATGTTGCGCAGTACCTTCATCGTTTCTGGACTGTTTAGAAATTTCGCCCGTTGGTTGCTCACGCTTTTACAATGTAGGAGCACGTGAGCCGGTATCTCCTCGGTCTCCATGCAGCCTCTACATAAGAGACTGTCAGTGATGCCGATGTTGAATAGGTGCCTGTTGAGTGAGCAGTGGCCTGTTATTATACCCACTAGGTGGCGTAAGGTTTTCCTTGTGGAATGTAGCAGTTTGCGTGACAAATGTCTTTCTAAGCATGGAAGGGCTTCCTTCGTCTGTCTACATTCCTTTGTTTCTATCCACTGTTTTTCGTGTAGTTCCGTGGTTCTATCGCATAACCATGTTTTGAGTTGGCAGAAGGGTATCGGGACAATTGGTTCGGGTCCTACCATTTTGGTGTTCGATCCTCTCTTTGCCAGTTGACCTGCAGCATCATTGCCAGAAGACTTGCTGTGGCCGCGTATCCACTGCAACGTTACCCGATTAGCCCTTTGAGGATATATGCATAGATGATGCATACCTCCTTTTCTTAAGTTTCAAGTACGACTCTAACACTTCGTAATACATATTGGATATCATTTAAGTTATTAAGCTATGCATGAATACTTTGACACATTAAAACGACTTAACAATAATATCCGTTAATACAAGTTCATAGTATTATTAAATTTTTTAAAGTTTGCTACATAATTTGACGTCATGATGTTCAATATAAGCACGATAACGATACTAACTTTATAAAAGTGGAGTTGATTCTCATTCATTTATTTATCACCAAAAGATCACGATATATTTCTTTCTTTCTTTGTTATTCTTTTTTTCTAAAAAGATTACTAGCAATTTCGCAAGATCAATGCATTTAAATTACCTACCTGACAATATAACAAATTGTAGACAATAACGTTAAATAGTAATATGTCTACCGTAATTTGTGTTCTTCACGCAATCCAGACTTTTTTCCTATTTGCGCCAATTTGCCACGAGACGGGTATCTCTGAGATAAACAGGAAAATATATATTTTTCGCACCCTTCTATGTAGGATATATGTTTGCAAGACTAACCGGATAAGTTGTTGCCAAATTAACCGAATATTTAACGTCGTGTGAATAGAATCTACCATCACTTCTGGTGGTCGTAAAAAGTAAGTTAGGAGATAACAAAAGACGGACAATGTCTTGTTGCATTACTTTATTAGAGGATTCATCGTGCTGGCTGAGGGGAACGTTTTATTGCATTTTCGACGCTGATGCTTAGCTATCTGTTGTTGTTACTATAGTCATGGGAAGCCATCTCAGGAAGGTTTTTGACTTTGAGCGTTTACATAAAGAAAACAGGCAGCTGGTGCATGTACTGTGCGCACAGAGGGTTGCTGTTAAGTCGAAATTTTATTAGGCATATACTCATGAAGACATTTAGTCTTGGGCATGATTTTGTATACCACCAAATATGGCAAATAAGTGGTTAATGTTAAGCTGCTCCTGTAGCCTACGTGTGTTACTTGTGTAATGACAGAGGTATCAGTCACGCGTTGGCGGTCCAACAGAAATATTTCTATGTCTTTCTTGAAAGACTGTAGTAGCTTTAGTGAGAGCTAGAGCAATATTTTGTTTATTCTTAGATACGCAGACGAAGCATGTAGCAATTACTTCTTTTACAGCCAAACAAAATACAGTAATAATAATGAAGATAGAACATGTTGTCTTTTGTAGATGCTATTTAACCTGTAGTATGTAGTTCTAAAGACATTTTATTACTTCATGCTAGATTATTTTTATTCTAACCTCACCAAATGCCCTCACTTATTTTACCTGCCTTTATCAATACATACATATGTTCTAATCATGACAGAAATTTTCGTTCTTCCAATAACCTCCTCTTACTTTATCCCTCTCATACTCATCTCTGGTCTCCTTCATTCTTATTTCTTCGTCCTGTCTGTTATACTGTGGAATGCGCTCCTTCTTGAAGTCAGGATGTCCACAAACCGTTACATTTTCAAGGTAAATGTACGTACTCTTCTCCTCGACAGTTTATCTGATTCTTCTCATCATTAATATAATACGTATGTATGTATGTATCTATATCTATATAAATACATATAATGAGTAGATATATATATTATTTAGATTATATAATATGTTTATTGGTATGTATATATTATGTACAAGTTTGTTCCATGCTACTGTATACACCACCTACTTCATTTTATCTCTGCATACGGTTGACTGGTAGAGAATGCCCTTGGCATTAAGTCCGCCGATGTATTGTTTTATGCATAAAGTTTAAATAAATAAATAATTCATATACATATAAATAAAATACCATAAGCTATGGTCGGTCTTTTTGTTAAACAAACTGCTTTGATGAGAAAAGACACAACATTAAAAAAGCACTGTATTTGGGCGCCGACGTCCGAACGTAGACGTAGAAATTAAAAGCAGTTTAATGTCAAGTTCGCCCAAGACTAGCAATAGGTAATAAAACACAGAGACAACTTCAATCCCAAACAGAGCTAAACCAATATTAGAGTTTGATAGTCCATGTTGAACGTGACAAATGGCAACACTTATCACAGTTTATAGTCACAGATTCACATAAATTGCTTGCCAAAAGTTTAATTTTAAAATTAAACGCTTTTGACTCAACTTCGCTTGTTTCACTTTGCATTACAGTTTAGAAATGCTAGCGCTGTTTGTGAAATAAATGCAGACGAGAAAAGAGCGCATTTCGGAATAAGGTATAAATATAAAGATGTCTAAGGTCAGGGTCTAGACTGGATGACTTTTCAGACATTGATATTCTTCGAAACTAAGTCTATGCGCTAAAGAAATAAAAAAAGAAATAATAACTTTTTGCCAAGAACCCAGATAATTGACTTGGAGAATCACTAGCTAGAAATTGTGTGCTTTGATATTTATACCTATTCATCGGTTCAAAATAATACCAATCACTTCTCGTTATATTTATCTCCAAAGGGTTAGGCAGAGATTCAATTTTACACACCCTCTATGGATAAGCTATGTTCTTTTTTCCGTCTTTCACTTAATTGAGGAAGGAGGAGTTCATTGTCCTGAAACATTATCGGATTTCATGAGGTAATGAGAATTTTAACCGGGAAAATAGACACATAATTGGCCGCAAATATGAATGCAAATTTATACTACGGGCCAGTGAGGCAATCAATTGAAATTACCTGCCTTTAATTTCTATTACAATTTCTGTGCTCTAATACTGCGTACTTATTATATTCAATTTCTATACACTAACTATTACGTGCAAAGGTGCATTATTTCCATAGGTATTCACTATAGGTATAATGTATTAATCAGTTGCAAAACTTAATTTGTTGCCTATATATCTACATTACTCCTCCGAAACGGCTCGACCGATCTTTATGGATTTTATATGTATATTTAGTAGGTATGAGAATAGGTCGTAAAGTATATTTTATATCGCTAGGTGATTAGGGTATCGAATGAATTTATATGGCAGAACAACGTTTGCCGGGTCAGCTAGTATATATATAAGGCACTAATAGTATAATGGTAAGTTTACAGTTACAGAGAGACTCGCATACCGTCTAAATCACGACTTTTACAACCAACTGCCTTAGGGGCGCAGCGGTAGTCAATGTGACAGCTATACGAGTACATGATTCTCGATTCTCGATCTGGATTTCGATTATCGGGTCGGACGAATTGTTATTTGGTTTTACTCTCAATAAATGTTCAGTAGCAGCATGAAGTCTGGACCTGTGCCCGGTAGTCAGTCATAGGCTCGTCCTCTTTTAGGTAGGGCGTATTGATTGACAATTATCGCCTGCTCCGTGCCTCGAGAGTACGTTAAGCCGTCGGTCCCGGCTGCCATGAACATCTATAGCAGTCGTTATTGGGAAGTCAATGCCCTCTAATATCCTGACACTGGTCTAGCCTTAAGGTATCATTAGCCTTCGGGTTGCGGAGGTCAGATGGCAGTCGCTCCGTGTAAAATCTGATATCCAGTCAAATCCGGTTAGACTAGAAGGCCGACCCCAAGTGACTTGGCAATAATAAAGGCTAGGGAGAAAAAGATCCATGTCCTATTCTGTACCCCCGACAACGTGTGTGTGAAATTTGAAGATGGTCGGTTGAGTAGTTAAGGCGTGAAAGCGTAAAAACCAAATAAAAACCTCACATTCGCAATTATAATATTAGTTAGAATTTACCAGGAACGTCTTAAAGGTAGAATCTTCGGTACTTAAGTTATTCATTATTGAGCACATTTCTCGGTACCGGTTCGTAACAATGTTAAGTCTAGTTCGAGTGAAGCCAAGTTGGTCAAAAGGAAACGTGAACGTAAAGCATATTTCCTATAATACGTAACTATAGAACATTCCTTTGACAAGCTTAATGAATACCTAAACTTTAAATTCGTTTAAGTCTGCAGTAGGTAAATACGATTCTTAAAATATATTATGACCATTTCTTTGGTTATTTTATTGAAACTAGTGTTCGCCAAAGTGATTGGAATTCGGCTAAAATCATTATTAGACTAAATTTTGACTTTCGTTTCGCTCGCGTTAATCTAAATTACGGCAATAACTTTCTATCCCTCGGGAGCAATCCTTTTTTCTGGATGAAAGATATCCTATGTCCCTTTTGTACCACTGCAACGTGTATGAAATTAAACTACTTTATACGGATTTTATCGCTATTATTACATAATTTTGAAACTATAAAACTACGAATGTTAAACTTTACTACTATTTAAATTATTAAACTATTTAGATTTCAGTTTACACTTTACCTGACGTTGTGGCTGGAAGTCTTCCCGCGACCATGACTGCTGAAAAGTAACCGAAACGTCGGAGAAAGTGTAAACCTAAATCTACTACTACTGCTCCCCAACCCTCATAATCTTATCGGACGACAATCCCACACTACCGTAGAGAGACCAGGCGTAAGATTAACAGTTTTATAAGCTTTCCTAGGCACGGGGGTGTGAAACACTGCCAATTCCTAACTCCGGGCTGCTAATTGACTTTGGCCGGGAATTTGTTTTATGTTGGCCCGGTCCGGGACGCCACCTCGAGATCTCATGCTCAAGTCGTATACATACCGCTCCGCCACTGAGACAGTAAAATAATAATATAATATTAGTATAGATATCATGTATCACTATACTGACTGAAGATCTTAAATAAATAACAGGCATGGATGTGAGTTTTCGCCAACTAGAAAATATTTATCATACGGTCAGATGCAAAAGTTGAGTAGCAATTTTAAAAAGCGATAGAATCACGACAAGTTGTACTTACTGCCTTTTTCAATAAAATCATTGCACACATACACATAAACACGCCTCACTTATACTGTCGCCTGTTCTAATTATGATTGTGAGTTTTAATTTCAAATAAACAAGTAAGCGATGTTGTAGCTACGTTTGGTAATAGTGCGATCTAAAATGTAACGCTTGTTGGTTCGATCCCCAGGATGTGATAATCTTTTAGTATTTTTTTCTTAAATTAGAAACAACATTAAAAACCGCAGTTTTTCAAAAGATGAGAGTGGGTTTAAAAATATAATAATTTCTCATTTGAATTGAATTATGTGATGTTGTTGGTTGGTGATCTTTGTTACGAGTGTTTGTGTCATTATTACTGTATTCATTATTTAAATATTTTGATTGAAAGTCTACATTTAAAATGCAAACTAATATAAATATTGTATCCAGGCCAAATATATGGCATTTATGGTCTTAATATATCTTTAATTGCCGACGAAACTGGACTAAACTCTAAGAGTAAGCTATTTTTAAATATTATGTTATGGTACTGTGATTTACGATTTCGCTGTTAAGGAATCGCTATGTTTTTTATTATGATATGATATGATATCATTATGTCATAAGTCGTTGGGTGAAACGATTTGAAGAAGAAGGGAACTTAAAAAGTCGGGCGAGAAGTGGAAGACCGCTTCTTATTAACCAAACTCAGCGAAGATGAGTGCTTATGAATCAAAGAGTATCATACCGACGAGTCCGTTGCGAACTGTGTGCTAATATTGTGACCTCCATGCATGGACGTCTCTTGAGCTGTATTAAGAACAATGGATGTCACACAAAATATTAAACAAAGTTGTTTGACGACGTGCTGGTTGACGATGTTAGAATTGAGGTTAAGTTTTAATCCTTTTTTCCTTGTGAAAAAGAATAATTAAGCTATAACCTGAATTGTCATTATAATTGTAAAATATTATTTGTAAGTAAAATGTATAATCTAAATAGTAAAAATTAAATATTTTTTTTTTTACTAATATGGTATTGAATTGAATTTATTAAGTATATAGTTTATTTTCGGTAAGTAATCATATTTTGACATTGTTTTTGACGTGACAACGTATAATAAATCGATGAACGCCGGCTGCACGCACGAAAAAGGATGACTCATTGTCCCGTTACGCTCATTGTCCCGTTACGCTCATTGTAACGTTACGGGAAAGAAATTTTGTTGTGACGTTGTCACGTTAAACTATCTTCCGTAAACCGACTTTACAGACAACCAATTTTTTTATAATGAAATATTATTGTTATAAATTGAATAAAATTTTGTTTTTCTTAACCCATTCACAGTCCCGTGATAGACACAATAGAAAAACAATTGTTATGTACCATATGTGGTTCATCGGACAGAGAACGTGTTAATTATAATTTGCTTTATTTATTTATTAAAATAAAAACAAAATGTGATTTTTTAGTAATTAAACTAATTCTGATAAATAATATTATTACAATAATAAAATAATTGAATTTTAGTTTAATTCCTAAAAAACTACTTTTTGTGTTTTGTCTCACTAGCGTAATATGTAGACAAACGTATATATTACGTTATTTGAAAATTTCAGTAATAAAAACAAAAAGTGGATGCAGAGGACCCCAGGATTTGAACCACCGTTATTATATTTTAGTGATAAAGTGAAGTGAGAAGACTCGTTGACCGCTTCGCTATCGCAACCTGCGATACAATAGGCATATTCAAGCATTAATAATAATAATTGTAAATGCGGACTAACAGAGACACTGTTGTTGAATATAAGGGATAGTAGTTATTATAGTTATACATACAAGGACTCGTTCGCCGTGCACACATGCGCATGACGAACTTCACCTACTATCATTTACATTAAATAATGTTTCATTGTTTGCGTTGAAAGACATGCGATTCTTTACTTTATGATGCTACTCGACTTATGTCTTTGACCGTACAATCCAAATATGACCAAGTTTACACTTCTGGGAAACATATACACATCTGTTATAGCCAATTTAAAGAAATGTATATATATAAACGTAAAGGATATTTATTATAACAGAATTTTTTTTTTTTTGTAACGTTGTTATGAACAATACATTTTCTAGGGCTAAAATTGAACAGAACTTTGTTTATAAATTATTTTTACTTTTACATCAATCTTATTACGTACTTATATACATATATACGTAGTAAGATTTATGTAAAACCTGCATCGCCATTGCATTAGTTTGCGCTTGCGTTCGGCACCTATCTTGATATTTTAGGTTCGTCTCCTGAATCGGATAAAATAAGCTATACAATCAGTATTTGTAATTAGTGATAAAGCACAATATACGTTCAAGTGTATAAAGTAAAATAAGTACTTATTGTATTCTTCGAGTACGCTATCATTAATAATAGTTCAATACCTTAGAGTAATAAGAAAACCAATACTTCAAGCAATAAGCTGCTGGCTACTATTCTATACGGAACATTATCTGGGTACTAATAAGGCAATCTAAAAATGACTACAAAACTTGTTTTGTTTATTATCAAACTGACATTGCTATTATATGTTGAAATCGTAATTAATACTTTAAATATGAGTTTGATTGATTGTTATGCTCTCACGCTTTAATTACTCAACCGATCATTAAGAAATTTCGCATACACGATTTCAGGGGAACAGAAAAGGACGTGGGGTACCTTTCACCCAGAAAAAGATACTGTTACTAACCTAAGCTACATTTACGCGAGCGAAGCTGCGGGCAAAATCTAGTTCTAACTAAATTATAAATGCGAAAGTAAGTTTGTTTGTTTATTTGTAACGCTTTTACGCCTTAACTACTGGACCAATCATCATTAAATTTCGCACACACGTTGTCAGGGGTACAGAAAAGGATATAGGGTACCTTTCATCCGGGAAACTACTGGTCCCGAGAAATAGCAAGAGTTTAGACTATATACAGCTAACACGAGAGTTTACTTTATTCTACACCGGCTATATTGTTTTTAAATAAAGCAATTTAATATATGAATGGCGGGCTAAATATCTGAAGACACATTATATAATTTTGTGGGCAGTCTACCATCATAATAATCTATCTTTAGATACCTATTAAGCCGGCCATTTAAACAGTTTATGATAAAAAATGACATATACGGTTTTTTTGCTCATAAATCTTTCATAGAGCTGTCGTAAATATATATAAAAAACTAATTATAGTGTTTTAAAGTAGAAGAGGCGACCCGGAGACTTTAAGTGCGTTAGTTGTGCGTTAAGCAGGAATACTACTCATTATGTTTGTTTAAATATATAGATATGTATATACATTTTAAAGCCTTGTCAGCACAGTCAGCTTATTAAAAATATAATATAGTACATTAAATTGCTTTTTATTCCAAACTAATATTATAAATTTGAACAGTTTGTATATTTGAACGCGTTAATGTCAGTAACTACTATACCGAATTATGTAAATATCTGAATCCAGAAGGTTATATAGTTTACTAGCTGATCCGCGCAAGTTCGTCTGCGTCAGTGCATCATAAGAGAATTTTCCCTGTTTTTGCAACCTGTTTCATTAATGCGTGTATTCTGATGTTATATAGCCTTCCTCGATAAGTGGGCTATCCAACACTAAAATAATTTTCAATACGAACCAGTAGTTTCTGAGATTAGCGCGTTCAACCAAACAAACAAACTTTTCAGCTTTATAATATTAATATAGAAGTATAGATGACGCTATGAAACAAAAGGAGCGGAACTGTAACTAGTTTACGCTGATATTACTAATACAGGTTCAGTGCCGTTAGTTTGCTTATGCAAATGCTGGTCCTATCTAGAATAGGACTAGCATTGCTAGAAATTCAAATCGAGAAATGTATTTAAAAATTATGGTGAAAATTTTAGCCCGACGCGACGTCTGGAGTTGTGATCAGTAGATAACAATAGGTTTGCTCCCAAATAATGTAGAATTAGAATGGCTCTGGCGAATTGTAAGTGAAAACCACCGCTCAGAAATACTCATGGGATGTATGAAACGTAAATATTTAAAATTGGAGTACAGGGGGTATGAAGAAATGAAATACGTAGAACGTGAAAGGCACTGACCTTTAACAAATTTGTACCTTTGATGCCAAATAACCGCGGGGTTCTGCCCAAATATGCTAGTTAATGACAACACTCTCAATTTCGTCCCAGAAAATGGAAAATAAATTATTTTTACATGGAAAATATATTTTGATTAAAATCTGCAAAAAGGTAAACCGACTATCGATTTTTCAATTACGTTGGTGGTAGTGATTGTCTGTTTTTAGTTTGAAATATAATTGCGGGATATTTCTTAGCTTCCTTAGACCAAATTTTTTGTACAAGTATGTGGCGCGAGTTACATGCGCAAGCTATTTGCATGGGTTACATGCATTAGTTATACTTGTGAAGGAGATTCGCGTCGATCATTTATAGGTACGACGTGTACAGTCTATGTAAGTGCCTCAACTTGCCAACATTACCTTTTTCGTGTACAATATACAGCCATTTCGAACGTAGATTGTATACTTTTTTTTCTATTCTTATTTATATTACTTTTAATGTGGTATTTTATTAGCGAACGTGACTTACCAATCCTTCGATGACATCATAGTGCCTCAGGCAGGTCGCAGGTATCATTATAGTTTATAGTAACCTTGCTAAGAACAAGTTCATGTTTATTGTTATTATACTCGTGAACTTGCTTCCAACAAGGCTAAGATTATAAACAAATAATTGATTTTATAATTAGCACTGCTTTGTGATTATTACATAGCACAGTGTTTTTTTTGCCCTAAAAAAGTAACATCCGCCTTTTATTGAATTTTCCTAATTAATAGTTCGTTATAAATGCAAGAGTAGAACTCCCAAGTGACAAATTCGTTTGCTTGTTTTTTAAAAAAATCTTAAAGTTTTCGTTATCTTAAAGGTTTAAACACACAAAATAATTCGTACAAAAATACCTATATGTAATTCAGTTTTGTTTGCATTGAGAATTTATGAAGCATTTCTAGGAGCATAATATCCCGTTATTATTTAATCAAAAATGATCATAGAGTCCACAAAAAAAAATGTTTTACTGAAATCAGTATTTATTTTTTATTATTTTTTCTCGGTCGAAGTAGAACCTCTATCTGGTACGAATAGATTCCTTATAATAAGGTTTATCACCCACAAAAATATGATTTTCTAATTAGGCGTAGGTTTTGAGAAAATGATTTTAATGTACTGAGGTCAAATTTTCTAAATTAGGGTTATCACAAGAAGGTCAATCAACTAATGTATAATTATGTAGCTGCATAAAATCAATACGACGGTATGGTTGACGCACTGGTTGAGTGATTGGCTGCTGCACTGCGTGTCACGGGTTAGATTCCCGCAAGGCAAAAATATTTGTTTGGCGTATAGGTATTAGATCCGGTAGTTTGTGTATGTGAGTTTATATGTATGTTCGTAAACACTCCTACAATACATGAAAAATTGGTGCGAAAAATAAGGAGAGAGAGTCATTGATGGTTAAGTATACAGCAAATAAATTTGATATAGCACCATATTTAATCATTTTGGCTCAACCTACTACGGAAATAGCTGATTTACTTATTAAAATGTTTAGCTATCAATGTAGTCCATTGAAATGTTACAATTTAAGGGCCTAATATTGCATTTTTTAGAGGACGCAATTTTATTTTTGGGACATGTGTGGGGGGGGGGGTCCATAGAAGCTTAACCCCAAGTTTGTGGGGTTGCCGCCCTTGTCCCCCGGCCGCCATCTTGGAAAAAGGGGTGCAAACACCTTTTTCGCGATATCTCGGAAACTATGCGTCTTACAAAAAAATCGTAACGACATAATTTGTAGCAAATCGCTTTGTCTACAAATATGTTTATATAGCTTTTTGCCCTAAATTTAAAATTAAATAAGTTATAAGCAAAAAAGTGAGACAATTTCTATAAAATTTTCTATTTTGCTCTATAACTTTTTTTCTATATTTTACAAAAAAAATACCTCAGACCAATCTTGTAGATGGTCTTTTGAGGAAAATTTTCTCTATAATTTTTTTAAATTTTATACATTTAAAACGCTGTTACAGCGCTCCAAAGTTGACCGGGTTCGTCAATGCTCATGAGAATCTGGTCAAAACGAAGATGAACTTCCAACTATGACTCCAATTTTAACTCCTGTCATTCCCCAAACCTTCACATTCAACGTTGAATTACATTCTGAGCCACAGCCTGGACCATCGAAGAAAAGTAGAATAGAATAGCTAGCTAATAACTGATTGAAAATATGATTATGTCGAGGATTACCTCATCGGCAAGATGTCTGTGGAGTAGGCCTACTAGGGATACCACGTAAAAAAAAACGCGCCTACACACACTACGTCATAGGTGGCGGGGAAAAGAGTTAGCAATGAATAAGTAAAGTTGTACGGATTTAACAAAAATTCTTTAAGAATGTATTTACAATAAAAAAAAGATCAAAACTAAATTAAACATTTCGTTTTGACCGGATTCTTATGAGCATTGACGAACCCGGTCATTTTGGAGCGCTGTAACAGCGTTTTAAATGAATGAAATAAAAAAAAATTATAGTGACAAATTTTCCTCAAATGACCATCTACAAGATTGGTCTGAGGTATTTTTTTTGGAAAATGTAGAAAAAAAAGTTATAGAGCAAAAAGAAAATTTTTATAGAAATTTTCTCACTTTTTTGCTTATAACTTCTTTAATTTTAAATTTAGGGCAAAAAGTTATATTAACATATTTGTAGGCAAAGCGATTTGCTGCAAATTATGTCTTTACGAATTTTTTGTAGGACGCATAGTTTCCGAGATATCAGGTTTGAAATAATATTTATCTGATGTCATTTGTAATAAACAGTAGTATGGCATGAGGACGCATACACTTACACTTTGTGACATATGAAAAGGTAGTTCGTGACTAAATGTAGTTAAAACAAAATTTTACGTTATTACTTATAAAGTTTGTAAAAAGAAAAGAAAGATACTTTAACATTCATAATATCAAATAATAATAGTACATTTATAATATCAATCGGTAGTTTGTCAATATCACTATTCTTATTATATAAGTGAATATTATGTTTTATAAACATAATATTCGTAAATATATATTGCAACGCAACGGTGAGTATACCAATTTCTTTAAAACGCTCTTTTAGGGAAACTCGTGATGAAAATAGGTAGGTGTGTGACAAACCATTTTTTTTAATTTCACATCATAATTGTTTTAATGTAATTTGTTTGTCTTATATCGAATATTGAAGATAAAAAAGCTACTGACTTTAGATAATAAAATCTACGTCACAAAAGGTCAAAATACTGACAACCCTAACACATATTTTTGAAATTCATTTTCTCAAAACCTATGCCCAATTAGAAAACCATATTTTTGTGGGTGATAAACCTTATTATAAGGGATCTATTCGTACTAGATAGAGGTTCTACTTCGACGTAGAAAAAATAATAAAAAATAAATACTGATTTCAGTAAAACATTTTTTTTGTGAACTCTATGATCATTTTTGATTAAATAATAACGGGATAATATGCTCTAGAAATGCTTCATAAATCCTCAATGCAAACAAAACTCAAATATATACAGGTATTTTTTTACGAATTATTTTGTGTGTTTTGAACTTTAAGGTCACGAAAACTTTAAGATTTTTTTAAAAATCAAGCAAACGAATTTGTCACTTGGGAGTTCTACTCATGCATTTATAATGAACCATTAATTAGGAAAATTCAATAAAAGGCGGATGTCACTTTTTTAGGGCAAAAGAAAAACTGTGCATAGATATATATTTATATTGTAGAAGTCAATCTCATAAATACATGCATACGTTTTGATTGACTGCCCGGATGGTGTAGTGTAGTGGTGTAGTGGTGTAGTGGTCGCCTCACCACTGCTGCCGCGCCGAGTGTTGTGGGTTCGATACCCACACAGGACAAAAATTTGCGTGATCCACAAATGGTTGTTCCGAGTTTTGTTTTTCTTTGTGTCCATTGTTTGAATGTTTATAAAGTCTCCCGCGACACAGGAATTATTATTTGTGAGGGAGTTGTCTTTTTTAAATATATACAGAAATAATTGGTATTTAAAATAATTAAATACATGAAAAAGAAGTTGCTGTGTTTTTTATCCCTAAAGTAATGGAATCTCGTCGTAAACAACGTACCTACATAAAGAATTTTCAGATTGGAACTCACTGATAGTAACAAAGTGTTTCTTTTTCTTTAACTTATTTCTCGCCATATATCTATTCTACTTATCCTCTTGATGACTCCCAATGTTCTAATCTGTCGTATATAAAGGCATAGTTTCATAATTATTTTGTTATGTATCTTGGACGTAAACATTACTGCCCAGTTGTGGGTTTTTTACACTTCAGCCTAAAGGAGGAGGCTAGGTGCTATGATAATTTAATTTATAATGAGGACATGGTTTTATATGAATTGTGAACTAACAAGTTTTAATCAAAAATAAAAAAAATGAAAAAATGGGAGAGGCCTATGTCCAGCAGTGGACTGCGGTGGGCTGATTGATTGATTGAAGTTTTACTCACCGTTGGCAAAGTGAATTAGTGCTGTCAGTCAGATAAGATTCCACAATAATTAACTTTATCTGATTTACCTAATTAATTATTTCGTGTTCGTCGGTCTAATTTTGCGCATATTTTTACGGTCCATCGCGAGGTATTAGGTTTGCTGCCCGTTATAGTTGAAGTAGTATTACTAATATTTTGTTAGAAAATATCAATAGTTGCACCGAAAATGGAATTGTACCAACAATAAGAATCCCAAATAAAACGAAGCTAAAAATGACTGTGTGTTGTAATACACCTCTATTATCACTTGAGGAAGTATAGACTCGTATGTACACGCTATATACGCCTAAGTCTATACAGCTTGTAAGAGAAAGATGTCATATCCACATAATACATAGGCCCTGTAATGGAAAACCGCAAGGAATCAGTAGATTTTCACTAAGTTAGCATTTTACTTTTAGTCGACTTGTCAATCTCAGTATACGATACGTCTATTCGATAATTATGTTAATAACACTTATAGCTGACTCGGACGTGACCTCCGTGAACCGGAAAATGACCAGGCGCAATTTTAATAGCGTTTGGATCGATGTTTAAATCCTAACTTCCTAACTAATATTATAAAAGTGAAAATTAGTTTGTTTGTTTGTTAGGTACCTTTTCACGCCTTAACCATTGAACCGATCATCCTGAAATTTTGCATATACGTCGTCAGGTGTATAGAAACGGACATAAGCTACCTTTCATCCCGAAAAATATTACTGCTTCCGAGGAAAACAATAATAACGTTCTTATGATAATAGATGGCGCCACGTGTCTTTCGAATCATGATTGAATTATATTATTACAAGCAGAGTACAACTGGAATTGATTGTCAAATTCTAAATTAACGCGAGCGAAGCCACGGGCAAAGGCTAGTAATAAATAAATAAAATCTTTGAACTTGTCACAAAGATTTAAATAATTAGGTTTTTTTTAGAAATAATAATGATAATTATTTATTTACCAAGATATTTACAATTACACTTACAAATAATATTGGTGAAGCAATAATATTGTATAAACTACAAACATACATTATACTTAACCCTAAAATATGACCACACCTTTTGGTTACACGCTGTATAAGAGTATATTTAAGTTGTTCGTTAAAATATCAGTTTAATCACCGTTAGGATTACTCTGATATATTTAATAGTGGCAATAATATGTAAAATATTATCTATTAGTCAGAATATGATGTCATGGTTGCAACACCTTGCATATAATATATGATATTTTGTAAACAAATTAATAAATAAACTATTATATAGGGAAGACCTCGGCGACAATACGACGTCTAACCTAATAAAACATGTTATGGTCGGATAGGTTAAAAGAAATGCATATACTCGTATATCGACGAGGTTGTTTGAAATGTAAAGAGAATGATCAAGGTAAAAAAGATCGTTAGTGGCAATCGTTTGTCTCATTCTACTCCTTCTGAAAATAGGTAAGGATATCTTCCTTATAATACAACACTATGTGTGTTGGTGTTGAGAAATACGTATCTGAAACGCTAAACAGAACAGTATTAAACCCACTTATCACTAGGTCCTACCCAGTAGGCGAGTCTATTGCCAGTCAGACACAGGCATTATTAGATTACGTAGGTACCGTCACTAAGATTTACCTATTAAAAACTCAATTAAAATATTTAATAACTTTCCACTGGTCGTGGTCACAATACGCCATCATGAAACATCCAACGTTCCTCCGCGCCTCACGAATCAAAATTAGAACTACACGATCCCTTGTGAGTCTGACTACCCCGTAGGAATTCAGGCAGGCTACTTAATAAATGTATAATCCGCATTTAATCATCTAAAAAAGCTTCTCAGTTACCTCAGATCATACGGACATTGAATATGTATCTCTATCTATCTATATAGATTAAGACACATGTGTACATACTAGCTAACACATGTCAATGCCTGAGTGCGCGTGGTAAGTGTATATTTCAAACAGAATAAACGAAGCTCAGTTCTTATTTGACCTACATCTAATATAAAATGCACACAGACCACGTTACAGAATATATCCGTTTGATTTCGACTGTGTTCACTCACTGTCCCGGGGACTTTGGCTAAAAACCTTGAAGTCATGTGGTGTTTGAATTTTTTAGTTAATCTCGTGACCAACGCTCGAACTCAGGGGATCAGACACAACGCTTTTTCATTGTGTCTCGATTCCGGC
The DNA here is from genome assembly GCA_963564715.1 of Catocala sponsa. Lineage (NCBI taxonomy): Eukaryota > Metazoa > Arthropoda > Insecta > Lepidoptera > Erebidae > Catocala > Catocala sponsa. Next base: position 16,958,404 of record OY751333.1, read on the forward strand.
TATTGAAGCTTTGATATTGCATTTTTTATGCTACCAACGTGGCAAAAAGCTTACGGCTCACTTCAGGTCTTAGGATATGTGGATACAATAGTGTTTGAGCGCTTACAATACCTAGGACGTCAACCGCCATTTTTCCATTGCACCTAAAGACAGGCGTTCTAGCGGTTCACGTGAGTGTGTGAACGTCACTTACTTTCAACCGCGGCTCATGGATTTCGGCACTATCAAGGATACACACAGCCAGACTACATTCAAGCCTTGTTTAAATAAGGGTAGGTAATTCATTCCAGAGCCTGCACCTTTTGCAAATGATCGCTAAAAACGAACCATGCTTGACGGCCGTACTTTCATAAAGAAGTATAGTGACTCCTTTTTGAAAGTTCGGTCGTCTAGCATGGTTCGTTTTTTTTTTATTTATTTAAATTTTAAATGTGCAATTTGCTGCTAATAATTCGCCGTCTATTCGACTAATCTGGAAGCGCTTATTACCGTAGGGACACAACATATGGTTGCTGGTTACGATGGTCTGTCGGGGCGGCAGAACTTGATCAGTCGTGGTCAACAGTTTAAAATCCCAGGTTTAAGTGTTGGAGGAGTCCACGATTTCATTTCAAGATTGTTTTTGTAATATAATTTTAGAAATTGAATATTTCAAATTCAAATTTCAATAAACAACTAGTAAATAGTTAAAGACTAACGTCAAATACAATAATGCAGAAACTACAAAACTATTTTCATGTCCATATACCTATTTGAACACTTAATCACATAAACTATGTATCACTGGTACAAAATCAACACAGAACATAAAACATTCCTGGGCAGTAACACGAAACTAGTAGTTTCACGGATCCTACCGCATGCAATTGAAACATTTTTACATCTTAGCAACTTCGTCTCGGGTGTATCATTTAGACAGCACAATGTTTAGACATTCAAACGTGCCCCTCGACTATAAACGTAAAAGTTTTATGTAAATGCGTCTCTCCGGTGGCAGGGCATCCGTCCGTATTGCATAAGTTGACTAATAAATTAGTGAGTTGCTCTTGTTGTCCGGAGATAAGTGGGGCGGACAAAGGATTACCTTGTGTCGGACGTGCCGCGGCCCTAACTTCTGAAATAAACTGTGAAGTCGTTCGCTTCGGAGGGTTAGCCGCTCTGTCAGATATAATCTGAGCTGAAGGGTGAAAAATAAGATAAAAGGATTTTACGCTAATAGTTTGCGTCAATGTATCTCTAATAAACAACAGGTCGATAATATGATTGCGGTTGTTAAGCTGACTTTAGCAATATATTTGAAGGTTTATAATTTGTTGCGTATAAAAGCCCTGAGCAACGGTAATATAATTTATTCACCATTTACATAGTAAGGTTTGCTTTTTTGATGCAAACAGACTACAGAATTTTCTTCATCTCTTTTAACATGAGATACGATATAAAATTGTAACCTATTATGCTCTTGGGAGTAGTACCGTATTAAATTCTCTTTGTAATCAAAGGATTTGCAGCTTATAACAAAGTTACGACCTCTATTAGCATTATGGCTAACTATTTTCTTGTACCTACTGTTTGAAGATAGAATAGAAGTTTTTGTAATTTGCGAACAAATAATGGAAACTTTCGTATCAAATTGCTACGTTATTAAAGTTAAAATGAGAAAATATCTAGCTATTTGTGTAGTTTTTAAATTAAAGTTTAGATTTAAAACTGCAATAGCATACGCGCAATAAATTCTGGAACGTCGTGTTTAAAATTAATCACGCTAAAGTGAACAATCTTTTTGTAATAGCTTGTGAAAGAAATCGTAGTGCAAATAGCTGAGAGTGGCAGATGGTTGGAAAATGCCAACGATGATAAAGGACTTGAGAACAATTTCTTACAGCTTTCTCCCACAACGTCCGCGAGTAAATAATATACTAAGTGACAAACGTCTCATTCCTTTTTATTTCGGGTCACCCTTGAACCGAATAAATTGCTCGTAATTTTCGGGGTCGTTTGCCACGCTCCAGGATGCCGATGATACGCTTCTCAGAGTTTGCGTTCGTCTCATCCAGAACATATTTATACACGATATATTTTCACAATTCGATATCACAATTTATTCACCGTAAGTTTTATTTATATCTTTCAAAATTTTATAATTTATTTATTTCGGTAATGATGTGCGTATGTATTGGTTTAATTAAATTAAACGAAGCAAATGTAAAACCGATATCTCCGTTTATTCCGCTAGCGAAATGCGGCAGCAATGTTAGTTGCTATTAATCTCATCAAAACAGTACTGAATTTAACCTATTGAGTGGCAATGACACACCTGCGGCCACAGAGAATAGGTTTTCAATTATACCTGGCATTCCAACAATTTACAGGTTAAATGAGTGTGGAAGTAACGATACTTTTTTGGACAGATTGGAACATAATTATAACAATACAAGTACTCATTATCCCACAAAATTGAGTTTATATCATTCGTAAGAATTATAAAATTTTGCAGGCGGGTTTAGATGTCGCGTGGCATATCCGATAGCTGTAAAAAGTATAAATGAAAAATTGTGTAAATTGCACGATAAAAAAAGAGTAATAATATTAGAATTATTAAATATATAGAGATCGATTTTGAAGCATTCGGGATATTTTTGGTGGCGAGGTAACGTTTTAAGCGATTGTGTTACCTATTTAATTATATAGAGATTGATATATCTTTTAGACTTTTATCTTGCAGAAAACAAACAGGTATATTACATAACATTACAACAGATCGATTTAACCAATAAACAGATGAAACGCGCCTTATCCGAGTAGTTGATTGTTCGCTATTTGTATTTTTGGTTCCAATCGGGCCAGGGATTGCCTCTGTTCTTGTTTTTGTCAACAGTCACGTTGCGAACGGTTGCTTAATCATGAATGACACGTTTACGTATTCAGAAGGCTCTCCCCATCCGCTAACGAGAGACGAGATAAGTTTACAAACGTCGTAATCTTGAATTCCCGAAGGCGTTCAGTCTCAGCGTTGATTATCCAGGATTTGAAATTAACATATTAGGAATGTTCTCTGTTCCCGTAGATTCCGATGTAAGAGATCTGCCACATTATACGTGTTGAGCGGTACAAAGTGCTCCAGTGTGTTTACTTACAATACGCGAATGTTTATTTTCTTGGATAAAAGACAAATCGATGTTAACCACGATAGCGGAAACGTGTTATGTAGTGTTCACATACTCCAACGTTTTGCAGACAGATAAAACACAGGAGTCTGATACTTTACTATATGTGTTGTTCGGTTTTATAAAGACTAACCAAGAAGGATATAGATTTTGTTCACAATATTTTGGGAAACAACAAAGCTGTGTCATTTGTTTGAATATTTTAGAGATTTTATTTTCTCTTGTTGTAAGTATGTTTATCTTATCAAAGGTATTAATAGTTTAACACCTTTCACTGTATGTAAATATAATATTTAAATTGTATCTTAATGATACCTTCGACCCTTATTGAGTTTTCATTTTATAAAATGGACTTTGTACAAATAATTATAGTAGGTTATTGCTCTATGAAACTGCTCAGTACTAATAGTTAGTATTACGTGGGATAAAATATACAGTAATACAATTCTGAAGATTGCTGCTGAATGGGAAAGTATCTTTGACCCTTGTTTGATACTAATAATAAGATGTGCAATTAGAATATGAGGTGAACATGGATTATATAAATTTCTTAGCTGAAAATAAACTATTGTCTCTGAAAGAGTTATCGAATGTCGTGTCTTGAATATTACGTTGATTCTCATTCTAAAAAATATCGAATATTTGAATCATGTCTCCATAACACATTGATAAGATTTTTTTGAGTTTCTGTCTGTATTCCGTGTTAATAATCTTTTTCTTTTTATGGTAATTTGAATCCTCTATTTTCTTACATTGATATTTTGCTCACGAATCCGAGAAAATGTAAGTCATCAACTTCAATGAAAAGAACATGAAGTATTCTTTACGTAAATCTTACACGTTGTACACTAAGTATTTGTGTAATGAACTACCGAAATATTCGAATATTTAATCCATTGTCACACATTGTTATTAACGATAATGGATTAAATATTCGAGTATCTCGGTAGTTCATTACATTCGGTCTCGGGCACTACTTTTGGTGTTGGTAATGTATGGTAAGATGAATAAAATACTTTGACTAACAAGAACTTAAATATTTAATACTACTTCTCCAATATATCGAATGATATATAGGTGTAGGTATATAATAATTTCCACATTATATTGTTGCGGTTTCAACCTTCGCGTAGTGCAAACAAGTATCTTATAAATAGACCCGATGTTGCTTACTCTCGGTAACCATTATTTTCGTGAAAGCTTTTCGAATTATATGAAATTTATTTAATCTGTCTTATATTTTGTATGTAGGTACAAAAACCACAAGTACATAGGTACAGAATAAACAAAATGTTTTTAATTTCTGTACAGATTGCACAAAACAGTTTTAACGCTTCATATTATAACGAAAATAACGCCACATTAAAAAGATTTAACACACGAACAAAACAAAAACTGGCACAAGAAATAACATTTAATTTTATAACCGTCTGAGGCGAGACTATGAACTTTAACACGAACAGTATCATGTGTAAGTGCCCTAAAGAGGAACGATGTATATTGTTGTTTGAATAGCGTATTGAGCTCCAACCGTCCTCCTTGGTTGGTTCATAAACAATGACTCCTATATCTCTTATATAGTATATAAAGAGAGCTGTATATAAGGCGTACAACAATGAAGTATGTATTAAGGTCGTATAATGTAAAAGTTTGGAGAGGTTAGTCTCGTAGAAAGAACATAAACCTCTTAAAATGATTTGAAAAATTATGATCAGAATGTAAACTTGGTGAAATGTTGTACTTTTTTCTTAAGGTAGATGCGCTGATTGAAATCTAATATTAGGTTGGACTGATGTCATATACGACATATTGTTTGTAAAGGTCCCAGTAAACATATTAATACATAATAATAAATAATAAATTGATTTGTTCTCAAAATTTTACAAAAAACACTAGCTATAAATCTATACAAATAAATAAAATTGAAGTGTCTGTTTGGAATGTCAAAATAACAGCTTTTTATCTAATGCATATGAAAGTATATAAGATGCCTATACGAAAACACATATTTTTAAAATTTTTGTCTGTCTGTTTGTCTGTTTGTTCCGGCTAATCTCCGAAACGGCTGAATCGATTTTGACGGGACTTTCACTTGCAGATAGCTAATGTTATAAGGAGTAACATAGGATACTTTGATTTAAAAAAAAATAGGGTTCCGCGGAGACAAACAGTTTTTAGTTAAAATCTACGCGGACGAAGTCGCAGGTAACAGCTAATCTATCATATAAAGCAATTTGCGATGCGCACAAACGACACCCAAACGACAACCGAATACATATAGTTTTAGCTATTTTGTATAATTAATATATACATTTTATAATATGTGATATATGTAGTGCTGTTATTAGAATCGAGTATCACCCGAATGCATCCGTGCACATCGCCAAATACAACCATAAAAATGATATTATACAAAGAATAAGAGTCGTCGTTGGCTGGTAGTATAAACTCTGTCACAGCAGCCTGAAAGATTAAGACGTTAATTACTAATAGCGCCCTGTATACATAATAAACTGTGTATATCTAAGAAAATATAATTTAAATGACAAATATCTTTGCATGACCTTTTAAAATAGTTTCTAGCATATTTCGATGCTATTTATCTATACCGGCTAGTCTATCCTTACTAATATTATAAATGCGAAAATGAGTTTGTTTGTTTGTTACGCTTTCACGTCTTAACTAGTCAACCGATCAACATGAAATTTTGCATACACGTTGTCAGGGGTACAGAATAGGACATAGGGTACCTTTCATCCAGAAAAAAGAACTGTTGCAAACCTAGCCTAACCTAACCTATATTTACGCGAGCGAAGCCGCGGGTGAAAACTAGTACTTAATATCATAGAGAGGCAATATTTGTATTTTTGTTTGTAATAAATAAACTCAAAAACTACCAGACCGATTTTAATAATTATTTCACAATTAGAAAGCTACGTAATCCAGAAGTAAAATAGTCTCATATATAACATCTCGCTACAAGTTACAGGAGCGGAGCAGTAGTCATACGTGGGTGCAACCGTGGGTAACAGTTAGTTATCAATACTTAACGACCCCATAATATGACCTCATCTTTATATTAGACGCTGTATATGAATGTATACATTATCTACTCTTTATATAATATATGTACTTTTATCATTAATTACCTATGTATATCGACGTATGTACATAAGCCCAGTGTTGTCAGTGAACTGTATAGCTAAAGTAACTAAAACCAGACTTAAAGGCATTACAGTTATATAATGTCGGTTGTTTAGTTGTTGCTGAAACAATTATACAACTCATATTATCCCCTTTATATTGCGAAACTTATATTCCCTAAATTCCTATTAGTCTATAAGGGTATGTGGCTGTTTTATGTTTGATTGTTGGCGAGTTTTTTATAATGTTATACGAGAGGTTATTGACTATACTGAGGCGTGTCGGTTTCAGTTTAATTATGTATTTATACCTATACATACACATGATAAAAATTTAGGCACTTTTTCTTTTATAAAAACACTGCAATGGGAGTAAATCCTGTGCCGCGGGGGACTATACAAACATTTAAAGAACGGACACAAAGAGCTTCACGATACGGAACAACCATTTGTTGTTAACCAACACACAAAGTTTTGTCCCGTGTGGGATTCAAACCCACAACACTCGGCGCAGTGGCACTCGCGAGGTGACCACTTAAACCACAGCAGTCAAGGTGTTTAAATTATGCTTTTTATTTATTAAAAGTTACACAATCGACATATCACTATACAAATATAATTTAAAAGTTAAGGTAACGGTACGAAGAATTGCCTTTACAGGTGTATTCTACAGTTACAGTTATAATCCTAATCCTAACTAATATTATAAATGCGAAAATGAGTTTGTTTGTTTGTTTGTTTGTTACGCTATCACGCCTTATCTACTCAACCGATCAACATGAAATTTTGCATACACGTTGTCAGGGGTACAGAATAGGACATAGGGTACCTGTCATCCAGAAAAAATAACTTTTGCAAACCTTACCTAACCTACATTTACGCGAGCGAAACCGCGGGTGAAAACTAGTAAATACATACATATAACATAAAAAAATGTTTTTACAGGTCGGATATTATTTTTGCGTAGTAAAGCCTTGTTAAAATCAGTATGAATAGGTTCGAACGTGGATGTACTAATCTTTAGAAAAACATCCATATAAAGTAGGAGTATACGTAAAGTAGCGTTTCGTTTGGTGAGTGAGTACGTCGCGTGTCCTATCTCTTCAGCTCATGTCTTCTCTTAGCGTACTAATAAGCAAACGGTATGCTTGTCTATCAACTATACGTTTTTATGATAGGAAACGGTTTGATTTCCCATTTATGAAACACCTTTTTTATGAGCGGTAGATACCGCTTACCATTAACGTGGCTTATTAACTAGTCTGCCAGAAGCAGCAATAAAAAATGTACGATTTCATATAAACGACGTTTCATGTATATTATTTGGTTATTATCATGTAAACGACATTGTACATGCAGCTGACTAAGTTATAGCAATGTTACTACATTTGCGGGCAAGAGACAAAGAGGCATGCCCATTTTTGGCTAACGTGTAATTTTTAGCCACCCAAGATTACACGGGATGATAAAAAAATATATTATAATTTCAAATAATTTTTCATACTATTCATGTACAAAGAAGATAGCAAAATCTATAAAAAAGTATCGTAACGAAAATAAGTCTTGTTATAATCACCAGTGTTGCCACGTTATAATTTCCATGTAAAAAAAGAGACTAATATTATTGAATAAAAATATTAGAAGTGATAAAGAAATAGCATAGTGGTATTATTATATATTAATAATCCACAAATAATAAAGTAAATATATTATTTTATGTTAATATGCCAGTAATAAGAAAAATAATAATTTCGATTAGATATTGATCAGTGATTTTTTGTTTTTAACTTGCAACACCGAAACCAACTGTCATAACACAAAATATCGGCTTCCTTGCTTACTCGGTTTGCGTGATTGTGTTTCTTTCGTTGTGATTTTGTTATTTTGTTTACAAACAAGTTTGATATTGCTCAGTTTTTAGACAATCTTTTAATTGTGTATGTTAATAATGATGATATGTGACGAGACTGTGTGTAAAAAACATATAAAAAGCTAGTCATCCGTAAAAATAAAAAATATTTTATCTCAATAACCCAACTCCAACTTTTATGTAATTCAATTCCTTGATTAATCGTTTCATGACATAGCACACTATGATTTCAATATGCTTTTAAATGATGATAGTGGGCAGTCCCCTTTAAACACTCTCTAACGTACTTTCTTATTACTGCGCATGCAATAGGAAAGCTTGAGCGTAGTAGCCCCAGAAACGTAATCTAAAATCTAAAGTAGCTATTTGAATATCTCAATCACAATGGACTACTCTGCCACCTCGTTCCTTAACTATAAACCTACGAGTACAATTACTGTGAGGCGGTGGTCGGCCTAAACAATTCCCTCGCTTGCGTCATGTAGGGTACAACAGTAGTACACTCCTCGTATTTCATGTTTCTATGTGCCGAGTTTTGGGTTAGTCCTTAATGAGTCTGTTGAGACACCCGCCTAGTACTTACCTACCTATGTAAAACAAGTCACCTAGAAATTTGCGATAAATATATACTTAATTTAGGCGTGGCTTGGATACATCAAATAGACTTCAATTACTTAATGTTGGTCATTACTGAGCTAAAAACTATTTTATAGTGAAATAAAATTAAGTTAGGCTTTTTGATTTAGCTACGATACTAGACCTTGTCTGATGAAAAGCACTTGTTGATAATGTAATATATAAGATAGAAAAGCAAAATAATTCACAAAGCTTGTCTCGTCCCCATCTGTAATTAGTTAATAGATTAGGTAAGCTATTTACGTCCAGTATACTTTGTTATATAATTTAGTAACTCTGTCTTTCAGACCAGTCTGGGAAAATTGAAAGCCAAATTGTATAGACATTGTAGCACAAGTAATTCGAACCGTGGCAAATGAATCATTAGTCCTAAACTAATATTAACCTGTGTTGTACAAACAAAGAGTTTGGGCGTAGGTACTTCTAATATCATCAGCAGAGCGTCGCTCGCGAGCTCTTGTTTCGATTCAAGCAAATGTTCTTTCATTTTCTAATGGATCGACACTGGGGGAATATTTGTTGGCAAACTTTCGCCAGACACAGATATTTACATAACAAAGAAAGGGGTAAGGGATCCGAGTGTCCCTGAAAACCTATTCTTGTCAGGAATTTGAATTTTGTAAAGGATTTGTTAAATTTCGCACCGCTACGTTTATGTTGTAGTTTAATATTGTACGTAATCAAAACCCAGAGTCTAATAGGGTATATTATCTTGTAATATAATAAACCCAGACATATATTTAACATGTAAAGTGTATTAGGAAAATGTGTATACTTCAGAGTTGTTTCTTATGCTTATCAAATTTGCAGTTACAATTCCCTGAACACTTCGACACGTAAATGTTTTGAACAGTAAGTTGTGCTAGATGCTTCCTAGCGCGAATATAAATCTTAGATTACTTGTTCAGGCAGCAGTTCAACCGCGGTATAGGTAAGTATGCTAATTAAATAAGTTTAACAAAATTGAATTTGTTGAAGGAAAGGAATGAACAAAAGATTCTTCGCACGTATTTCATCTAATGATAAGAGATTGGATGGGGACTGTATTATATTCTTGGAAAGTTATTTTTGTATAGAGAAATTTATTTATGTACAATAAATTAATTAACAAGTCAATACAACGTCGCGTCGTACAATAAGTTTATAATAAAGTCTACCAAACTTTTGGTGTTACGTTACTTGTAAGTAGCCACTATACTTTAACAGGTTGTTACCAGCCATCAGTGCTTCGATATTACGTGTTGGATCATTTCTTTTATGATATCGCGCTATAAAACTGTCCGTGAATTCGAAAGAAAACGTCTTGAAAACTGAGCGCCCGCAAAAATAGATTATATTTTATTGAACTTTGTTGTCATCATATCTCCGTAAACCCTCCGGGACAAAAGGGGATCTTTGACAATGTTATCGACGCAACACAAAAATACCGGCCAACAAACAAAGAAAATAAAGTTCACAGTGTTATTCTTACGCCTTTCACAGATAAGTCTAAAGGTTGCGTTCCAGTTTTATTGTGTATTTTATTTTTAAATACGCCTTTTATGAAAACGATTCACCAAGAACTATGGTGTCTAAAATTTTATTATTATAAATAAGAATATAATATTGTAAGTAGTGATAATAAATTTCGCCTGTAAATGTGTTACTATTTATTTTGTATTTTATAAAACGTAAACAGTAAATATACTATCCCAAAGAAGAGAGGTATTAAATGAAACTAATTTAGCATAATTAAGGTTTTACTTAATTATTGTGTAGTTGAAGTATGGTTTATAGTGCTGTAGATGTTTGGTAGACGTGATAGGCGTACCATAACCTAGGTGAGTATCGTGATAAATAAATAAAATTGCTGTTCGAGTAATTATAATAATTTCTATTGTCCATTCACAGTTCATTGCTTTGTTACATGATAGGTTACTACAATTATAATGACTATAAGTTATGTGTGCGTGTGCACCCGTGTCGTGCGAGCCCGAGACTGCCGCGGCTCGGGCTCAGGCAAACTCACCATTGCTCGGTACCATAATAATGTGTTTTCAGCACCTACAGTGTCATTCTGAAACTAAAACCACCGTTTCAGAACCGTTATTTTAAAAGATGAATCAGTGTTACAAATTTTTATTATAGAAGCTAACATTACATGACGAAAACATTTAGATTCAGATAGTTGAAAAGAGACTTTTTGATTGATATTTATTATTGTAATGCTGGTGCATATGAATGTGGTTTATGTGAATAGTTTAGTCTAATTGGCTCCACAAAAATAGCACAAGTAAACAAGTATCTATAGGCTGCCTATCGATTGGCTCCTGACAATGCTAAGGTGTCGGTTACCACTTGTTACAAGGTGGATCGTTGGCTAGTCTGCTACTAAAACAGCACATTCACATACTAGGTATATATATCTATAGAAATAAATGAAAATGAAGTATCTGTTTGTAATGTCAAAATAAGAGCTTTTTACTAAATGCTTACGAAAGTATATACGATATAAATTTTTACTGTCTGTCTGTTTATTCTGGCTAATATTTGAAACAGCTGGACCGATTTTGACGTGACTGTCACTGGCAGATAGCTGATATTATAAGGATAACTTAGGCTACTTTTATTTTAAAAATATAGGGTGCCGCAAAAGAAAATCGCGGGTTACAGCTAGTCTAGAAGATAATATATGAGATCAGATAAATGGCGAAAAGAGGCTTGCGATTATAAAAAAAAAATAAAAAAGGTGGCGTTTACTGAAAATACATTCTAATATAATAAGTCTTATTTTAGTCTGATTTGGTTTTAAGCCGAATTTCTATTAAAAGAATCATTATAAAATAATTATTATATGAATCAGTATAAGTTATATATCAAAAAATAGACGGATTTCAATGAAAATCGTTTACGTCTTAAACGAAGGATGTTTAGGTGAGCTAGCAGATTGTGGCAATAAGACCAAATCTGTGTTGACAATAAATAAAAATATATAAGATATCTATTTTTATTTCTTATGAACTAACTTGTACATACGTTACTAAAATATATTTTCAATGTATATAAATATATATCAAGTTCATAGAAATTATTTATGTCTAAATATTATTATTACGTATTACCTAAATTTTATTAAAACCTATAATTAAAAATATCTCAAAATAGAGCAACGATCTAGTCTAATAAACTTCAAATAGGAATTCAAATGTTATTTATCCCCGTGAACATGGCTGCTGAAAAGCAACCGAAACATCGGGGAAAGTGTAAAATTAAATCTAAATTGTTTTATAATTTAAATAGCTTAAATAGAAGTAAACAGTAACTAGTAAAAGTGTTTAACAATAGTAGTTTAAAGTTTCAAAATTAAGTTATATTGTTTTAAAAAAAATAAACAACGCGATAAAAACCGTATAATATTGTTTAATTACAATGTATAACATTCGCGTATACGTAAGACTATAATAAGTTATTTATTTTTACATTTGATGTTTATTTTTTTAATATTTATTTTGTGGTAATTATGACTGTAGACATATTTCACCTGAATATTGTAGATGTACTTACGACCTCAATTGTAGAACTCAATTGTGCTGACTTATTATTTTATATTTTTACTTAGTCATATATTTCTGTTTACATGTGTGTATATGTGTATGCTCACACATGCTTGATATTGTGATATAAATACAGATAATGTTAATAAAGAAAGCATTCTGAACACGCAGTTTTAGTTTTCACTACATTGGTACCTGCTATGGCAATATATGGCATGCTAATGTATGGCATGGAAGCTCTTCTCATACAAAGACAGCTCAGATGGTGTGGACATGTTCTGTGCATGGATAACCGCTGTTTGCCAAAAGCTGTATTTTATTCTGAAATTGCAGATGGTAAAAGGAAACACGGCAGTCAGCATCTTCGCTATAAGGATGTATTCAAGCGTCACCTAAACGCTTGCGGTATCGACGTTTCATCTTGGGAAAAGCTGGCTGCAAATAGGTCTACATGGCGATCTACCATCTTTAATAAGATTAAAGCGTTTGAGAAAAATCGTCTCGAAACGATTGACGGAAAACGCCAAATACTTAAAAAAAGGCCTAACCCCTCCTATACTTATACGTACAACAACACAGGCGAACTCTATTGCCACATCTGTCGTAGGACATTCAAGACCAAGTTCGGTCTAGCAAGCTATATTAGAGTTCACCAAAGAAAAGTTTCATGACTTCTGAGATCGCCGTCATCGAAATCGATGAGGAGGACCTGCTACGGACCCGGTTCTTGCCTGCCGGCTGGTGTAACGATCGTACCACCTTCTAGTGATACTTGTGATTTACACATTCCAGTGGCCACCCACAAGCGGGTCTCACCACTGGGATTTCATTGAGGCTAGACATGAGAACTCTATTTAGAACAGTTTATTATGAGAATTGGCTTTTAGTGAATAACTTATCCTGATATCGAATACATTTTGACTCCGTGTTACTACTGACTTCAAGTGTTCATTGCACACGTAAACACGTAGTCTTATGCTTCTATCCTCAAAATGCATGTCTCATGTAATAGGAGACGAGCCTATTGTCGTAAGCAGATCGTTCCAGACTGTACGTGCTGTTACTGAGAATTTATTAACAAAAAACCTCTAAAACTTTGCCAATCCGCCAATCGAATCCGAGACCTTACGCTCAGTAGTCGAATTCACGATTACTACGCCACCGATAGTGATTGCTTTGTCTTTATATCTTTATTTGTACCAAAATAAGTCGTAACACACACAACTGAGGCTTTTTTGTCTTGAAAAACTTACACAAGGGTTACTAAATGCGCTGACGTCTAACTTCGTGAAACAGTGCGCGACCACGTTATTGCCCAAGACGTCTCTACAGTTTCGTTTAGTAGTTTGTGTTTGGGGTTCGAGTTACCCCACGGTAATATAATTTACATAAACTGCATTTCATGATCCAAATCCTTCAAATAGGACGAATACGAATCGTATCTTATATTAGAGATCGATATGTTTGCAAGTTGTCTTTAGGAGCTTTACGTAGGTACCAATTTGAAAGAACGGGTCCAAAGAATAGTCATAATAGAAACACAGTAATTGCGGAGGTTGTACTCGTAACCGTGATCAAACTTAGGCTTAAGAAAAATAAAAGCACTGGCCGTATAGTAAAGGAGATTGCAAGTAATTTTTATATTTTAAAGACGCAAGCATTATTTTACACCAGCACCGTCTAATTCTCGAAGCCGAGCTATTCCGAGGCTTAAGCTACATTAAATTTATAACGGACTTTTTTTAAATCTCACTCTATTTTAACTTTCTTTACGTAGGGAAGCTGAGGATTACGCAAGTAATTACAAAAATTAAGTTGTTACACCGTTTTTAACCTTTTTAATAATTTGATTCTAAAAATTTCGATTACATAGCACTGTAATCATTATGGTTAATAAAACAATATTGTTGCATGGCCTTAACCCTTCTTATTAGGAAAAGGCCCATGCCCAGCAATGGGACTATTAATAAATAAGTAGAATTCATGGTGCTATTATACGAACAACAAGAATAATAATTCCATAATTATTATTTAGAGTTCAACCAGGAAAATCTGTTAATTCTAACTGTCGTGGAACTGTGAAGGTATATATGGGTAATCATTAACTATCACAGTGATATTATATTTAGTGTATAAATGTCACTGAAACAGGTCAGTGACATTTTACATTAACACATAATTATTATTTAATAAGGACAGCCTTATTAAATAATATGGGTTAATAATAATAAGTAATTCCTTTTAGGTTGTGAATATCAGGCTAGATTCGCTTCGTGAGCATGGACTTGAAGACGATCATTAATATGGTTGACTGGGAATTAGTTTTAAAAGAAGGACTAATAAAGAAAATTGCATCTTATTATTATTTAGTTGTTAAAAGATATCTTGAATACCTGCGCATTTTGATTTCATACTTTCATGGTCTAGGAGCTATAATACTTCAAATAATATTTTAATTGTTATGTAGCATTGGCGTTCACTACCGCTGCGGCAACACGATCATGTATAGACACAGACAGCGTCACGATATATATATCGTTATATGGTTGGAAATAGAAGAGTTGCAAAGCAACTCATTACTTTTCTCCCCAAACGAGTATAAAGTATAAGTAGAAGATACAAACCAAATAACAAACCAACAACTAAGTTCTGTGACACACTTAAAACCGGAATCCTTTGTCAATACACACATCCCCCTGCACTTAGCTTGAAATAGAACTGTGTCAGAATGACATTCAAGTTGCCACTCAAGTAGTAAACGCCACAGGCGCGCGGTAACTTCGTTATGTGATAACGCTTTTATATCCACGGCGTGTTACGTTTAATATACCAAGTTTGTTTCGGGTTTGTTGGTTCATTAAATACTTGAATATAATGTTGCACTACAGCACATACACAGTACACGTTTCAATCCCCGAAGGCGTAGACAAAGGTATATTACGGTATAGAACAAACTACCACACTCAACTATGGTTCTAAATGCAACGTAATAATCATGTACTGCAGACCGAATTTCGTCCGCAGCGGCCAATCTTCGCCGAGAGTGCCGAGACGCAGGAGATATAGAGCAGAAGTATGTGCGCAAACAAGAATTATAGCTAGCAGTCCTCGAAGCTCAGGATTGCCGTAGCTATAAGTGTAAGGAAAACTTATGTCCAACAAAGGTATATAAATTTATAGTTTGCAATTCCATGTAAGATATTTATTTTTATTCTAAGTGTGCTTATCTGTGTATTTTTAAATATATTAACGTATTTTTATCAAGGTCTTATTTTGTGAATCCTATACAAACTCTATATCATTATAAACATATATTTTCTTTAAATTTTTTATTTTTATTTCTTTGGGATAACAAACAATTGTGTAATAAAGCTGAATACTATTACATAGATCTTATAACAATTTAAGTAATTTCACAACCAGCACCATTATCCACAAAATAATGCAAAGTACAAGTAACTAGATGCAAGCAAACCTTGGCAAACAATATACAATTTTTTATTTTTTTGAAATTTATTACAGATTATGAGTTTTATTTTACTCGTCAAAATGACCACACTCCACCTGATGGTAAGCAGTCGTGTGGTCTAAGAGCAGTGGCCTCCACATCGCCCCCACAGTAGCCGAGGCGATGTTGAGGTCTCTACTTTGACGGCCTGAGAAGATGCTTTTTCACGCCCCGCTTAAAGAACCCAGGATTGAAGGAAGAAGGAAACACGTGCCTTGGCAGAGAATTCCATGCCTTGGTCGTTCGGCAGAGATATGAGGACCCAAACTTTTTGGTACGCGCTCTAATCGACTCTACCGTGTAAGGATGGCATCTGAGCCCAGCACGCGTTGTTCTGGATAGGAAACGGGAGGGCGGGATAAGGTGGAATAACTCTTCAGAGCACTCCCCGTGGTATATTCTGTAGAAACATGCCAATGAGGCAATGTCTCTACGGAGTTGCAGAGGTTCCAGTGAACTCGTGACCTCTGGATCTCCGATGATACGGACAGCCCGCCGCTGTAACCGGTCTAGAGCGTCCAGCAAGTACTGCGCGGAGCCATCCCAAAGATGAGAACAGTACTCTTAATTAAAAGAATAATATTTTGCGTCTTTGGTATCAAACTAGTTATCCATGAATATTAACTAATTTGTTTAAGATACATTTCTTAAATTTTGCAGGTGACAAAGCGAATATATCGGTTTCGGGAAAATTATCATTATAACTTTTCATTAATCGTCGTAAAGGAGCTCTTTCACCAGCGTTGTTTCTGCAAAACTTAGGAGCAAATAGTCTATGAATATAAGTACTACGAATACGTTGTGAGCGACTAGGTATGCAAAGGTAAATTTGGTTTATGAGTTTATTACAATTAAATTGTGACAAATTTTGTAAAGTATCGTCTGATCAAGATACATTCTCCCATGCTTAAAAGTTGACAGAGAGAATTTTTCTAGAAGAGTATGATACGATGACCATCTTTTTACTAAGTTGTAATTTAGGTTTCGAAAATATTTATTTTGCACTGATTCAATTTGGTCATGGTATTCATTGTAAAGTGAATTCCAAACACATGTGGCATATTCCAGTTGTGACCTAACGAGAGACTTGTATAAAACCAAATAAGTGGAAGCCTTCTTAAACGAGCAGCAGGTTCGCCTCAGAAAACCGAACATTTGAAAGCCGTGGCGTGATCAACATGAGCGTCAAAATGCAATTTTTTTAAAGGAGTATTACAAAGCAAGTAATTGAATAGAACGATATTATTTATTTTGGTAAACGAGATTGATTTACGTTTGGGTAAACTCAACTGCAGTTTATTGGCTAAGCAAAAACAATATTATTTTAATCTAAACGAATTATTTTTCAATAGAATTTTTGTTCTAAGTTAGGTCGTTTAGTTTCTTCCTATATTCGTTGTTTCAATACATGATGGCTTCTGTATTTATTAATTTCTGACAAGCCATACCTGGCTTAAATTTTAGCAACTAATTATTCTTAAAATATGAACGAATACGGCCATAATAAAATATTATGATTATATTTGTATGAAGAATTCAAAGTTACTGATTTTCTTTGAACAAAAAGCATAAGTAATGACCCAAGATATTGTATGTCGTACATATTATATCCTGGGTCATTACTTTTGCTTTTTGTGTACTTGTATCATACGTCCAATATTTAATGTTTGTTTATTTTTTATTTATGTCGAAAATATGCAGTAAAACAACATTCATATTACTAAAAACAAATGTTCCAAAACGGCAACAAGGGCCGTTTTTCCATACAAACATAGTTCCCCGTTTCTTCCCTGGATAATGTCAGTAGAGCAATAATTTTTCCAAGAAATGTATGGCCTCTATTGGCATGTCCCTATGTTTTCCTTCTTTTCATGAATTAATTATTAAAAGAGACATGAGACTTCAAAAACCTCAAAAATTGGCCAGATTTTCCGCTGTGTTCAAACATCTAGAAAACAAATTTGACTAAATTATATAAAAAAAGGAAAACACAGGAACACGGCCAAAGCCTTTCTTTAATTTCTAATGAAAAATTAGTTAAATCGGTCAAGTTTTGGAGAAGGAATTAGGGGACTACGAAACGTTGATTTTGTGTACTTTTAATAGGTCTTTTCGGTCCAAGCTGCAGTTGTCTCTATCGCGCTCATGATACCATACATATGGCACTGCGCGACAGCAACAGATTTTACAAATACCTATTTTCAATTCTCTCGCCCTTAGTGTTTCCTCTTAAAATAAAACAAAAAGCCCAATTACAAAAAAATAATTGAAAATGGCCGTTGCAACGGAAAAAATATTGCTGACAGAGGTCACATTTATTTTGGCCATAAATAATATATTCTATACTAGATTTTGCCCACGGAATCTCTCGCGTAAATGTAGGTTAGGCTAGATTAGTAACAGTATTTTTTTCTGGATGTTTGTTATTTTTTATTCCCCCGACAACGTGTATGAAGATTTTATGATGATCGATTGCGTAGTTAAGGCGTTAAAGCGTAACAAACAAACAAAGTCACATTAGCAATTATATAATAATTAGGCTATCACTACCACTTTTAACACAAATCTAAGGGCACCTCATTTATTACAAACTTTAAGCCATATTAGGTTACATAGTATGCTAAAAACACGGACATACATACACTCTTACAACATCACCCTCTTTCTAACACAGTCGAGTAAAATATGCCATTTAAAAGTATAGTAATATTTTTTACTAGCGACCCGCCCCGGCTTCGCATGGGTAGTACAAAACTTTAACAAATTATACACCTAAACTTTCCTCATAAGTCTATTGGTGAAAAACCGCATGAAAATCCGTTCAGTAATTTTTTACTTTATCGAGAACTGACAGACAGACAGACGCGGCGGGGAACTTTTATAATATGTAGTGATAATCACCAAGCAGGCGGACGCCAGAAAGTGTTCTATTGATTACTATGTTGCTGTGGAACAAGTAAAGTAACTATGTGGTTTCTGTGTGATGAATGACTGATGAGTCATTCTTGCATAAACTTATTTTTTCGTGCAGTGGCATAAAGAGGCAATTGCCCTTTATTATTTTTTTACAACAAAAGATAACCTATGTCTTTCTCCAAGGCCTAGTCTATCTTTGTACCAATTTTCTTCATAATCGGTTTAGTGGTTTAGGCGTGAAAGTGTAACACACACAGTTACTTTTGCATTTATTTAACTACTATGATTTTAGAGAGATAGGCTACAATAGGCTCGCCTTCTATTACGTATGACCTAACTCATAGTTGGCGAGATGTGAGTGTAATACGCTACCCTCCTTATCTGTTCGGGGATATAGGTGCGAGACTATGCATGTATCTGTATGTACGTATAGGTATAATTATGTGTGAATTTAAATTCCAAGTAATAGGTGGTGAGTCTATTGTCGTCTGCCAGGTACTATTCCGGACTCCATGATAGTACTACTGAGAATTATTTTACAAAAACCTGAAAGTCGAATGACTTTAAAAAAACGATCTCGTATTCACGAGATCGTTTTTTTATACATCTAAGGTGGCAAACAAGCATACTTTGGAAAGGAACCTTACCTTTGGGAAAGAAGGAAAAGAAAAAGGAAGCGGGAAGGAGAAGGAGCGAGAATGGGGGAAAGAGGATGATTGAGCCTCCAGCACTCTCACTCACCGAATGAAACACAACAGTAGGAATTACTGCTATTTCACGTCGATATTCTGTGAGAGGGTAGTCCTTCCCCGGTCGAGCTGGCCCATTCATGCTGAAATCAGCGAGGTACTACTCATGCTCAGTAATAGCAATCACTACCACTGCTCCGCCAAGGCTGTCGTTTTGCATTTGTGTTCAAATAAAACTATTTTATAGTTCATTATTTAGCCACGCAACGGCGCCGGCTAACTTTTGCGAGAGCAAATAGTCTGTTACTGTTGACTTTAAAATTTTATAAGCGTGGTTGGCTCACTACTACTTTTATAAGTTTTCCGACTATTTAATATCTCGTTCTCACAACACTAGACATATTTGCTAGTAAAAGTTTAAATCAGAGTAATTTATCAAAGCGATGAAAAGAAGATAAAGCTGAAAAGAATTAATGTATATTATAGACACGTAAAACTCATAAACAAAGAAATCCTTATCCTACCTAATATCTGTTTGTTTGTTTGTTACTCTTTCACGCCTCAACTACTCCACCAATCATCATAAAATTTCTCATTCACGTCATCAGGGATACAGAAAAGGTCATAGGGTACATTGAGATAAACAGTACTGGTCCCGAGGGATTTAAATTTATTGTCAAAATCTAGATTAATGCGAGCGGCGGGAAAAATCAAGCATTTTATATAAAACTTTAAACAATACGAATGTATATTATATGGCCGATATGTGAGCATGTACTGCGTAGTTACTTAACCGATGAAAACTCAGCCATGTCTCTTAGGAGACTTCAGAACTTTGGAAATTATCTTCAAGTTTTACTCACTCGGTCTTCTTTTAATGAGATTTCTTCAAAATTATATATAGGATTCCCTAACAACGAATACCCTATTATAAAGATTTTCTTTGTCGTCTTGTGGCATCAGTTTGTGTTATACTTTTATTAGAAGGTGAAATGACGTACACGTTCCAAACTTAAAGTAAGTTATACTCAATTACGTCGTTTTTATCTATACTAATATTATAAAGCTGAAGAGATTGTTTCTTTATTAGAATGTTCTGGATTTCAAAATATATTTTCGTTATAAAGGCTAGTTATTGATGAAGGTTACAGCTAGTATAATATAAAATCAAATTGCAGGCTTCGCTTAGACAATTTATGGATGATGATGATGATTGAAGGATACGTATTTACAATTAGGTATCGAAAGTGGTAAACTCCGTTGTTATAAGGGGCAAGGTTGGCAAAATTATTTGACTATAGTTACAGTTTGAAAGATATTGTTGTTGGTCAATGATTTTACGTATATAATAATTTTATTCTATCTTGCAAAAGATATCTATTATAATACACTTATTGCTTATCTATAAAATATGAAGTGTGAACATGTAAACTTCTATATAAGTGTCAGCAAGTATCAAATTAAAAATAATATTTCTTTGGTTATCTTTGGCCCATTCAAGTTGTTAGTAAATAAAATAAGTTATAAGCTAATGTTGATATATCTATTAAAACGTTGAACATTCCCAAACAGCAGAATTGTTCAGACTATCTCAACAAATCAGGCAGAGTTATTATTGAAGAGAGAGACTGATGCTGGTAAGATTGGCCCGCTCTACATGAATATATCTATAGCATATTGCAGCTAGCTCACAATTACGATGTACATCCTTACTAATATTATAAATGCGAAAATGAGTTTGTTTGTTTGTTTGTTTGTTACGCTTTCACACCTTAACTAATCAACCGATCAACATGAAATTTTGCATACACGTTGTCAGGGGTACAGAATAGGACATAGGGTACCTTTCATCCAGAAAAAAGAACTGTTGCAAACCTAACCTAACCTAACCTACATTTACGCGAGTGAAGCCGCGGGTGAAAACTAGTTCGTATATAAAACAATAAAATGATTAAACTTATACGGATCTTAACGCGTTGTTTATTTTAAAAGTGTTTTTAAAATAAACAACTATAAGTATTACGTAATTTTTAAGCTATTTAACTACTACTGCTAAACTTTACTACTATTTTAAGCTATTTTAATGGTTAGACTATTAAGATTTAGATTTATTTAACATTACTTAGAATTCGGTTATTAGAGAACTGCGTTCAATATGTATCTGAAGAATATTGCAACCGTCATTTAATGAAATCAAATATTGAAGTAATATATAACACGTTTCTACGATAGTATTTCGTGCAACTGTTAGGGCGCGTTCTCACTATGTCGTGACGATTAATTTATCGTTGGAAGACTGTCGTCTCTAGCTGTTCTCATTATATCGACTGTTTATCGTCACTGTGTCGTCGCAATATTTTATCGTTGAACGTTTAAACGACGAGACGATATTTTTATCGTGGCTACGATGGATAGTTGCAATAATGACACACGATTTGCCGTCATGATTAGTCGTGACGTTATTTTATCGTTTTACGACTGTCGTGCTAGCAGTTCCCATTGACTTGACAATCTGTCGTCACTACGAAAAAAATCGTGGACGTTAGTTAATCGTGTCGACCTGTATGTGAACACCTCTATTTAAATACACAAGCCACGACACTTTAAACGACAAGATAATCTATCGTCACGACATAGTGGGAACGCGCCCTAAGGCAGAGGCACGTTGCGATATCAAATAGAGAGTTCGAAGGATATGAACAGCAACACTTTGGAGGTAGCGATGCGCACCTGTAAATTGGACATGGCTTGCGCTTTGACAAGGTCTCTCGAAAAGCGATATAGACATTCTTTTGTCACAACAATTGCAATAAATTTCAACAAATATACAAATTATATTTTCTTCTTGAATGTTGATGAAATGATGAAAGATGAGGTTATCAGATAATAATTTTAAATTTCTTCTCTATTTGAAAAGAAAAGATGCAATCGCTGACCCATTCCGATTTTAAATTCACATTTTTATATGTGTGTGTTTAATATGTTGTGTGTTTCTGTGTGTGTATGTGAAAGTCTAACATTAACTTATTGACAAGTTCTACCGTGGATTTAGAACTTTAGGATTTTAGAACTCTTTTTGGGTTGCTCTGTGAATTTATAATAAACCCTAACATAATAAGACTCCATCGCATTCAGATTCTTTGCTTATGACCAAAGCCATGAGTTTAACCGATAGTACTTTATATTACCTAACTTTAGAAAACAGTCAAAGTACTTACACCCTACAACAAATTGCAGCAAAAATAAACCTATTTAATGTTGCCGCGATTACAGGGACTTTAGACTTGTTTTAAGTGACATTTTATTGATAAAGGGAACAGTGATCTCTGTACACGGCTTTGGTGGAATCGTTAGTACGTAGATGATAAACTAGCTTTGTGCAATACCATAGCAACAGGCGGACAGTGTGTTTGTTTGCGCAAAAATATATAATTTTTATAACCGAATTTTATTAGATTTTTATTCATTGTCGAAAAGAAACATAACCTAAGTCATTTATTTCTAATTTGCAAACGAACAAAACTTGTCTGTAAACGTTGCAGTTGCACTCATGACTTCAGTTGTATAATTTATTCCACCTTCACTTATAATAGAAAACTTGGCAAGCTGCGCTTTAATCTCTATCTATGTTGACACAATCTCACCGGTGGAACTACAAGTAGCCGTTTCCCCGGGCCCCGGTACCTACGTAACTCCATTAACCTATAACTGTATAAAACGTCAGTTCTCTAATGGGAATTAAACCTTTTGAAACTGTTTACATTGAAAGAGACACTTCGCTACGTAAAAGGTAAAGAACGTTCGCAACTTCTTTGATTCTGAAGCTATCAGAACGCTTGTATATGTTTGAACAAGCTTGCTTATGTCTACTCTAAAGCTACTGTATTATGTGCACAAATATAATAATTGTAAATCCGCTTAAAAATATAGAAGTTTTTATTCGTATACGAGTAATATTAAAAGCTTATACTTTTAATTTAACCGTGTGGGAATTAGTGTAAGACTAATGCTTTAACGCTGTATAACATGTGTATGTATTATCGTTATGAAAAAGTCGTTAGCGGTGCAACTTTTGTAATTTTAAGATAAATAAAATTACCAAATTATATTATGAATAAAATTAATTTGACTGTAAGTACTAGCTTGACTTTTAATAATGTATTTGAAATATGTCTTCAGCATAAGTTATTTGAAAATAATTTGGTTCTAAATCTTTTAACCCACTGAGCGTTGGCGAAAAGTCCATGACCAATTCAGAAGCGCATTTCTCATGCCCACTCATTACTATGTTCAACCTATACTGAACACTTAATTTTTTTATGAAATCCGTGGAATGATGGCTAGTCCATAAATAAGGCGAACGTTGGACTGCTACGTAGGTCTCGAGTTAGATCCCAAGGCACACATCTCTGACTTTCCAAATTTATGTGCGTATTAATTATTGCTTGCTTTACGAGTACGATGAAGAAAGACATCGTGAGGAAACCTGCCTGTCCGAGAGTTGTTCATAATGTTTTTGAAGATATGTGAAGACTACCAACCCGTACAAGGTCAGCTTGGTTGACTATGTTCGTCTTACATTAAGAAGAGGCCCGTTTCCAGCAGTGGGCAGTTAATATACAGGCCTGATATTATTATCATTATCATTTTAAAATATTCATTTATATAAAGTGCAACTGGCGTCTATTTCTCAAAAATTTTATTAAACCAAAAATTTCCTTTCTCAGTAACGTTTTATAACAGTTTGCAGAAGTTGACTATAGCGGCTTACTGTTTCATTGGGACCTTAGGAATGTTTTCAGCTGTTTATGAATTTTATACAGTTTTCTTTGGTTTCAGAGCGAGTACTAGCTTAAAGTTTTAATAGGCTTATGTATGTTAAGAGGGTCGGGTTTATATTTAGTTAAGTCTCTGTAAGATTAATGCTAATAGGATTTGTTTTTATGATAATTTATTTCGTACAAATCTTCCAAGAGCGAATTACATCTGCTTTGGATGTAAAGTGACTTCATATTTTAGTATCCACTGTTGAAGATGCTAATCGAAAAACTATTACAATTTTGAAAGAACATCTCGCTGTGTCTTCGTACTTACCGTAAAAAAATCAACGGGTTGCAGTCCGGGAGTGCCGGCAGAAGTGAAAACTTGAATATTAACGTTGTGCATTTTGATATTTTGGAATGGTTAGGGAATAATTTTGCACGAATTGCTTTAATCATCAGTATAAAAGAACTATCATTTATGTGTTAAAATACAATATTCATTTATTGCGCTATCGTACACAAACATGGCAATTCTCCCTCCGTCTTACGAATTTTCGATCAGGTCACGTGTCCTTACGCGAGTTTGACAATTCTCCCTCCGTCTTACGAATTTTCGATCAGGTCACGTGTCCTGACGCGAGTTTAACATTTCTTACCCATTACAAAAAAATGCACAACGCCGCTAAAGAAGTTTTCACTTCAAAAAATGACAGAAATAAGCTAAACTGAATCCGTATGGCCTACGTATACCACTTGGCTATTAATATGACGTGATATTTCAACTATTATATTATTATATTAGTATGCAGAATCTAAGGTGACTTTATGGTTAATTTAATTCGGCTTTGTAGTAGGATGTAGGTAACAGTTCCTTCGGTATCACAAATAAAGAAAGAAACTAAGTAATCTACATTTTTACTTCCGTCGTAAAGGTATACTTATGTAAATGTAAGTTTTATAACAGTACCTACTAATTTACAAAAGTGTGCGATGTCGGTGGTAGCTGGCTTTACGGATCTTAATCTGCAGTGCATGAAGAAGCTATGTTTTAACTACTGCATACGTCTTCTTGCCACTGTTTCGGAAGAGTTCTTATGCTATCCTGTGCCCATTCTGTAAACTGTATCTTTGGAACTTCGAACGCTCACTGTCTTCAGAAAGTGTAACAAATGGTATTCCTGACTGCAAAGCACTCTTTTACGGTAGCCAGAGTTTATTGTATTGTGATAGTTTTCCAACACTTCTGTACTACTTATTTGATAATAATAGTGCAGATAGTCGGTTTTATTATATATATTTTTCTTAATAATGTTTGTCAATCTGCGTTTTTGCAATATTTGTAGAGTTGACTATACCTACCGCTTATATAAAAATAATAATATTTTTTTGCATAAAAGGAGGTGTTACGGTACAATGTAGTTCATATATGTTTTGCTAATACATATCATGCAAAAGAATTTAAAGTTACTTAACATAACTTTCGCATTTAATTTGTAGGAATTTGTTTACATAATAATAATTATGAACCATTTATTTTAGTGAAAAATTAATGAAGAAATATTATTCCAATGTATTTTTTATTTTACCATTTTTACCAAACACTTCACTTGCTTTACTACCCATCAAGTTTAATTGATTTAATAACAACAAGTAATTCCATTTGAACAGACTCGCTGAGACCTCTTCAATTACCAGTTATGTCGAAGCTCACGATAGGCCCGAGACCGAAAGACATTGATAAAAATATGCAAATAAGAACATTACACTCAATTAACTTGGACCGTCGCGATCTTTGTCTAAATTCCACCAGTGAAATGAACACTTATAACGTTGGGTAATAACGTCTAGCTGTGCCAAAAGAAAATTCATAAAAACTCGGTAGTAAATTTTTGAGAATTTTTCCCCTCTTTTATTTAGTGCTCACTGGCGATTCATACCAGCAGTGAATTCCTGTGACACATTACTCGTAGTTCACAGACGATTTGTAATCTTTCTCTCGATATTTTTCCTGTAGTGACCCAGTTTTTATTATTCAGGGGTTATTTAATGCGAAAGGATGAATAAATTTTCGTTAGCTTTGAAAGGTATGAAATTACGAGTGTAATTTAAACATAGGGGGACGATACTATTTGTTATAGTTTATCATTGATTATGTGTATGTTAACTTCTTATTGACGTGACAACGTCTAATAAATCGATGAACTCCGGCTGCACGCACGAAAAAGGACGACTCATTGTCCCGTTACGCTCATTGTACCGTTACGCTCATTGTCCCGTTACGCTCATTGTAACGTTACGATCGGAGCGAGAGCGCTACACGATCGAGCGAAAGGCACGTTATGACGTTGTCACGTTAAACTATCATCCGTAAACCGACTTTACAGACAACCAATTTATTGTTAAATAAAAGCTGTGCTTGCACTAGGCACTTTAATACATAAACACACATTGTAACAACAGAAACCTAGAACACCCAGCCTCGGCACAACAAAGGTTGTTTCACAGTAAAATCAAATCCGTAAGCTTTCGATAAGCATGGTGTAGATTGTTTCTTTTGTTTAATATTCAATTAAAACCTACTTACCTGGTGGTTTCTGGATTATCTGACTTTCCCAAACGGATTGTGTGAACAGCTTCTATAACAAAATAAATATTGTCTATCTTTTTTCCTTTGAAAAAGACAACACTCGCACTTGGAACAGATATATATTATCCCGTGGTACAGGGATCGTTATAAACATTCTAACAACGGACACGAAGAACACCTCGATCCAGAACAACTATTTGTGGATTGCAAATTTTTTTGTCATTGGTGGGTATCGAATCCTCATCACTCAGCACAGACGCAATGGCGAGGCAACCACCTAAGCAGCAGCTATAGCAGTATTTGTAAGCATGGCAAAGATATGAAATAAAAATACCGATTGTTTTCTCAGTTACAACAATGAAGAAGAACAAGAAGTTTCCCGAGCAAAGTTAATTCCCTCAGACATGTCCAATGAACTTCTTAGAAGTTCCAAAGATAATGTATAAAAACGTGCCAATGTAATATTAACACTTTTATTTACAGAATATTGTAGTCTGTTTTATTGAATGTTTTGTAAAAGTGTACCAGTTTTTGAATTATTTGGAAAACATGGTGGATATTATCTAATAACGTTTTTAGAGAAAACAAAACTGTTTAATAGATATCAAGTTAGAAAAATACTGTTTGAGTAGTAGAGCATCGCTGATTTCTCGCACGAATAGGCCGGCTCGACCGGGAAAAGACTACTCTCTCACAGAATATCGTTGTGAAATATTTTTTATTTTTTTTATTTTGCTCGTCAAAATGACGACACTCCACATGATGGTAAGCAGTCGTGTGGTCTAAGAGCAGTGGCCTCCACATCGCCCCCACAGTAGCCGAGGCGATGTTGAGGTCTCTACTTTGACGGCCTGAGAAGATGCTTTTTCGCGCCCCGCTTAAAGAACCCAGAAATTCCTACTGTTGTGTTTCATTCGGTGAGTGAGAGTGCCGAAGACCCAATCACCCTATTTCCTCCTTCCCGCTCCTTCTCCTTCCCACTTACCTTTTTTCTTTTTCCTTTCCTAAAGGGTAGACAACGCGCAAGTGATGCCTTTGGTGTTGCAGGCATTCATAGGCTATGGTGACCACTTACCATTACGTGGGACGTATGCTTGTTTGCCAACTAAGTTGTAAAATAAAAATTGACACTGAAATGAATTATTTTAGTAGAAGATTAGGTATGTTTGCCTGAAGTTGGAAAATAATAATTAAGCAGGTAGTCATGGTCGAATTAAAGGTTTTATAGCCATATTTTGTTGCTGATTTTTTAAATTCGAAAAAGCTCTTATACAACAGCTATGTCCGTCCGTCTGTCTGTTATACAACTTTCAACTCAAGAACCGTAAGAGCTAGAGACTCGCGGTTAACGCCATTCGACTAAGCATATTCGATAATATACCCCCGAAATTACTATGACCTTTGACCTCTGACCTCAAGCATTTACATATTACCATAATTTTACCTTTACATATTACTTGAATAATTTTTTCGAACTCTAAGATTTATGACATTTCATTGCCGTTTCTCACTTGTTTATTGTTATATTTGCATATTGCTCGTCTCCGTGCTGCAAAGAACGAAACTGAAAAGACTTAGTAACATTTTGCTCGACGCGCAAATGTAAGCTTCGGTTCAACGAAGCAATTAAAAAAGGAAGTGAATGTAATTAAAAAATCTGAACTTAACAAAAAAGGTAATTTCCTTCTTTATAGATTTTGTAGATATCTAGTCGTTTCTCTGTAATTATGTCTAATTAATTATTTATCCATAGATATTTTCAGAAATAGCTACCACGATCGTTTTTATCTTTTGAATCATTATCAATTAAATTCTTCAGTGTGAATTATTTAAGCTTAAACAAACAGTTTTACAAGCGACTCAGCTTATTATAACAAACACTTTTCAAAATAAATATAATTCTAACTAATATAAAAAATGGGAATGTGAGTTTGTTTATTTGTTTGTTTCGATTTCACACCTTAACTACTAGACCGATCATCATGAAATTTCGCATACACATTGTCAAGGATACAGAATAGAACAAAAGGTACCTTTCATTAAAAAAAATACTATTGTTCATGAAGGATAGTATTTTGATGACAAAATCTAGATTACCGCGAGCAAAGCAGCAGGCAAAGTTTAGTAAAATTGTATTAAGGACGACAAGTAAATATTTCATAATTGTATGAAGGGAAAGAAAACTAGTTCTTAGTGATCGTGAGTTATTCATATTAAATTTTCGGAACAATCTAATTGTTATGGAAGTAGTTAATTGGTATTCACGATTCATTGAACCATTCAATTCTGACAACGACGATAGGTCAGGAAAACTAATCGACATCATATATAATAAAAACCACAAATATATCTCATATTTGCCGAAGGATGTTAGCTGTGATCTTTGTTTTGATTGTCCCAAATAAACATTTGACACAGTACTTTTTTGGAACATTAATATAAAGTTATTTATAAAATTTAAGAACAAAGAATACAAGTACACAAATAACCAAGAAATTGACTGGATAAACATAAATTATGTTAAAATTACAGATCCACAAAACATAGCGAATAGTTTAAACAATTTTTTTGTAAACACAGCACATCATTTACAAGCGATAAAAACTCATAACATTTTAGTAAATAACATCACGTACGTTGCGTCTAGTTTATTTGTAATCCCATGTACAGACAAAGAAACTTTGCAAATTATAAAATCCCTAAATAATACAAATTCAGTAGGTTATGATTCTGTAAGTACGAATATTATAAAGAATTGTGCGGACATAATTGCACCTATTCTCACTTATCTGATAAACTTATCTTTTGCTCAAGGTATATTTCCAGAAAAAATGAAGATATCTATTGTCAAACCATTGTTCAAAAAAGACGACTGCCACGAACTTACTAATTATAGGCCAATTACGCTTATACCAATTATTGCCAAAATATTTGAAAAAGCAATGTACTCTCGAATTTACAGCTACCTGTCAAAAAATAAAATTCTTCGAGAAGAACAGAACGGTTTTCAAAAAGAACAATCGACTACTCTTGCAGGTTTTTCTCTATTAAGAAGAGTAACTGTGTATATAGACAAGAAAATACCAGTCGCTGCTATATTTTTCGACATATCTAAAGCATTTGATTGCGTAGATCACAAAATCCTATTAGACAAATGTGAAAGATATGGGATCCGGGGTCCGGCTCTAAAATGGATTGAAAGTTATATTAAAAACCGTCACCGGTGCGTAGAAGTATCGCGCGTTAGTGAAAATTTCACAGTAACGTCTCATAGATCAACATTTTTAGAAAGCCAGTTTGGTGTGCCACAGGGCAGTATACTCGGTCCGCTTCTGTTTATCATATACATAAACGATCTTCCAATAATAACACCCCATCAATCTATACTTTTTGCTGATGACATTTCTGTAATTATACCTATGAATGACATTAATAGTAATTTTAATACAATTTTAAATAATACAGTTGAATCAATAATGACATGGCTTCAATCCAATAATCTATGTGCTAATATAACCAAAACAAAATTTATAAAATTCAGTAATTATAAGACACCACATGAAACATTAAATATCACGTACCGAGTTGAAAATCTATCCAGAGTAATTGATACGAAATTTTTAGGTATATACATAGATCAACACTGTAACTGGAAAGTACATGTCCAAAACGTATGTACCAAACTAAATAAATTTGTATTTGCACTCCGAAACCTACAGTACATTGCAGGAAAACCTGCGGCGCAAATTGCTTATTACGGATACGTGGAATCGAGACTACGATATGGATTGATATTATGGGGACACTCGACAGACATAAATAAGGCCTTTATTTGCCTGAAAAAATGCATACGAGCCTTGTGTAACGTGGAACCACTATTTCACACAGATTCATGCCGACCACTGTTTAAACGTAACAAAATACTCACTCTTGTAGGCTTATATATACTGGAAATCTGCGTACATGTAAAGAAATTCTCAAAAGAATTTAACAATGCTCGTGACAATTCAATCATAGGTAAAAGGGACCCCACTAGATTATTAATGCCATCATGTAGAAGTTCTTTATTCCAAAACAACTGTTACGTAATGTGCATAAGAGTTTTTAATAAAGTGCCCAAGCACATTCGCGAATTGCCACTAACTAAAATGAAGAATGAATTTAAAAAATGGCTTATAGAACACACTTTTTATAACATCAATGCATTCTTCGATCTGAATGTTCGAAATCTAAAATTTTAATCCTGATTTGTAATTAATTTAAAATTTTATAGCATGTGATTTAAATGATTTTATTATAATTTCCGTGTATGTAATTGAATAATAATGTAATAATATCGAGCATCCTTCTTCCCTCAAGCGTATTTATTTCTTAATGTTAATAATATTATAGTGTAATTTGATGTCATGTGTATAGACCTCAACAATTGTTAATAATACATTTTTGTTTTTAAATTTAAATTTGCGTGCCAACTTTGGTGAAATGTGCGAACTGTTATACGGGAAACTTGTATAGTCTTTTTAAAAAACACTTTTATTACTTTGGCTAAAGGCCGTTTAATTTATATAGAATAATACAGGAAAACTTTTATTAAAGAACAAGTGGCCTTAACCGAGGTTGAGAATAGAATGACTTGAACTGGGCACACTAAACTATGAATCCGCTACTTATCGCCAATGTGCTGACGGTGCATTGTGTCAGGGTTGTCCCATACATTGACGGGATATAACAACCCCCACGTTAAGAGGAAACTTACGGGAAATGTAAGTTTCTGGGAAACTTATTCAACGCGAAGACGAGGCTGTTGGGTTACAACAGCTTGAAGCTCTGTTTCAGGATTAGGATTTTCTTTACAATTGATCTTTAGGGTTCTAGAACACTTGCTCTTTTTACAACTATATATAATTAGTAAAAATAAACAAAATAGTATTGACAAAATACTTAAAATGGGAAAGCTAACATGGTTATTGATATTATTATCATTACTTAATGCTACATTCTGTAAATCATTAATTATTTGATTTGATACAATTTTAAGATCCTTAATTTTACATTATTTATACTAGAGTTTGGAAGGTTTAGCTCTTTAAAACGACTTAAGTCACAACAGTTATCGCTTATAATATTGAATTTTGGGGAAATAATTGGTACATCAATATGAGGGAAATTTTCTCTTACGAATCTAATATTCTTATGAAAAGCTATGCAATTGGGTGGTAATTTAAGGTATCCTGTACCGGATATCACGGTTTCATACAGTTCGTCATTTTCACATTCGATAGAGAGTTTAGTTTGTTCAGATTGTACAAATACCCATTTGTTATTTGTCATTTTGTGCCAGATGTCAATGTTACCACGGAGGAATCTATACTGGCAATTTACAGGTAAAGATGAAATAGCTTTAGTGATGATTTCAATTTCACAAGATGGGTTACCGGCTATTGTATAGATATCGTTTGATTCACAAAGGTAGATTTTGTTTGGGATAGAATTACAAGAAATTAGGTTCTTCAGAAATGAGAAAGATGATTTGTCTTTACTTAATGCTAGGTACTCCTCTGTGGGTAAGATCATGCTAAAAGAATTGGGCATTGTAGTATTAAGAGGGATAGGTAAGGGTACCACCTTATATAAATTATATTCTAATACATTAACTAAGGGTATTTTGATTACAAATATTAGCTTACCATCTAAGTAGTAACAGATTAGTTCTGCGATATTCATTAAGGTATGAATGTTACTTAATTCTAGATTAACTGGGAAAGATCTATATCTAGGTAATAATTTCAAGTTGTTCACAATATCCTTATAAAGTTGTCTAGGCGTGACAACGGAAGGATGTATGGTTTTACTTTTTACAAATAAAATCGCATTTAGGATATCTTCAATCTTAAAAGAAATAGTAAGTAAATTAGACTCTAAAACATTTAGAGTTGTGCTTAATCTTGTCTTAAAACTTTCGGTTATTACAATATTAGAGATATTATTGAATGCTAAGGTTACTCGATCAATGACGTCATTCAATTTTGCTTGGTTGACATGAAGCTCATTTAGTGTGTTATTTATATTAGATATAGCCGATTGGGATACAATAATATTTTTCTTAATGGATTCTGTGAGTATTTCATCATTTTTGAACAATTTATTAATAGCGTTATTGTAAGATTCAGCATCTCCTTCGTCTAAGGTGCCGAATATATGTTTAAAAACAGTGCCAACACCAGAAAACCAGGCTGATCTTTTGGAAACATCGTTGGATACTATATGGGAAAAGGAATCAAAGTTACGAAGGACATCTGCGTAAAGTGAGTCCAAGGGTTGTATCATGTTTCGACAATACGTCTCATCTATTTCCTCATTTTCTCGGCATTGGAATTTAATTATATTAAATGTTTGATGAATGTTTTCAATAAATTCTTTGAAAGGCGAGACTTCTACAGGAATTACTATATGAAATTGATCGTTTATCATTTTTAAGGTGCCGACTGGATCGAAGAACAAACCGGGTCCCTGGGTGATGCGCTCTACATATTGGTTGTCGCTAGTTGCCAGAATATGAACAGTGCCCATTCTGTAATTAATTTGAAATGGGTTAATCTAGGTTAGGAGTCATATTTAGTTATTGTCATGAGCGGGTTTCACTTCATCAAAATGGTGTTTTACGTGTCGTCTATTAATTAATAGGGATAAAGTGTTATTTCCATGTAGTTTTACAATCTTATATGGTCCCTTCCACAAAGGTGAGAGGGCCTTACGTAATCGCAGGTGATTCTTTAAATATACGTAGTCACCGACTTTGTACTGAACCGGACGACTGTGTCTGTCATAATAGGTTTTCGATCTTTCTTTAGAAGTACGGATGTTTTCTTGTGCCTTTTCACGTGAGATTTTCAGACGGTGTTGTAGCATCTTGATGTATTCAGGATATGTTACATTAGTGTTAGCATCAAAAATGGAATCAGGGATATAGGGCTTATGGCCAAAAACAAGTTCGTATGGGGTAAATCTAGTCGTTGTGTGGACACTACTATTATAGCTTAGCATGGCGGTATAAACAAACTTATGCCAGTTGGTTTGGTTTTCATTCACAAATGATTTCAAATATTCTTTTAATGTAGAATGGCTTCTTTCGAGAGCACCCTGTGTTTGTGGGTGGTAGGGTGAAGACCAAATTTGCTTGATTTTTAAGAATTCGCAGGTGCGTTTAAACAGATCGGCGGTAAAGTTAGTACCCTGGTCGGTGAGTATCATTTTGGGTATACCGAACAATGATATGAAATGAACTAAGCATTCGCAGGATTCTTCTGCGGTGGCATTTGAGATGGGATAGGCTATTGAGAATTTTGTCAAGTCGTCCTGAAGGGTGAGTATAAATTTCAGTTTTGCAAGTCCTGCTTCAGGTAGGGGTCCGACAATGTCGAGGCTAATTCTATCAAATGGGCGTGTAGAAGTGGTTGTAATCTGCATGGGAGATTTGTTGATTTTGCGTAAGGCTTTATTAGATTGGCACAATTTGCAGTTTTTTACATAGTCTTCTATTTCTGATCGCATATTTTTCCAATAATAACGTTCTTTTATCCTATCATACATTCTATTGGAGCCTAGATGACCAGCTATTGGAATATCATGATTTTCTTTAAGTAATCTCTTTATTTCAGAAGGTACTGGGTAAATAATCGTATTATGGTGTATATGAACCGTGATGTTTGTATTGTTAAATAGATATATAAGCATTCCATATATTTTAACAAAGGAATTTTGTTCGAATGGGTTTTTGAAATCTGTTATGGCAAATGCATTGATATCACCGGATAGGATAATTTCGTCCCTAACAGCCTTTAATGCCTTGAAGATGTCAAGGTAAGTACAGTTATCAAAATAGTAGACCTTTGTAAACAATAAATAATAAGTTTTCTCTTTAATGGTTAATTTTTTGAAACTGTGGAGTTCTCGTTCTCCATTTATTATACTACTTGGGTCATCAGAGTTACCAATAATTTCTTGGACATATGGGTTTGATTCATCAAGATCAATAGATACAGGGATGAGTATGGTCTTATTATTACTCTTTAAAAGATTTTCGTTATGCTCTTGTACTTGTGTATTATAGGTTTCATTTTTATTATTAAAAGATCTTAAGAAGTCTGAGTATTCATTATTAGGGGTTGTAGTATCTTCCGATACTGAAGCAGGGGAGTCAGTTGGAGTAGGACGACTTAAGAGGTCAAAGTCTATGTTCGGTGGTGGGTTTGATGGACTTGGATCTAGAGCACCTAAGTCAATAAGATCGTCGAGGACATCCTGAGGGATTTCTGGTTCTGGGCTAGTGGTTGTGTTGTCATTCATACCAGAGGTGGACGGTTCTTCTTCAGTGACAGGGTTAACGGGATAACGTGATAATGCATCTGCATTGCTATTGATTTTTCCCTTTTTGTATTCAATTTCG
Organism: Catocala sponsa; assembly: GCA_963564715.1. Taxonomy (NCBI): domain Eukaryota; kingdom Metazoa; phylum Arthropoda; class Insecta; order Lepidoptera; family Erebidae; genus Catocala; species Catocala sponsa. The sequence continues at coordinate 16,993,659 of OY751333.1, forward strand.
TAATCAAACTCCTCCAGTTTGAGTCTCCATCTAACTAGTTTTGAGCCGGGGTCTTTACAATTGAACAACCATTTGAGTGGGCGATGGTCTGTTACGATTTTGAAGAGACGACCATATAAATATGGTCTAAAGGTTTGGGTACCAAAGAGAATAGCCAGACACTCCTTCTCTGTCACGCTGTAATTGCATTCGGCTTTGTTTAATGTTCTCGAGGCGTAGGCTATAGGGCGATCTTTTCCTATTTCACCTTGAGATAAAATGGCGGAGATAGCGAAATTAGAGGCATCACAAGTTAGGACAAAGGGCTTGGTAAAGTCAGGATAGGCTAGAACAGGGGCAGAGACTAAGGCATGTTTTAGACTTTCAAAGGCTAACTGCTGTTCGTTATGCCAGTTGAATGGGACATTTTTCTTGAGAAGGTTGGTAAGGGGTTTTGCTATTTTAGATAAGTCTGGGATGAATCTGCGATAATAGGAAACTAACCCTAGAAACGATTTGATATCTTTGGGACATTTTGGTAAAGGGAAGTCAGCGACAGCTTTAGTTTTTTCTGGATTGGGTCTTACACCCTTATCTGTAATCGTGTGACCAAGATAAGATACCTCCTTGCGGAGGAACTCGCACTTGTCTGGTTGAAGTTTTAGGTTAAAAGTACGTAGTCTATCGAATACGTTAGCGAGGTTTCTAATGTGAAGGTCAAGGTCGAATGAATGAATTACGATATCATCCAAATAAACAAAGCATTGTATACCTTGGAGACTGGACAGCACAGAGTTCATTAGTCTTTGAAAGGTTGCGGGCGCATTCTTCAAACCGAAAGGCATTCTCGTAAATTCAACGTGTCCTTGTGGGATCGAAAATGCTGTTTTAGGGGCATCGTCTTCTGACATCCTTATTTGATGGAATCCAGAAGCCAGATCTAGTGTGCTAAAGTATCTACATTTACCCAGTTGATCAAGGATTTCAGTAATGTTTGGTATTGGATAGGAATCGCCTATTGTGATATCGTTTAACTTCCGATAATCTATAACTACACGCCATTTGCGTTGGCCTGAGGCATCTGTCTTTTTAGGAACTACCCATATCGGGGAAGACCAGGGGGATGTTGAGGGTCGAATGATACCTTCATGAAGCATTTTATTAATCTGGGATTCTACTTCCCTTTTGTGGGCATCTGGGAATCTGTATGATTTAGTGCTAATAGGGACAGAAGAAGAGGTTGGTATTTTGTGTTGCAGGGCATCAGTAAACGTTAAACGATTGTTGGGCAGATGGAAGATATCAGAATAGGAGGAACAGAGGTCGTATAAGGCATTAGATTCTTCGGTATTCAAATGAGACACTCGTAATAAGTCGAGCACCTCTTTGGTGCGGTTAAGGGCGTTGTCTTGGTTTGATTCAGAGTAGGGTACATGAAAAATGTTATGCGAATAATTCTTGTCTAATGGTAGGAGATTTATTTTAAAATCTGGGTTTATTTGTATCGGGGATTCTGAGATATTAACGACAGAGATGTTGATTCTTGAGTTTGGTTTAACCTTAACTATACAATTGGCTATTAGAAGGGAGTCAATTTGATTTTGGTCAAGTACAATGCCTTCTTTTAGTTCGGGGTTTGACACTAAGCATTCTATTACAGTTTCAGTACGAGGCAAGATAATATAATTTGGTTCCGAGAAATTCAAGGTAAGTATTACTTTATTAACAATAAATGCACTTGCTGTATAGTCGATTTTACAGTTATTTCTTGAAAAGAAGTCATTGCCTATTATTCCATCATACGGAAAGTCTATATTTGGAACCATGTGAAAATGATGACTAAGAGCATCAAAGTTTATTAATATACGACCTAGTGTGCGCATTATGTTTTTTGTATTACCTAAACCATGGAAAGTTACGTAATTATTTTCAATTTTAGGCATTTGTTCGATGATATTTATTTTGATAAGGCTAATAGACGCACCGCTATCGATAAGAAGTTTCAAGGGTTTCGATGATACAGAAGTTTGAACTTCTACAAAAGGTAAGGACTTCTTTTTTGGATTTGTTGTGATATTGTATGTACTGATTTCTGTATTTTGTTTTTTAGATGCTGTGTTGGATACTCGACAAGGTTCTAGAATTGGGAGGTCAGTGTTTACGAAAGAGTCAGGGATTGGTTTAGTTACATCACTCTGAGTTTGGGGCTGGTTACCCTGTCCGTTAGTGACTAATTGAGAAACAGTGAATGGGCCACTATGAGTTTGGGGCTGGTTACCCTGTCCGTTAGTGACTAATTGAGAAACAGTGAATGGGCCACTATGAGTTTGGGGCTGGTTACCCTGTCCGTTAGTGGATGATTTAGGAACAGTGGATGATTTAGGAACAGTGATTGAATAAGGGACGCTTATTTGGGGCTGGTTACCCTTGTGGTCCATAGAACTAGAAAGGGTGCCGTTATCATGTTTTGACCGTACTAGCTGTGAATTGGGTCTCACGAGACACCGACGTGAGCCCACTATTCGTTTAAATCATTTTCAGGGGTTTGCTCATCGGTTAGGTCGACATTATGTATAGGTTGATTGGTTTTTTGGTAACTCGCGGATGGACGATTGTTTCGGTCGGCTTGTTGATTGTTTTTATTGCCGAAATACCGATTATTGTATTCACGCTTCCGACAGGCGTCAATAGTGTGACCAACGGCTTTACAGTAGCGACATGTTGGTGGACCTGACGTAGGTAAAGGTCCTTGATAACTTGGCTTATTCGCGGCGGTCATTGTACCTTGTGTAAAGTTTTTGTATTGCTGCGGTTGTCGTTGGGGTACGCGATTATAGTTAAAAGGTGTGGCATTTCTTTTAAACGAGGCTTGTAATAACTTTTCTTCGGAAACGGCGAAATTGATCGCGTCATTGAGCGTTTCGGGATCACGGCATCTGACCACAGTAGACAGGCGCACGTTTAATCCGCTAATAAAAGTATATAATGCTAGGTCTTGCATAGCAGCGACACGGCCAGCCAGTTCCCCTTTCTTTTTCGTTGGTATTGAGACATTAATTTCGGTAAGTAACTTTGAGAGACACGATTCTACACGGAGTGCGAACTGGTTGACTGTTTCGTTATTAGATTGGCGACAATCTTGAAGATCAGAGAGCAGTGCAGCATAATGCTTTCTTTCGCCGAATTGTGACTTTAGGAAGTCCTCTAGTTGTTGCCATGTCTCAAATTCTTTTATTGAACACGCGCTTTCGGCTCGCCCTTCGAGTTGACTAATAATATATGTCAATAATGTGGATTGTTGAGCCGGCGACGCAAGGTTAATAGCGTTTCTACAGTTATTTAAATAGGCATTTAGTTTTTCTCTATTACCGTCGAATTTATTTATGAACTTAATCAAAACATTTAAATCAATCTCCTTAGAGGTCGTAGTGGAATCCTCTTTGGGCATATTGAACGCTTCAGTCACGGGAACTCAGTTAGTCAAAACAAAGATAAGGCTCGAGGACCGGATTAGCGATAAGGAAAGAATGTTGCACGGCTCTCGCGACTAAATAATATGTGTAGTTACTAATCTATGAGAAATATAATTAAGCACTTTGTTCGTTGTACGTTTTCGTATTACGCGATCACAGGCAATTTAATTATTCACTGGCACTAATCACTTGCACAATTATCTTCGGTATGAAGTAAATATGAATGTTAAAGACTTACAGGAACACGGCGATTACAGGAACAGCATGTGTCATCATGGCTGGTGGAATACCTTGCTTCCACGGTGAGTATGTTTAAAGGATACGGTGACGACAGCAACAGGATACGGCAACAGGATTCGGCAGTGAGAAACAGCGACCAGCAATATCGGCTCGGCACGGCAGTAGAACTCTTCACATGGATATAAATCACGACACGGCGAAAAGAAACAGCGAGAGGATACGGCGACGAAATGATAGAGTTCTGTGTGGCGACGATATGCGTTTAGAAAGTCTGTATTGTTCACTATTGCACGAATTTATTGTTCGTTTTACACGATAGAGGCGAACCAGGATTTTAGAAATCCCTTTGAGCTGCCACCAATGTTATACGGGAAACTTGTATAGTCTTTTTAAAAAACACTTTTATTACTTTGGCTAAAGGCCGTTTAATTTATATAGAATAATACAGGAAAACTTTTATTAAAGAACAAGTGGCCTTAACCGAGGTTGAGAATAGAATGACTTGAACTGGGCACACTAAACTATGAATCCGCTACTTATCGCCAATGTGCTGACGGTGCATTGTGTCAGGGTTGTCCCATACATTGACGGGATATAACAGAACGAATATTATAATATGTAACAACTATAAATGTACCACATTTTTATGCAAATAAATTATTCTTATTCTTATTCTTATTTTACAAATTGCCGCACTCAGCTTTTTTCACGTGATTTGTTTTAAAACCAGCCAAGCATAAATATATTAATGAGGGCTAGTGTATCTACAAACTCTGTTCTTGTCTTTGTTTATTATTTAAAAAGACAACTCCTGCAACTGGAATAAGTCCTATATGGCTTGGGACTTTACAAATAATCAAACAACGGCCATAAAGAATACCTAGACTCGTATAAACTTTTGTAAATCACACTTATTTTGTCCCATGTAGGATCCAAGTTGTAGGTTTGTGTTAATGGTGAGGCGACCATTAAACCATTACGTCACGCGTGCAGTCTATATAATTAATGTAACAGTGATTACTGTGATTAGTTAAGACTTTTAGAAATAATTCAGCAATGCCAGAATTTATATAGGTAAGAAATAATATATATATTTGTATATTAGCAAATATATTTTCTGCTCAAATTATTAGTAAAAATAATTGTCTACTACCTCTAGCCTGACGATGGCGTCTGTTAATAAAATCTATATATTTCATATCTAAACCATGATTGAGATATAAAAAGATGAATCCTAGATGCAAAATATCGATACTGTTATGAATTCAGCACTAGATATATATACATATTATACATAATGGTAAAACATTACTGCATGAGTTTAGCAAAACGACTAAAGTATTTTTTGTGACTAAGGATGTTTCAGCGGAAGCAAAATAGTGTCAACTCACCTACAAAGAGGGCTAATTACCGCACTTTCCCTGGAGAGCGGCCCTCAAACTTTTCACATAGAATTGTCACAGTTTGTAATGATGATGCATAACTTCCTGACGTATAAATCTTATTTTATGTCGTAACAGAATTATACTAGCTAGCCAACTTCCACCCACATGGCATGGTCTGCGTGGCGCGTCGTAAGTGACATTAAGAACGGTGTCATGTATTGTAGCATCACTTTAAATATATTTATTCGAAGTATATTAACCAGATAAAAACAAGTTTTGGATATACGATCATTTGGAGTCATATTTTAAAACGTAAAATTAAAAACGAAGTATTTTTAAGGCAACTCGCGCATTATAAAGTATGCGGACATACACACAAAAAGAATACTCATAATTCGAATAACATTTGTGGATAACATAAATTTATATTCCGTAAATTCCCAGGTCGTAATTCGATCAGAACTCGCTACTAACGCTTCACCAAGTGTAGCAGTAGTGGCGAAATGACTACTTTAAATCACTGTGCTATTCGTGCATTCTGAAATCCTGTATATTAGCAGCATCTATTATATCTCCTTTCTAGAGGCAAGACTTACGTAGGTGAAAATTTTGATTACAAATTCATGAAGAGATAAAGATAATATTGCGTACTAACTGTTAACACCGATGTGATGTAAAATAATATATTCGAGTTTATCAAGCGGACTTGGTATGGGGCGGGGAGGCCTCGCGTCTCGACGGAACGTTGAAATTTTGACAAATTACACTTGAGGATTACTCCGAGGGAATATGAAGAAAACCACGCATTCCCACAAATTACTGACTCGTGACAAATGTTCCCGCAGATGACCTGCAATTTATTCGGCTTGCTGAGAAATCTAGCTAATCTCGGCAGTCCGGTAAATAATAATACTACCGTAATGAACGCTGCACGTGGATTTAGGAAAATACGAATGAATTATTTTTCTATGACAATTTCTAAATCATATTTATGTTTCTTTTTAAATGAATAGGAAAGCCGATTTAAGAATTAATTACTCTTTCATCTTTATTTAATTACCCGTCTACGAAGAAAAATAGTTTTATAATCTAATCCGCTTATACACTAGAAAAAAATCCAGTGTCGTATACTACTCTACATAATTAATATATTGAAACAATGGACACAAAGAAAACATAAACTCGGAGAAACTATTTGTGGATCACACAGATTTTTGTCTTATGGGTATGGAATATTACAAGCAGCACGACATGACCACCTTAACCAGTTTTAACGCCTACATATCTCTTCAGAGATAAGTAGGCGTGAAACTATGTAGAAAATCAAATATTTGTTTTGAAAGAAGTATAAATTGGCAAAAATATCTCCAAGGAATTCTTGAAATGAAAATTTCAAGAATTCCTTGATGATATTTTCATGTCGCAATTAAATTCTAAATCTAAATAAAATATTCTAAAACCCATAATGGGCTTATAATATCTTAGAACGCGTTCCGTGATACTGGTTTTGAATAATTTATGTACCGTTACGCATAAATTCACGTGGCATGATTTCTTGTACATTTTAATTAATGAATGTAGCAATATTTAACCCTCTTATACATATAAGACTACCCATGTAACTCCCTACTATGTATTATCCTCATTACATCAGTTAATTCAGTGGTTTCGATCTCACCTATTACCCTACCGACATAAACTCACTTCGTAACACAAGCATTTAGCTTACTTCAAGACGTTACCAAGAATATTTGCTTGTAATAAATGAAGAAATAAAACATTGTACCCGTAGAGGCAGATTAAATACCGAGAGCGCCCTAGGCTAGCACCTCATAGACGCTCCTTTAGCAGCCATATATTGTAAAAAATTATTAGGCTAGGACACGTGTAATATAGTCTCTCGTACCCCTAGGCACATGCCTAGTTTGTCTTAAGGATAATCCGCACTGAGAACCCGCATTGACATTCAAGGCCAAGGGTACTCCTTAAATGTAACTCTTTGTGAAAAATAGTATTTTATGCTCTCGTTTACACAACGTTAATATAACGAAACCAGCCGTTCTTTACCTACGAAATTTAAATGTAGTACATACAAGCAAATAGATTAACGCTTATATTTTCTCGAAGGAGTAGACATGACTGGCACATCCTCTCTGTCGCTAGCTATAGTTTAAAGCCCAAGTTATATGAAACAAGACTTCTGCCGTTTACCAGGCACACATCCAAAATTAGTGCTGAAGCAAAGCTATTTCTAACAGAATATCTTTAAAGACTGCCCGACCAAGGAATCGTATCCAATATCTAAGGAAGTGCTGCAAATACAAGCTGTAACCTTACAACACGGGACTAATGATGTAATCAAAGCAAAATAAGTTCAAGTATTTGAATTTGGTTAAAGAACAAGAGAGTTAATTTAACAGGAAAGTACTTGTTTATAAATTGGCTATTTTTTCGGAATCGGAATTTATTAAAGAGATGCTTCTTTAACCAATTAGACGCCGTTTGCACAGTACATGATTGCTTATTACTTTGAATTTGTCTATAGGTATCTATACAAATATTATAAAGAGAAAAGATTTGTATTTTGGTTTGTAATGGATAAACTCAAAAACTACTTAATTGATTTTCGACTGATGATTGACTTTCAGCATTAGAAAGCTGCTTGAAAGTAGCATAGGCTATTAACATCAAGCTACGAGCCACGAGAGCGGAGCAGTAACCATAAGCTTGGGCAACAGCTAGTTATGTCTATAGAAAGCAACAATAGCCTAGTTAGAGACAGTTGGACTCTTTTCTAAGATATATGTGTACCGATTACTTAATTATCGTTCGCTTTAAAGGCGAAAGGAAATGAGGGAGGAAGCCTGCACGTCTAATAGTTGCATGTATGAATGATCTTAAAGGATTTTTTTAAGGATGTGTAAAGTTTGCCAACCCTTACCCACTAGTCAATGTGGTCGACAAAAGCCTAACCCTTTTCAAATTAAGACGAGGCTCGGCAGTAGGACATTCATAATTAGAGTAAGTATGGATGAAACATCATCCGGGTTGCTAACGTCGCATAACTTATGTTTCAGTGAGATCCCGAGGTCCTGTGTTCAATTCCTGAGTTGGCCAATGTGCTATTTAGCTCTTCTGATGAGAAATCCTTAGTAGCAGTACAAATATTGGGCAGATAATAACTACAACAGACTGGCCCCTTTTATTTAGGGACTAAATGAAATTCACGATAATCATGCCTCATAGGTTGAGATCTCGGATGTATCGATTTTATGTATCAATATTCTCAGTAGTAATATTATGAAGTTTGACACTGTCACTACTATAAGGCATGCTGCATGTTCCATTACATGGGACCTAAAAATGATTGGCCATATTTGGATCTTCTATATCTTCGCATAATCCTTCAGAATGAAATGTAAATATAACATCAGCTTTGTTACGTAAGTCGGAATGTTTTATAAAAGAGATCAATATTAACATTGTTTGTGCAAAGTAAATGGAGACGTATGTTTGCATGTAAAATGTGTGTATGTCTGTATTATTCAAACATATTATATTATTTATTCTTCAATTTTCTGCGCATCTTTTCTGTTTGGGGATTAAGGGGTTAAGCGTACTTGCTTCCGTCAACTTAAAATATGATTATAATACGTTTGGCGTATGCAAAGATTGGGTATTTGGGTGTTAATGGTGGAGTTATGTATGTAAGACATACTCAGAGGCTTATTCTCTTAATAATAATATTTGATTTATGCCTTTTACATCACAAGTCACAATACGAATCAATCGCTATCATTTTAAATGCTATAATACATAATATGATATTATTAAAAATTATACTACTAAAATAACTAAAATTTTACTTAATATCCACATATGTATATGTACCCATGTACATTATTGAAATTATCTAGAACTTATATACATAACTATTTCACTGCTGTTTAATGTCATAAATGTAGCGGAGTATCACTGACTCCCAAGATACCTGGAGACTAAGTCTGTTATTTTTATAAATTTGTCATTCCGACACGACGTAACTGCAATTCTATTTTCATTTTGCTAAAAGTTCGTAATCTGCTAAATTCATAATGGTCGATCATTGGTCGGTCAATGGTCTCGTAATAGGATTGTGGTAGAATGACATGTTGTATTGCCATTATTATAAAACCTGTTAGTACAAGTGATTTTTGAAAAACTACTTCTAGATTTGAACATTTATTCATGCCAGATTTCGTTTATAAACATTTTTATATATTATTTATTAGTGTTAAAAGCAATTTGATCAAAGGAACTGTCAAAATTTTAGCAGATTATCGCATACGTCAAAAAAATTAACATTATGACAAATGAATGACTGCATTCATTTGTCATTACGAGATTACCATTCTATGCCATTTCTTCAATGGAGTGTCAGTGGTTGACCATCGGAAAGTCATAATGACGTCATTATATTAGTAGATTACCAAACTTGTCAAAATCAACAATAATAATTATGAAATCAATGATAGACCATTCTGATACTATTGTAATAGCAGACGTGGGCCTCTGTATCTTGGGAGTCAGAGTTCCTCCTGATCTTACCTAGTTGGGGAGACAGGAGTCCCTATACATAAAAGTGCATTGCTACTAGTTCCTAAGTAATCATGACATATCATCATGAATGGAAATAAATAATTTATTTTTTGACCCTGATAATAAACTATAATATACATGTCGCAGAGTAGGACGGCAACTCGCTTTTGACATGATGTAGCAACAAAATATCGGCGTGGTATTATACTTCGTACGTATACTAATGCTAGGCAAATACAAGAGAAATAAAAGAATAAAGGTTTACTGTGATTATCTCCGATTTGATCCGTAATGCAGCGAGTTCGTCATACCGAATGTGTCCACGCACCTGTCTCCGGCGCTTATATAACGTCAATATGACACTGACAGTTATAACTGTCACTCCAACTGACACATTGGTTCTGTGACGACGTCCTTACTCAAGCTTACGCTTGACGTTCAGAAACAAACTAATAGATGGCGCTTTATTCAACTCCAATTACAGAAATAAATTATATTTCAATGATTATTTCCTAGACGCTCCGACATACATATATAATAATAATATATATATATCATCGTATTTGTTTTAATTTGTACAATAAAATTTAATAACGCATGCGAATGTTTTTACTAACGTATTTAATTTATATACACACATGAAAAATATTATAATTATAAATGAACCAATCTTTTTTATTGCTCTTATCAGTAGACGTGCTAGCGGCGCACCTGTCTATGTTAACTGCCGCTAATGGTTATGTCTTATTGTTATCGTCGAGCTCAAGTAACAAGCTGACGGACTGCCTAATGCCTAAGCCATGGTGAGTTTGCAACACCAAAAACATTACTCACGTGTTGCCACAAAGATGAAGAAGAAAGAGGAAACAAGGCACAAGCAGGACTAGGTACGGGCCTAAAAGGGTTATAGAACCTCTGGCGTTCTCACTCGACGAACGAAAGGGCACGGTACAGGTACTGCTACTCGATGTCGCTATCGTGATCATTCTGTGAGTGGGTAGTACTTTTACGGGCAATCCATTTAAGTCACAGCTAACAAGGTTCAAAGAAAAATATTACCGAGAAAAAAATGCTATAAAAAGAATTCAAAAGATTGAAAATAGATTGCAACATTCCTGCTTATGAAACAAGAATATCGTGAACTAATATCCTCCAATATATTATTTACTAGTTTTATATAGGCTGTTTTCTACAACTTGTCAATATTCTCATGTAATCAAAAGGATATTAACTGCATTATCATCCAAAAAGAAGCGCTACCATTACATATTCCCGAAAGGAGATAAATATTTTATGTCATAATTCATCTCGGCTATAAAAAGGGTGAGCGCAGAAACTGGTACCGTTATGAAATGATTTTGTTTCTCTAGGGAGCAACTCTATACCTACAACGTGTACATAGGAATGTCGATCTTTCCTTTAATCTAGAAAATAAAAATATTCCCAAGCTACGAACAAGATCGTGATTTGAACACCGCCGTATTTTCTTTTGGATGCTTTACAAGATTTAGTTTTTATGTCTTCGTGTTTGAGCCTCAACGAATGCATTGCAGTGTTTTTAACTAAGACATAGATACGTTTTATTTTATAATTTTATGAGACTTAGATTTCTTGTGTAAAGTAATACTAGTAGAGTCACTTTACTCTGAACTGTCGCCCGCCTGAGATAAGATCTAAAATTGGCTGCGTGTTCATAAAAACGGATGGCGTAGTGGTTTAAGTGGTCGTCTCGCCACTGCCACTGTGTCCAGTGTTATAGGGTTCGAATCCCACATAGGACAAAAGTTTTTGTGATCCACAAATGGTTGAGTCCGTATGTTCTTTATGTCCGTTGTTTTAACGTTTGTACAGTCCTCCGACACATAAATTATGTCTAGTGCGGGAGCTGTCATAGTAAACAAAAAAATAATAATTAATTGTTAATTATGCTCTATATGTTAGTGCCTTCTGTAAGGATAACTCAATTGACATTCAAGGGCCATATGTTATTACAAAAATGAGTTCTGTTCTCTTACATCACAAAAATACTCTTGCTTGCTTCGCGATTAAAGAAGCGACGCATTCATTCCATGTTTTGAGAATTATTCAATTTACACATAGAGCATGGAACTTGCGCGCCCCAACGCGTCTATTTGCAAGCATAATTTATTTCGTGCTCCATAGTATAAATTGACTCGATATTTGAAAAATATGACTCATTTTTGTAATAACATATTCAGCCATCCATTGAATTAATTATCTTCATTAAATAAGTAAGGAACTTCTAACGTAAGTAAAAACACCAACACCAGTGTTGTGTTCAGTATAATGGTATTGTGCGAGATCCTTGTGAAATAAAATATAGCCTTGTGTAAGAAGAACAAGTACAAAGAAACTTCCACTGTTTATTTTAAGACAAATATATGTATGTAATAGAACCTTCGGTACATGGGCTTGCCTCGGTAGGTAACTTCTTTGGGGCATAGATATGAGGGTATATGTGCACAGGTGTTTTAATCCACATTTCGACAGAAAAGCTCACTAATGTTTTGCCCGGCTCCTGGATTGAAACCGGAACCACGTGCACAGCAGTCGCGTACACTATCGCTGCGCTCACAATCAAAATCAAATATCTTCATTCATTCATATTCACGCTTATGAACGTCACGGTTACACTAACTAAAACTATAATATGAATTTACATTTACATTTACCTGTTGCCACGTTCAACAAAGCAAGGGCGTAGAACCAATCACAAGAACGGGCAAGAAACTCACGGCCACTCTTTTTAATCACCAATTTTACAATTTAAAATTATATTTGGAAGGAGCTATGCTAACGGTATAACGGTTGCCATTATACTGTTTGCCTACTACTGAATTAAAAACATAAGCTATTTAATAAAAAGACAAAACAATAGAAAAAACATCTTAGCCTCTAACATCTGGCATGGCAGAAGAAGAGATTCTACTCACATGCACATAAGGTAACAAAAACAACGTATTGGGACAAAGAATATTGTAAATATAATATAATAAATATAGTATGCTTACCCATAAAATGCGGACGTTGGATGTTAATAATTGTATAAAAGGCATAAACTATCCTTAGCGAAACATTACACTCACGCGAATACTCGGAGTTCTGAACAGGGTGAGGCGGTTCTTCACGCCTGGGCAACTGTGCCTATTGTATAAGGCACAAGTGCGCCCTTGCGTGGAGTACTGTTCTCATCTTTGGGATGGCTCCGCGCAGTACTTGCTGGACGCTCTCGACCGGTTACAGCGGCGGGCTGTCCGTATCATCGGAGATCCAGAGGTCACGAGTTCACTGGAACCTCTGCAACTCCGTAGGGACATTGCCTCATTGGCATGTTTCTACAGAATATACCACGGGGAGTGCTCTGAAGAGTTATTCCACCTTATCCCGCCCTCCCCTTTCCTATCCAGAACAACGCGTGCTGGGCTCAGATGCCATCCTTACACGGTAGAGTCGATTAGAGCGCGTACCAAAAAGTTTGGGTCCTCATACCTCTGCCGAACGACCAAGGCATGGAATTCTCTGCCAAGGCACGTGTTTCCTTCTTCCTTCAATCCTGGGTTCTTTAAGCGGGGCGTGAAAAAGCATCTTCTCAGGCCGTCAAAGTAGAGACCTCAACATCGCCTCGGCTACTGTGGGGGCGATGTGGAGGTCACTGCTCTTAGACCACACGACTGCTTGCCATCAGGTGGAGTGTGGTCATTTCGACGAGCAAAATAAAATAAAAAAAAAAAAAACATCATCTACACGGTCATATACTCGTATGTATATAATCCAAGACACATTAGAACTCATGAGTGTAAAAGCTGTACCGAAATGGATCGTAAAGAAGTGAATACTACATACCGTCACATCCTTTTAACAATCGCGATCATTACCTGACTTACATAATATATCACTTGAATTACGGGCTGTTGAACACATCAGGGATCAGCGTTTGATAGTTTGTGTTTTCTGTTTAGTGCTGCATGCACTATCATCAATCAAGAAGCTCTTCATAAATATAACTGTAAACGACAAATATACGTTTTATTATGTGTTCTCCATGTGTCCACATTCGTAGACTGTAGTAGGAGTAAACAAGAGCCCTATAAACAAACACAGAGATGCTCATAATGTGAGTAATTTATGAAATTTCCATTAATTCAATAGTATAATTGGAAAAGTTTTACTGCGAAACGAGGGGTGGCCACAGGAAGAACTATAAAATTGCAGTTAACGGAGACTGAACGACTTCTCAATCCCATTATTCTGAAATACGATCTAATTGAGTGGCCTGCCCTGTCCCTCGGAGACAATAATGGGTGCTAGGTCTCCAACCTAAATTGTTCATTGGCAATTGCTAATTTACTTATTACAAACGATCTTCTCTATAATTAACCGTTCATTACATGAAAGTGAGAGTAAGTCGGGAACTTCATTCTAATAATACTAATTAAAATGTGCCACTTAATATTAAAGTTACGAGGCGGAATAATGTAGGAATGGGAACGGCTATTATTATAAGTTTTGCAAACCGCTTTATAGCGTTGGATATTAATAATTAATGAAAAGGCACGAGTCTACTATTTGAAATTATATAATTTAATGTTAAAATAGAATATCTCTTCCGGGGTATGGTTACTTGCCTTGAGTCAAGCGTCAGATTTCCTAAGAAAATTTAACAACTGAAGCACGGAGTTTGAACAAATAGTAAACAACTTATTCAAAGCTCGAACAGCACAATTTCAATTTTCATACAATATTTCGAATATTTAATATACATAAGTCAAAATAGCCTGATAACTGCTCCAAATATTTGTAATATTTTTATACATTAGACGTACACCTAAGTATTTATTATAGGTATATTATAGGCAGCTGCCTATATAGCTAGAAAACGACCCCTGATACATCCGCATTGCGGCAGATATGTTTTAGAACCCACGTAATATGTACATTTCCAGGCTCGTAATTACAATAATTGCCATATAGAAACAACCATAGCTACCCACAGTAAAGTGTTGCCCGAGTCGGATATCGAATCTGGAACATCACAATCCCACGCCAATAAGCAATTGGACCAATGAGATAGTCAGAAGTAATGTACATAAAGTATAACATTAGATTAGATGCTAGCGTGACTGATGTTTATCGAATTATCGAATAAGACCTAGAGGTTTAAAAACAACATCCTAACTAGTATTATAAATACGATTGTGAGTTTGATTGTTTGTTACGCATTTACATTTTAATTACCCGATCGAGCATCATGATAATTTGCATAAACTTTGACAGCGGTATGGAAAAGGACATAGGGTACTTTTCATACAGAAACATGTAGTATTCCCGTGGAATAGAAATTTAGACAACATCTACATTAATGCAAGCAAAGCCGCGGGCAAAATCTAGTACTAGATATTTACCATAATTTTTAACAAACTTCAAAAAAAGGAGGAGGTATTACATTTCGTCTGTATTTTTTTTTGTTTTTATGTTTGTTACCTCGTTACTTTCGACTGGGTGAATCGATTTTGATGATTACTTTTTTATTTGAAAGCTGGTGCTTCCCGTGTGGTCCCATTTAATTTTGATCATGATTTGACCATTCGTTTTCGAGTTATCCTTAATAATGCGTATTTTGCTATATTGATGATGTTCGCATATTTGGCAAGGTTCACCAAAAACCGAGAAATAAACAAAATTTTAACAAAAAAGAAAACCGACTTCATAAAAGAATATTCTAAAACTTAAAATGCACTAAAAAGTTAATAAATTATTGCATATTCTTGTGAATAATTAAATTATTGTTATTATTGGAGTCTGGGACTGGTAATTGTGGCAGGTGCTTTAATGGGATAGCTGCCTAAATATGTTTTCTCGTCATTTTATATGCAGTACCAAAAATATATCTTTTATTAAAAGCAGCATCAGAATTGATTAAAAATGAAGGGAAAATTTATATTTTAATTTCGCCATGTGAAAATATGGAAGCGTATGAGAGACATTTCGCCATCTTTTTCGAGCGCTTGCAATCAAAAAGCAGTTACGTTATTAGTACCTATACAGTCATATGATAACTACATCTACTACCAGGTGTGAAAAGTTTATAATTATTATCTTATTAGGTTGTCAATGGTATTCTAACTTTGTATTTTTAGTTCTTGATAACATAGCTTATAGAAATAAATAATTCTATATGAAGGTAGATAGATACTCTATTGGCAATTGCATTAGCGGTCACGTTTTTTACTACCAAACCAACGAGCAGTCAACAGTCATACTTATACTGAAAACCGGATTAGGTTCTACAACATAAATAATATTTATTTTGTATATGGAACGAAAGTTTTACTTGGAAGCTTGTGTATACAAAACCTCAATAAATATATCCTATAAAAACATAGTTCAGGTTAAACGGTAGGTACATTGTTCGCAATATCGACTTTGGCCTTACAACATCAACAATGTGGCTTAATTTATGATCTAATATCGAAAATGGTAGACAACTTTAGTGTTACACGTGTAGAGAAGGATTTAAGAAAGTACATTATTGAATATGTACAACTGACTATTGTAATGGCTGTTTTAGCTTTTATTATTTAAATAACAAGGGCCTTGTGGGTTTCCAATGACATATAAGGGTGAAGAGGTATGTTTATATTATATTTCCATATAAAATTAATCGGTAAGATAATAATACACAAAAATAGACGACTATTTTGATTGTACAAGTTGGGCAATGATTTAATGTTTCACGTCGCCAGCTACTGCCAGGGTGGTGTTCTGGATATGACGCCAACACAGGATCAAAACTTTCGGTATTTTGAGCCTCATTGTTGTTTGTATCCATTGTGGCTGGTGTTTTACATATATGTACCAAACAGTTTTATAATGGTATTTAAAACAATTTGCCGATATTTAGAGACACACCAAACTTTAAACAAAGTTGGTAACAGCTAGAATAATTACTTAATAAATAAAAAATAAAAAAAATAATTAAAGAAATTGTAAACGTACACTCTTATCATCTTTTGCACGCGCCCAATGCTTTAAAATAAATTAATATTTTCTAATTCCTTTTCAATGTGATCTATTTGCGGTTTTTAGACAGAACAACTCCGTATTTTTATTTCTTATTTTCTATTCGCTTGTTTGTTTTCACCGATATCACCGATTTTTCCAATTTCAAAGAAATAGAATTCTAGATTTTGCGAATAAATAATAAGCGTTCGTATTTATATAGTAGTTATTCATATAATAGTTTGTAAATCCAAAGTCAAAGTTGGTTTGTAGTCCTGTAAAACTATAACTCAAGTTTAGTTTTGCAGTCGTCGCGTCGGATGTCTGTATTAATGGAGGAATTGCTTATACACTGAATTAGCCAAATTTCCATATTTTTTAATTTAGTGGAGACCTACATTTTGAACAAATTACAATCTTACTAGACAACAAGTTTTATAATTAAATGTCTTTTTTAGCTTCCTTTCTATTAATATTAGCTTAATATTTTTAAGCTGGGATTATTTTCCTCTCTAGTGAATACTGTCATACGTTTCCCACCTTGCACTACTTTTTAATAAATAAAGAGAAACAGATTTATTTTTGTCTCGTTGTACACACGGCTACACATGAAGTTAGAAATCCTATAGACGCATAACTACGCTACATAAAAAATAGAGAATTGTCGGAAAGGGACAGTGTCAGTGTACAGTGTCGATGTAATGGTAAGGATAAAACGTAACAAAAATATAACGCACTCTCTCGCACGATCCGCAGTGTTCAACTTCTAATAGTTCAAAGTCCAAACAGTCTAGGTTGTTGTGTCGCTGTGTGTACAGAATGTTTTTCTCGCGACGTGTTTTCTTCAAAAGCGACTACCACTATAATCTTTAGAAATTTTAACTGGTTATTTTTAATATGAAGCAACGGTTTTAATTTGCAGGAGGAAGAGGAAGATGTTATATTTAAAAAAGAAAAAAAAATATGCCGCCTAAAAATGTAAGAGCGTTGAAGTTTTGATTCCTATAGAAAACAAGTTGTATGAAATAGGTGCTATATTAACTTTTAGAACTTCTCACAACTTGATTTTGCATAATTATTATTCTGTTCAGGACTACGCAATTAACCTACTTAACTTTTTAAGTCGCTGCACCACACCGGTAGCCAGACACAATAAGTATTTAATGATACGACAAGACAAGACTTGACAGGTAAATATAATTTTTATCTGCTACCTGTTTCATAAAAGGCTAGTTTCAACTTTAAACAGAACAGAGCAAAGAGAAAGAGAGATAAACTTCATAAACTAAAATAGAACAAAATAATAGTCACTATTCATTCTGCACCTTTCTCATACGTTTGCCTGTTAGGGATATCTGTTTCGTGGAAATCCAACTCAACTCATTCAGAATAAAAGTTCACGTACTGGCTCAGATCACACACATCTGCAATATTGCGCCACTATTGTGACGAGGTATAAAATTTATCTGTATGGTAAAATCAAGTATTTGTACAGCGTAGGCTACAGCTTATAAATTCTATTGTATAAAAAAAATTGACATTCATTTAAGCTAGTGGTCGCCCAGTAGTCGAAATTTGAGGGTAATATTTATTTTTGCTATTATAAAATTTAGCTTTCTGTTCTCATTCTCCAGATAAACTTAAAAATGCCAAATCTCACACTCTTTCGTGCACGCAGTATGCTAAGAGAACTTTGTATCCCTTGTACAAAGTTTTCTCTTCACGGATCAATATCTAGGCTTAAATAAAAATTCTAATAACTTAAATAAAACTTGACAACTTTTGTTTTACCGCTTTTTTCAAAACCCAATACGTTTTCCAAAAAAACATATATTAAAAGTTTAAAACTGCCCCGCTTGCCGCAAAACGCCCTCCCAGCTGCGGTGTGGTGTTTAGTTATGTCACTGCCTTCTTTTGTGACTGTATGTCTTAACTTTTAATCGTGCGATTGGGTTAATTCATTTCAATATTCATATTGTTGTATTAAAAAATCACATAATAAATTATCAAAGTGGTAAATCACAAGTTCAAGTCAAGGATAAGAGGTTATTAGTATTTTTCAATTAACCTTGTATAACCTTTGTTACAGAATAGATTATGAGTACTGGCTCTCTAAAACAAAAGTCAGTAAACACATTTAGTTGTAAGTTGTAACTAGACGACATGCGTTCGGTGTTCGGTCTCTACACGGGATAACAATTTGAGTTTTTTTTTTGTGGTATTGGAGGCAAACGAGCAGACGGTTCGCCTGATGGTAAGCGATTACCGCCGCCCATGGACACCCGCAACACCAGAGGAGTCACAAATGCGTTACCAGCCTTTTAAATTTGCCCCTCCCTCCCTCAGGAGGGGATGGGAGGTTGGGCCTCGGGTTCCCTCACTCACTCGACTTCTGTAAGGCCGTGGTATCACTCCGGTCGAGCCGGCCCATTCGGGCTGAAGCGTGGCTCTCCCACGGTTAAAATACGTGATCCACAAATAGTTTTCTCGAATCTGGGTGTACTTTATGTCCGTTGTTTCAATATTTGTAAAGTCCCTTACGACACAGTGAAATTTAGTAGTCTTTTAAACCGAGATAATACATAACGTTGACATTGACGGCGTCGATGGCGTAGTGGTTAGTGTAACCGACTGCTATGCCTGAGGTCGCGGGTTCGATTCCCGCACAAGTCAAACATTTGTGTGCATGAACATGGATGTTTGTCTTGGTCTGGGTGTTTCTATGTATAATATGTATGTATTTACAAACAAAAAGTATATATGTATGTTTATCCATTGTCTAGTACCCATAGTACAAGCTCTGCTTAGTTTGGGCTAGATGGTGTTGTCTGTATGTGATGGAATATTATTATTATTATAAATCAAAGTTAGATTATTTGTTGATCCGGAATAACAGAAATAAGACGCTGTAATAGAGACACTGGAAACTTAATTAAGTAACAGTACCTGTCTTTCCTCCTGGACTTTATCCGTGCATCTGCAGATTTTGTTATAAATCGACGTTAACAGTTCAATTTAATGGAAGCTCGACAGGATTGTCTAGCCGTAAATCTGTGTCGGCGGCGCTCCGAGACCGCACCGAATCTTTTATCACTTGTCCACAACCGTCTTTGGCTTCACCAGCTCTACAGTAGGAGAGAACAGTAGTTTAATTCTTATGGCAAATTAACTAATCATTATATATTTTTTAATTAGCTGTTCTAAGGATGCCTCGTGCAGAGCGAAACAATTAGAGTCGACACATATTTTCAATTTCGTCATTCGACGTGGGTCTTTGTTTTTTTTAAATTTCATTAGTTTCCGCTGTATATTACAATTAGTGAAATATATATACCACGGCAAAGACATTAACAGAACTACTTATACAAATAATTGAATTATTTTATTGATCAGATTATTTACACATGTCTTTTCAAAATGTGATTCCATAATCCTTAAAACTTGTAAACTTTTGCAATGCTTTAAAAATATTTAATGATTTCTAACAGGTAGCGATAAGCTAGAAAAATTGATTCCATAGCACGATAATCTGACTTTTCGAAAAATACGCATAAGTAGTGCTTTGACGGTGAAAGAAAACATAGAAAAGAAACTTGCATGTCTAAGAGTTCTTCCCGATTTTTTTATGTTGTGAAGCCTATCAATCTGTATTGGGCCAGCGCGTGGTGAACTATGAATTCCCTTTTATATCTACTGAGAAAAGGCGCGTGCTCGGCAGTAGGACAGTTTACAAGGCTTACAGTAAACAAGGCTACTTATTATATTTTTAAATTTAATATGAATATACTCGAATACAAGTGTACTGAACATGTAAGGTTTACAATAATTAACTTCTAATAACAATGACAAAGTATAATATAAACTTCTGTTTCTCCCGTAGTTAGACTACTCTCATTTTATCTTTGTAGTATTAAGACAACGCGGCTTACTAAATGTTCGTTAATCACCGCGAATAGCAATCGAAGTTCCTCCTAATACAGTATTTACTGGATTTAGAAGGGATTTATTCTATATTTAAATCTCTAAGCTTTTAAATCCAGGATTGCCTAATACCAGAGCCTTTGAAATTTAAGTGGCGCGGGGCTCTTTAATAAATGGCCATTCGGTTGATCAGTTAGGCTTCGCATGGATCTCCACTTTAGATGTCGATATCGCTCTGTACTTTGAAGTTTTGGAGAGTATGTTTAGTCAATAATTCTTGTTTTCAACGTACGGTAAAGCTATAGGTACATTTATTAATGTATTGCTAAATATTGCCGGCGGCTTTGTTTGCCTTATTTTTTGCCAATAAATTGCTATCCCCAAGAGAACGGTAACATTTTTGGATGAAGGGTACTCTATATCCTTTTCTGTATCTCTGAAAACGTGTATGCGAAATTTTATGATGATCGATCTAGTAATTAAATCGTGAAAGTGTAACGAACAAACAGACTCGCATTCACATTAATTATAATACTAGTAAGAATAAAGAATAGGTCGTTTCTGTGATGAGATACGTTATTACACTATAACGGTAGCTTGCATTCATGGAATTGTAACATAAACACAAAGACATTATACGTTCGAAAACGTCGCACCCACTTCAATGTATTTCTGGTTAAAGACTTTATTTCCTCATAAAGAAATTGACATTTCACTTAGATCAGAACACTTGTACACTTATATCTACACTAGTATTAAACTTCAACATTCGGACATTAAATTCTAGCTTAGTAATATAACAATATAAGTAAACAAAATATACAATCTTGATCAAATTATTTTTGCATGTAGGTACGACAACAAATCATAGTTAGCAAGATTACAACAGTAAGAAATATTAGCATACCCCACATGCAATTACAAGTAAATGACTATGATTGTGTTTAGGATTTGTCACTCGAATTGAGAGGTTTGTGTCTCATAAAAATAACAGCCCTGTATTAAAATGTCCCACTGCTGGGCACGGGCCTCTTCTCAGTGTGAGAAGGGTTAGGCCATAGTCCACCACGCTGGCCCACTGCGGGTTGGCAGACAACACGTATCTTCGAGAACATTATGGAGAACTCTTAAAGATGCAGGATTCCCCACAATGTTTTCCTTCTCCGTTAAAGCAAGCAATGTATAACTATTTAATACGCACGTAACTTCGAAAAGATACGCGCCTTGGGATCGAACTCAAGACCTCTGCATGGCAGTTCAACGGTTTCCCACTAGACTATCGCTGCTCTTTAAATTTTGGTAAGGTATCTCATAATTGGTTCCAAATTGTCTCTACCCTGACTAAAAGTGGCAGTCGTAAGATATTGTATTCAGTCAATTGCATCTCAATGCGTTTTGGGCCCAATTTGTATCTTTCGTGTCGTAGGATCAAGTAATCCTGACTTACTGAAATAGATATTTAAGTCCGGTATTTGTTAATTGTTACTTCAGTTGTAAGTTTAGTTTTGTAAGGCACATTACAAACAGATGCATGTATACATCCAGAACTTATACATCTACTGGCGTTTTACGTAGAACACTTGATACCAACAAGTCAAAGTGGTGTCAATACAAGCTGCTTTTGATTTTCCAATATCCTAAATTTGTCGATCGATGAACGGACACCGACATCTAGAGAAAATGCTTTTATCATTGTGTCTCGGTATAATAAGGTGGGTAGGTAAATACAAATTATTTTTGTGTAATAACTGAAAACTGGAGGAATTGTACGATCGATGGCTAAAACTATTCCGACCGTATACATATTAGCATAATAATACAATTTCTTAATATAAACTATTATGAATCGGGATTCATAGTGTCTGTACTTTTGTCTCCCAACATACAGGCTTACCTAGTTCGTGAGACAACTGTTATACAACTTACCTATATGTACCTAATTTTAGACCTAAGTACAACTTCGTTCTAGACAAAGAGCGTTTAAAAAATAAATTATTAACATTAAAATTATAAAAGATAAAAAAATATATTTTACTAAACATCAAAGCCAAGTAGTCTTCAATCGTATAGATTATATCAAAATAAAATAAACAAATAATAGGTTTATTAACATGATAGGTCACAAACTAACCGTAGAATTTACCACTAGACTGTCTCCAGTTTGCAAGATCCTAATCCTGGCTAATTTTATAAAAGCGAAAATGTGTTTGTTTCTTTGTAACATTTTCAGGCCTAAACCACTGAACCGATCAACCTGAAATTTTGCATATAAGTTGTCAGGTGTACAGAAACGGACATAGGCTACCTTTCATATCGAAAAAAATTACTGTTCCCGGGGAAAACAACAATAACGTTCTTATGATAATAGATGGCGCCACATTTCTTTCGAATCATGATTGAATTATATTATTACAAGCAGAGTACGACCCGAATTGATTGTCCAATTCTAAATTAACGTGAGCGAAGCCGCGGGCAAAAGCTAGTAGTCTATAAATCGATAGCAGTGATCTTCCTGTACTTACTAACTTGTAACTTGAATCTACTGAGTTCAAATTTTTAGAAGACCACAATGGGAAATTAATAAAGCAACGAAGCGTCCTCTGACTCATGTACTTAAGTTAATTAGTTATGGCTAAATACCATCGACCCAGAATACGTAGCATTACTTCTAGAGGACATACATATTAAATCATCGAACATAGATAGTTATGTCTTTGACACAATTTAATTAATTAGTATCAAAGTAGTAGACATAACTTAAATAATAATTTGTGGACACTTAGGACAGCCTACGAAACTCATAAGATTATTTACGTTTAGGTAGTAGACATCTTTTTACATTTTTATTTACATAAAATATTTTGTTGTGTATATCTTTTTACTTACACGTGTCGTAACTATTGGCATACTGATAGAAAGCTTTTAAAATTATCTGAAAACTTCGAAGGCTTTACACGCGTGTATAGCTTTGTCTTTAAGATGGTGGGTCATCTTTAGGACAAAGCTGTACACGCATATATCTTTCTCGCACATGAAATGACAATGGGGTCATGCCTTAAAGCATTCTCAGGCGTATCAGTACCAGTTGTTTTGAAAATGTATGACCGATTATAACAAAAATTCTACAGGGAAATATCATGCCAAATAGCCTAAACTTCTAACGTGGCGTTAGAAGATCTATTTGCAATACATTAAACGCTTTTTGAGGTCGGAAAGTTGGATAGTCATCGTCGATAGTTCGATTAGTCAATCAATCAATCAGCCCACCGCAGTCCACTGCTGGACATAGGCCTCTCCCATTTTACGCCACAACATCCGGTCTTCCGCCTTCCGCATCCAGTCTGACCCAGCTAACTTTTTCAGGTCATCGGTCCACCTGGCTGGGGGGCGTCCTACCTTACGTTTACCAAGTCGCGGTCTCCACTCTAGAACTCGCTTACTCCAACGGCCATCGTTCCTTCTACAGATATGGTCAGCCCATTGCCACTTCAGCTTGGTTATTCTGCGAGCTATATCGGTAACCTTGGTTCTTTGACGGATAACCTCATTTCTAAGTTTATCCCTCAAAGAAACTCCTAACATAGCTCGCTCCATAGCCCGCTGGGTGACTTTAAATTTTTGGACCAGCCCTACCGTGAGTGTCCACGTTTCGGCACCGTAAGTCATAACAGGTAGGACGCACTGGTCAAAGACTTTGGTCTTCAGGCATTGCGGTAAAGGCGATGAGAATGAGATCGATTAGTAGTTTCGTGGAAATCTAATATCTACTCATATGTGTACGATAGATCGAAAATCCAGCCCAATGCGTTTGGTAATAATAGAATTGGAAGTATTCAGATATTAATTTAAATGTCAATATGTTTTTAAAGAATCCATAAATAGTAAAAATAAAATCTTACCTTTCAAAGCTAAATCATCATCCGCTATTTGGATTATCTTTTCAGTTACATATTAGATCAGTATATTTTAGTGTTTCAATCGATTAACAAATAATTGAGTTACTTAAGTTAGCCGTTAGATACTATTCGCGCGTATAACCTGGTACAGATAGCTTTAAATAAAGAAGGATACAAATACCTATAGGTCAGTGATTTGCGTGTGAATTAATTGTGACAGTTTTTGAAACAACGCCACGTTGGCATTTAGTGTATATTTGAATTATTTTTACCTTACTCATGTGTTATATTAACAAACATACAGTCCGGCAGATGCTAAGCGCTAAATTTATAAACGTTTGGGACCCAAGGGAACTCTCTTGCATTACCAACTCGAAAAGGAGTCGGCTCTTCGAGCTTAAAGGACACAAATTACTGGTCCCCTACGACAACTTCAGCTACGCTATAACTAGCTCTGGCTATCCCGCGTATAGTACACAACACAATTATTCGGCTGCAATTTCCAGTAAGCTGTGCAATGAAAATATTTTGCCAGTGGGGCTAATCTCGGTTTGGATGGTATCCTAGGTTAGAGCAAGCATTCTACTGTGCACTATCAATGTTTTCTTTAAAAATATTGTACATGTTGCTCGGTTTTAAAGAAAATTTGTGCGTGAATACTTAAACCGATCGCTTATATAAAACAGCTTAGAAAGTCAAGAAGATGAAATTTATACTTGATCAGATCAAAAATGAATAGCCTTAAAGTTTGACGACTTCATTCAGATTGGACTTTAGCTACTTTTTGATTGACAAACTCGTCGCTTCGTTCCAATATCGGTGGCGTACGGCCTGAAGTGGCATGAAATTTTATAGACGCGTTTCCACAAGTAACCTAATACTTTTGGGAGGCTTCTAGGAATTATCCGACCAACCGTAATGGAAATTTTTTGTTTTAACTTGTTTTCTATTTTTGGGAGCCGTTTAAGGCTGAAATGTCGCTGATTATGTCCTACTTGGCTTAGGTGTTTCAATTTAAATATTTACCCAAATGTCCAACTGAACAATTTTGTCTAACTATTGGTATTTTAAAAATTATTATTCTACTGGAGTGATACTTTTCATTGCATATTATTATCCTCGATGTAGATAAATTCGACGCAAATTCCACTTAAATGAAAAATTTTCGGGTATACGTCCCACGCTGACTGTTGTGGGTCGAATCCCACAAGAGGCAATTATTTGTGTAATCTATAAATTATTGCTTGGGATTTGTATTAACCTTGTGTTTTCCTGGCAGTAAGAGCATCCACCATTGAGCGAATAAAAAAACAAAATTTCAAATAAGTCGATCAATTTTTTTAAGCGTGCCAGCCTTATAATTTGTGATTAGAATTCGAATGATTTTCATGCGATTCGCTTCGTAAAAGAAATTATTTAAAAGTTACTTATATTTTACATTGAGTGCTGGAGTTTTATTACTTGATTTATTATTGGTAAGATGAGATACGAAACTTTGAGTTTGTTAGAATTAATAGTACGCAAAGTTCACGTTCTACTACAGTATAGACCGTTTATTTGCATCTCCTATAAAATGATTTTTTATTAAAAGTACCCGAGGGAAATGGTTCTCAGCTCGAATGCATTTCAACACCTGATACAGGTATGCGATGTTACAAAAACCTTAATATCTAAATTTTAGGTGCTAGAATTCTTACATACATACACACATACATAGATTCACGCCTGTTTCCCAGAGGGGTAGGCAGAGACTACGGCTTTCCATTATAATTCTTATATATCCTAACTAATATTAGAAAAAAAAACAAAAAACAAGGCGTGAATCTATGTATGTATGTAATATTATAAATACGAATGTGAGTTTGTTTTTTTGTTAGGTACGCTTTCACGGCTTAACTACTCGACTGATTATCATAAAATTTCGCATGTACATTATCAGGGGAACAGAAAAGAACATGGACATTATTCTTCCAGGAAACAAGTACTGTTACTTTATTTTTTACTTTGGGGAATGCATTGACGCGTACTCCTCCACGGGGGCGGGCAGAGGGGTTATGTCGGACTCACCGGGGTAAAAGAAAGATGTTGCTGTTGACTGACTGCTGACTGTTACTAATATAACCTAACCTATATTTACGCGAGTGAAGCCGCGGGCATACTCTAGTTATATTATAAATATGATTGTATGCGTTATTTCATTATGCCATTCGCAATTGTCATATATTTCTAAGGTATAAATAGTTAACATTTGAAAGATTAGTTATATCATATCTGCAACTATTCATATATTATAGTAATTAAATTGCTAATCACAAATACTCTTGAAATAGTAACTTTTTGTGTTATTTATGTTGACCAATACTTATGGCTATTGAATTCCGGATAGTCAATTTTTTCAGCTATAAATAAACATATTGAGATATTCCATATATAATGTTTATTTCGATTACAAAGTGTTTTAACATTTACATTACATGAAATGCATCTCATCGTAAACCCGTCTAATATCTTGGAACGTATACAGTTATGACTGCTGCGAAGTATCATAAAAATCGGTTTACATTGTAATATACGTAAAAGTTATTTTCTTCGATCTTTAGCATTAGTCTTAATAGGTGTGCAGTTGACAACTAAAATCTATTTCGTTCAATTATTTAGACAGCCAGCCAACATAAGTCGATTGAAACTTGCATGATTATAATTTGCTCCACTTTTTTAAAATTTTAATGTAATATGTTAGTTTTTGTATCCGACATAAACAAAAAGGTGTCAGTTCTGTTCGCCCCTTGAGTTTCGCCCCTGATTAGCTAAGTGTACCCGTACGCCCCGTAGCATTTTAGATACTCAGTATCGCCCCCGATTACTAGCCGATGGAAAGTACAGTCAGAAACGTTAGCGATCAGCATGTTCGATTTTGTTTTTTGTATGTCGGGCGTCTATTTCACATATATTAAACTAACAGCAGCTACTAATGAATGCTATTTCGTAAATGAAAAGTGACTCCGTCTATTTGAAAAGTTTTAGCGTAGAGAATGTGTGTGCGAAGATTTAGATTAAAAAGTTTGGGATGTGTATGTCTGTATTAAATGATATTTTTTTATGATTACAAATTGAGTATTTAAATAATAATTTATCAGTATATTCAGTACTACATTATTTTATTTCGGCTGACTGTACTTAGATACTTCAAATTTCTATAAAAATCTTGTATGATCAGCTATGCCAAAATAAATAATTAAATATTAAGGTGCCGTTCGCCCCCTGTGAAGGGGCGATCGTGGCCACGAATAAAGGGCTAACAGAACATTTTATCACAAGAGGCGAAATCCAAGGGGCGTACGTTGCCGACACCAATCTTATCTTATCTTATCTTATGTGGGGGCCAGTCAGTGCAGAACGGCAACACTTCGACCCAGTGGGATCTTTTGTGTCGACACTCTCCCAATAACGACTGCCATAGATTTTCATGGTAGCCGGGACCAACGGCTTAACGTGCTTTCCGAGGCACGGAGCAGGCGATAATTGTCAATCAATATGCACATAATTTCGAAAAGTCATATAACTTCCGAAAGTCAGAGGTGCGCGACGTGGGTTCGAACCCGAGACCCTCTGCATTGCAGTCTGTTGGTCTCCCCACTGAGCTATCGCTGCTCTGCCGACACCAATAAAAACTGATTTAATAATTTTAATCCCAGTTGAAAAATAGAATAAGAGGTCTTAATTTATATAAACAAAATTTTAACAAAAAAGAAAACCGACTTCAAATAAGAATATTCTAAAACTTAAAATGCACTAAAAAGTTAATAAATAATTGCATATTCTTGTGAATAATTACATTATTGTTATTTTTGGAGTCGGTGTCAGCCGCCCGCGCCACGTGCTGCGTCTATGTGTGTAATTGTGCATGCCAATGTTATATTATGATTATAGTAAGACATCTCATGTTTAATTAGTTACAAACCTACCTTGGCTGACACCGACTCCAATAATAACAATAATTTAATTATTCACAAGAATATGCAATTATTTATTAACTTTTTAGTGCATTTTAAGTTTTAGAATATTCTTATTTGAAGTCGGTCTTCTATTTTGTTAAAATTTTGTTTATTTCTCGGTTTTTAGTGAACCTTGCCAAATATGAGAACATCATCAATGTAGCCAAATACGCATTTTTAAGTATAACTCGAAAACGAATGATCAAATCTTGATCAAAATTAAATGGGATCGCACGGGAAGCACCAGCTTTCAAATAAAAAAAGAATCATTAAAATTGGTTCACCCAGTCGAAAGTAACGAGGTAACAAACATAAAAAAAAAATACAGATGAATTGAACACTTCCTCCTTTTTTTGAAGTCGGTAAAAATACTTTAACTAATTCGTTCATTGTTTAGCTACTTATATTGCTGACTGTACAAAATAATGTGTGGAAAATACAATTATTGAAGCTATTTTTGTAGATGAGGATAAGCTCTATGCACAACTGATTTCTTTTGTAGCAAACATGTTTTTATTAGAACTTTGTTTTATATCTGAGGCATTTATCACAAAGATATAAATAAGACCATCTTCAGTGCAATATAATATCGTCAGGTTTTACATGATCGCATTCATAATGTCTTCAGCAATATGCATTGTTATATTTTATCACAGTATGTCAACCGCAGACAAATACCAAAAAGCTGATCGTTTTATGATCACGTAGTGACTGCGCGGATGGCGTAGTAGTTTAAGTTTTTTATCACAGTAGGTATGTCTATCGCATAAAATTCCAAACAAAATGGTCGTTTTATGATCACGTAGCATCCTAACAATAGATCGTCTGTATTTGCGTATACTGTATAGTAAATACTGCAATATATCGGATTACCAATACAGCGTGTGACGTGTCGTTTCGGTTTTCGCTGATTTTTAGGCACGTCTAACACACACATGACACAGCTGACAACTTTTATTTTTTAACTAGATGTGCCCGCGGGTTCACCCACGTTTATAGTTACTTCGTCGCCCCCGTGAGTCGTAGCATGATGTTATATAGCCTATAACCTTCCTCGATAAATAGGCTATCCATCACTAAAATAGTTCTTGAGATTAGTGCGTTCAAACAAACAAACTCTTCAGTTTTATAATATTAGTATAGATTTTAATGTTAGCTTACTAACATTGCATCATTTATGCTTACACTTTCTTTTATGGTATACTCTATTTTGCTCCCAACTTCAATCGCGTTAATCTAAATTTTGACAATAAAATTCGATCTGTCGGAAACAGTACTGTTTTTCTGGATGAAAGGTACCCTATGTCCTATTCCGTATCCCTGATAACGTGTATGCGAAATTTCATGATCATCAGTCGAGTAGTTAAGGCGTGAAAGCTTAACAAACAAGCAAATAACAACTCACATTCACATTTATAATATTAGTTAGGAATATTAATGAATCGACACAAAGAAATCCAGATACATAGAACATTATTGTTCTACGTATCTGGATTTGTATGTGTCGATTAATTAATATTAAGAAGATTATATCAAGAAGAGATACAGCATTTGGTTAATTTTATAACTATGGGTAATTACCCATAGTTATAAAATTAACCAAATGCTGTATCTCTTCTTGCTTATAAAGCATTTATTTAAGATTTTATTGTGTTGTTTCAACTTTTACTATAATTAGAATTGTCTTCTCTTGTAGATAATAATATAAATTGCGGGCTCTCGTACGTGATTATAGTTGGTATCACGTTTATAAAATCCACAAACTAAGAACAAACTAGTTTTAGTGTAACGTGTGTTCGAGTTAGATAGATTTTCAAAAACTACATTACACCGGCTTAGAATTTAAATACTTTTTACGCCCATACGTCGATATAAATAAAAACAATAAATGTAATGTATGTAATCCAATTACGAAAATGAAGGATAAGTACACCAGCCGATCCGTGGACATTTATGTATGATTATGTCTCTCTATTAATGTATCTAGACACATTAAAAACGCATTGGACCGTGGTCTGAATGTTGATTTAGCTGTTAAAGAACTAATGATAGCTTGGAATTTGAAATTGTCCACGATGGATATTTATAGACTCACTAAATCAGATGCATTTAGACGGGTGTGAACATAGATGAAATGCAGTTGAAACGTAATTCTCTGCCATTTTCACTTATAATTTACAGACTCCTGATAAAGTTGACTTCTTGACTAACCAACTAAGGCTCCTAGTTCTTCGCGGGCGACAATATAATAGACCATTATTATCTAATCTCCCTCCTTTATATTTTTCTGGGCATCGTGGCACTATGTACATGGGTGAATAAGCTTAGGGGCGGTACCAACTTCCCATATGAAATGTTTTACAAATTCCAGTAACAACAAGTTAATATTTTAGTGTGCAAGATATAATTTTTGTTAGTAGAAAATTTCTTCAAAGCCTTCTTCAAGGTTTTTAGAAACATAGAACAAAACCTTTTAAGGAGTATAAATTACGGTTGGTTTACTAAGAATAAAGTTAACATAGAAATTAGTTGCGTTTTGTGTCTCGTCGCTTTTTATCGGTTTCGTACCTTGCTAGTGGTGTGTCGGCAGGCAGCCACTATTAAATTATTCAACAGTCAGCCAGCCCCACTTGACTTTACTTTTCATTCTGTCTAAAGATCGTTATAACGTTAACTTATCACAGAACAAGGTCAGCCTTCGCTTTTATGTCAGCACCGGGCATAATAAAAGCACCATAATATATTAAAACTCAAACAAAAATATATCTCCTTGGGTTTACCCGACATTTGCTGACTTATATTTTGATAGCTCTATGTTTCAAGACTTTCAAGTCATTCATAAGGGGCAAGATTAAGGCGAGAAAAAAAATTGCTAGTATATCTTGCATTATGCAGAATTACAAGTCAAGATACGAATGTCTTTATCTTATACCTCCTAATAAAGGCTGTTCAATAGTTAGCTACATATAAATATATAACACATTGTAAAAGTGTATATAAATACAATAAAAAGGATTTTGCAAAGTATTTAATTTACTTTGACCTTTGACAGCCCTATTGGCATGGCATGCGCAAAATTCATTAATCAGAGCGGCAGCCGTACGAACGCCAATCAGAGTGCACCTCTCCGCCGCGCTTGTTCAAGCTGTCGTTTTTCGCAATATCCACTTTGTATCGCTAAAATGGTCAACCCCCACATTCTTAAAATAGAACCGCAAAAATAATTATTCGCTACGAATATTCGTGGTACAGTACATAGGGTACTATCGGGGTTCTTGTAAATAGATCAAATGAGTCGAATTCTTGATAAATATGAGGTATAGAATACCTATTCTATATCTCATATTTATTCAAGAATTCGACCAGTTACACATAAATACATAATAAAGGTACGAATTAGGTGCTTGTGGTAAGGTGACCGCCGCGCGCCATTATCCCGTACCTACTTGCACATGAGGTATCCAAAAACTATAATGTGTTACATAATTACTACTAATGCGTCAGCAGTGTTCCTAAAAGTATGTTATAACCTATTAATTTGATAACTACTTGATTTATTATAATACTAGCGACCCGACCCGGGTTCGCACGGGTGCAATGCTGATACTAAATATACTACAGAATGTCTTTATATACAACGTTTACAGCTTTTTTGTCATTAGTCATTAGACAATACAAACATGTTTTCTTAAGGATCCTACACACAATGCCGGCGGCACGAGCCACCGGCTTTTGCGGAACAGCACGTGCCGCCGGCTTTTGCCGGGCATTT
The DNA here is from genome assembly GCA_963564715.1 of Catocala sponsa. Taxonomy (NCBI): domain Eukaryota; kingdom Metazoa; phylum Arthropoda; class Insecta; order Lepidoptera; family Erebidae; genus Catocala; species Catocala sponsa. The sequence continues at coordinate 17,025,918 of OY751333.1, forward strand.
GTGCCGCCGGCATGTGCCGCAGAAAGTTGCACAAAGCCGCCGAGTATCATTCCAGTTATGACAGTCGTGTAGAACGCTAGCCGCGCGGTACACCGGCATACCCGGGCGGCCATGCCGGCGGCTTCTTTGTGCGGCAAAACTGGCGGCTTCGTATGCCGCCGGGTGCACCGCGGCTTGACCGGCGGCAGTGCCGGCACTGTGTATAGGAGCCTTAAGGCACGCGCTGCCGCCCCCTCCGGCCGGTACGGCTGCAACCGCTATGTATCTTCAAAAATATTCATTTAAATTACATACTGTAAAGGGCCATATTGATCTATATTAAATGCACAATGTATTTAAGGTACTTAATTGGATAAGGATTAATGCTGTATAGCTTAAAATCGCTTCGTAAATAAGCCATTATTTCTCGTAAAAAGTAAAGGATAAAAAATGGTTATTGTGGGTTATCCCTATGGCGAAAGCCATAGTATATCGTAGTATAGTATAGTACATGCAAACGTGATATATACATATAACTTGTTATTAGCAAAGCAAAATACTACGTGTCGTAATACATAATAGTTAATATTGTTAATTATGCAAATAAAGTAAACATCATACTTTCCCTTTCCTATATAGGTCCGTACTACGTATGTATAATAACTTAGTATATAAGCCTTAATTAAGTAACAATAAACCAGTCAATATTCAATCACCACATCGTCGTTTTAATTGGTTCATAAAGCAACACGCAATAATTGGTGACCCCGACGTGATCTATTGGTCTCTAGTGCTGATATAATACCGGGACGACCGGAACCCAATTTGGTTTTCAGCGGTGAATCTAGAGAACAATAGTATTACGATATTATCACAACCTCATAACGTCAGAAGAAAAATGGCTCCACCAATAACTCCTTCAAAAGGCGACTCAGGCTGCGAAACTGTTGCTGCAATCACGGTCACGGAAAAACTACCGCAATTTTGGACAGACTCACCACGATTATGGTTCGCTCAGTTTGAAGCCATCTTGGCACCACAAAAACAGAGCGAAGACTACAAATACAATATGGTAATATCTAAATTACCAAAAGAGGTAGTCCATCAGGTTAGTGACATTTTGACTAATCCTCCCAGCGATAATAAGTACTCCACCATCAAGGAACGTCTAATAAACTGCTACGAAGAGAGCGAACACCGACGTTTTCACAGACTACTATCAGAAATGGACCTCGGAGACCAAAAGCCTTCCCAGCTCTTGAGAAAAATGAAGGAAGCGGGATGTGGAAATATAAACGACGACACTATTCGTCTTCTGTGGCTAAGACAACTTCCCGCTTCGCTAACAGCGATTATATCGGTTACAAACAATTTATCATTAGACAACTTGAGCGAGTTAGCCGATAAAATATATGAAAACTTGACCTACAACAAGAATACCACTCAAGAGACATCGGTTGACATTAATTTAATAACAAACATATCGTCACAACTTGCAGCTATGCGAATAGAAATAAATGCATTACGTAGCGCACGCGAGCATCAACCTATGCAACGCAGCAAATTCCATTCACGCCATACGTCACACTCACGGTCAAGGTCGCGCCACAGAAGCTCGCATAATGGAATTTGTTATTATCATAATCGTTTCAAGCAAGATTCGTATAAATGCAAGAAGCCATGTTCGTGGAATATGAACAAAAATATCAGGCCGTCGGAAAACTAGAAGTAGCACAGAAAACGACGGGTCTCTGTGCTATTCACCCAGCAAACCGTCTAACTATAACTGACTCAAACAGTGGTTATAGATTTTTAGTCGACACGGGTGCTAACATTTCGGTTATCAATCGCACAAATAACGAGAGCAAAGCATGCGAATACAAATTATTCGCCGCCAACGGCAGCCCTATAAATACATACGGGGAACGCACTTTAATGCTTAATCTAGGACTTCGCCGAAGCTTTAAATGGACATTTACCATTGCCGACGTCAAGATGCCAATTCTGGGAGCTGATTTTCTGGATCATTATCAATTATTAGTAGATATACACGGAAAAAAACTGATCGATAAAAAGACAGGTTTGAAAACGCCTGCCAAAATAGTGAGAGCAAACATTGCATCAGTCCGATCGTTAAACGCTTCTCTACAGGAACCAATAAAGCGATTGTTAGAGAAATATGAAGACATTACAAAGCCTAGATCGATGAATCTACCTACCAAGCACCAAGTACAGCATCAAATAATAACAAAAGGTTTCCCAGTATTTACTCGAGCGCGTCCATTACCTCCTGATAAATACAGAATTGCAAAACAGGAATTCCAAGACATGATGGATATGGGAATTTGCCGACCGTCAATCAGTCAATGGGCATCGCCACTTCATTTAGTCAAGAAGAAGAATGGCGAATGGAGAGCATGTGGAGATTACCGCGCACTAAATAAAATAACAGTACCAGACAGGTACCCACTTCCAAGGCTACTTGATTTTACGTACGTGGCAAGCGGAAAAGGAATTTTCAGCAAAATAGACATAAAGAAAGCTTTTCGCGTTCTGCCCGTAGCTGAACCAGAGAAAACAGCGATTATAACCCCTTTTGGACTTTTTGAATTCATCAGAATGCCATTCGGGTTACGAAACGCAGCACAGTCCTTCCAAAAATTTATTGACTCCATATTCAGAGACTTGGACTACGTATTCGTGTATGTAGACGACATATTTATCGCTGATAAGAAAAATAATATTAAGGAACATTATGAACACTTAGAAGAGGTGTTTAAGCGCTTGCATGATCACGGCATAACAATAAATACAAACAAATGCGAATTTGCCAAGTCGGAAATTGATTTCCTCGGGTATCATATAACGAGCCAAGGGTTGACTCCTACTATGGAAAAAATTCAAGCCATAAACAATTACCCTAAACCACAAACGATAAATGAATTACGACGTTTTTTGGGTATGATTAACTTCTACCGAAGCAGTATTCCACATGCAGCAAAACATCAAGCACCATTAAATAAATATTTAATTAATTGTAAGAAAAATGATAAGACAGTTATACAGTGGAATACCGAAGCAAACCACGCGTTTGAATGATGCAAGCAGGACATTCGACAATTAACTACATTAGCATGTCCGGACAGCAACGCGCAAATAGCTTTAATGATGGATGCTAGTCTCAAATGCGTAGGCGCTGTACTACAGCAGCGAAGAAACAAAAAATGGGAGCCGATAGCTTTTTTCTCCAAATCACTAAGTGAAGCCCAAACAAAATACTCTACTTACGATAGAGAGCTACTAGGAATTTATATAGCTATAAAACATTTCAGAAGACTCATCGAAGGACGAGAGTTTACGGTCTACACGGATCACAAACCACTAATGCATGCTTTCGATAAGAAGCCGTCATTGGATGATACCCCTAGACGAATCAGATATCTGGATTATATATCACAATTCAGTACGGATATCCAGCACATCAGCGGCCACAAGAATTTGGTAGCCGATGCTTTATCTCGAGTTATCGAAACGATATCCTTACCCTCTGCAATCGATTGGTACGAGGTAGAAAAATATCAAAAGAATGACAGCGAGTTAAAACGATTAAAAGCCAATAAATCGTTAAAAATAGAATTAATACATTTTCCAGATAAAAATATTAAGATTTATTGTGATATATCAACAGGAAAACAACGCCCTTTTATGCCCCTCAAATTCAGGAAAACTATCTTCGAAAGTTTTCATAACATTAGCCATCCTGGTAAGAATACTACGAGAAAACTGATTTCAACTAACTATATATGGGAAAATATGAATAAAGACGTAAATAAGATGACTGAGACATGTTTACAATGTCAACGAGCAAAAATACATCGTCATACAAAATCACAATTCGGAAAATTCATGCCAACAGGAAGATTTTCCCATCTTCATATTGATTTAGTTGGGCCTCTACCCACTTCTAAAAACAAACGATACATAATTACAATGATAGATCGTTGTACTTCATGGCCAGAGGCATTTCCCATAGCTGATATAACTGCAGAAACCGTAGCCAGAACGGTATATGAAGGCTGGATAGCCCGATTCGGATGCCCTGAATACATTACCACAGACCAGGACGCCAATTTGAATCTGAAATATTCAAAAATTTAGCAAACTTAATGGGAATTCATAAAATTCGAACCTCCCCATATCATCCACAGTCAAACTCTAAAGTAGAACGACTGCACAGAACATTGAAAACGGCATTGATAGCAAGAGGTAACACAATCAATTGGACAAAAGAGTTAGCTACCGTTTTACTTGGCATACGTACGAGTTTACGGCAAGACACAGGATACTCGGCAGCTGAATTAGTATACGGTTCAACAATTAGATTGCCTGGAGCATTTTTCGAGACACATAATAACTCAACATACGCAGATTTTATCAGAGAAATTAAGGACAACTTAGAACACATGATTTCTGTTCCACATAGACAAAGTAAGAACGACAAGATATTCGTGCACCCACAGTTATCGGAATGTAAGCACGTTTTCTTACGTTGTGACCGATTACGGCCAAGTCTTACACCGCCGTACGATGGTCCTTATCTTGTCATCAGTCGAAATGATAAGATCTTCACGATCTTGATAAATGGACGACAAAAAAGTGTAGCTATCGATAGAGTTAAACCTGCATTCATGTTAAACGATAGCAAGATAAGCAAACGGACAATAGACGACCAGATAACGAAAACTTCACAAGCAGATAAGAAAACAGAAACAAGAACACGTTCTGGTAGAATCTCCCGCCCGACGGTTAGATTCCAATTATAATATATAAGCTAGAATAACACTACTTTATGCATTCACTTAGCACAGCGTCGAAACAACACATAGCATGGGATCAAACTCGAGCCACGAGAAGGAACAAATCAACATGGTGCAGAACAATGCAGTAAAACCAGAAGATTTATTAAACCTGCACTCCCAAGTGGTCGAGGAAGTACAAGGGATCCGGAGCTGGATAATATTCATGACGATAGCAGGGGTTGTCATATGTACAATCGCAACCATAGTCATAGTATTCAAATTCGTAAGCAATAAGATCGAGAAGAGGCTTACGAAAATAATTAGAGACGCAAACGTTGTTTAGAAACGTAGGCATACAATTAATCTGTATTATTATTTTTTTCTAATCTAATTATTACTATGTGTAATTTAGTTTTTTTTCTTCAAGGGGGGAATATCTATGGCGAAAGCCATAGTATATCATAGTATAGTATAGTACATGCAAACGTGATATATATAACTTGTTATTAGCAAAGCAAAATACTACGTGCCGTAATACATAATAGTTAATATTGTTAATTATGCAAATAAAGTAAACATCATACTTTCCCTTTCCTATATAGGTCCGTACTACGTATGTATAATAACTTAGTATATAAGCCTTAATTAAGTAACAATAAACCAGTCAATATTCAATCACCACATCGTCGTTTTAATTGGTTCATAAAGCAACACGCAATAATCCCTAAAAGATAGAGATATACCATCGCGAACTTTTTTGTAGACCTTTTTAAGGTGTACAATACTGTAGTACATTATTTTGAGCTATCTCATAGGGTACAGCCAGCGTTTGCAATGTAAGCGCAAAAAAATGTGTTTGTTTACGACATCACATTAGAAACCTCTAAAATTAAGATATAGGGACAAACAGACAGCGGGAAGCGACTTTGTTTTATACTATGTTTTATTATAATAAATATATGATAATGATTCTTGAAATGTTATTACACAGTTGCAAGGACTGATATAGATATATGGTATAGGTATGTACCTTCCGACCCGCGACATTAAAAGCATTACGAGATAGCGCAGGATAACGATTGTCAACTATGTTACAAATTTAATCACATGACAATATTTCAGTAGTAAAGGAATACTTTACGAGAAATAATTATTTTAATGTTTATGTTTCTAAGATAAGTTTTTGATAGAGCTTCGTGTTAATTTAGCCGGTTAGGTATATGTTTTATATGAGCCTTAAGGTGTCAGTTTCCCAAAGTCACCATCATAAAACTACAGACCTAGATTCACGGTAAAATTTAATAGATATTCCTATACTAAAACTATTTATTTATTCATACGTTACAATTCTATTTATATGTTAACCAATATTTTTACGAAGCCATTATTTAAATCAAACTCATAAATCAAGTGAATAACAAATGTGAATACGTGCGGACACAATCACGACAAATTGCAAGCGCGAAATAAATTATTACTGCATAAAAAAATTTAATGCAAACTTGCCAAAAACATGAAGCACGCACATCAGCACAACATTTTCTCGTTGAAATTGTTCGTGAACCACAATCGTGTCTGATTGGTTACGCAACAATGAAAATGTCTGTATTTATCATTATAGCGTGCGTAATGTTACGTCTTCGCCGTAAAAGTATCGATAAGTATTAAATCATGGAATGAGCTGGATAACTAGCTCGAAATTTGAGTTTTATTATAAGTTTTGATAGATTTTATTAGATTAGTTACAACGTAAGATGAACTTTGTTTAATAAAAAAAATGAACGACTTACTTTAGGTAAAAAAATAACAATAACAAGTTTTCATGTTAACATTTTTGCTACAATAATAATAATAATAATATTCCATCACATACACACAACACCATCTAGCCCAAACTAAGCAGAGCTTGTACTATGGGTACTAGACAATGGATAAACATACATATATACTTTTGTTTTGTAAATACATACTTATTATACATAGAAACACCCAGACCAAGACCAACATCCATGTTCATGCACACAAATGTTTGACTTGTGCGGGAATCGAACCCGCGACCTCAGGCGTGGCAGTCGGTTACATTAACCACTACGCCATCGCGGCCGTCAAATAAATGTAGGTATATTCTAATGCATGCAATTTGGCACCACGACCGCAAAATATTGTCGTATTATTAATACATTGATTTTGCCTGTCACTGGGGATTACAGTAAAGGTGACTACAGATGAGAAAACGCTGAACTTAACCTATAAACATACTACAACTTCGATGTTTAGTGATGGACGAGATATACTAATGTAAGATGATATTGCATCAAATGTGTTCTTGATTATAAATTTACTTTTAACCTATCTTTAAAAGTATAGTACAACAGACTATAAGCAATAATATTATAAAGAGATAAAATTTTAATAAAATTGTTTCTTTAAATGAAAAAAATACGGCGGCTACTAACAAGTAAAGGTATAATGTAAAAAAAACAAGTAATCTCAGCAGTTTATTGACTACCTAGAATATACGAGAATAACCTGACCGTACCTTAATTCTAAAGAATAAAAGTCCTACTACCTGAATGAAATTTTACGAGCGCTGTCCGGTTCATAAATCATTAAACATCCACCCTTTTCTTAGACAATTTCTTGTCTGAATATTTCTGAATACTAATCTTTATAAGTGAACAAGGACTCTTGCGCCCACTTTCGATAAATTATCGGAAAAATACGATCATAAAACAAAAGAGTAGTAAAACAGTATCTAATGGAGTGGAGTTTAATCCTATTGGGGCTGTTCGAGATATGGCGGCGACGAATAATGGATTGGCCGATCGCCGCGGCAAAAGCCGGTGGAACTTCAATACGTAATATTTGTTGCCATACGACCTGGCATTGATAGAAAAACAGCTCCCTAACGTTCAATGTCTCTTACAATGTATATTTTTATGCTTAGAACAAATGCTATATCACACAAATAGACTGCATAGATTTCAACTAAACTACGGTTAATTTTTTGCATGATTTGTCTAAAATAACGGAATATTCTTGATTTGCTTGTATCCGAGGTGGCTCTATGAATAACCTCTCTGTTTACTGTCGAGAACTATCTGATAGTATACAAAAGTACACGTGGCTACAATTTGTATGATACATATCTTTGTAGCGTTGCTTATTATGCTGTTATGTCATATGATGGTATTACCCATTGTGAGCATAAAGATCTTGTTTTGCTGTACCAATTGGCCGTTTACGGAACATTCTAAATATAACATAACGTATAAAATGCTATATATAATACAACTCTGGGTTCACAGGACGCAGATCGCAGGTGAAATGCACATGTTTAAGTTTGAGGCGGATAGTATGAATCTAGTAAGAGATCAAAGCGACCCAACCGCGTGACTATGCCGTATGATTTACTCCCGCATGTAACCCGCGCAAGCAGGTAGTGCATGCAGCTCATAAGTCATACCAGCTACTTGCGTGGTAGCGAGTACTATGTACATATGGAATCCTTTATGTATATTATAGTGTTTTTAAAATAAATAACGCTAAAATCCGTATAAAGTAGTTTAATTACAAAAAGTCCTTTATGTTTAATATTTCTATGTAATGGTTTAGGAGGTGTGTGAGTCTGCCAATTCGAAAGTAGCTCTACTCCTCGTGAGATCGATACCACTTGTAATAAATGTTTTAAGGTAATTTTTGCGTTCTAGTATCCAAACGTATATTATAAATACGAATGTGAGTTTGTTTGTTACGTTTTTACGCCATAAATACTTGACCGTTAATCATGAAATTTTGTATTGACGTTATCAGTGGTACAGAGAAAGACATAGGGTACATTTCGTCCAGAGAAAAGTACTGTTCCCGAAGGATAGAAAATTGGCATAACCTACATTTATGCGAGCGAAGCCGCAGGCATATTCTAGTATTCTATAAAAGTTTTAGCACAAATTATACACGGTCACTGAAGAGATATAGTAAGTAACCCCATTCTCGTCGGGGATTGATTAAAAACGGGTGGCAAGGCTCGTGGGCACCGTTCCAATCATAAGATTTGGAATTGATATAATAATGTCTAATCGCACGTGTGTGGTTATTATCTCATGTATTTTGGCTTTATTATTTAGAAAGATAATAATGAGTCTCCCTGTGATCACGGCTGCTGTAAAGCAACCGAAACCTCATGGAAAAGTGTAAACTTAAATATAAATAGTTTTAATTAATTTAAATAGCTTAAATTGTAATAGAGTTCAATAATAGTAGTGTTATAAAATTAACAACGCGACAAAATCCGAATAAAGTTGTTTTAATTTCAATGTATAACATAACGTAAGACAATATTGTGATAATAACCCTCGTAATATTTTGTGATTTTTACTTGTATAGACTGCGTATAGATAACATTTCTAATATTGTAGTTGTATACAGTATACAAATAATTCTCAATTTAACGTAACAAATTTTCATAGCCAAAGCATTCTATTTTGAAATCAAAATTCCTAAAATACATTGAGAATTTGGTAATTTTTTTTGCTGTGGTTGACCGTGCTTTAAGCTCTTGGCCAACGCTCGGACTTGCGGTCTAGACATAATGCTTTTTTCGTTGTGTATGGTTGCCAGCTAATTGATGAGGTAAAGTAAAAGTAAATTTAAATATAGAATCAATACTCAAGCTTAATGATCGAGAGGAAGGCCAAGGAAAAGATGGATGGACTGTGTGAGGATGGATATGAAAGGGAAAGGGGTAAATGATCAGATGACGGATGACAGAGAAGTATGGAAGCGAAGGACATACTGCGCCGACCCCAAATAAATTGGGACCAGGGCAAGAGGATGATGACTCAAACTTAATGATGTTGGTGAATTTATTAAACGATATTTAAAAATATTACAAATATATGCCTAACATAAGAAAATACGGTGCCAAGAGGTTAAATAGACTAAAATATCGTGCATCTGGTATATATTATTTTATATAATTAATATCAGCGTTAGTTGCGGCAATGTAAGGTGTATAAATTTAAGTTGTGCTTTTAGCGCCGATTAGACATATGGAAATATATTATTTCAATATGACTATCAGTTCAAATTTAGTTTATCTATAACACGGATGGTAGGTATATTGTGTCAAACCTTTTAGTACAGGAGTTGGCAATAGGTGCTAGATGCATCTTACCATAAAGCATAAATTACTGTAATATTGATGTAGCAATAATGCAATATAGACGTTTTGCTTGTCCCTGAAGTATTTTACAAGTGTAATGTAACATAATTATAGTTTTTAACAAACTCCTTTTAAATTGACTCACTTCTGAACTGGTTCTGGTTCTCTTCTTGCTCTCTCAATTAAAACTCTAAATCCTTGTAGCTTATTTAGTTCGGTAGGTACTGAACTCTTTAGGATAATATTTGACGTTCACTTAAATAGAAGTGCATCATTATTATTAGAAGATGTATAAAGAGCGTGAAACATAAATGTTTGAAACCGCAGTTAACACAAAGGTACAATATTTTGAATTCTAATCCATCGCGGTTGCTTAAGTCAAATTAATAACAGTCTACAAGTATAAGTACCCACTTATACTTGTAGACTGTTATTAATTTGACTCACTATAAAATAAACACTAAAATTGTGAATGATACGTTAGGGATACTTTATTTTGTATCCCTCGGATACAATGTTTTATAGGTCATATAACTATGATACGGTTATTGTCACAGTTTGTGTAAGACGTGGACAGTTCCATTCCAGATAAACAGGCGGCCATAAAACTGTGTCTATCGATATATAGTAAAATCTGAGCAAACCTTACGAAGGGTTTACCCAAGGTAGCTGTGCAAACAATTTTAAAATTGTTTTGTCGTAAAATGTGGCTATGGAGAATTTAATGAGACAATGTTTTCAACGGATTCTGCCATTGTCGATGGTTGTTTTTTTAAAGCTTTTTAATGTTTTCGTTCTAATAACATTTTCAATTAAATATTATTGCTGTTTGCCTTAATGTATTTACTAAGGAGTCTCTAACATTAACTACCGGCCAAAACTCATACAATTATTTACACGCTTACAGACATAAGTACCGTTAAATCCACTAAACAACCGTTTCAATTAAAAGAAAACATAACGGAATTTGCTTAACACAAAGTTAATTAGAGTAAAACACTAATACTCGCATTTAAGTTAGAGACCGTAGAAATATCAAACGTTGGAAACTTTTGGTTGCAGGGAAACAGTTTTGCAAATCGCATGTAATTTGCGCGGTTGCCCGAAAATGAATTCATTAATGGCCGGTCGGAATCCTTATAGGTATATACATAAGTACAGTCCTCAGAACAGGTTATTGCAATTAAGGGAAACATTATATATACCGTCGTTAATAAAGAAAGAATTTTTATGCTCTTGGAAAAGTGTTTATTGATGATGGTCCATTTTGTAAAAAATATGTTTTCCCAGAGAAAATACTCTACAGCTATTGAAGTAGCAGCAAAAAAGAACACTTAAGCTTTGAGAGTAGCCATAGCAGAAAAGGATTTGACTCAAAATCATGCAGCCTGACTATTGAGGATTGCAGCCAAAAACAACATAAGTGTTCGAGCAGTAACGACCACTGAAGAGACTGAGACTTCGAAGATTAATCAACTTCTTGGTGCATAAGGAGTAGAGCAGTTACTGTAGTTTATAGGTGCTTCTTACAGCAAACGCGGCAGTAGCCCAATGGATAAGGCATTGGACTTACGATCGAGAGGTCACGGGTTCGAATTCCACCCATTGCACTACTGACGTGAATCCACTCCTAATACAACCATTCTATCTTAGCTAGAGGGGTTAACAAGAATACTAGTGATTTGTGACCCAAATTGCTAATGATATTTTTTTAAATAAAAATAAAAGATAATAGTAATAAATAATAATAATCTATATGCATCTCTCTACCTCGTACTATCACGCAGACCGTATGTCTATATGCTACTTTGGAAGTATGTAAAATTAAGGGAATAATAAATGGCTGTCCTCAAATAGGACAATTTGAGTGCAAGTCATACCGTTTGAGTGTTAAACTTATAAAACCTAGAGCTTAGGTCGCAGTAAGGCGTCTACTCACATCAGTGTGCATTATTACAACCACCAAATAAAGTCAACATCATTAAAATTACCCTTAACTCCTCCAGAATTGACAATAATCTAATTTGATCAATGTAAGCAAACTTTTCAAAAATATATTTAAATAACACTTATAAAAATATTGCTGTAGCTATTTCCAATTTCCTGGTAGAATTAAGCTAAATTTACTTTCGCGCTTAAACAAAAAGCAGCCTTGATAAAACGTTTTATATTCGAGCTCTAGTACAATACAACTATCAAGAGCCATTACGAAGAAGTGTGCCTTAATTTCAAGCTAGTTTTAAAATTAAAGAAGTAACACCCGCTCTTCACCAGTCCACGGAAGTCGTTAGACACAACTCAGCCAAACTAATTACTAAGTTGCTCTTCAGTTAAACTAGTAACATGTCACTAAGCAACTACCTCTACCCGCCGGTTAGTTACGACACTTAATCTAGTGTCAAACCTTAGTAAATGTTTAGTAGTCAATTTTGTGACATAAGTTTACTGGCCAGCCAGGTCATTTGCCAGTAACTGCAGGTTTAAATTTTTTGTATATTGCTAGGACTACAATGGGTGTAAAAATATCCAGATTGAATAATTAGTGTAAAATTAAATAATATAATTAAATATATACTATTTTTTATTGTATGTACTTTAATGATGGTTCACGAACCACGATGGCACGCCCTATAGTAATTTGATTTATTGGGTTAATTTCTTTAAAAAAATTATTACTTAAATTGCGAGTGAATAGGGTCTGCTCAAAATTACAGAAATTTTGAAGGAGAATGAAAAAACTTGAAAATTTTACTTAATATGTTATTTTAATCAGTGTATATAATATTTTTTAATAATCACATGTGATCTCGGATTCTTTTTCAAAACAGCGATAGCTCAGTGGGAAGACCAGACTGCAATGCAGAGGGTCTCGGGTTCGAACCCACACGTCGCGCACCTCTGACTTTCGGACGTTATATGACTTTTCGAAATTATGTGCGTATTGATTGACAATTATCGCCTGCTCCGTGCCTCGGAGTGCACGTTATGCCGTCGGTCCCGGCTGCCATGAACACCTATGGCAGTCGTTATTGGAAAGTCAGAGCCCTCTAATATCCTGACACTGGTCTAGCTTTAAGGTATCGTTAGCCTTCGGGTTGCGGAGTCAGGTGACAGCCACTCCGTGTAACAACTGATATCCAGTCAAATCCGGTTAGACTAGAAAAGCCGACCCCAAGTGACTTGGGAATAATAAAGGCTGGGAAAAGGAAGGAGAAATAAAATCGACTTCTTTTTAGTAATTATAGACTACAATAATGAAAATATAGTTTCACTTCTAAATTGCGTTAATCTTTGGCAAACAGAATATTACTTATTATATAGCCTGAAATGAAACTAGCATATAAATATAATAACACAAATAAAAATAATACATATAAAAATAGTAATCATGAGACATATAATGATACACAGTATATACTATTTTTATGTATGTACACACATACTAAAAACAATAGATACATAAAAAGTTTATTACTTATGCTGTTGGTCCGTAGGCCACTGAGTACAATGGGTGAAAAACACCGGGTTGCGAGTGTAGAGCCTGCGCTCGAGCACAACCTCTCTCCCCGCGTGGTCGAGGGCTATGGTTGACTTAAAAGAATACAAGGAATCTCAAGGCGCTGAGTTAAATACGAAAAAAGATACAGACACAAATATAAGTCACCCGGGTTTAAAACCACCGTTGTAGCCTTTAAGGGTGAAGATACATAGTTATTAAATAAATATGCAATGGGCGAACTTATCGCTAAAGGCAACGATCTGTTCAAGGTTATCTTTAGATAGACGTCAATGATCAGATCAGACAGGCAACTTGATGGAGTGGTTCATTATTATGCTAACAAGGCTGTTATATACATATGTACATACATTATGTAAAAATATATATTGAAGGACAAGACAAAGCTCCATAAGAGTAGATGAGTGTGCATATTTATAAGTATTATAAAATTATTCGATATAATCGATGCAACGTTTTATATTACTAGCTTCTGCCCGCGGCTTCGCTCGCGTAAAAGGAGGTTAGTTTATGTTAATAACAGTACATCTTTTAAATAAAATATAGCCTATGTTACTCGGTGATAATATAGCTTTGTAATGGTGAAACATTATTTTCATCGATTGAGTAGTTTTAATTTAAATCTTTATAAACAAACAAACAAAAAACCATATTTTCTTTTTTATAATATTAGTTATTAATATAATTCACGTTCTTCAATATTACAATTATTATAATTAAGTAATAGAAAACCATCTTAACAATAAACATAATAACATTTTATATTTCAGACAAATCCTTTATTTTTAATTAAATGGCGAACGTGGAAGCTTGTAAGACAAGAAATAAATATTTTACTCACAACATAAAAGCAACGTCGAGGAAACAAACTATGTATGTAGGTACTAGTAACTAGCCACCTTAACAAACAGAATTTTATATTTCTATAGAATTATATGACAACAAATAATATCAGGAAACGTTTTCCATTGTTTGGAGATTAAGATATGTACGGTAGTGAGACTTAAATTATATTCTTCATTTGAAAGCGCTAAACTAAGAGAGTCTCAGAAACTCGTATATATTATATATTATTCTGGCTATTTATAAAATAATATATGAGATGAGGAGTTGTAAAATGGGTGTTATTTAAATGGTTAGCATAGTATTGGTATTTTTGTGAGCAGAAAAATATAATCTGTGAGCAGAAATAGCTAATTGATCAGCAACTCATGGCCAGCAAATTTTAAAGAGATCAAACTACGTCGACGGAGCCCCGCTTAGCGGGACTCCTTATTTTGGGTGAGTTTAAAAAAAGGAACCTAACATAACCTAACACTTCCGAGACGGAATGCAGTGATTTGAGGCGTATAGATGCTCGTTATGCTGTGCAATATTTGCTGACCAATTAGTATTTTTGATGATCATTATATTTAATCCCTTGTAAAATATATGCCTCGAAATCAAGTCTACTTTTAATGTATCTATTCCAAGAATGTAAAAGGACTGGTTATATATGTTTTGTTATTCGCTTTAAGCTTTACGGGAAATATGTATAATTATGTTTCTTCATAATTACCACTTCTGCGAAATAAATATCCAATGGACTAAGTGTTCGCCCTGATGGCTTTATCCTTTTAAGTGAATCTTAGACGGCTATTATTTACTTGTTGTTAATAATTTAGAAGTTTAAATATATTAAGACTTCGTTAGGATTTTAGCCCCAGTTCCTTGTATTTAGCTATGGCTGTTGTACTATTCCAAAAATAAATTAATATATAGCCTAATTTGTTTCTCGAAAACTCTTTTCTAATGTTGCATCGTACTATATAATTATATTTAAAACGACCGCAGACATTTTTGTGAGGTAGTATCTGTAACAATAAGCAGTACAGCAAAAACAATTCGTATTCCAGGAAGTATCAAATAAGTTTTTCAACAATAGTAATAGTGTAGGTAATGTTTCTCAAAGCCGACCCATATTGTCCATTGTTTAGTAATTAGGGTGAGTATGACTTGACGCGTTAATATGAGGGTGCTCATTAGCGTTCTTTTCAATAAGTCATTATGAAAATGTATAATAAAAGCTATTTGTAATGTGAATAAAAGAAACGCAGCTGCAAGTAAAAATGTTTTGTTATTATGTATGTGTCATGGCGATATTGTATTTTTATTTTTTATTTTCTGATTTTAGGTAAACTTACAGCTAATAATTCATAAAAGTTAAAACATATTAGCAAAAGGCCAATTACAAGTTTTCACAGATGAATAGTATAATATATATATTTTTTTTTAACGTAGATAGCTATGTATTTATTACAAAGAAATATGTTCTGTCTTTACTGGTAATTATGTATTAGATCTTAGTATGCCATGTTATTATTTTATCTTGTATGTTATTTATAATATAGAGGTGGCAAGGTGCATAGGCCATCATAAGCAGTTACATAGCCTATGATAGCTTGTAATGTCAGAAGTTTGCGTTGTATTACGTTGCTGAACTGATGGTAAAGGAATCATATATAGAGGACAAATGTATGGAAAGGAATGGGAGAGATTTCTGTAATGTGTATACGCTCTTCTCTTTTTAAATAATAGAAAAGTAGTCTAGAGTATTACGGGTCTAAATAGGATAACCGTTAATCTAAATAAAATAATCAAATGAGTAAATTTTTTTTTAAAACTAATTTACTACCTTTTTCTCGCGGTTTCGGTCGCGTAAAATAGTTAAGTTAGTAACAGTACTTACTTTTTAAATAAAATATATTACCCGGTGATAATGTAGCTTTCTAAAGGTGAAACAATTATTAAAATCGGTTCAGTAATTTTTGAGTTAAATCCTTGCAAACAAAGAAAAACATATCTTTCCTCTTTATGATATTAGTATAGTAAAATGTTAATGACGTAATCAAAAAAGTTGTCAAGAAAGTAAAGTTGTTGATGCGACTTAAGTATGGCAGCGTAAACTATAACCGCCAAAGCGCATACTTAAAAAATCGCCTAATCTATTAACAAAGGTAACTCGAAATCATTGTTGTAATATTAGCCTATTGAATAGAAAGAAAGTCATTTAGTAATCTTTAGATATTTTTAACATAAATTCAAATTCAAATTATTTATTTTTGATATATAATACTTTAACAATATCCCAAAAGAGCAATGCTGCAGGTAATATTTTCGAAGTCATCCCCTCTCATTGCTTAGTAGTTAGGGTTGTTATAAAAGCACGAGTTAACTAGAGTGGTAATCCCCATCATGACGAACCGCCGTCGGTTGCGTGCGCAGCAGTCACTCGCGCTCGGCACCATCGCCGACGCCCCTCGCTTCGTGCGGAACAGGACGATCTCCAGGGACCTGTGCATAGAGTGCTTTGACGACTTCGTGAAACGCCTGAGCACCAACCTGTTCGTGCGCGCTGTCGGATCGCACGCCCGCCATCTGCGGGAGCTTGCCACTTACCATCGGCGACCGCCGGACAGGATGGCCTTGCCGCGCGAACTCGTCTCCGTGGCAATCGCCACCGGACCCACATCAACGCTCCCCCTGACGCTGGCTGACCGGCGCTCCCCGGGAAACTCTTCCTGAGGAGCTCGACCTCGCCAAGCGCAGGAGGGACCTATCGGACACGACCCGAGCGCTGTTGGCACGCTGGTCGCCCACGGGTACTCACCCGTGTGGGCTGGACCTCGCTAGCTGCGCTACCTACCGGCTATGACGACCCGGACTGACCAACGGGCCCGCACGGGCTCACCCCAATGGGTCACTGGGGTGGCCTGTATTAGCAAGCGGCGATGACCACCGCCAAGACAGGCCCACGGCCTGATCTGGATACCCCGAGACCCTGTACGGGTCTACGAGAAGAACCCCTGATGATCATGACCTACGCCAGTGTAGTATTCGCACAAGTTAAGCTACACAGGATCCATAGGCTACAAACACTACAAAATAGATTCATGCGCAAAGCTACGGGAGCACCGTGGTTCGTGCGCAACGAAGATCTACACATATTTGTAGATCTTGAGCTGCCGACCATCAGGCAATTCATGAAGCAGTGTTCCTGTAGCTACTTTGACTCTGCTCAGAGTCACCCCAACCCGTTAGTGGTTGCGGCGATAAACTACACTCCATCTAAGATATCTAAAATTAGGAGACCTAGGCACATAATAGATGAACCAGATGATAGGATTACACTCGCTCAAGACAAAGCATACACGACTCGCGAAGCCATACAAAGTCGCGGTTCCGCCCTCGCCGCAGAGGTTGGAATACACGTCGCGCTATCGTTAATTCCGTGGATCACCTTATACCCACGTGGCCGACAACGCCCCAAGCCGAGGTCCGTGGTAATCCGCCCTTGGGGGCCAACGTCGCGTTGTCTAGTTTACTTTATAACGGGTTGGGAGCCTTCTGCGCTCACCCACAGTCCGCGTAAAGTTGTGAAGGCCATCTGAGGCCAACAACTAACACACACAAAAAATAAAGAGTGGCAGTCATAAGTATTTACGCTTTCATTTCGATAAGACGTACGCACTATAGCAGTACAGGAGCATTATTTGTATAAAAGCTTAATTTCAAGAGATATCCTAGTGATAGACATTTAATGTTTTACAGAAGATTTCTACAAAATACCTTTGACTAGAGTGAAGATTTGTTATTGGAAGACAATCTGAAGAAACAATGATAATTTCTGCTTCAGTATTGCAGTGGTTTCCACATATTAGTGCTGCAGGAGAAGTGGTAAACATGTGAGAAGCTGGTAAACATAACATCAAATACTCAAGACATCTAACAAATGTTGAAGCTACTTGTGATAATCTAGATTTCTACCAGTATCGTTCTCATTAACGCGAACATTTCTTCATCATACTTAGCAACGATGGTTCCCTCAGTGATAACAGAAGACCCGTTGAAGAAAAATTCGTGGAGAGCTTACCAAATAGGAAACGCTAAAGTGTCAACGGGAATGCCTCTAAAACATGGCGCAACTAAATCTGTACTTTTTAAGACAATACAAACATTCATGCAAACAAATGCATTGGAAATGCCTCAAGCTATTTTAATGATCATGATTATAGATACTGCTGATAAATATGTGATTACTGTTTTATATTTTGTAATAAATGTTAATATTCAATGAATCTTTGTTTAATTTTAATATTTCCAATACTGTTATTAGAAGATATGAATATTCATTCGACATGTAGCGTAGTAATTAATTCCTTTGATTTTATTTATATTTATATGTATATCCAAAATTAACCTACGACACTAACAATAAATATTGTAGAATATGTCTATGTATTTATATTGTATCAAATATGTTAAATGTCTACTAAAACACATTTTATCAAGCAAACCTCAATTAACTAGTAGTGATTGGCAATTATTTCGTCTATTACCTACGTGGTTTGGTATGACCTAAATATATGTAGCCCACATTGTAGTTTTGATGCTATCTAATGCTTTACGTAGAGATAGGCAAGGTATTCTTATATCATGTTGTTTTAGAGAATAGTGTGAATATTTGCATATGTATAACTAATTATAGTTATTAGAGATAAATATCTTTGATTTTATAAAACAGACAACTCCCGCTCTAGAAATAATTCCTGTGTTACGGGCGACTTTACAAACATTTCAACAACAAACTCAAGGAACACCCATACTCGGAATAACAATTTATGAATCACACAAATTTTTGACTCGTTTGGGAAACGAACCCACACTCGGTGGGCGGGAGTGGCCAGGCCTCTTAAGGCACTGTCTATGCAGTCCTTACATAGTTTAGCATGATATTGTCACGCAAAAATATGTAGGGACTAATAAGGCTTACATAAAGCTTGATATCGTGAACACGTACAAGTTCTTAAGTGATGATATACAAACTATTATATAGAGTAAGATTGACAGTTGGCTCAGCTTCGGTGCGGAATGGTAGAGGGGCCAGAAATTTTGCTTTTGCCTGCAGACAAGAACGGATTCTTTTAATATCAAACCTTCGTAGAGATAGAATATATACATACATAGATTGATGCCTGTTTCCCAGAGGGATACGCAGAGACTACGGATTTCCATTTGCTACGATCCTGACACACTTCTCTGGCTTCATTCACTTTCATCACATAGAGATAGAAATGTGTTACTATATGGTATGCTGCTGCATAAATAGCAGAATTGTATCAATACCACCTAAAATTTTACTATTAGCATAAAAAAGAAAATAATAACCCAATTTGTTCTCAAATTCTCAGTACGTAGTTAAACGAATGATAAATGGGTGCCAACGACACCGCGTTAAGATAACGCGTTTCCGTCGAATGTCATATATCATCGGCGTGTATTATTGCTACGTGCCATTACTCAAGCACCATTGTGGTTCGCATCCAAACCTACTTCATGTTATATTTCTGAATCCCGAAAATTTAAGTGGTGGAACACGGTTAAGGAAAATATCATGAGATATCTATGGGTAATGCATGATTTCATACAAAATCCTGTTAGATACCACCATTGAATTTCATAAAGCAGCATTTTCATAATATTGAAAATAATCATGTTGTAAATTCTTTCTCTTATAATTTGAGACAACAAAAATGATTGTTCTTTTTTTGAAGTGAAAACTTCTTTAGAGCCGTTGTGCACTTTTTGTGATGGGTAAAAAATGTTAAACTCGCGTCAGGACACGTGACCTGATCGAAAACTCGTAAGACGGAAGGAGAATTGTCATGTTTGTGTACGATAGCGCAATAAATGAATATTGTATTCTACCACATAAATGATAGTATTTTTATACTGATAATTAAAGCAATTTGTGCAAAATTATTCCCTAACCATTCCAAAATATCAAAAATGCACAATGTTAATATTCAAGTTTTCCCTTCTGCCGGCACTCCCGGAGTGCAACCTGTTTTTATACAACTAAGGTGGTAAACTAGCATACGGCCCACCTGATGGTAAGTGGTCACCGTAGCCTATGGACGCCTGCAACACCAGAGGCATCACTTGCGCGTTGCCAACCCTTTAGGAATGGAAGTGGGAAGGAGGAGAAGGCTTTTATAAGAGAATGGCTTTTGTCCGTGGCTTCGCTCGCGTATAAGTAGGTTAGGTTATGTTAGTAACAGTACTTTTTAAAAATAAAATATGGCCTATGTTAATCGATGATAATAAAGCTTGCTAATGTGTGTGAAAGAAAGTTTTTAAATCGGTTAAGTAGTTTTTGAGTAAAATCATTAGAAACAAACAAAAAATCTTTCCTCTTTATAATATTAGCATATATAGGAGTATAGCACCCATTGGATCTTGATTTTGTATGATAAATTATTTTCAATATTAGTTAAACTTATATCATTTATTACCATTTGAAAATAAATATATTATATATAAAACAAATTATGTGGTATATATAAAACAAATTAATTATAATGATTTCCATTCCATTTATACACTAGAAATATATTTTCATAACAGATTATTTTTTTCATATGGCAGTAGATAAGTGTGCGGTTCACCGGATGATACGGTCAAGCATATGAATGCCATATATATACACACATCAAAAAAAGTGTGCGTTCGCGGAAAAAAGGTCTAATATTTTTTAATTACTTAAAATATTTAAAAATAAATTATTAAGTTTGTATTATTTATTTAAGAATACATTATTTAAATGTAGAAAACTTAAAATCTTCTTTTGTTTTTTTATATAAAAATTAGGTCAATGATAAATTACTCTCATTCTTGTTTCTGACCGAAAGCTGTTTTAATCAATTTCTCTAAAATTGTTCATTTTAAAAATTTCAAGACGACTGTCTGAAGTTTTGCGAGCAAGAATAGTGTTATTGCGTGAAGAAGGATATTCTACAAGGCAAATCGCAGCAGTCTCCGTTTCTCAACCTGCGTCGTTACTACCATGCAGAGGTACTGGAGCATGGGCAACTTGATTGGTCACGCAGTGGTTGCCTGGCTATCCTTAGTGATGTTCAGAAGCGTTACGTCAGCCTTCTTGCCGCCCGTGATCCAATAATGAAGGCTACCAAACTGAGATTAGAGCTGTGAGCTGCTACTGGACTGGATATATACAACTACGAATGGTTAAAGTTCTACCATTCGTAATTGTTTACACCACTTTAGATTACGTTTAAAGAGATCCTGGCACCTTTGAATACACGGAAACAACAGCGAAGCAGATTGCAATGGGCCAAGCAGAAGATGTCTGGCGTAATTGTCTTTTCGTTGACGAAACACGGATTAGTACGCACTCTGATAACAGACGTGTCCGAGTTTGGAGACGGCCTGGGAATTCCGAAAGGCAAAGAGCTGCCACTGGAACCGTTCAGCAAGCGGCAAATCAGTATCTGTTTGGGGCGGAATAGTGATTGGAGCTCGAATGCCTTTGATCCCGTACCAAGGCTCTATGACAGCAAATTTTTACAAGACAGTTGTTATTGATGGTATCATCAGACCATTCAGGATAAATTATGGTAACCAATTCGTGTTGGTCGATGATAATGCCCTGGCATATCGAGCTCAACGAATGAGCGCTGCTCTCCGGGAGTTCGAAATCACGCGGTTAGACTGGCCTGCCGGTTTTCCGGACTTAAACCTCGAGCACGCATTGGAAGCTCTCAAGCGAGCTGTTTGGAGTTGTCAACCACCTCCAAGAACTCAGTCAGAGATCAAGGAAGCCGCCATTTAAGAAATTACTTTAATCAAATCTTTGCATTTCTTCACAGAGATTAAAAAACTATTTTTCTAAAGGAAAACAAATATAATATAGAGATTTTCATATTTAAAATTGTGTGTTTTTAAATGTTAATAATAATATTGTTAATAATAGTAATGATGCATTCATTAATTATATTTTGACACGAGAAAAATATCTCAACTTTTCCAACTGAACGCGGACTTTTTTTGATGTGTGTAAATAGTTTGCGCATTGCCGACATTCCTAAGAGGAGTCACTGCATTGGAATATTACGCGCTACTTCTAAGATTCTGGTATTTCCATTCAGTGTAGCACAGGCTGCTTCTTTTCTTTTTAAAAAGACAATTAATTCATGTGTCGCAGGGGGCTTTACAAACATGCAATTAGTATTTTTTTGTCCCGTGTGGGATAGGGCATTTTCCATCAATTAAGAAGATGCAACAACCACATAATCTTTTTTATACATCGCATAATGTCGCATAATAATCTTTGCGATAGAAGGAACTAAACGAACAATATAACTACGAATACTTGGGACATCGAAACTGTTAACATATATCTGGGTCAGTATGCTTTGTCTCAATCTAAGATGAAATCAGCAGCATACGGCGCACTGGCAGAGGCGAGGCAACCACTTAAACTACCGCTCTATACTTGCAATCTTTGTTCAAATCGGTGCTTGTTACACGTTCAGACCATTCGTCATTTCCTATAATATATATTACATGTGCTTGTGTCGACTATACATCATTCGTGCAAGTTGTATGAAGCAGAGAGGCCAATGTGTCTACTTATGCACAATTGTTATTTGTAACACGTTCACAATAGAGGATTCGTTTTATGTGTTTTCAGTAATGTAACGCGTATGTAATAGCTGAATGTATTCAAAGCTATTTACAGATAGTGTGTCATTTAATTATAGTCAAAACTTACGTTAGATCATCATCTCCAATACTAGAAATAAGCTTGGATAGGATTGGATGATATCTTTTCGTATAATATTCTGTTATTTAGATTTAAATATCAACAATTTTCAGCATGTTTAACTGTCATATCGCAGAGGCCTTGCTTTACCATCATCAAAACATCTAAAAAGTATCTATAGGTACATAACAGATGGTTATAGTAATCGGTAACCATCCCTTATGTATAGTTTCTAGATGTATTAGTAAGTTTTCCGTATACCTTATTAGTATTACTTACAAATAATGACTAAAATACGTTGTGTTCGGCCCAGAAATCGTACCTCAAATCCTGTTCCTGCCATTATTACGCCAATAATGAATACGGCGAAAATATATATTCGCCACTTTTAATTTAATACAACTGCTTATTAACTTCTGCTTTTAATTTACCTCATGTATAGGAATCAGGTAAGCTACTTAACAGTTACGCATATTAGTCATAAAAGTGGTAAAAATCTTGTAGAGTTTTTGGATCTATTGTGCGGAAAAGGTTAGTGACGTTTTAATCTCGTGTTGATTCATTGGCATGCCGATCAGCTGTCATCGGTGCCATTATTTTCGACGGCGTTCTTCTTTTAAACGACAAGCTGTGAGTCCAAAACGTAGTTTGAAAAATACCTGTTTCATTGTTCAGCTTTTGCCTGATAACTAAATTAGTATTCAGTAGTTAGTAGTATTTAGAGCCATAAATTTTATAGTTTTATTATTAATATGTTTTAGCGATCAATAAACGCTTAAACTTCTACTAGCCAATGTACTCGTACGTAAGTATGTAAGTACCTATGGTTTTATGCGTTAATCTAAACTTTTTTTATTGATTACATGTAAAGGGTGGATACTAAAAAAAATATTATTGTTATAGGTAATCTAAAATTAATCGATTTAGTGTATGGTATGACGTTCACATATAAAAAAATAAAAAGTATGAATCGAATAATATAGAACATAAAAATCTTTTAATATATGTTTATAGATTGTATTATTAAGAAAAGAAAAACGCTATCTAAGTTATTATGTAGTACAAACGACAGTTTTGTCGCTTAAAAGAATCTGTAACATACATATAACCGTAGACCGGGCAAAGGAGTCAAAAACACACACAAAATGAGTTTTGATGTATAAAAATGAGGTAATTTATAAACTACAAACACAGTACATTAATATTCTATGACTATAGAAACTCCATACATAAGCACATAATACGGACATGCAATAATTACTATACCTATCTATACTAATATTATAAAGCTGAAGAGTTTGTTTGTTTGGTTGAACACGTTAATCTCAGGAACTACTGGTTCGAATTAAAAAAATCTTTTAGTGTTGGATAGCCCATTTATCGAGGAAGGCTATAGGTTATATAACATCACGCTACGACCAATGGGAGCGGAGCCACAATGAAAAATGTTGCAAAAATTCTCTTATGTGACGTAGATGAAGTTGCGCGGGTCAGCTACCAGAATTAAAAAAAATATATATATGTTGAATAACTTTATAAAATGATTGATGTAATGGAAACTGGCCAAGTCAAATCTCACATTTTAAATAACAGCAATTGTTATAGGTATCCAATAAAGCAAAGGAATAGAGTTTAATACTTGTTCATAATGTTATTTTGTTCCTATAAATACATATTTGGATTATGCATAGAACTTGGCACTAATTTAGATCTCCATTCTTTTTGCGGCGAAGCCCACAGCCAAGCATAATTTTTGTATTGAACTTGGCTCACCTTTTTTACATTTATGTTTTTGGTGGGATAAAAATACATACAAAAAGCATATCATGACATTATATTAATTCATATAACTCACCCCGGTCAAAGTAGGCTTTACTTGAATGTATATAATTTACAAACTAGGAAATGTGCGTAACTGGGCATATTTATATAAAATTACAGTACAAACACGAGCGCTGTCAACACGAGTTGTTTGTAGGGTTGGATTTTGTGACAAAACTTTCATATATTACCGTAACCCATGTTGTACATCATAGAGAGTGTCACAAACCTCTATCCCTTTGATTGAATAGTTTTCGATATCAAACGTTTACACTATATTCCTTATGTTTGTATTATATTAGTCGGCCTCGATGGCGTAGTGGTTGGTGTAACCGACTGCCGCGCCTGAAGTCGCGGGTTCGATTCCCGCACAAGTCAAACATTTGTGTGCATGAACATGGATGTTTGTCTTGGTCTGGGTGTTTCTATGTATAATATGTATGTATTTACAAAAAAAAAGTATATATGTATATTTATCCATTGTCTAGTACCCATAGTACAAGCTCTGCTTAGTTTGGGCTAGATGGTGTTGTGTGTATGTGGTAAAATATTATTATTATTATATTATTATCCGTTATTATACCGGTAATAACCGGTAATTGGGCTTTCGTACAAAATGATGTAAGTACCATTATATATATAAGCATAACAACATATTCAAAGATTGATTATGCTGCGGCCTACTCGTTGAAGTGGGTAGAGCTGTAAAATACTTGACCTTTTGCTAGATATTATACATATTAACTTAAATAAGTAAGCATATTACGTATTTAAGTAGTGTAGTGTAAGCGTAGTCGTTTTAGTGGTCGTCTAGCAGTTGCCATTGCGCCGAGTGGTTCGAATCCCATACGAGACAAATGTTGAGTGTTCCACAAATGGTTGTTCCGAGTCTGAGTGTTCTTTGTGTCCGTTGTTTGAATGTTTGCAAGTGCTGGAGTAGAGTAAAAAAAAAGTAAAATAAATATCCGACTTATCACTCAATTATTATAATAAACCTGTTATTATCTTATTATTGATAATTGACATTAACATTAGAAATATAACTTGCAAATTATTATCGTTATGTATTATGTAACTAATTGGAATGCTTTCTAGACATTTTATTTTATACGCTAATCATTGCTAAAACTTAGAGCCATCTTGCTAAGTAACTATGTTTTGCAAAATTTAATCTATTCGCCTGTAGTGTTACAGCAATGTTTACATTCTACGAAATAGACTACAAGTTAATTTGAATGACGTCTAACGAATATAGATACAGACTTCGTGTTGCTTGCCTGAGAATTTATCAATAAAAAAACTGAACAGCACATTATTTGTCCAAGCAATTCAATCTGGGACCGAGAATCTTCAGGCTCGAAATTAATCGAAGCAAACAATAAATCAGAATTAAATAGATTTGTTGTTTCAAGAATTGCGTTGTAAGTACTTGAAACAAGCTAATTTGCGTTTAAATTTGTTTGATGTTTTAGCTTTCTGCTGAATACTACAAATTAATTTTAATTTTATATGAGTATACAGAAAATCCTATACATGAAACTGATACGAATGTAAGTATAAGCGTAATAAAGTAACAAACAATGTTACTTTATGACGCATATACGCCGTAACGACTCGGTCGATCACTAATTATTGTCGCATTGCTAGGAGTAGGTATAGAAAAGGACATGGGGTACCTTTTGTCCAGAAAAATTTACTTTTCCTACTAGTTTGTACATAAACAGTTCTGTTAAAAAAAGGTATTTATCACAAAACCTTTTAGTTAAATAACAAAAAAGAAAACCGACTTCAAATAAGAATATTCTAAAACTTAAAATGCACTAAAAAGTAAATAAATAATTGCATAATCTTGTGAATAATTAAATTATTGTTATTTTTGGAGTTGGTGTCAGCCGCCCGCGCCGCGTGCTGCGTCTATGTGTGTAATTGTGCATGCCAATGTTATGTTATGATTATAGTAAGACATCTCATGTTTAATTAGTTACAAACCTACATTGGCTGACACCAACTCCAATAATAACAATAATTTAATTATTCACAAGAACTTTTTAGTGCATTTTAAGTTTTAGAATATTCTTATTTGAAGTCGGTTTTCCTTTTTGTTAAAATTTTGTTTATTTCTCGGTTTTTAGTGAACCTTACCAAATATGAGAACATCATCAATGTAGCCAAATACGCATTATTAAGTATAACTCGAAAACGAATGGTCAAATCTTGATCAAAATAGGACCACACAGGAAGCTCCAGCTTTCAAATAAAAAAACAATCATCAAAATCGGTTCACCCAGTCGAAAGTAATGAGTTAAAAAACATTAAAAAAAAAAGAAAAATACAGACGAATTGAATACCTCCTCCTTTTTTTGAAGTCGGTAAAAAATAGTACTTATTTTGTTATTTTTTGATTATATTTAAGCAATATCGTCACTTATTAGAGTATGGCTGCGAATCAGTAACCAATAGAACACCAAAAATAATTCTCTCTTAATCCGTTTCCTATTTTGCTCGCACTTGAACTAATATGGATATACCTATTTATATCATTTTTATTTCGAATACAAGTTATATGATCGAAAATTATTACAGCGTCATCCTCTGGAATATCACCAATGTATCTACATTATTAAGATGTATGTGTACACTTAAGATGTTGTAAAACATGTTAAGTATTCGCATAGCATGTACAACTGGGAAACGTTACTTTATTTAATTACAGTAGAGAACGCTGTAAAAAGCAGTGTATATCCTTACAATAAAAAATGTATATATTATATTAAAAATCTTGCAGCTGTATTCATAAAACTTACAAGAGGGTTATAATACCATTTTAAGTAAAAAATCTAAAATATTGTTCATAATGATGTTTAAGAAGCAAGCTAGCGTAGCTTGTCTACTATCGATGCTGTGTATAATAAAGATTTACAGAAAACTAATGAATAAAGTTTTTTTACAATGCCTGTATTAGACATAATAAGTATTTTAATTACCCATCGTATTAAGCTTTAGTAAGATATTTAAATATTGATTTGGTGAAATAAACTATTCTATTCTATTTATTGTGAATAAATCTGGCAAATTTTACTTTTTAAAAGTTGACTAGTGTTGTAAACATGCCATAGGTGAAATAGATTCAAAGTTCGCTAAACTTAACAAACTACACACTAAATTCAATCTGAGGAGTTCCGTTGAAATCACAGAAACTGAAGTAACACACAATCAAACGCAACAAGGAATCACAAACTTCGTGATTTGTGTTTTCTTAGCAGACCCGCAGTATCAATGGGGTTTCGTGACGAAAATTCAAAGAGCTCATTAGTCCTAAAACAACTGTAACTTGTGACTTGTTTAAACATTGCCCAAATCACTCGCTGTCGGGGATGTGAGAGTTTTAGGTACCGTAGTGGACTAGTGGATATAGTTTACTAGGTGAGAAACATCTAGAATAGACGATTATGACATGATCTTGATCTAATAAAAGTAGATACTAATAAAAATTAATAAGTTGTATTATTCTCTTCAAGTAAATGCTATTATCAGTTGTATAGATAAGTATATTTAATTTTTGTGTGGTGTCTTGTAAAGTGATTATAACTTGCTATTGGACAATAATTATGATAATTTATTTCTGTATACGCTTATATTTATAATTGATCGTGTATTTGATACGTGATTGAATATTTCAATTGTAATTTTCAGTAGCAGCACGATGTTTGGACATATTATGTCCGGTAGGCCCCAATAGGCATCCCTTATAATATTATTTGAGACATCAAAACAAAATCGGCGAAAAGTGGGGGTTATACACCGCTCCTTACTCGTTCAGGTGCTGCTAAAACGATAAATTTACATATGTATGCCTTGTTGAAAATCTCTGTATGTCCGTTTTAAGCTAAGGTTTAGTCGATATGTTTAGGAGATAATGTCTATTCTAGTACACAAATAGCTCTGTGTAGTCCACCTATCGCACCGCCGGCGATCGAAAGTAATGACATTTTAAAGTTCCGGCCCGAGTATTGTTTGTTCTGGGTACGTCAAACTATTCCCTGTTTGTTATTTGTTAAACTTTGTCATATTTCGCTCGAGTACGGTACGTGTGTGAGTGAAGTATGGTCGTTAAAATGTATCAAAGTACTTTTGTTGTACAGTTGAAAACACAGAATGATGAATGCCTTGTTTTCGGGGTTGGGTTATCTCCATTAAAATAATATTGCTGGAGGAATTACTTGCCTGTTTTGGGTATATTACGTGTACTACAACTAATATAAAGATAAAAAATTAAAGCATCAGGTAATATAAACTTTACATGTTGATGAATATAAGAGGAACATTTTGTTTTGTTGAACCTGCCTCGCGTAGGGTGTAGCATTTGTTGTACATAATTACCTAAAGGAACAAAGTGAAATATTGAAAATTAATCTTGATGCAGCAGATTAGAAGGATGTGCGTTTTTTCTTTTACCGCATTTTCAATAACACTAAAGGCGCATAGAACATTTGGGTAGCACCGGCGTCAAAGTTTCTAGCTTATAGTTTTGCCAATATAATAGCATTTCACTGTGAATTGAATTTATATAAAAACAAACAACCAGCTTTGACTGACTATGTATTAATGGAAGTCCCACCAAAATGTAGGCATATTTATTGTTTTCGGAATAAAACTCTATTTTACCCCGCTATTGAATATTAATGCGATACGAGTTTGACCATTGAATACGAGGCAAAAACTAACTAAGCAACTACGTAGACGGTCTACGTAAGGCTACGAGAAGTATCTATGTGCTTCATGCCTCGGCCATGTGTTCCAGGTTCGCCATTAAGGAGACACCGCGAAACGTGACGTACGTACTCATTGACACTCATTGTGTATCAATCGTTAAAGAGCGGTCATAAGGTCTAAAATTGCGATGCGCCCGCAATGATCGAGAGCGCTTAAAAATTGTTTGTTAAAATCTTAAAATATTATTTAAAAATGGTTGGTTTTTGTTATGGAAATAATGAACTATCAAATTACTAATATTGATGTTACGAATATATTTGAATAATTCCTAAGCATAATGATAGTGTAACTTCCTTGTAATTTCAAAAATAGTAATTTTTCAGAGGTGTTTTCGAAAGTAATTATGATCGAGCCAAAATCACAATATCGTGTTTTTAAGCTAGGAAATTCTAGTTAAAGACATCAATTTACCTATATCAAAATTGTAGATTAATTGGTCTTCTCATAGTCCTATACTATTCGATGAAAGTTAGTGCATTTTTTCAATGTATCCTCTTAATAAATCAATCTAGTTTGAAACTTCAATATATTGAATACTGACTAGTCTGTTCTGTCTATGAAACATGATATATCTGAATATTTTTAAATTTAATTAATTTTATTGATTACTCATAAAAATAAAAACTTTTTTTTTTTAATATCTATGTCATCTCTTACTAACCTTATTTATTGAACTTATATTTTTTTATTATTGTTGAGAGTTGTAGTTGCGGGTGTAACGTTTAAATAAGTGAAGGCGAAGAACATTACTTCCTGTTCCCAACAGAGCACTGTTCAGAACTTAGATTAACTTTTTCACGATTCGATATTCGATACCTTATTTAATTGAAAAGTTTAAAACGACTTTGCACAGAGATACAGACAGACCGACAGTTTTCCAATTACTGCCATCATGTAGGCTGTGATTTGTAGCAGTAACATTCACTTTTAAATCTACCAAACTTTATTTAGTATGAGCAAATACATAGGCATTAAATAAAATATATGTCTGTATAAATAAATATTAAATGAAACTTAATTAGAAAGTTGTCAAATTCAGTCCGTGCTCACTGACGTACCAAATGTCTCCGAAATTCAGCCGGGGTCTGGTCAGATTACTTTTATTGGCAGCAGGGATAAGACTATATAGATTATCTTGGTCTGTGGATAGAAAGTGCAAGCCCAGGCATAGGCCTAGGTTTGCAATTTCTATCCACAGATGTATGGCTGACCCAATCTGAACCTTAGCACTCTACACCCCTATCCTTTTATCGCGGTAATTTCATATTGTTGTTTTTATGGTAAAGCAAAGCAAAACGGTATGGTAACCAATATCATACAAGGCATATTATAAAGATCATGTTGAATAAAGTTTCCTATTTATTGATCCTATGAGAGTAATTAGAGCAGACGCTGTTTTTGCCATAGTATTTATATCAGTTCATTAAACACCCGTGCTCATAGACCAGATTTGTTATTTACAAGTGGTATTGCATCTATGGCGGTAAGTTTATGACTGTACTTACGTAATAGTCCACTTTTAATTAAAATATTGTGAGCGCCTCTACAAATACCTTATCTTATCTTATGTGGGGGCCAGTCAGTGCAAACCGGCGACACTTCGACCCAGTGGGATCTTTTGTGTCGACACTCTCCCAATAACGACTGCCATAGATGTTCATGGCAGCCGGGACCAACGGCTTAACATGCTTTCCGAAGCACGGAGCAGGCGATAATTGTCAATCAATACGCACATAATTTCGAAAAGTCATATAACTTACGAAAGTCAGAGGTGCGCGACGTGGGTTCGAACCCGAGACCCTCTGCATTGCAGTCTGTTGGTCTCCCCACTGAGCTATCGCTGCTCTGACTCTACAAATAACTAAGTAAGTTGTCTGAAAGTATTCTAAAATGCCGGGTTTCCCTAACGGAAGATGTTACGGAAGTACTCGTGAATGGTGAGCTAGTGAGTGTGGCTATACGTTCAATCCGTTTCCGTTTTTCTATACTAATATTATAAAGAGGAAAGATTTGTTTTTTTTTTGTTTGTTCATAAGGATTTAAGTCAAAAACGACTCAACCGATTTTAAAAGTTCTTTCACTATTGGAAAGCTATATTATTACCGAGTAACATAGGTTATATTTTATTTTAAAAAAGGACTGGTACTACACCACCGCAGACATTGGCAATGCCAAGGTGACTCCTGAAACCAATACTCTAACCGACAGTCAAAAAATTCAATGTGTGAATATTTATGATATCTATACTAATATTATAAAGAGATAAGTTTGATTTTTGTTTGTTTGTTTCGGAGGATTTAACTTAAAAACTACACAACCGATTCTTTCACCATTAGCAAGCTATATTATCAACGAGTAACATAGCCTATAATTTTATTTTTAATGGTACTGTGTCTAACATAACCTAACATACTTTTACGCGAGCGAAGCCGTGGGCAAAAGTTATTTAATATATAGAGCCAGTGACTGGTAGTAGACCTATAATATTATGGTGTATACCTATGTAAATAGATTGTAATCAGTATTATTTGAGGGTGAAACCGCGGGCACATCTAGTGGATATAGATAGAAGATTATAATAAAAAAAAGGTCGTTAACAACTTAATTGTTTCAATTGACTAGCTAAGGTAAAACCTTTATAAATGCGCTATGCTTTTAACAATATAATTTTTGAATAAGATTAGTTATTCAAAATATTACGGTAAAATGAAACTAGCTGTGCCCGCGGTTTGACCCGCGTTTATGGTTACTGCGCCGCCCCCGTGGGTCATAGCATGATGTTATATAGCCTATAGCCTTCCTCAATAAATGGGCTATTTAAAAAAAAAAAAAAAAAGACGTGTGGCACTCGGAGACTGCCGCGGTAAAGCTATTGCATAGCATTTTTTATCAATATGGATAGAATTACTATATTCGATAAACAAAATGATTGAGTCTGTATTAAAAAATTATGAACTCAATAAAAAGATACCTAAATATAATAGGTACTACAATATTCATATTTTAGTTTAAATATTTTAATTCATGAAATTACTATTATTTTTGAAAAAATATTGATTAAAAGAAAATTATTATCAAGTTAAATAAAAACTAAAATATTTAATTGACCATTTTTTAGAATTGATTATTAATATGAATAATATATTTCATATTAAATGGTATTTCTATCGAATTTGAAAATAAAAAAGTAATTTAAATATACTTTTAATTCTATTCTGTGGCCAACTTCAACATGTAGCATTTGTGTCACAGTGATGCGCGCACATCTTAAAATTTCACTCTCATCATTTTTTCATAACGCGCCTAAAGAAGTATAACTTCAAAAAGTATCACCGCTGTGCCGGTCTGAGTGGGGGGTGTTAGGTTATTTTCGTTACGGAATTTCTGGATTCGGTCTCCACGCTCAAGGCCCGCGATAGAAGCTATGCAATAGCTTAAAAGTGACTATATAATAATAATAAATGAATAAAAACCTGTTTGGTCTTTATTAAGTATGTTAGAATTCTTTAGTAATAAATAAATAATTGTGATTTTCTTTTCTGAGAGTTCCTTTCCTAATTATTCTTATAAAAGCGTTCCTTGCTTTTGTTAGGCCTTAAAATATAAGTTAGTAGATATAATATAAAATAATTACAAAATAATTTATTCTTTCTTTATAAAAGTATAAATAAATATTAGGAATAAATTAATGTTTAGCTTCATTTCAAATTATAATAATCGAGTTTTCAGTGGTCACACACATCCATCTAAGGAATACATTCATTGATAGACTTTTTATACAAAACTAGTCAGAAAGCCGGATTTCATAAAATTACGTTTTTGTTGTGATTAAAAAATCAATGCTATAAAAGAATAAATTCCATTAAACCCCTTTTCAACTAAGTAATGTATAAGGCATTTTATAACATAAATTTTCGCGTATTACTTTATGGGTTGTGTACTGCGATTGCTTTGTTTGATTTTTTGAAGTGAAAACATCTCTAGCGGCGTTGTGCACTTTTTTGTGATGGGTAAAAAATGTTAAACTCGCGTCAGGACACGTGACCTGATCGAAAATTTGTAAGACGGAAGGAGAATTGTCATGTTTGTGTCGATAGCGCAATAAATGAATATTGTATTTTACCACATAAATGATAGTACTTTTATACTGATAATTAAATTCGTGCAAAATTATTCCCTAACCATTCCAAAATATCAAAAATGCACAACGTTAATATTCAAGTTTTCACTTCTGCAGGCACTCCCGGAGTGCAACCCGTTGTTTTTTTATTTATTTTATAACACTTACTCTCTGCACTAACAGGTTTCTTTCCCAACACGTGCAGAGAGTCAGGTTTAACAATTACACATTGTTACATGGATAAGAAAAAAACAAACATTAAAATGAATATCAACTAATAACCAATTCAAAATAATAACAAAATTATTATTATAATATATATATATGTATATATATATATATATATATATATATATTATCACATAATAACAGTTGATAGATGATGATCGGGCATCAAACCAAAGTCATCATTGATAATCATCCTTACTAATATTATAAATGCGAAAATGAGTTTGTTTGTTTGTTTGTTACGCTTTCACGCCTTAACTACTCAACCGATCAACATGAAATTTTGCATACACGTTGTCAGGGGTACAGAATAGGACATAGGGCACCTTTCATCCAGAAAAAAGGACTGTTGCAAACCTAACCTAAACTAACCTACATTTACGCGAGCGAAGCTGCGGGTGAAAACTAGTATATAATATAATATATATACAGGGATGTCCGGAAATTAATGGATAACCTTGAAATGTCTTTTAGTAGAACTGATGGCCGTTCAGAAAAATATGTAAAAAATAATAGAATAAAAGATGGTACATACCAACGCAGAAAAGAACAATATTTTTTATTAAAATAAGTCATAATAAAACTGCATTATAAATCTTCTTTACAAAAAAGCCTCATATCATACAGTAGTATAAGACGGAGACTTTATTCCCACTCTTAAGCATATAACTGAGCAGTGAAGATAAACGTGCATCGCGCAAAGTCATGGTAGATCGCTTGCACTAATTACTCGAGTTTCGTTTGTCTTACAACTGCCTCGCCTCATGCAGGATTCCACTTGCTGGTTCAGAAACCAACATACTCCCTAGCTTCGGATCATTTGCGGGATGCGAATAAATTGGTTATGGAAATAGGGAGAGTAATTTGTTATGGAAATGCGAATGTGAGTTTGTTTATTTCTTTGTTACGCTTTCATGCTTTAACTACTCAACTGATCTTCATAAAATTTCGCATACTCCTTGTCAGGAATACAGAAAGGACATAAGGTACCTTGCATTCAGAAAAAAAGATTGTGCCGGAGGGATAAAGAAATATTGACTATCTTCTCCTTCTCCCTCGCCATTATTATTTTCAAGTCACTTGGGGTCGGCTTTCTAGTCTAACCGGATTTGACTGCATATCAGTTTTTACACGGAGCAAATGCCATCTGACCTCCGCAACCCGAAGGCTAACGATACCCTAAGGCTACACCAGTGTCAGGATATTAGAGGGCACTGACTTCCTAATAACGACTGCCATAGATGTTCATGGCAGCCGGGATTGACGGCTTAACGTGCTCTCCGAGGCACAAGCAGGCGATAATTGTCAATCAGTACGCACATAATTTCGAAAAGTCATATAACTTCTAAAAGTCAGAGGTGCGCGACGTGAGTTCGAACCCGAGACCCTGTGCATTGCAGTCTGTTGGTCTCCCCACTGAGCTATCGCTTACAGTTCCATTTAATTATAATTAAATTAAAACTTTTGTGTCAAATGCTTTTAAAGCACACCCGAGTGCATAATGGTCCGTTGCACTTTTAAAGTGATATATATGCACAAACTGTATTGTAATAGTTACAAACTTGACTATATAATATTATGCACTACTTTTAGCTGAGCCACTTGCAAATTAATGAATATGTTACATGTACATATATACTATATAGGTATAGTATCTATTTTATTCCTGTAAATTAATTCGGCATTGACCTATTTTTGTCAATAAAAGATTTTGGGCTTATAGAATTTCAAGTTGTAATAATGACTGGAAATTAACTCATAAACGGCAATTTTGTTACCAGATTATCGGTCTATGAATTAGCTTAGTATATTTTATATTTATGTTTAATAATTAAAAACTTATTAATTAATAAATAACCTAGACGTAGTAATTGATAAATGGCGTAGATTGCTATGTTATTTATTAATGACTATATCTCTCGTAATAATTTGTGTTATCTGACACTCTCACTCACTGACGATACTAGCCTTGACGTTGAATGTAGGCAGTCGGTTTCCGTTTAGTTAAGCGGATGATGTGGTGTTGCCAGTAAGCTGAAATGAAATGATATATTTCTTATTATAGTGTTAGTGTTTGTTTTTATTTTTCTAGTTTCTATTATTGTTTTGCTTTTTCTTTTTATTTTATTTTATTTTTTCTTCTTTTGGGAATCCCCTTTTGTGTACCAATTAAATATTTTTTTTCTTTCTTATCAATTAAAAGCCGATTGAACATCTTATAAAGTTAGTCAAAATTGTATTGTATCCTTACTTGACCTGTGACATCTCGTTATAAAAACGATTCAAAGAGTTCCGATCATCTTCTGTGTCATAAATTTCACCAATAGTATAAAATAAAAGCTTTAATTGAAATATTTTTTTATATTCATTGAAATACGTCAATCATAAACATAAAAATTTTACGTTTACTAGATTACTACACGAGGTTTCGGTAATTAATACCTCATGCAACAAAAACAATATGAAGCAAATTACATTTCTATCACCGTGTGTATGCTGCAAATAAATAATACCATACGCACAACCCTGAGCAGCATTCCCTAGTTTAAATTAAACTCAGTCTACATGAATTCGTTTGGCACACAGAAACCCCAAAAAAGTTCAGTTTATGAAAATTATCCAGTTCGTACCTATAAAAATAAATAACGCTGCCCTTGAAACTTTAAATTAGTTTTCCGTCCTGCATTTTCAGCAGCATGCATTATTTTGCAACATCGTAGAAAATAGTAGTTTAACTAACTTACTTACATTGTTGACTACTTTGTTTCGAGGCTACTGAATTATAGTTAATAAGCTTCGGTGTCAGCAAAATATCCAATAGGAAAGCATTGAAATATTTAAGAACATAACATTGTGAGGCAAAGCATGTATGGCTAACTGACAATAAATCTTATTTTGTTTTAAGTGATTATATTATTTTTAGGTGTATAATGTAAATTTAAAACTTAGTAATTTGTATAGCACGTTAGCCGCTACTAATTATTCAGAACGACTTCGTTCATTTTAAGACTTGATATAAATGTACTAATGCTAATAGTACATACAGTAAAAATAAATTAAATTACAGGTTTATTTAGATTGCCTTCAACGTTTATTTAGATTGCCGCAAAAATGAGATTTTAATATTTCTTTCGTTTACACAGCCCGAGAATATTACTTTTAGATTTAGCTATTGGCGATTTATAAAAGCCGAAAATAAATACCAGACATGCGCTGATTACATACAAACGAGAGCCACAGCATCAAATTGCTTTTAGAAAACTCAGCACAATGTCTGAACATGTAAAACCAAGTAATGATAGGCGCCAAAGCAATGCCAGAAACACATATCTATACGCTGAGAATTTCCGCTTACCTTGACGTGGCCTACTCATTCGTACTATCATAGCCAATACAAAAATACCTAAACGCGAATCGCCAATGCCTGATGCTAATTATAGCGAAAAAGCAGATTGCAAACTCACAAAAAACAATTATGTATGTAGAATAGTGCTTCTAATTATAACCTACAGAATATACGTATATCGTATACCTAATGTACTTTACATTAACAAACGCTTATTTAAAAATAACATATTTTAAGTAAAATACTACAGTAAATGGATGCCGAAAATATTGCGTATAGTCTAAAACGGTTATAATCAAATAACAATTGCGGAATATAACTCGAATACAGCACGCAAAATAATTAAAATATTTTATAATATCTGCGAACAGCAAATTTATTTATCGATTTCGAAACGACATTCGAACAATAGCGGTCCTCTTGTATTCTAGTTTATAAATGGGTATCCGGACGGTTGACCGAACGGCAGGAATTTAGTATGAATGACGTTTTGAGTTGCATAGCACTTACAGATGGCATTCGATCCGGAATGATGAAGTTAATTTCAAATCTGAGCTATAGCTAACGTGGAAAATGTTTGCGCAAGTTATATGTGGAATTTTGTATTTTCAGAATGTGTTTTCGTATATTCGTTGCAACTTAGTGTCGAGAAAACTATGTGTATTATGGAATGTAGTCAATAATTCAAATTAAATTACTCGAACTAGGAATTTAGTCGCTGTTCATAACGCATTTTACATTGCATAAAAGATGTATAATTTCATTCGCGTATGTATAATATCAGCCCTGTATTAAACTTGCCCACTGCTGGGCACGAGCCTCTTCTCAGCGTTCGCGTATACGTAACATAATATTGTGTAATAAGTCAACTTGACATAAAGAAAGACCCGTAGCTGTTGTCAATCATTTGGTGACGGAAGGAATGAATCGGGCCACTTACATATGCTTATACTTTTAAGAATACACACAATTATCGGTATCTAGATATAATATGATTTAGTTTAATATCTATAACTATATATAATTATTTCATAGAGCTGCGCCCTGAGTTTTTATGTTTATTTACTCACATCAAGTCCTTTAGATTTTAATCTACGCCAAACGAACGTACTTATATTAAAATATGTGTATATTGACACAGAATAGTACAACGTAATGTTGATCCAAAAAACATAATCCAATTCCTAGGGGCGTCGGGTAAATAGGAAACACACTTTAGAGGAAAAGGGACTTTAGTTAAATTATATAGTATAGATATCATGATAGCACTTTTGATTCTATACAAATTCTCTCTAAATTCGGTATTCTGCTCGATTTGATGCAAAAATTTGTAAAGTCAACACAGATACCAATCGGTAGATACGTATCTATGTTGGCTTTAAAAGTTTTGTCTCTTTTTGGTATATATTCTTGTTTTCTTCTCGGACTTTCTTCAGTAATAATATAAAGTAACTATACGAAAGAAAATACGTTGATTTAAGCGTATACTTTGAAGCGTACATTTTGTAAGATAGTATAGTATTTATTCAGACAAAAATTGCCTTTATTATAAAATTTACTTTGGCCAAACTGCTTAGCAGTTAGTAGGAGAGTCTGTTTAATTTTTATAATAAGAATATAATAAGCTTTATTGTTTTACTAGATTTTGCTCGTGGTTTCGCTCGCATAAACGTAGATGTATGTCAATGTTTGTGCCTCGGAAACAGTTTTTTCTGGATGAACGATAGGTCGCTATGTCCTTTTCTGTACCCCTGACAACGTGTATGCGAAATTTCATAATGATCGGTCGAGTAATTAATGCGTGAAAGCGAAACAAACACATCCGCATTAATAATATTAGTAAAAATGTCACACTAAGAATTCAGTTAAATAAAATTTGGTAATAAGTTTCATATAAATTAAGGCAGAAAAGTACTAGAACCTCTGCACTGGAACCTCTGCAACTCCGTAGGGACATTGCCTCATTGGCATGTTTCTACAGAATATACCACGGGGAGTGCTCTCAAGAGTTATTCCACCTTATGCCGCCCTCCCCTTTCCTATCCAGAACAACGCGTGCTGGGCTCAGATGCCATCCTTACACGGTAGAGTCGATTAGAGCGCGTACCAAAAAGTTTGGGTCCTCATTTCTCTGCCGAACGACCAAGGCATGGAATTCTCTGCCAAGGCACGTGTTTCCTTCTTCCTTCAATCCTGGGTTCTTTAAGCGGGGCGTGAAAAAGCATCTTCTCAGGCCGTCAAAGTAGAGATCTCAACATCGCCTCGGCTACTGTGGGGGCGATGTGGAGGTCACTGCTCTTAGACCACACGACTGCTTACCATCAGGTGGAGTGTGGTCATTTTGACGAGCAAATAAAAAAAAATTAAAAAATCATACACATAGATATATATAGTCAGAGGGTTTTCCTGATTATCAACTATCCGTATGCAGTTATGGTGACATTGGTATACGATCCCAGACTCTCAACACTGCATGGATACCGCACTTCCAGTCTCATCTACGTATCATCACTGCAGGCAATGTCGTGTATTAAACGGGATTTCCTACTTAATGCTTATTCTGAGCGAGTTGATAACATTTTGCCTATTTCGCCAAGCAAATTTTGGTTTCAAATATTTGTTCTTGTTTATTAAAACCCATTTCGAGTATACAGTGTTTTCAATTTAGACAGATTCAGTTGATTGCCTTAAATGATAGACTCGTAAAAATTATGCCTTAAGTGACTAAATAAGCTCTGGAATAAATGTATATCTTTTACAGCATCTTAATTATTTGTACTAATTAGATAATTATTTAGAGCACGCCCTAAATTTGTGTAAATTACACTTACTAATTACAAGATACATATTTAAACAACATTATGCAGTAATTTATGTACAATGAACTGTATGTGAACATGTAATTTGTTATCACTTGTAATTATAATAATCAGCCGTAAGGGCGACTGAAATAAAAAATCAGCACAATATGTTGTCTTACTCTAGATTACCATAATATATATAAGCTATAGTAACTAGGTACTGATTTCCTATCACTTGGTCGCACGCATATTTGACTTTTAAAAGCTACGTACGTATTAAAATGTAAATTATCTCTCGCTTTCTTGGCGAAGAAGAATATATTGTGGACATAAAATCTTATAGATAGTAAGTATGTGAAGTCAAGCAGCGATAGCTCAGTGGGGAGACCAACAGATTGCCATGCAGAGGGTCTCGAGTTCGAACCCACGTCGCGCACTTCTGACTTTCGGAAGTTATATGACTTTTCGAAATTATGTGCGTATTGATTGACAATTATCGCCTGCTCCGTGCCTCGGAGAGCACGTTAAGCCGTCGGTCCCGGCTGCCATGAACATCTATGGCAGTCGTTATTGGGAGAGTGTCGACACAAAAGATCCCACTGGGTCGAAGTGTCGCCGGTCTGCACTGACTGGCCCACACATAAGATAAGATAAGTATGTGAAGTCTGCCAACATTAAACTAGCTTGGTGAACTATGAAACTTTGTATCCGCGTAAATGTATTTCGAACCTTACAACAGCAAGACGAAGGCCTTTGGCCACGTTTCCATCTAAATATAAACATTTCCGTGTAGAGCGTTAAATATTTCCTTAATATATAAGAACAACAGTAGTTACGTATTCACAACTCCGGTATAAAATAATAACGTAAAATGAAAAGAGAAACATCAAAAAGAAAAAGGAAATCGGCCACACTGTATTAATATAAAACTCAGACAGGTAAAAGGTACAAAAAATGAATCCGCATTGTATTAAAATTAAAAATACTTTTTCAATGTTACGTTTATTTTTAAAAGCTACACAAACATAGACCTCATTGGGTTGTAGGTACAGGTAACGACATTAGAAACTATGCCCTAATAAAATTGTATAAGAATTTTTGAAGTGAAAAACTTAAACTTAAACTTCTTTAGCGGCGTTGTGCACTTTTTTGTGATGGGTAAAAAATGTTAAACTCATTTAAGGATACGTGACCTGATCGAAAATTCGTAAGACGGAGGGAGAATTGTCAAACTCGCGTCAGTACACGTGACCTGATCGAAAATTCGTAAGACGGAGGGAGAATTGTCATGTTTGTGTACAATAGCGCAATAAATGAATATTGTATTTTACCACATACATGATAGTACTTTTATACTGATAATTAAAGCAATTCGTCCAAAATTATTCCGTAACCATTCCAAAATATCTAAAATTCACAACGTTAATATTCAAGTTTTCACTTCTGCCGGCACTCCCGGAGTGCAACCCGTTGTAGTTTTTTCATTTCTTTTTCTGAACGGTCATCAGTTCTACTATAAGACATTTCAAGGTTATCCATTAATTACCGGAAATCCTGTATATTGTAGAAAATTATGTAATAAAAGTGTTATAAAATAAACAACGCGACAAAATCCGTATAAAGTGGTTTAATTTCACTGCTATGAAATATATTTACATTTTTGCGGCACTTTGTACGAGTGATCTTTTAGATAACGCTTGACATTTTAAAGAGGCATTTAAAATGCATATTACATAATGTCTTCATTCTGCCGGCACTCCCGGAGTGCAACCCCTGATTGTTTTGTATGTAGACTGCACGGTCGTCGTAGTGGTGTAAGTGGTCGCCTTGCCACTGCCGCCGCGCCGAGTGTTGTGGGTTCGATCCCCAGGCGGGACAAAAATATGTGTGATCCACAAAAAGGTTGTTCCGAGTCTGGGTGTTCTTTGTGTCCGTTGTTTGAATGTTTGTAAGGCCCCGTGCCACACAGGAATTAATCCTAGTGCAGGAGCAGTCATTAAAAAAAAGTTGCACTCCGGGAGCAGTCATTAAAAAAAAGTGCCAGCAGAAGTGAAAACTTGAATATTACCGTTGTGCATTTTTGATATTTTGGAATGGTTAGGGAATAATTTTGCACGAATTGGTTTAATTATCAGTATAAAAGTACTATCATTTATGTGGTAAAATACAATATTCATTTATTGCGCTATCGTACGCAAACATGACAATTCTCCCTTCGTCTTACGAATTTTCGATCAGGTCACATGTCCTGACGCGAGTTTGACAATTCTCCCTCCGTCTTACGAATTTTAGATCAG
The DNA here is from genome assembly GCA_963564715.1 of Catocala sponsa. Taxonomy (NCBI): domain Eukaryota; kingdom Metazoa; phylum Arthropoda; class Insecta; order Lepidoptera; family Erebidae; genus Catocala; species Catocala sponsa. The sequence continues at coordinate 17,068,367 of OY751333.1, forward strand.
GTCACGTGTCCTGACGCGAGTTTAACATTTTTTACCCATCACAAAAAAAAATGCACAACGCCGCTAAAGAAGTTTTCACTTCAAAAATGATTACATATAATTATTTATTGCATCGAATTAGGCGTTTTTTGGCGGAAATCAATAGTAATAAAATCTCATTCAGCTCATTTGGTGTCAAACGGTCTTAAAGATGCCACGCGTCGAAGCGAAACACGTGTCGACGCATATTTAAAGTTCAAAGTAGAATACTGCAACGTATGTAGGTACGTAATGTTGTACTTACGTCCGGATCCAACGACGCGGCTGTCCCTCTCCAGTGGAGTTCGGTATTGTCAACCTTTTTCTATTGCAGTAGTTGGGGTGGGCAATCTGAGGGTACGTACGTGGCCGGTTTTTTTTTTATACAACTAAGGTGGCGATCAAGCATACGGCCCACCCGATGGCAAGTGGTCACCGCAGCCCACGGATGCCCGCGACACCAGAGGCATCACTTGCGCGTTGCCGACCAAAGGGTCGGTCCCCCATCCCGCTCCTTCTCCTTCCCACTTCCATACCTAAAGAGGTATGGAAGTGGGAAGGAGAAGGAGCGGGATGGGGGAAAGGGGGTGATTGGGCCTCCGGCACTCTCACTCACCGAAGGAAACACAACAGTAAGAATACTGCTATTTCACGTCGTTTCTGTGAGAGGGTAGTGCTTCCCCGGTCGAGCCGGCCCATTCATGCTGAAATCAGCGAGGCTCTACTACTCCTGGTTCCTGTTTTACCAATAATCGTATGTCTAATTATTATTGTTCTATGGCAATAAATTGTGATTATAATAGCACAACTGTTACTGCTGTAAGATATTATGAATTATAATTATTGTGTTTGATAAAGCAATTTAAAATCTCACAAACGTTTATCAACTTATATCGCTGCCTGTACGTACTACGTAAAGTACAGTTGTTTAAGAAGGGTCAGTTTGAAGATATAATCAGCACACGATGTTGTCATCATCATCAACACCCGATTGTCCCAAACGTGGGTCTCCTCTCTGAATGAGAAGGGTTAAGGATATCCGTCATGCTGGTCAACTGTGACTTATCAGGCATCTTATTTCTACATACGGCTTTGTCCCTCTCATTTTCCTGCAGATTGAAACAAACGTAATCACGTTTGTTTACAAAAGGACAATTCTATTATAAGCTAGCAATTGCCTGGGCATTCGTCTAAATTTAATCACCCACGACATCATCAACGTAAATCAATCTCTGTATATATAATTTATTTTGTGTTCTAAATATAATTAGATGAAGGATGGCTTACATTTTAAGAAAAAACTCAAGCGATATCAAAGTCAAAACCGCATCAAAGTCTGTTTAGAGGTTTCTAAGTGATGTTAGCTCAAACAAACAAACAGACTCATAAATTGAAAAACAAATGTTGTGTCCAAACCGCCTCTTAATATTAATTAGTTTATCAAATTATGTTGTCACACGTTATTAATTTGAAGCGTAAAGTTGTATAAACGCACTAGCGTTTATACAACACGAGTATACTAGTACCTACCACGTCATCGGCAGTTACCAAATAATAATAATAATATAATAATATTCTATCACATACACACAACACCATCTAGCCCAAACTAAGCAGAGCTTGTACTATGGGTACTAGACAATGGATAAACATACATATATACTTTTTTTTTTGTATATACATACATATTATACATAGAAACACCCAGACCAAGACAAACATCCATGTTCATGCACACAAATGTTTGATTTGTGCGGGAATCGAACCCGCGACCTCATGCGTGGCAGTCGGTTACACCAACCACTACGCCATCGAGGCCGACCGAAATATCTACCTTCCGTACTTCCCTAAAAGATAAGATGGGTTAACCTTTTACAAAAGATTTTTTAAGGCTTGGAACCGTGCAGGGTCTACCCTTGTAGATATACACATCCATAAGCTACGGTAACCACTTACCATCAAGCTGGATGCCTTTACCACTAGAATAAAAAAACACATCGCCGGTGTAGTATCCTCCTTACTTAATATTATAAATGCGAATGTGAATTTGTATGTTCGTTACGTTTTCACGTTTTCATACAAAAAAGGACATATTTTCTAGAAGACCTGATATCTATAAAAAGGTACATGCTGTTTTTTTTTTTTACCTTGGGTAATGCATTGACGCATATCCCTCCGCGGGGGCAGGCGGAGGGGTTATGTTGGACTCGCCGGGGTAAAAGAAAGATGTTAAAACGATAAAATGAACCTCCCGGAATACCGACTAAACCTACCACGGTGTTCCTCGACAAACCACTATCGGCGGGGCCGTGCGAATCACTTTCACATGCGGTCGCGACCCCGCCAAGGTTACGGCCCGCCGTATTAAACGTCAGGCCACTACACGAAAGACCTACCCTAAGGTCACCACTAAAATAGAGCCCTACTGACCCTCCCTAGAGGGGAGACGGACACGAAACAGAGGCGCACGTGGGAACACGCATGCCGCCTCTCGGACCTTGGTGCTGAACGGATGGCGGCCAGGCCCACAAAGCCCGCCACCCCCAGGTCAAACCTCAGGGTGGCTGGAGGTCGTCTCGCGACCTCCGGCGCCCGGTTCTGCGGTTGGGGAGAGGGTTTAAACGCTCCTTCTCCCAAAAGGTACCTACTGTTATTAACCCAACTTAACCTTTTTTTAAATCTAATAACTATAAAACTGTAAAGTTACAAAACTAACTTACATTTAAAGAACTAATAGAAAACGCTTGTAATGGTGATAATGATTTCAATAAAATATTTTGGGTTATAAGTGTAAATAGAATTATGCAATAAAGTGAAAATCGCCTAAATGTTAGTTATTGGATACTAGTTTTTGTCCGCGGCTTCGCTCGCGTTAAGTTAGAATTTGACAATCAATAGTTCGGGTTGTACTCTGCTTGTAATAATATAACTCAATCATGATTCGAAAGAAATGTGGCGCCATCTATTATCATAAGAACGTTTTTGTCATTTTCCTCGGGAATAATAATTTTTTTCAGGATGAAAGGTAGCCTATATCCGTTTCTGTACACCTGTCAACGTATATGCAAAATTTCAGGATGATCGGTTTAGTGGTTTAGGCGTGAAAAGGTAACAAACAAACAAACTCATTTTCGCTTTTATAATATTAGTTAGGATTAGGATAGGATTAGTATAGTTAGGATTGGATATTTATACATCACCGTCGATATAATATAATTAACTCTACTCTGAGAAACATTTAAAAACACAGACTTTATTATGTGCTCATTTCAAATTCTTGTTTAATTATTATAGCTATCGCAGTAACTTAGTTGGACCGATATAGCCACAAAGCAACCAATAGCACGGCAATGCGGCTTATAAAAATGTAAATCGCTGCAATACTAACCGCAAAATATTTAGCCATTGCCAACTTTTTATCTATTTTACTTGATTCTGTTGTAAAAATATCGAAAGCCAACTTAACAGTAACTAAGTTTCGTTTAGTTACGGATTCTTGGACTTAACCGGAATTGGCAACCGTAGCTTTGTAAACTAAACAAAAATACTAAACTATTTTGAATATCTACAAAAACAATTGTTTGTTTATTTAAAAGACAAGACACTTAAATAAAGAAAAAAAAAAAAAAAAGACAAGACACAGGATTATTAATAATCCTGTGTCGCGGAGGTCTTTACAAACTTTCAAATAACGAACTCAAAGAACACCTAGACTCGGAACAACCATTTGTGGATTACACAAATTTTGGTCCTGAGTGGGATTCGAACCCACAACACTCGACACAGTGGCAGCGGCGACGTGACCACTTAAACCTCTACGCCATCCGTGCAGTTAATGTTTGATAATTATAGGCTTGACCGATACGTTAACACTTAGGCCGGTTTTAGTGCTCGACCGACCGTCGGTGCGTACGTCGGTCGCGCTTGTCATTTGTATGAAAATTCACAAGTCGTGACAGTGCTCGACCGACCGTACGCATGCGTATATTGCTACGCACTGCGTACGAGGACCGTCGGTCGAGCGCGTCCGCATGCGTGCCGTCGGTCGACCGACGCGCTATGGAAACATATTAACGTGTTCAGAGCTACACCGATCGGTGGGCCGACCGTACGGATGCGCGTATCATCGTCAAAAAAATCGAACTTACTATACTCTATTCAAATAGGCTTGAGACAAAAGGTAAACAAAGAAAGCAATGTTTCGAACAATAAAACATAAACAAATACTTGGTCAGGAGAGCACTGAACGTTACAAACTGACGATCGGTTATGCGTATCGTCAGGAACGACGGTACGCACCGACGGTCGGTCGAGCACTATAACCGGCCTTAAAATATTTTACGCATTGATACTGCAGCTGCTATAGTTGCAAAGGAAGGAGGAATTAAATTTATTTCTATGTTACGCTATACCTGTACTTTTCGATATGAATAGAAACATGTTTTCAGATATTTTATAAGTTAGAAAATAAGCTTGTTATTATCGATAAAAATACCTAGGTATACGTTAAGACGCAGACTACATATTGGTCAAAAATTCTTGTTATTACGACTTGGACTTTCTAAATCCTATCCTACCTAATATTATAAAAGCGAAAATGAGTTTGTTTGTTTGTTACCTTTTCACGCCTAAACCACTGAACCGATCATCCTGAAATTTTGCATATACGTTGACAGGTCTATAGAAACGGATATAGGCTACCTTTCATCTCGAAAAAAATTGCTGTTCCCGAGGAAAACAATAATAACGTTCTTATGATAATAGATGGCGCCACGTGTCTTTCGTATCATGATTGAATTATATTATTACAAGCAGAGTACAACCTGGATTGAATGTCTAATTCTAAATTAACGCGAGCGAAGCCGCGGGCAAAGCTAGTAATATTATAAATGGGAATGTGAGTGTTTGTTTGTTTGTTACGCTTTTACACTTTAACTACTCGACCGATCATTATGAAATTTCTCACACATGTTGAAGGATACAGGTATAGGATACCTTTCATTTAGAAAAAGTATTGCTCCCGAGGGATAAAAAATCACATATTTTTAATTTACGCGAAAGAAGCCATGGGAAAACTCTAGTAAGTTTGGAATGAAAACTTTGTTAGCTGTTGTCTAGTGATAAAATAAAAATAAAGTGCCTCTGGTGGCAATAGCCTATGAGTCAGCGGCCAATCTAGTTGATCAGCCGCATAGATTCAAATGCAATCTGCTTTGCTATCGAAATAGGTAGAACTTTGGTTGCCAAAATTCTCGCTCGGGATATGATTAAAAGCGGATAATATCAGCAGATAGTACATTATCTTGCGTAATAGGATTGGGGGGAATGAGTGGGATACCAAGACTGCGAATAGGATAGAATATGCAGCATGGACAGCTAACGCTGTAGTCCTACATCATATACGGCCATAACAATCGATTAATGTAATAAAAACCTGTACTATTATCAGAACAACACATTCTACGATAAATTCAAATGTTATTTTATGTTAATTTCAACCTTTTTCTGAACCTAGCATCTAATCTAAATTAAATTTCAGTAAACTCGCTGATCATTAAAATATGATGTTAATAAGTAGAGATAGCCATTTCATTACAAGGTAACCCTTGTGACCTTAATAGTAAATGGACCTTAATACTAAATCTCGATGCTTTGAATAAATATCTTTAGGTTCAATTTGATTTTTAGGTTCATGTTTAGGTTCAGATTATATTAGGTACGTTGTTTTTCGATACGTTCGGTTAATAAAATTTGGAATCCTAATTAATATTATTAATGTGAATGTGAGTTTGTTTGTTTGTTACGCTCACGTCTTAACTATTCAACCAATCATCATGAAATTTTGCATAGACGTTGTCAGGGGAACAGAAAAGGACATAGGGTACCTTTCATCCAAGAAAATGTTACTAACCTAACCTACATTTATGGGAGCGAAGCCGGGTACAAAATCTAATAAATACTATTTGATTCAATTCAATATTTAGGTTGAAGTTTAAGTTCAGATTATGAGGTTCTTTTTCGAAACGAACCTATATTTGAGTAGCGACAGTTAACCAACCATGAGTATAATCAATCTTGATTCCAGCACCCTTGGTTTTAAAAGTCCATAAAGGTAAATGTTCAGTTGCGGATATTTATTGGCTATTTTATATTACCTTTAATCTAAATTTATCTGCAGTGGGAGTCGTTATGGGAAGCCGTAAAAACTGTGACAACACGATATGGAGCACAAAAGGTGATTATTTAAGGAGCCTCTCGATACGGGCTATCACTGAGCCTTGTAAATCGTAAAATGCAAAGGGAGCGTAATCAACTTTTATTTAAATTACAGCAATGTAAATAAGCGATATCGAATTTTATTTAATTTACAGGCTATGCAGATAAAGGTAGACGATAGGATAGACGTAAATATGTGTAATTTGGTCGTTGTTTAAAATTGTTACTTTTTAACCTAACGATATGTATCTTTTTTGCGTAGTTGTGCCTAATGTTACACATTGAAATTAACCGACTATACGGGGTTAAAAGAAAATACTAATAACTCATGTTTTTTTCATTGCCATTAGTTGCAGACGAGCAAGTGGCCCACCTGATGGAAAGTGGTAACCGCTGCTCATGGACTTGTCAGCAATGTCAGGACACAGCAATGCCGCTGCCTACCGTGAAAGAAATGTTCTTTACATCATAGTTGACAACTTTTAGTATATTACTTTTTCATTAAACATATTTTAACAAGATTAAAGTTGCTAGTGCCAGCTTATAGTAGTATAGCATAGTGTACAATGGCAGCTACACCGGGGGGTTGTTTTTTTTCGCAGGTGCTTTTCTTAGCGACCGCGTGTACTCATATTATGATTAGATTATATAACCAATTTTAATATATAAAAATCATATAATTAATTATGAAAAGTGGTAGAACAAAAGTTGTTAAGTAAGGTATATATAAGCCACGAGTAAAATATTATTAGTTATTTACAATTAACCTTGTATACAGATTTTATCATGGAGAATTCCTAGTGGGAATATGTGTTCCTGTAAGTATCCGTGGTTTGATTGTGACTGTGAACTCTCATACAGTGGTTCACGAGAAGCATTGGCATAAAAGAAAACAAGAACTGATGTAAACGCAAAAGTTTGATGACGTGAGATGCTGTGTACAAACACGTGCAATAGAGGACCAACCACTTGAGATATGTCAGACCACAGATTTATGAATAGTTACAAGTTGCGTTTTTTAGAATTAACTGCGATACAATTCGTGTAATAATAGTTTAATATTATTATTCCAACCTTGCTCATTTAAGTATAATATGTCCCGACTCAACCAGGGATACATCCCTGGTTGAGTCGCCAATAATGTGTGAGACGGTATTACAATACCGTCTCACACATTATTGGCGTAAAGCAGCAGTATACCTACTCATTGTCGAGCTTTGTTTGAGCGCCGCACAGCGCTGGCGACTACCTAAATAACGTCCTCTGTCTCTTTTTTCCTTTCCTTCTTTTAACCTTTTCAACTCTCCAATTATTCTTCATTCCCTTTACATAATTTACAGTAACTGCTTATCATCAGGTCGCAGACCGTGTTGTCGGTTGCTACTTTGCTATTACATACGTAATTATTTTGTTTACGTTAAGCAGTGCCTTGGTTTCTTAGGTCGGTTATTGGTTCCTCAGTCACCAACAGGCATGATATATACATATACGACATCATTTAGATATTATTGAGTATAGAATATTATCATTTATACAACTATATCTATACATATCATAAAATCGTAGGAAAGTCAAAACTGTACATTGAATATTTTTTTTAAAGAATACTTTGGGCGTGATCTACAATCGATATTGAGGCCAAACATATAGTTTTTAGAATTTTTATCTGTTTGTCTGTATGTATGTCCGGGCTAAACTCAAAAAGTACTGCATGGATTTACTTCAAATTTTGCATGAATATTACTAACAAGTTGGGTCAACATATAGGCTACATATTATCACGCTATCACCTACGGGGGAGGAGCTGTGAATCTTTATTTTTCTTACGCATTCTGTGACAGCGTGTAATCTAACGACGCATATTTAAATGTTGTTTTTGAGTAAGCCATGCTATTATCTAGCTTTACACTATAAAAACTACGCCATTTAAGTAACTTGGGCAGAGAAATATAGTTGGGTTCCGCGGCGACAAACACTTTTTAGTTAAAATCTAAGCGGACGAAGTCGCAGGTAACAGCTAGTAATTAAACATATACCACCATCATCACTTAAAGCATTACATGCGCGAGAATGAGGTAAAGCTATAATGTATTTTGTTGTCTTTCTAATACACGTCGATCTCTTTAATATATAGAGAAAAAATAACCATTGTTAAGCATTATTCAACATCCTCAGCCATTATCTTTATACGTTGAAAAAACAATATAGTTCTTCAATATAATTTAAACAAAATACCTATGCATGAAACATCATAGAAAAGCTATATCTATACTAATAAATAAAATTGAAGTGTCTGTTTGTAATGTCAAAATAACAGCTTTTTATCTAATGCATATGAAAGTATATAAGGTACTTAAACGTAAACATCTATTTTTAAAATTTTTGTCTGTCTGTCTGTTTGTTGTAGCTAATCTCCGAAACGGCTGAACCGATTTTGACGAGCCTTTCACTGACAGATAGCTGATGTTATAAGGAGTAACTTAGGCTACTTTGATTTTAGAAAAAAATAAGGTTCCGCGGAGACAAACACTTTTTAGTTAAAATCTACGCGGGCGAAGTCGCAGGTAACAGCTAGTGGTGGTCTACCCTATCGTCGAGTCGCCGTGGGTAAGTCAAGGGCTACTCGCACCATATGACCTTCTGGGCGACGGAGTACGTGCCCGTACCAGCGGAGGCGTCTCTCCTTGACTTTGTCTTTGAATTTAAGTATAATTATGACATTTTAAAATTGATAAATTATGTTTTTAATTAATTATTCATAAATAAATATTAATTTATTGTCAATTTAATTAAGTACTTATTATTATTATAATTAAAGTAAAATGTTGTTATAAATATTATTGTTTTGAGCTTAAGCGTATAATTACGGTATCAAATGTGTACGCTTTAATGCAAGACATAGATGGACATATTCGTTCATTGTAACATTCCATATATTACCTATGTTTACAAATAAATATTTCTGATTTCTGATTATATATCTAGTTTAGTACTATAATGCTGTTCCGCTATAAACATACAATGTAAAACAGAAGGAGATAGAATAACATTGAATGTAAGATTTCTAGATTTCGGTCAACTTAGTAGCTTTGAGCATTTAACTAAAACTACATTTTACGACGCCAATAGAAGCACTAACACCCGAAATTGCTAATGGCTGCCAGCATGATCGTATGAACCATGTAGCAGTTGAAGTGGATAATTATTCTCTCCACAGACCAACCACTAGAACTATTGCTATACTCAAGAATTTACATAAAATAATCTTTACAGATTCTTTTATGTAAATTCTTGAGTTAAAACTTTCCAAACACATATTTCGATGCAATATAAAATATTCCTTTGTAAATTTAAAGAATTAAATTGTTAACAAAAGCATAAGGACATATTTAAGTTTAGTAATATGTAGTAATTAAAGTATAATGAGCTCGTTTTACAAATATTCTATCAAATATTTAAAATGGGTTATAAGTAAGACGGTTTCGTTGTTGCCCGGTTTTGGTAAATGACCAAACTATGGAATTGATAAATAAATACTTAAGGTCGTACGTAAATATTTATTTATTCAATGTAATAGCCTAATTATAAAAAAACCCAGGCCTTAAACCAATAAATATTCTTACAACTCACTGTATGTCGGACCATTACGATTGTTACTCTCCTTCTTTCCATAAATTCTTTAAATCTAAACCTAAATATAATTGAGGCAGTTGGAATGCATACAACCTTGAATATTTCCTCTAACATTTCTTCAATAAGCCTTTTGCTCTTTTTCAACCACTCTGAACTTCATACAGTTACAGTTGACCGTTTATAGGCGCTCTCGGTTAGTTTTCCCTCGCCACTGTATAACTGAAGTGTTCTCGACGCGACGGCCTCGGGTTTGTAACGTGTTTGCCAAGCATTACCGATGCGAATATAAGATTTTGCCCGAAAGGTGCCGCAAAAGCATCGTTGGTTTGTAATATTTGCGGTTTATATTTATATTAAGTAACTTTTTATATTATTTCGAAATGGAATTATTTTATTTCTTTTCGCTATTTATTTTAGTATATTAGCAATACTTATAAGGCCTGTAAATCCTTTATCGATTATACAGTTACGCTGCTCTGTGTAACTTAATTCCCTCATTTCTGGCAGCTGTGACTAGGTTCCACGTTCTTGAGAATATTGCTATGTTTCGGATGTAATCAACTCCAACCTCTTATTAAGAATTTTCTGATAGAAAAGCCCAATAATATTATGATTCGTATATCCGAGAACAATAGATACATCATTCGAAAGCAATATAAATACGTCAGCGTTCTTGCTTATGGGTTTTATACACGACCAGGTAACATACGCAAGATTAAAGCACTTTCGCGGATTGCATGCATGCATGTCTGTCTGCAAATAATTGACGCGAACCCCCAGTGCATGTAATGTATAATTAAAAAGCCCACGTGAGAATATTGCGCATGTAACCCGCGTTAGCTATTTGCGTTGTATAAACAACAAAAACATAGATACTAAAAGTAGTAAAACTAATATAATAGCTTGAAACAAACGAAATGCATACTACATGTTAGTATATATCAAATACATGCGTATAAAACATAGACATAACAAGTTAAACCACGGCGATTACACCACCAAAATATTGTTATTACTTTTGCCAAACTAATAACGATTCGTACATCCTAAAAATTTATGAATGCTCTTGTTGCCAAATTTTGCGCTGTCGGTGCGGTTACTACACATACTAGTCTCGTCAATAAACAAATGATTGCTAAATAGATGAATATGTTTTAATACTAAGCGAGCTATCAAATCTACCTGAACATGGATAATAGTGTGTTTAACCGACAAGAAGAATAATGAAAAGGAAGAATCCAGCCAACGGTTGTGTGGCAATACGTTTACTCAGCTTAAATCTCCAGGAAAGAAAAAAAGCAGGTATATTGACAATAACTATTCTTAAAAACACGTTCTTCTGTTATGAAGGAATTAAATCGGCAGACATAACTGTCATTCATATTATGAACTATCATTCTAACGTAACCATTTGAATGGTAGCACGATCGCGAGTTACTCATGCTGAAAAATTATTCATTACATATAATATAATTTTAGTAATAAGATCCATTATATCCTGTAGATTACTGGAATTTGAGCCTTTGCCTTAATGGAATATATAATTAAAGGATTAAGAAAGTTCTAAGTGCCTAACTTCGAAGGCAACCGAAACGTCACATGTAGAAGAGTCTAAGATACTACAGATACAGACTTCAGAATTCGTTACTAGAAACTCTAAGGTTAGAAATGAGACACGTAATACGACAAATTAAAAACTGAAATGTATTAACAGTAGGAATGCCGTCCCATCAGATTATGAAAGACATCACACAAGTGCTCTTCTTCATTGCAAGTCTCCGTCTAGATTGGCTGCCGTAACTGAAATTCTGTCTGAAGGACCTTATATTTACCTTAATTAAGTAAATACTACATGTATTTATGTATGTCTTTAAGATAAGAAAACCAAATTAATTTTAGAGGTCACAATTATTTTCATATAAAATATTAACCATATTAATTTTAGAACATCAAAATAATTTTTAATTATGAAGTAGTTTGCAATTACAGATAGTCTTTCCCACAATGCTGTTGCCTAGCTGATGACAGTGCTTTCATTCCACTCTTAATTTTCTAATATAAATACTCAATAATATCTCAACTGGAATCTAATATGGATGCTTTAGATAGCCAAGAAGTACAAAACTACATACTTTGTGATGTTTTAATCCATGGGATTTCTAAGCTCGGCAAAAAATAGGACAGGAATAAACATCACGTCGGTAATTGAGCCAGGGGAGGTTTTGTAAGTGTATTAGCTTGATCCCGATCTGGCTGCCGGATAAAATAATCTAACTCGATGGGACTGAATACCCATATTTACATAGATTGTTATTGCCATTCGACCTTTGCTTTGGTTACGTAGGTACAAAATAACAAAGAAGAGGCATTCGTGAATTTAAATTAATTTAAAAGATGCAGACCACTAATATATATTTTTGTTTTTCTTTTACATATACTACTTCCGCTCTTGGCATAATTCTTGTACCACAGGGAACTTTACAAACATTAAAATAACGGACGAAAATACCACCCAGACCCGAATCAACTATTTATGTAAACTCTGCATATAAACTGTCCCACAACTGGGCATGGGTATTTTCTCAGTGTCAGTTGCTTTATTATCAGCATATTTTAGCGATTAGCTCATTCATATAAATAGAGTAATTCTGCTATACATGCTCGTACATGGGCAATAGCCTGTGATTGATTTGATAGGCAACTGAAAATATATATAAATATCAATATATAAATAAAAACATCCTTTTATAGACTTTCGCGTTGCATAATTTATGTAACGGAAAACACACGCCATAAGCAGAGAGCCTACATCTGTCAAAGCGTAAAGACTTGCAAAAAGGTATTTAAATACTGAGTATGATAGTAGACGATACCAGTTCTCAGTTAAAAATAATAATCCTTTTGTGAAAACAACATAAAAATTTAATCAAATTACTCTTTACCGACTTGGCGGCAATCCTTTGCAATAAAATAAATGATGTCCACCCCAACAACTGCAACGGATAAAAGGTAATAGTACCGGCCTCGTCTGAGGATGGACAACTGCGTCGTGAAATCCGGGCGTAATCCAGCTTGCAATGTTTAGCTTCGAACACATAAAATGCGTGGAGATATCTCGCTATTTCTTTCGCACGCCTGCACTTAAATAGTGGTTACGCGACGTTGTGCATTGTGTATACTTTTTATTTTTTTTTGAAAATTACCCGTACTACCAAATTTGAAAAGTTTCTATCTCATTTGTTTTAATTAAGCGTAATGAAATAATTCTTTGTGTTCTAGTGTTTGGGTAGAATTCGTATTTAATTAAAATATTTTAAAACTGAATGGTTGATTCAGTAACCTATTGTTATATTAACATTAACTTTCTATGGAATAGATTTTTCTCTATCTGCTTATGTCAATTTGTTTGGAAAAAGAGTCTTTGGAATTGGCAATGCCACCTCCATAATATAATTCCACTATGCTATATTCTGGATAACTGTAAACATGGACTCTCTGACTACAATTTAATAAACAACATATGAAAAGTGGCCTTCATATATGTACGTACTACAAGTGTTACATAAGTGACGCAAGGATGGTGGTAATAAAAGCTTTATGGATTTGATTATAGCTATTAAAGACAAAATAAATAATTTTATAGCTTCTCTGCAATGGGACAACGTAAGTTGTACGTATAATATAAGTGCTTGTCACGGAATATTATATCAACAAATTATTTTGTTGTTTGACGGTCAACGAGCAATGTCTTTAATTGTGTTATTTATTTCTACTAACTTTTAATGAAAGTGAGGGACGATGGGGCGACGGATATACAAATAAAAGATTGAATGGGATGGTGGATGAATGTAAAACTCAATAAAACTTTGCCCGATCTGAGAATCGAACCCGTGACCATATTGCCTTCACTATTGCTGCACCATCAATGCTTAGAATATTTATGTGTCGAAAATATATTTAGCCGACTGCGGCGGCAGCTCTATAGCCACGTCACTTCAATTTTCGAAGCGTTGCCATAGGCAGTGATATCTGTTACCGACATACTTCGACGAAAGCCCCCTCCAGACGGTTCCAATGTTGGACATCGAGCCGTAACGGTACAAATTTTCCGTTCACGCTATGTGTAACAAATATAAGTGCAGGTCATGCAATATTTCCGATAGAACAGTATGTTTGTTGTCTTCCAAGAGAATTTTGAATGGATTGCTTTGATCACGTACACTGTGCCATATGTGTTTGTCAGACCGCGGTCACACCTTGTTAGTTGTCACAAATTCAGTCTTTTAGAGTTAGCCCTCAGTCTGAAGTTCCGAGAGATCTTGTCTTCTGCCTGGCGTTTCCAAATTGCCATACGGACATTCTTGGTTTTGTCAAAAATATGTTCACTCTTAGTCTACTTTGTATAATAAGGAATTTAGCGTTAAAAATGCATAGCTAAGATCCTCAATTATGAAGAATAATTATTAATTTTAAACAAAGTCGCTTCGCTCAAACAAATATCTGTCTGAGGACCAACTTGGCTTACTAGGGTAAGCAAGTTATAAGTCTCTAGTAAATTTCCTACTCGCAATAATAATGGCAAAACTTTAGTTTTTCAGTAACAAGCGAAACAAACTAAAGCGATCACAGTAAAACAAAATTACATTGTAATGTCTCGTACTACGTCTAACTTGAATAAAAACTAAACATTAATAGGATCACTTTATATTTGTATATAATTCTGTATAAAATCTCTACTTGTTTACCCTTCGGTGTCATCTTGGTACAATATTTTTTATCATCTGGTGGTTTCATCATAATGTATTTTACGTATTTTAAAAATGTAAGTATTTTTTAAATTTTGAAACTTGTGCTTATAAAATTTGATTACGAGACTGATATAGGTACTATTCTATTACGTTTACGCGAATGTTATAGATTGAAATTAAGCAACTTTATACGGATTTTGTCGCGTAAAATACTTTTATTATATAACTTTTTATTAGTGTTATAGTTTTAAAAATTAGATATGTAATACAAGTATCTTTATCTTTATATATATAATTCTACTGTACGTGTGTATGTCACTGAACTCCTTCTAAACGGCTGTACCGATTTTGATGAAATTTTTTGTGTGTGTTCAAGTGGATTCGAGAATGGTTTAGAGAAGTTTTTTTTTTCTTTTCTCTTGTGTACAGGACAACGTCTATCGGGACAGCTAGTACATATATATAAATCTTCTGTGCGTGTGTTTGTAATTAAACTCCTCTTAAACGGCTGTACCGATTTTGATGAAATTTTTTGTGTGTGTTCAAGTGGATTGTAGAATGGTTCAGATTTGGTTTCTAAAAAAAAAAAAATTTTCTGTACAATATAACGTGTCGGGACAGCTAGTTTAATATAACACAAGCGATAAATTTTCTATAAAGTAGTTTAATTTCAGATTTATATAGAATATTTTCTTTATTATCTTCAAGAATGAATATATCATTTAAATTTTTTTTTATTTGATCATTTATAATTTGACTGCACGGATGGCGTAGTGGTTTAAATGGTCGCCTCGCCACTGCCACTGCGCCGAATGTTGTGGTTTCGAATCCCACACTGGACGAAACTTTGTGTGATCCACAAATGGTTGTTCCGAGTCTGGGTGTTCTTTGTGTCCATTGTTTAAGTGCTTGTAAAGTCCCCATAGAATTTATTCCTAGTGCGGGACTCGCCTTTTATAAAAAATACGATACAAATCTTACTTCAATTTACACTTTATAGCTTCCAACAAGCTGTTAACTAAGTGGAAAAATATGATACATAAAGAGTTTATCTAGTACGTGTATTCTAAGGGATGTAAATAATACTACCTGTTGATCCAGGATATTGAAAACTGCGTAGTTTCACTATACAAGTAAAGGGACAAAGCTACAATGAACAGAAAATAATATATGAAGAAAATTTTACGAAATATTTAAAGCCTTGTTGTTTCTCACTTTTTAAAATAGTTATTAAGTTATTACTTATTACATAGCTTTTTTATAAATGCGAATGTGAGTTTGTTTGTTAAGCTTTCATACCTAACTACTTGACTTATCATCATGAAAATTTTTATACACTTTGTTAGGGGTACAGGAAAGAATGGAGAGAGATTTATCCAGAAAAAAACTGTTCCCAAAAAAACCTGTGGGCAATAGCTAGTTAAATTATATATTCTTTTATAGAAAATAGATGACATGGGGAAGGACAGAAGTTGCCGAAACTCGTAGACCAGGAATGTAGCGAATATTCGCATCCGCAATAATCAACTCGGATGTTAATGCGGATCCAGATATAGATTAGGTTACAATAAGAAAGAAATCAGTTGTTCAGTAATACGTATTTAATTTATGAACTTTTGCAAAACAGGCTTTAAACCTGCGAAGGCGGTGACATTAGATACTTTTTATTAAATAAGATGAACAATTTCCATTAACATCCACATTCGCATGTCAAAAAGTCTGCATCCGCAAATAAGCGTACTGCGTTTCGCCCAGAGTCTATGACAGGGATGTGTCATAGACTCTGGGCGAAACGCAGTACGCTTATTTTCTCTAAGAGGTAGGTACTTCCCGATCAAGCCAGCTTAGTAACCAAAAATTGACAATAACGTTCTCTTCCACTAGTAAATATTAATAAGATATACTTAAAAGATAAGATGACTACATTTAATGAAACTAAAATCTAAGAGGCCAATTCTCTACCAAATAGAATTTTTATTTTTTGATTGGCAGCGGCACACCCTCGCCCAGACGCAATAGGTTTTCAATTATGTCTGGCATTCCATCAATTATATTGATAGGTTAAAGAATATATAATTATAATATCAGCCCTGTATTAAACTGTCCGACTGCTGGGCACGGGCACGGACAAGAAGGGAGGTGAGGAGGGTTAGGCCATAGTCCACCACGCTGACCCAGTGTGGATTGGCGAACTTCACATAATTATGTTCGAGATCATTAAGTAGAACTCTTAGACATGCAGGTATCCTCACGATATTTTCTTTCACCGTTAAAGCGAGTGATAATTAACTATTTAATGCGCACATAACATCGAAAAGTAAAAGAGATGCGCGCCTTGGGATCGAACTCGAGACCTCTGCATTGCAGTCTAACGGACTCCCACTAGGCTATCGCTGCTATTTTTAGGTTAAAGAATACCGTTTGTAAAATTAATGACGCTTGTACTACATCGTAATTACGTTTTGAACAGTTTTTAATAAATTTCATATAGGTACATATATGAGATTTGTTTTAAACTTGTTATAAATACTTGTTTATAAGATTATAAACAAGTATTTATAACAAGTTTGTGTTATAAAAACAAGTTGTTTGTGGAGATCCATAAAGATTTGTCTCAGGTATATTTACCCTTATTATCTCAATTAGCGATGCTTAAGAAGCTACTAAATTAATTGATAATTTGATTGACATGTTTACTTGCTGGAGTACAATGACTGCGGACTTTTTCCTTAAGGATAAAACATCATAATATTATTATAAAAAAATAAAACTTAACAAATTACACGTATTTGAATACCCAAAAACTACGTACGAATGAACCGGATATCCTAATGTATGTATGTTTTATACCTACTGTAATGTCAAGGACATTTTTAGAAAATACTTTCTTTAATTACCTGATTTATATATATTAATTAATTATAACTGAATAACATATGTCAGTAAGTACAATAACAGCAGAGCAAGTTAATTACAATGGTAATAATTTTTTATAAATATCGAGTGTTTCCATTATCATTGGTCCATGTCGAATTTGTACAACTTCACTGGGTTGAGAGGCATAAGACGGGTTGAAATGATTCAGCGACACACCAACGGCCAACTTTTTTAAATTATGTCTGGTTTTCGTAGACTTGACAAGTTAAATAGCTTACAAATTACTATGGCGTAGCTGTAGTAACAATAATCGCGATAAAAACTTTATTCGTGAACAGTCTCAACTTAACACCACACAGATTGGCCTAAAATGTAAAATGGTTTTTGTACGATACAATATAAGGCACAAGGTCTGGAAATAAGCCGGGTAGACGGCAATAAGCCCCCTCTCTACAATTATAACCTAGAAACTGCTAAATAAATATCGATGTGATACACCTCTGCTTATCCTACCTATACAGTCAAGAGACAATGTTTCATGTAATATGAAACGTGTAAATATTTTTTTTTGCGTTTAGTGGCAGTTAAGCCAGCTACACACCCGGTGGGAGGCGGTAACCACCGTCCTTAAACATTCGCAATTCCAGGAATCAAGCCAGCTAAGCAACTGCCTACAGCGATAAAAACCGTAAAATAGTTTAATTGAAATAAAGTTTAATCTAAATATAGGGTGAAATAATTTATCTTAGAAATACCGCAATTTCATTCAAAAATATGCCTCATTTTCCTGGTTTATCAAACTTTGGCCGTTGTACTTTTTTCTTAATTAAAAGGCAGGAATGGTTCATTAATCAACGCCTAGTCCAAACCGCAGAGCCACGAAACGTGATATTTAGTACATACCCTTGTCTTAAGGCTTAGCTTGAGGATAAAGAGGGATTTCGTGTAACTCGAAATTTAAGACGTTCGGATTTAACGTTCTTATTATATTAATATGTTTATATTCCACGTGAAATCTAAACGTTCACTATGAAGCTACACATTTGAATCTGCCTTATTTTAATACTCCAGAGGTGGCAAACCTACTTATGGACCGCTAATAGGAAGCGACTACCGTAGCCTTTCATCCCTTGTCACTCCAGGGGTATCATTCGGATCGTTACTGACTTTTTAAAACTGAAATGCAATAGATCACACGACCTCTACTCACACCACAGTGAGTCCTCTTGGAGCCTGCAAACCTTATTTACTAAAACTTATAGCAACATCTCTGTATTGTATATACAAAGATTTTGCTAAGTTTAGTGAAAGGGAAATTTTAGTCTAAATATTTTATTATACATATATATCGTCTTACCCACTATCTGGTTAAGGGTACGTTACACCTTCATTTCACCAGCTAAGGCTTAGTTGGTGGATCTTCACTTAATAGAATAATAGCTAAGTCTATTGCCGTCTATCACTGTAGCAGATTCGTGTCTCATTGAGAATTCCTTGAAAGATAAACGCAATAACATTTTACCTGACCCAGAAATCGAGCCTTAGATCTCATGTACAGAAGTTCATTATATGTACGTTTAATCTATATAAAGGTGACTAATAAAATCTTGTAATTTTACAATATCAGAAATGCATGATCAGGTTATTGTTGTTAATTTGTCAGCAAATAATTATTCAAATGTGAATTTAAACTCATGTCACTGTATGTATTTAAAGGAGATGAGAATATTCATTGCATATTCTGACATTACCATCATTTTACAGTCTGATTGACGGATTTATATTCTGTGATATTATTTGTTACGTATGCTCTATAGTAGCTGTCTGATAAACTATGGGCTTTTACTGCCTTTATTAAATGAGAGTGTGTTGATACCTATGACTATACCAATATTATAAAGAGGTATTTTTTTTTGCTTGCATGAAGAGCGTTATGTCTAGAAATACTAATCCGATTGTAAAAAATTTTTTGTCATAGAAAAGTACATTATAATTGAGTAACATAGATAGTATTTTAATAAAATTACACTCGATCGAAAGCGCGCCGGTGAAAGACAAAAAAAATTTTTGTTTGATTGATTTTATATGGCATTGCTTCTCGTATTAATATTAATGACGTATAGAGATTACAAATTAAGTTAACATTTAAAAATGAATCTAATAATGAAATCATACTAGCATTATAATTTGAAAATTTGTGGAGATTTTAGATGTTTGTTAAGTCTCGTGTAAGTCGTGAAACGAATTTAGGTGAATCTTGGCAAACAAGATACTTTTATCCCATTCCGCAGCCCCGTGGGATTCACGCAAGCGATGCCGCCGGCAGAAGCTAGTGTAATAAAAAGGAGAAATTCTTGGCAAGGTTTAATCTTATAATTTAGTATGTATCTCTAAAAACTTTGTCTATTGCTTAGCCGTAACTTAACATTGTTGCCTACTTTCTAAGATTTTATATGTTAACACTTTGGCGACAATGTGACGTCGTGATCCTTACTATAATTATGTTAATACAAAAAGTAGACACCGATAATGTTGTCTTCTGTTTACGCGAATGTTATTCATTGAAATTAAACTACTATATACGGATTTTATCGCGTTGTTTATTTGACACTTTATTACAAAATTTTGAAAACTGTTACACTACTATTAATAATAATAATAATATATTCTACCACATACACACAACACAACACCATCTAGCCCAAACTAAGCAGAGCTTGTACTATGGGTACTAGACAATGGATAAACATACATATATACTTTTTTTTTTTTGTAAATACATACATATTATACATAGAAACACCCAGACCAAGACAAACACCCATGTTCATGCACACAAATGTTTGACTTGTGCGGGCATCGAACCCGCGACCTCGGGCATGGCAGTCGGTTATACCAATCACTACGCCATCGAGGCCTTTATTAATTTTTGAGCTAATTAAATTATTGAAACTATTAAAACTATTACTGTACTATTATACCATTTATATTTGTGTTTACACTTTCCCCGACGTTTCGGTTGCTTTTCAGCAGCCATGGTCACGGGGAGACTAAGATGGTAGTTGTCTCAATGTTCCAGTGTAGTTATTTCAAAGTACCCGAACATAATTTAATTATGGGTGTTTCTATTTACGCAGAATGAGCTCAAAGTATCAAGTATCATTAATTTCAATAGACACCGATATTTATAAATATTAAATAATATATCCAATGCTGTATATAAAACTAAATTACTTCCGAGAGAGGCAAAAAAAATAATTAAAAACCACTAACTAAGTCCGTCGAGAGAAGTAGTTTGGAATAAAATAGGACATTAATTATCGGTTGACTTTGATTAATAAATAGTGCGGGCGGTAGGTCAGCTCAGAACAATCCATGCCTTAGGGAATTTATCACGAACTACGTATTAACCAGACTTGAAGCGATATAATTTTATTGTATACGGTTATTGTAATCTTGCCGTAATGAAGACAAAGAAAAGCCTTATCGCTTAATTCCAGCCATTCCATTGATGATGAATTTAGCGACATCCATGCTAAGTGGCAGCATTCTAGCAAAGTTTATTTATAGGTAGGAGAATTTTGGTAGCTAAGCTCAATGAAATCAAGACATTGCTTTTGTTCCGTATACAATATACCTACTAGATGGCAGAAAACCCAGTATACTAGCGTTAATTTAATACTCGTAATAAATATAGGTTATCCATTTTTACTCTTATATTTCTTCTGAATACATATTATACATTATAAAATAATATACATATAATAAGGTTTTTAATAAGACTATGAAGTTCCACCGGAATCGAGCACAGGGAACAAGTTACTGGTGGTTAACCAGTAACTTGCTAAGATAGAAATTTCGTACTATGCGTGTCGAGCAATACGACCTTCTATATTATTGTTATTATTTAAACACAAATAAGTAACAATACATTTATGTATTATAAATGTATGAACATATAATATGTATTATTTATATGATTATTATTAAACCTAGGCGAACGTTTCTCGATCAGATCGGAGGCGTTCTGGACAAAGGCCAGTTTAAGAGCTCCTTGAACCGACGGGCGTGTATGAGGAATGTGATGAAAGTGAATGAAGCCAGAGAAGTGTGTCAGGATCGTAGCAAATGGAAATCCGTAGTCTCTGCCTACCCCTCTGGGAAACAGGCGTGAATCTATGTATGTATGTATTATTATTACTGACTAGCTGTCCCTCATGGTTTCACTTACGTTTATAATTACGCTTCGCTCTAGTGGCTCTTAACGTGATGTTATATAGCCTTAACTAATTCTGAATAAAGAAGCTTCTAATGTTAAAATAATTTTCAAAGTTGACCCAGTATTTTTTGAGTATAGTTGTATCAAAGAAAAATATAAATCTTTCTTCTTTATAATATTAGTATGGCTATGCGAGTATTACCGTAAAAATATCTAAAGCTTGAGATGTCTATGTATGTGCATTCATGTAATTTATACATTTGCGAGGATTGAGTGGCTCAAGTAGTGTGCCCACGGGCGTTGTATCAAAAACCTTAAATTGTGACGTCGTCCGCATGGAATATCAAAATACAAATTTAATTTATTCGGCCAACCTGCCCTTCGTCAATTCCCGGCCGTAAGGTCAGCGACTATCGATTTAACGTGTTTAGTGTTGCTTCCTTTAACTTTGAAAACCCTTTAAGTTATCGTGAGGAAACAAAAAGCAAATTCTAAGTCAACCTTAAAAGTTTTAGAGTAACTGTCAAAATTATCAAAACGGCAAAGACTTTATTTTGTATTACATATTCCAAATAGATATCTATTTAAAATGAATCTATCATCCCTATGTAATTTAGGTGTAAAAGCCATTTATACTATTTTATATAGATTATATTGTTAATCCTATTCCTAACTTATATTATAAATGTGAATGTGAGTTTATTAGTTACGCTTTCACTCTTTAACTACTTGACCGATTATCATGAAATTTCGCAAACACTTTGTCAGGGGTACAAAAGGACATAGGTATTGAAATTTATTGACAAAATCTAAAACTCGAGCAAAGCCACGGGTATAATCTAGTAAGTAAATAATGTGGAAATATTATAAACATTATTGATATTGTTTATAAATAAGTAAATTCTCTAACATACATTTAAAGCATAGGCGGTAAAGGTATAGGTATTAAAGAATTGACTTATTTTTTACTAGTTTTCACCCGCGGCTTCGCTCGCAAAATGTAGGTTAGGTTAGGTTAGGTTAGGTTTATAACAGTTATTTTTTCTGGATGAAAGGTACCCTATGTCTTATTCTGTACCCCTGACAACGTGTATGCAAAATTTCATGTCGATCGTTTGACCAGTTAAGGCGTGAAAGCGTAACAAACAAACAAACTCATTTTCGCATTTATAATATTAGTTAGGATGTCCCTGAAGAGGTCGTTGAAGTCATAGACGAACTCTGAAAATATATATACGGCGCTAAGTTCAGCGCCGTATATATATTTTCTGAGTGAAAATATGCTTAAAGCATTCCTTAGTCAAACGATTTCTCTTTCTGTAAAGTTAACGTTCATATTGTACATTCCATTCATAATTGATACGTTTACATTTAAAAACATTTTCTAGTTCATGCTATTTTTCTGTGTTGACCTGCAATGAAGACTTATTCAATTTTCTTGAGTGTTCGTCAATACTGGGCCTCTGCTTTGAATCTGAACTTTCCAGAAGGTCCTGAAAAAGCTATTTTTAGTTGTCTTATTTGGATAGTTCTTAATGACCAATTTGATTTATTTAAATGTAAAGTAGTTCTTAAATAAATTTATAAAATAAGACTAGACTTTTAGGACTGACACTCAGTGGGTTTCGAATTCAGTCCACTCGGTGATCTTGATCGTTAGGTATCTTCTTGAAGAGTCGTTGCTCTTTCACTATACATGGTTAACTTGCGGACATACTTAACAAACAGTTATATAAAATTTCTTAAAATGTATTGATTATGACATAAATTATTAAAAATAAATTATTACATATTCGACTGAAATTACTAAAAAGGGGGTAATTCAACAAATTTTATTAATGTCTATACCTAATGCTTTCGGATTTTGAGCATAATATAATTAGACGTAAACAGTGTTCATCAGTGGTATATTTTTACAGCAGTAGTGTATGCAATACTCGACTCAGGTATTGAACCCAAGAATTCGAGCTCTGGGGTTCGTTACCAGGGTTGACTAAAATGTTTTTGGAAAAATTTCTCAATAGAACAGTATTGAGAAATTTTCAGTAGGAATACGGAGTCTGGAACTGTGCGCGGTAGACGGCAATAACTATTACTTGGTACCTAAAATTATACTTAGTTACAAAATATGGGCGTTACACATCTCTGTCTTCCCCTTTACGGATAGAGGCACGAGAATTTGTATGTGTATGATTTACCTACATAATTTAAATGTAAATATAAAAATAATGATCCTTTTATAGTCATTCTGTAAATGTCTTATTAAATAGCCATCCATGTTAAACAGCTGGTAAAAATCCTATAATAAAATCATACCTACATTATTTTTACTACATTTAAAATAGGCAATATTTCACCACATACGGCGCTTGAAGAGTTATGGACGAAACATGTTTTAGTTCGGCGATTTCGTTACTATATTCTAGGCCATCTGAATTCTTCATAAAACGAGGGGTAGAGTCCCGGCCTATATCATTAAAAATAGACGGCTGACTTGTGATGTTGCTACTGATATATAATTCAGTGTACCGCAGAATGCCTGATTGACATTGTGAGGAGGCGTATGAACAATTCCTCTATTTTATATATTAGGTATTAAAAGACATGTCTAGGACTTAATTATATGTAAAAGTGAAATAGTAGAAGCTTTTTAATTTTATTTTTTTATATCTTTATGTTAAAGGAAGTTTATTCAAAACTTCTTGTGCGAAGAGAGATTAAATGTGCACTTATAAATCTTGCATTTGTGATAGTATACTTTACGGATTGTAAAGTCTCTTCTAAAAAGCTTTTTTAAAATTAGTTATTTCACAAGACAACTTCTTCACTTAAGGTCAAGTATGTGTATGCTTGTGAAGTCCCAAGCAGCACTGGAGACTCAAATACAACCAGAAAAATAATTTGTGTATCATATCAGTAATTGTCCTGTATGTGAGTCGAATCCACAAGAATCAGCGTGTTGCACGCTGCGACATTTTTGCAGTCAAAATTGAATTATATTAACATAGCCATATATAATGTCCACTGCTAATAACATAAGAAATCCTTATATTCAAGCTATCCCTATATTGATTAGTGTACTCTGCAGTATGCCCGATCACTAGTCGAGTAAGACCTTTTAATCCAGCGATTGACATTTCTCCGATCTGCTTAATAATATCAAAGATATTCTTTTTACGAGTAACGAATAGATTAATAACTGAACAGAATTCTTCCATGTATAATTTTGGGATTCAAGAAAGAAAACGCGTTGCTTGATGTGAACGTTCTGATTTATTTTATCGATGTAGGTAGCCGGTGAACAAAATAAAAATACTATAATTAGCAGCAATTACGTAGCCTTAACATTGGTATGCGTTTATTATTAGGCGCTTGCGGAAACAATAACCTCAAATGACTACCTACATTAGTCTTGTTATGTACGATTATTATATTAACTTTGTTATGGATGGGCTGTTTAGAAATATACAATGTGTAACTGAAAGGTGTGGTCATATTTTGTGTCTGTTATGTATATCTGATAAAGAACCAATGTGGCCAAAGCCTGTGTAAAGAAGAAATATGATATTTCAAACATGTTATTTATATTTCCTTTTTTAAATTTATTATTTAAACATCCAAACAAATGCATTACATCACTATAAAAATTGGCCCAGGTCATTTTCGGGTTCACGATGATCGCCTAAGTCAGATGTTAGTATCTGCGGTGACTGCCGCGATGTTGTTGAGGACACAGCGCTGCACACTTTGGCGGATTGCCCCGCCTGGGCATCGCAGCGCCATGAGTTGATTGCAGCAGGCGGTATGATTACCCTCTTGCTCCCAATCGTGGTTCAATCTATGGTCCGAAGCGAGGAGGCAGCGGAGTGGGAGAGGGAGCGCTTAAACCCTCTCCCCGACCGCAGAATCAGGCACCAGAGGGCGCGAGATGACTTCCAGCCACCCTGAATTTTGACCTGGAGTGGTGAGCTGCGTAGGACTGTCCGCCACCTGATCAGCACCAGGTCCGAGAGGCGGCGTGCGTGTTTTCACGCGCGCCTCTGTGTCGTGTGTTCGTCGCCCCCTTAAGGGCGGACAGTACGGCTTATATGTAGTGGTGCCCAAATTTTAGGTCTTGTTTCGTAGTGGCCTTCCATTTCTCTCGACGGGGTCGCAACTGCATTTGCTAGTGATTCGCGCGGCCCCGCCGATTGCGGTTTTGTCGAGGTACTACCGTGGTAGGTTTAGTCCCCGTCAGTTAAACGTTATTCCAAGTTAGTCGTAAATATATAAAAGCTGGATGCATGGGAGAATTTGTTTCAAAGCTCTGAGCTTCGAACTTCCAATTTCTTTGTTTGAACGTAGTTGAGAGTTAAAGCCATGAAACATTAACACTAATTGAAATACACAGTCTAAGAGATTAATTATATTAATATATTAATTAATATTACATAATATATAGATGTATTATTCTTAGTGGTTTAACATAAAACAATCTGGTCCCTTTGCTGGATAGTTTTGTATCCCATTAATAACTATACAAATTCTATGGAATTTATATAGTTATTAAGGGGATACAAGACTATCCACTATGGCGGAGACAACGTAAAACTATAATTTTTTTTTCTTTTAATTTTTCTTATGGTTGACAACTCCTGCACTAAGAATAATTCCTGTGTCGCGGGAGACTACAAACATTCAAACGACGGACACAAAGAACACCCAGACTCGGAACAACCATTTATTCTTACCCACAACACCCGGCGCAGAGGCAGTGGCAAGGCAACCACTTAACACGTTCAGCGCCACGTGTATATGTCCTAGTGAACTCTCACAGGCCAGTGAATATCTGGACACCTTGAGTAGTTAACTTCAGAGGCCAGTGTATCACCAAACAATTTGTGAGGGCCAGAGCTACAAAGTCATATACAAAAGTTCGGCGCGGTGTATATTCAATGATACACTGGCCTCTGAAGTTGACTTCTCAAGGTGTATAACCAGATATACACTGGCCTGTGAGAGTTCCCTAGGACATATAAACTGGCGCTGAACGTGTTAAACCACTACGCCATTAGGGTAGGCCACAGGTCATATAGGACTTTATCGCTATTCAGAATCTGTTTGATTGAAGAATTTTGCCATTGTATTGTATACAAAGTTTCGTATGAAGTTTTATATTGTATTTTACTTTCACTAATTATAAAATCTCTTCAAACCATCTGATCACCGATATTGTTTTACGAAAACGTGTCAATAAAATTTAATTGAATTAATACATACTTTAAATATATTGCGTAAACGAGCCAATGCAGCGAGTGTGGTATGAAGAGCTTGAAACACGTGAGGCTTTCGAGCGTATAGTTATTAAATTTCAATTTTAAGCTTTATGCTTTTGCCCGATAAGAGGATTTTGATTTCGCGTCCCGTTTTTACGAATAAACGTAGGGTTGTCCCATTTGCATGATATACCGAGCATGACACCGACGTTGTCATTTATTATTTGCTCTTTCTATAACAGGCGCTTTCGAATTCAGAAGAACAAACTCAGGCAATATTTGCTTTTCCGCTGTTATACAACAATATTATTAGGGATATGGGTGTAAAAACCCAGAATTCAACCTCTTCGTCTTAAATGTACATCATGTGACCTTGTGACCCCTATGTCTCAGGGGTCTTTTGACCCACAGGGCCTGTATTAAATCTCGACCGAGGTATGACTCCAAGTTACAAGTCAATCGGTCCAGTGGTTCCGGAGTTATGCCTGTCACTAACAGACAGACACACAGTCTTACATAGTGTTTTCATTAACCTCTGAAGAAGTCTCAGAGGTTAATAAAAAAATGAATATATTCAAAGTAGTCGCAGGACCATTTCAGTATACGCTTGTGGGGTTTTTACTTCTACCTCGTTAAAATATTATGTACGAAATAGTAAGGTAATATTTTTCACCACTTTGCAAGTTATGTATTTAAGTCCCATGTAAGGCTAAGCCTTAATTGCTGTCAACCGGGCATAATTCTACACTCTCATGCTGTTACTGAGAATTTTTGACAGGCAAAACCCAATTACATAGGTATTGGGTTTTGCAAGACCCGGAAAACGAACCCATGATCTCATGAGTCGGTTTTACTACCTTTGTATCTTGCCGCCGAGAAAGTATCTCATAGAAAAGAACTGTAAATATAAACTTAAACAAGGCCTAATTAAAAAGTTAATGTGTTATGCACATGAATGAAAAAACATGCAAATTACTAAAACGGGAAAACAGGCTGCATTTACCTTTAAAGTTCACCATAATTAACTTTTAACTCATCACATATACTCGTACGTACGCTAAATGGGCTTAAGCGGTGCTTTGAAAGTAATTGCTTCTCTATTTCGACGTTGTCAGGAGTCATGCATTTCATACAGTCATAGTTTTATTGTTTCGTTCGTTCATAGTGTAAGGAAGACCGCAATTGACCGCATGCTGTGGGGCTCGGATTCGACTACCGTATGGCTCAAATTGCTACTAGGATTTTTGGTTCTGATATTGTGAATGTTAGCATAAAGTAAAGACCTTTATAAAGAAGGTTATAAACTTCTAGTGATAAATATCTCACTTTTAAGTAAGTTGGTCTAAACAAATAGCAGACAAAATGTTGGTTTCTTTTATGTACCGGCTGATGCAAGCGTAATGTTGGGCATATATTATGTACACATTATACATTTATAGAATCATACCTGTACATCCGGCACGCTCAGCTATTTGTACGATTACTGACAGATCTTTATAGTAAAAGAACCCTTACCCCGACTGGACAGTTGAACCTGGAACTTCACGATCGGCCGTGAGCGTAGATGTAACTTGTGTCTCATACTCTATGCAACCCCTGTGGCTCAGACTATCTTATAAATACATCTTTTTTAAATTACGATAAATTTGTTTAAATAAATGTGCTCTATATTCAATGTAAATTTTTCATACAGGATCATTATACGAGTATATCCTCAAAACATTGTAGTGAAAACTAAATTTTTTAATCGTATCTGTTAAAAGGAAAGGTTAGTGTACTATCAACAAAAACGCTAATTTTAATTAGCAGCCAACCGAGCAACTTAATCTGCGTATCTCATACTTATTACATTTTTGATTACAGGCCTAATAGCAATTACCAAAACGTAACAAGCAAAAACAAATAGTCGTAAAACACATCCGACCTTTTGGCTCCAAAAAAGTGTTAAACACATAATTTCACACGTTGTCCCCATATTTGTAAACTCCGGAACTAAGTGAGCCACACGTCGTCAGGTCGGACGGCCGTAATATTATAAATTGCTGTCGTAATTTAGAGGCAGCCCTGGTTCACATCTGCTCGGCAAAGCGTAAAAACAGCGCCCTACACCCGGCACGGATTACCGTGTCAATGTAAACAAGATCAGAAGAAATATTTTTCATGCGAGCGACATAAATGGCAGTCGTTCCATCATTTCGCTTCATCTCTGTATGCGATCCTAACATTTATCTCATATCATTGTTTTATTGTAAAATCTATTCGTTTTGTAGTACTTTTGGAAGTACTATAGGAGTTCAGCTGAAATAATTGGTAAACAAAATGTGTACTTTATGGAGCACCAGTTTTGTTTGTAATGTTGACGTTCCAAATTCAAACGTGTATTTATTTTTATTTTAGTCAACATTGCTGCAGTCCAATTCACCCAATTGAGTTTTGCTATTCGTCGGAATAACGTAATCGGTGCTGTTTCCTAAGGCTCTGAGGTCAAAATGAGGAATGAGGAAAAATTCTCAGTTATAGCCCGTAATTGGGACTGTGCCCGATAAATGGAATGAACTTGCCTTTCATCACATCGGGATCTATTACTTTTATCAGCGAAATGTGGGTATACGATAATACGTCTGTGTCCTTTAGCGGGATTACAGGCGTGATGGGTATAAATTATCATACTATTTTTCTTCATGAAATCTTTTTTTCTCTTCTCGCCATGTTTGTTTTGTCTTCAACGTTTGTGTTCAAGCCTATCTCATATAAGCCTATATCATAAAGAGAACAATCATTATTAAATGAATCAAAATTGGAATCGAAGTTGCAGCTTCTCTGTGTTCATTATTGTGTCCGACTACGAGTAACTAGATAGACATAACAATCTATTGCCACACTTTAGAATTCTGGCATGGCGTTGGCAGTCCTTCAATTGACATTTTTCATTGTCCGCGCATTTCCCATTACCCGGTTTCGTTATTGAGGCGCAATATGTTTCAATGCTAGCCACTACCATCGGCATTTTTATGTGCCTATACCTTTTTCGCTTATTTACACAAAGTTATAGATGTATGAAATATAATTGGATTAACTATTTCATGAGATTACCCAAAGCAATGATGTCGCATCAAAAATACAAATAAAATTATTATAATTTTATTTGTCCCTGAAGACGATTGTTAATGCGACTTTCATATCCAAGATCTCGTATGTTATCTATATCATAAAACGTATGCGAGTTTTGAGTTAGGAAATTGTTTGTTTAGCCTTTTAATGATTAATTTATTGCAACTTAGATTGCTTATTACACGTATTTTTGCTATCGACTCCAGCTACGTTAATCTAAACTATTGCACAACTTAAATCCAATTCTAATACTAAGTACATTAGAGATTTAGAAGTACAATCACGTCTGTAATGCCATTGCATTCATGCTAGACGGTTCGATGCCCACCAATGAGTGAGCGTTTAGCTGATCGCAAAAGTCAATGACTTATCCAAGGTTACCGCACTGTATCGGTTTAAACTTTTTTGACATTTGAACGTGATTGATCCTACTCCACAGCAGTATTACGAGCAATTTGACGTTAACTGACAATATTTATTATCATATTCCAAATATTCTGAAAATCTACTGATTGAACTCATAATATCTTCAATTCACGGAATATGACGAATTACCAAAATCGCAAGCTTTCATTGTAAAAAAGATAGCTATAAATTAATGCTGCCAATTATAAAGCTAATTTTAATTGTGCCAAAAAGGCACTCAATTGATTATTACGGGCCGAGTTTAATTAACACGTCGTCTCCACGCGCAGATTGGCTTGTTTTAATTACTTTCGGTTTTTTAGGGCTTTCTGTACAAAAAGTGATGATATTTCGTGACATAAAACGCTATTTATCTATCTGTCAATCAAATGCAGGAGTCCATTAGCTTCTTGATTTATTTCTTTATAATTTAAGCATACTAACTGTATAATTACAATGTTTTGTAGTTGAGACATTCTTAATTTAACATTGTCAGAGTAATTAAACAAATCCTAGGCATGCATGACATTTCAATTACATTATAATATTGAAGAGTAGGTAGATACTTGTTTATGGTGAAAATATAACAGTGACTCTAAACATTAGATAAACCACAAATCGAAGTCTAACTATATTAAAATCGAATTACTTACAATAATTTGCATGCTTAATCATGCGAACAAATTATACAGCGATTTGCTTGAAAGAGATAATTTAAATTATTGTAATGAATGAATGGTTTGTAATGCATTGCTATATTTATTGTTGTATTCCATTGATAATTTCTACAATAAAAAGCGTATCTTGGCTACTTTATATAATACAGTAGACACAGTTACATAATTTTTCATGGTAGGAGCAATTTTTTCGGGACTGAGTAATTATTTATAACTGAAATATAATCATCATCATGTTTTTCTTTCTTAAAGTATAAAATATATTTTGTGAATTTTCGAATTACGTTCGATAACACAAATGTTTGTTCTATTATTAAATATAATAATAGTCCAATACTAGTATAGAAGACTTTGATCCACACAGATTGGAGTAAAGGTGATTATACTGCGAGGCGTATCACTGATTGAACTCGAGACTACACGTATCAGATGACCCATATACGATATACACAGTAATCCATACGTATTCATACGTTTTACTTAGCAATTTCGCTTTGACTGAAGTAATGGATAGTATACTGAATGAGAGTGATACTAAAATGGTAGTAAGGTAATCCTGCCGTGTTGGACAAAACATAGCAATATGGCATATGTAACATGTCGTAAGAGACAACTAAAAGGCTTCATTGAGTTGCGGTTGCCCGAAAACGGGAGTATCGGTTGTTCGAGATTAAAATTAAATGATTTATAAGAAATATACTAGGATTACAGCCAGTGAATCCTGTAGCGTTGGGATGAGAATAGCACTACTGTAGAGCTTGCATATTGTAAAAGGGGATTACAAAAGTTCATGAGATCAGAAACAGAAGTGACCTGTACTCTCACTTTAGGCAACCCTGGTCTTAAATTGAACAAAATTTGACAGATATACTAAGATGAGCAGAGAATAACACTACGGTATACCGTCATCTGTGTAATAAAGGTGGTTAAATAAATCAACAAGTCGCGGGAGACAGCCAGAAGCGGGAGTACCACCAGTGCTCCCGCTTCTGGCTGTCTTATGATCACTCGAAGGTATACTGTATTCATTCAAATGAGCCAAGCGTAGCGCGGCGGGGGACTCTTGTGCGTTCGTTGGCGCTCTTTCGATGATTTTCGAGGTGATTTTAGTGAGTAAAGATCTGACATCATTTGCTAATTAACCTAATGCAAATGTGTGTTTGTTTGTGTGTTACGTATTCACGCCTTAACTGCTCGACGTACCATTTTAAAACTTCGTGTACACATTGTCAGCGTTACAGAAAAGGACATAGGGTATCTTTCATCCAGGAAAAATAGTACTGTTTCAGAGGGATACCTAGTACCTTATATCACTCACATGTTCTCGATCATTGGTTACGTAATGATGGATGAAACATCCTCGATATCTATAATATTCTTTTACATTTACGCGAATGTTATTCATTGAAATTAAATTACTTTATACGGATTTTGTCGTGTTGTTTATTTTAAAACACTTTTATTACATTGATTTTTAGTTTTAAAATAACAACGCGAAAAAGTCCGTATAAGTTAGTTTAATTTCAATCCTCGATATCGATATCGAAGGATGAAATATCTTCGGCAGAGCTGGTTTATTCGTAAGGTCACCAAATGACTACACTACCTAAATACGTTGACCGCTTACACTTGATACAACTACAGTAAATTAATACAAATAATCTGCGATGGTCATAATTTATTCGTTGGACAGAGAATACTAACTTATATTACATATAAAAGTGATACTCACTCATATAGCAGTACAACTGGAAGTACTTTAGTGGCGGTGTAATTGACTTGTAACTAAGTTGCTAGCTTATAGCGTTGACTCTCGCTTGATGAGCCCAGCCGATGATTAGCTCGATGCTTTTGTAATAGTAGTAATGAAATCAGAGCACTTATATAAAGTGTTGAGCATATGTTGAGTTCTCTGGAGACAAGCTACTATGAATATATATATATATATATATATATATATATATATATATATATATATATATATATATATTCTACCACATACACACAACACCATCTAGCCCAAACTAAGCAGAGCTTGTACTATGGATAAACATACATATATTATATAATTTTTTTTGTATATTCATAAATATTAGACATAAAAACACCCAGACCAAGACAAACATCCATATTCATGCACACAAATGTTTGACTTGTGCGGGAATCGATCTCGCGATCTCAGGCGTGGCAGTCGGTTATACTAACCACTACGCCATCGAGGCCGACTATGTATTTCTCTAACCTACAAATTCTATAACAACACTAAAACAGGTTATGGACTAAGTTATTTTTGTTTATAAATTACATAACAATGAAGCCTCAGATTTGCTTTTTAAAGACACAATAATAATTACTTTCTACGCTTTATACTTGTATACTTATTTGTATACAAAAATAAACCAAAATACTGTGAGTATGTTATTCTTTAGATTTCCATTCATGTTTTTCTCATGATAAGCATGAATGGAAATCTAAAAAAAATAGGTGAATTTGTGGGTAAAGCTCATGCTTTACCCACAAATTCATCTATCTAAAAATTCGTACGGGATGAGCACGTGTCAAAGATGTTCAAAATCAATTAAAACCGGTCAGGTTTTGCTGCTGTAGCATCGCAAATTAGATCGACATCCAGCCGGTTTCCAGGGCGTTTTTTTTTTTAACGTAGGTGAATGCATTGACTCATACCCCTCCGCGGGGGCGGGCGGAGGGGTTATGTCGGACACGCCGGGGTAAACGAAAGATGTTAAACAATAAAATGGACTTCCCGGAATACCGATTAAACCTACCACGGTGTTCCTCGACAAAACACTATCGGCGGGGCCGCGCGAATCACTTTCACATGCGGCCGCGACCCCGCCGAGGTTACGGCTCGCCGAATGAAACGGCAGGCCACTACTCGGAAAGACCTACCCACTGGTCACCTTTAAATTATCCCTACTGTCCCCCCTAGAGGGAAGACGGACACGATACAGAGGCGCGCGTGGGAACACGCACGCCGCTTCTCGGATCTGGTGCTGAATGGATGGCGGGCAGGCCCACAAAGCCCGCCACCCCCAGGTCAAACCTCAGGGTGGCTGGAGGTCATCTCGCACCCTCTGGCGCCCGGTTCTGCGGTTGGGGAGACGGTTTAAACGCTCCCTCTCCCATTCCGCCGCCTCCTTGATGGAAATCACTTCGTCACAGCAGGAGGCGACGGCATTCCACGACCTCTGACTCCAGACCATAGACTGAACTACGGTCGGGAGCGAGAGGGCAACCGATCCGACTGCCGCGATCAACTCACAGCGCTGCAATGCCCAGGCGGGGCAAACCGCCAAAGTCTCCAGGGCGTATAAACATCGTCCAAGTCCCATCAACCCAGCTAGAGTAGTGTGCATGCTGACAGATTTTATCTGTTTATTTTTCACTGGGGATAGAATTTATTATCGAAAAGCTCGTATAGTGTCACGTACTTCAGATTTTTATACATACATAGTGTCACACCAGTATCCCTAAAAAGTGAAGGCACAGTAAGTAAATTAAATGTAAATTTGTATTACAGCAATGCTTTAGATAAAGAAATCACAGTGATAATATATTCATATATAAAATATATTTTATATCAATTTATTTGTAGTTTCAAATACCACCAATGCAATCAGCTATTAAACCTTCAGTCAATATAACTACCCTAATTGGTTTTATGCAAATAATATTTATTACATAGATAAAATTTAAATGCATACTTTAAAATTTAAATGAATTTTAGACAATATTAAATCGGTTTGTGTTTTGCTGATTTCCTGTGGGAGCATTAAAGCTTTTTTAGTATAATAACGTAAATTAATCCAGTCTTGTAAAAGTAGACCTACTTATACAAGTTTTCTTCAGTTCGTTCACAAAACTTTTTTGCTTTGAATTCCTGTAGTTGTTATGCTAGGTAGTAAACATACGAAACTACAACTGCCTTCGTGGCACAGCGGTAGTGAATGTGACTGCTGTGCATGAGGTCTCGGGTTCGAATCCCGGGTCGGGCCAACAAACAGTTATTGGGTTTTTCAGTTAAGAAATCTCAATAGCAGCCCGGAGCTAGGAAGTTGGCGGTGTAAGACACGCCCGTGCCTCGGAAAGCACGTAAAAGCCGTTGGTCCTGCGCCTAATCTCTCTCCGGTCGTGTCGTATTACCGTCCCATCGGATCATGAGAGTTAGGGAATAGAGAGTGCACCTGTGTTTGCGTACACACTTGTGCACTATAATATCTCCTACGTAGTTGGCCAGTCTGCGTTAAGACTGGCCGCCGTGGCCGAAATCGGTCTGGAGGATATTATTATTTTTATTAAACATACAAAAACATTTTTATTTGATTTGGCAATACTGTTTTACGTTAATATACATGACCACAACCTTGTGACCACACAGATGGGGTAAAGGTTGGGGATCCGAATATCACATGGGTCATACATTCGTGTATTCCACAAATGGTTTTTCCAAATTTGGGTGGTCTTAGTCTCCGTTTCCAAATGCTTGTAAAGTTCCCCGCGATACAGGACTACTTAACTCTAGTTAGTTCACGAGTTGTGTTCTTTAAAACTATATCAAAGTAAATCTAATCAGATTATTTTAATGGACGCATATTCTTATGTCGCATAATATCAAGAGACCCACTCGCAACGGATCTAGAACGCCCACATCTCATAAATAGATATTGACTGCAGTCAGTAACTAAGTAATGCTATAAAACCTACCGCAGTATAAAACGGATGTTGCTCCTCGGCCAAAAATGTAAGTGGAATTTATGAGGTAACTGTACGCCGTTCGTTTATCATGTTGTCTTCAGAACAGAATTTAAGGTAACGTAAATGAAGAACTGCAAAGCGTACGTGGCTCAAACAAACTTATCTATTCTAAAATGTTTATTCAGCGGCAAACGTACCAACCGTAGCACGCTGGAAAAATAACATCGTTAAAAATGCTCCATATTACCATTTTTATTAGAAAATATACTTACGAGGTATATAAGAGATAGAATACCGCGAATAAATTGCGAGACGTTCACGACAGCATTTGTCACCCTTAGACCCTTGGCACTTGTGAAATTGTGCTCATATTGTAAGGGCTAATCCTCGCCGAGAATTCATCAGGTTCTAACGTCGCCCTTATCGGCTCGACCCTCGCTTTCGCTATCCGTCCACATTATTTTTTGTCACACTATAAGTTTATAACAAAGTTAACGCTTTCCAGCAAACTATGTAATAAAATCTCCCCTCTTTTAACTATAAGTTTTCCTGAAAATATAGGCACGTAAGTGTTCTGTGTGCCTTATTTATGAATAAACCCTTATGCTTTATTTTGTATAGTGAGTAAATGCGAATGTACAATATAATATATAATGCCATTTGATTTTGTTCGCGACTAAAATATCCAATTCTTATTACAGGAATTAAATTAAGTACCTTAGATTTTATATTGAACCTCAAGCTATTAAACTGTGAAGATTATTTGCGTGACACACTTCGATCCCAATTTTATTATATGTATATATGTTACGTAAACATTGCATTACATAGTTAAATATATAAAACAATGTTGTCATTCATTTGTCAAACATTGTTGTCATTGCCAGCATTTTTCCATTGTATTAAGGCCACCTATTTTCCGGTTAAACCAATAATTGTCTAAAGCATGGCCTCAACTCGTAAACCTTGAGATACTGATAGTATATTTCAGGCAGTACTACACCTGATGAGGTAAATTCAAATAACTAAAAGGCTATATTACACCTGAAAGGTTTTCTATTACTATCATGAGTACCAGGAAACTTTATGTCGGGAAAGCTAATTATAAGATCTCGTTATTTCTGGTGTAAACAATATACAGGGATTTAATGTATTGCAGATGAATTCAGTATGGTGCAGTATGGGCCTAAATAATACATCTTACCATCCTAACTAATATTACAATAAATGCGAATATGAATTTGTTTTTTACGCTTTCATGCCTGAACTGGACGGATTTCCATGAAATTTCACATACACGTTGTCGTAGGAACAGAAAAGGGCATAGGGTACCTTTCATCCATATACATAAATGTACTATTCCTAATCTAACCTACATTTACGCGATTGAAGCCGTGAGAAAAATCTATATAAATAAATAAAATTGAAGTTTCTGTTTATAATTTTACTTAATGCATATGAAAGTATATACGGCACTTAAATCTAAAATCAATTTACAATTTTTTGTCTGTTTGTCTGTCTGTTTGCTCCGGCTACTCTCTGTAACGGCTGGACCGATTTTGACGAGGCTTTCACTGGCAGATAGCTGATATTATAAGGAGTAACTTAGGCTACTATTATTTCAGAAAAAAAGTGTGGTGTAAATGAATGTTTGCAAAAATTAAATTGTTCATTCATTCAGAATGAACAATTTATGTTTTTGAAAACTTTTTGGTAAATTCCACGCGGACATAGTTGGGTAGGTCAGTAGGGTAACAGCTAGTATAGTATAAAATAAATATTTGTATCGCAAATAAAAGCACAAGACTTGAAGATGTCTTTGTGACCGTAATATTTATTGAACTTTTAAAGTTGGGCTGGTATAGGACTCAGAAGAGCTTGCATTCAACGCAATCGATGCCCTTAACACAGATGTGGTTTGTGCCTAGCAGTAAGTATTAAGTCCAGGCCGATTTCTTGGATTTTTTTATTGCAATCCTCGTTATTATGCTATACATTACGGGTTGAACCGAAGTTTGCATTAGCATTATCGCAGCAGTGGACTCGTAAAAAGCAAAGTTATCAAAGGCCGAGTGCTTTCACTCGGAAGTTAATGAGTCGACAGTGCGGTAATGGTACAACGTAGGCATCTATTTTCATAGAACATTTTATACAACTTTTGTTTATGGTTTCGCTAGTAGAAATATATTTTTGAGCAAGTTTCCCTATAAAAATGTTTATTAATAAACTGCTTTATAGGGATATCCTTAGAAGAATTGAAGCTTATTACATAGTCAGTACATTGAAATGACAATATGGAAAGGCTTGGTCAGTAAAGGTTGTTAACTAGATACTCCGCCTAAAAAACAGAGCAGTGACTAGACAGCCTACCAATTGTTTAGCTGACCTAATCAAAGTGACACCAAAGGTACTCAATGCAAGCAATCATGGCAGAAATGATGGCAGAAATATATATATATATATCTTTTCGAGCATTTTTATACTTCATTTTTAATACTGATTATCGTTAGTTTAATATCATTTTAGCTTTTGGTGCTCCTGCTGCATCAGCGGAGACGCTCAAACGGCGCAAATATCAAATCCTTATTGGTGAGTACATATTTGAGCCGCTTGGTGTCGAAACGCTTTCACGTGACCAGAGGGCTAGTATTTTCTTTGCACAAAGAATAAGTATTGCCATTCAACGTGGCAACGCTGCCAGTCTTCTGGGCACGTTGCCAATTGACGACGATGCGGAGGAATATTATGACGCTTTTTAATTTTGTTGTTTTATTTTTCTCTTTAGTTAATATTTCTTGTAAATAATTTGTGTATATATTAAGTTAATTATTTGTTTATTTGATGTGCAATAAATAAATAATTGCATGTACATATATGTATTGTAATTTTAATAAAAATTACAATATTAAATAAATAATATTGTAATTTTTTCAAATACATAAATAAACAATAATTGCTTGTGCTACAATATTTTTGCTGACAATTTAAATATACTCGTAGTCATATCTGTGCGTAACTTTAACTGTGAAAGTTTGTCTGTTTAAATTGCTTTTATTTAAAAATAATTGTGTGTAATTGGTAATATATTATATAACTCTTCTAATTGAATAAACAAATAACAGTATTAATAAACTCAATATTGCTCAACAGTCATGTTTTTTAAGTAAACAATAATTATGTTATTAATTGGTAATTAAAATAACCATAAGAATCAAACAAGCTCTTAAGCTGAAAACTTATGAATTGATTTCTGCCCAATTTCTGGCAAGGCTCGTAAGGTTTCTGAGTCAGCAAACATTTTAGAATCTGTATGTGCCGACCTATATTGGTGATATTCATTCTTTATAATAATTTAGTGGCAGAAATTACCCATCCTTGCATAAAATCTGACGCTTGCTCGGCACTCTAAAGCTTGCGATTGTACTTTAAATTGAGAGTATTCCAGTTACATAAAAATGTAACCTCAATCCGCAAGTATTATCCTTACTCCGTATGAAGACAGACCAACAATATATTCTTTTCTTATAGAATATAGACATATTTATGATGCACTTACGACGGCCGCATAAAAACATTTTCTCAATTTCTTTTGCCATTTTTAAGGCAAAAGGATTTCCTTTATGTAAATAAGAAAGCTAGCTGATGTAGCTACCCAAAGAGCGTGTGTAATGTCGTCGTGACGCTTTACATTATTATTTCTAAGATGGGGTAGACACATAAAAATGGGGAACAGAGATAAGCGCCGTTAACAGTGTACATTACACGTCTATTAAAATTTAAATAGATGTACTTACATACAATGGATGAGGTAACAAGTGTTCCCGGCAATTAACTATTGTAATGTGAGCTCTTAGTTAAAGTAAATATGACATTTTATTATTACGTTTTGAAAATTCACAACGGTTGATGAAAAGTTGGTATAATGTAAAATCTGCGTCGTTGCCGGTACAGTAATGCATGCGTTTGCTGTGTATTAGATTGGAATTCCGGTTCAGGATAAAAAAAGTTATAGGATTTTTAGTCAAGAAGTTTTTAACGATAGCCTGGAGCTAGGAAGGCTATATTGCTTTTTCCCCTCGTGCCATGAAAAGCACGTAAAGCTGTTGGTCCTGCGCCTAATTTCTCTGCTGTCATGCTTCTAATTGGACTATGAGAGTAAAGCAATAGCGAGAGCACTTGTTTTTGCGCAAACACTTGTGCATGATAAATTAACTTTTGGGCATTGGAAAAAAAACGAAAAAAAGAGGCGAGTCTCTGGTAAAGTTGGTGATTTGGCTTTTCCGCCTAGAATTCTGGGTCCAGGACCTTATCATTTTATAGCTATTTAGTGCTATGCGTCCTTCGCAATAACAGGACATCAATCGCTCGCTGTGTTAAAGATATTGTAAATTGAATGAAACGTAAGAAATGAATAGCTAGGGATGTAAATCTCTGGAACCGTTCCGCTCCGATTGAAACGCAGGAACACTCTTCAATCAATTTAAACCAAGAGATCCGTGCCTCGCTAGGCGCGTCGCCTCATTCCTACCGTATCCAAAAAATTTACTAAGGCGCAGTGAGTGCCTTTGTTATTATGAGAAACTTTATAATTTTCTCTATTTTGATTATAACATACGCTAACGCTTAGAAGACAATATGCAATATGATATGTCTTTATAGGAGGTAACATATCCCGTGAGCGGACAGAGGTTGATTGATGATACGACATCAGTCTAGGTTCACTGACATGCCATTATATTCAGGCCCTATTGTGCCGGTATTGAAGGTAAACCCTTTTATTTTTGACAAGCTTTTGTGAGGATTACATAAGCAAATGAAATCGTGGATGGACTATAACTGCTATAAATAGCAGTTATATTCCATCCCCGAGTAGTAAACATGAAAAAAAACAACTTAAGAGTTAGCTGTTGTTTTTCTCATGTACACTGTATTCTCTGTTAATAATGATTGTATTCCTCAAGAGATAGCATTATTATTTTATATTATAATAGAAAAATTTCATACTTATATGGGTTTTATCGAACAGTTTCATAGGTCTGGAAGAAATTTAAAACTACATACAATTTTACAATCACTCCGAAAATAGCTAGTGTGAATTGGCAGTTTAGCACAGGTGTTAGTCAAAATTAACTAATTTTAAAATCAATTTCCATGAACATTTTTGTATATATTTCTCTCTGTAAGGTTACAGCAATAAACTGTAAAAATAGGTGGTTCTTCTCCCTAGCCTTTATTATTCCCAAGTCGTTTGGGGTCGGTTTTCTAGTCTAACCGGATTTGACTGGATTTCAGTTTTTACACGGAGTGACTGCCATCTGACCTCCGCAAACCGAAGGCTTAACCCAAGGCCTAAGAGCTTAATCTTTGGTTAATAATAACTTAAAATATAATTTTCTTTATTAACCACCTATTTTTAAACAACAAAACAAAAAAAAACAAAGCAGCATAATAGAAACAATGCAGAATAAATATATTTAAATGGACAATTAAGATATTCAATGTATCCATATCTGGACACAATGAAAACAGCATTGTGCCTGAAAGTTGGCGTCAGAACGACGAATAGTCGTAGTAAGTAATAATTGCTTTTACAAATTTATACAAAATTGCATACAAAATAACTATTATTTTAACTTTTGTAGGCAACAATGCTGCGTTCGTTACAAACTAATTTTATAGGTTATATTGAAGAGAAGAGTTCGTTATTATTTTCGAGAATTTTCACTGACGTATAGAAAGGAAGCAATAAAACAAGGGATTAACTTATTGCTTGATATTATTAATAAAATTGCATTGTATATGTTTTCCAACTTATACACTCTCTCGTTTTTACCTACCCTATGGTGTAGTAAAATGTATATTTTTAC
Source organism: Catocala sponsa (assembly GCA_963564715.1). Taxonomy (NCBI): domain Eukaryota; kingdom Metazoa; phylum Arthropoda; class Insecta; order Lepidoptera; family Erebidae; genus Catocala; species Catocala sponsa. Next base: position 17,110,109 of record OY751333.1, read on the forward strand.
GACATTTCGCTAGCAATGTTTTTAAAGTCCTACGTGGGCGGATCCACAGTTAGCTAAGAATTTTCTAAAAATATAACCTCCCGAAACTATGTCGAAACCGAAGTCATGTAAACATAAGCGCAAACTTATGCTTTTCAACACAATTTTGCTTAAAATATTCAAGTCAAAGTCAAAATCAAAAATCATTTATTTAGGTCACAAAGTAACATTTATGAACGTCAAAATATAATATAGGTTAGTAAGTTTACTAAGTTACTGAAGCTACATTTAGGTTAGTTCATAGGTTCAGGCAAAGCGCAGACCCTATGAGAAGAAACTTGCAAGAAACTCACGGTCACTGTTTTATTAGATGCGCTGCTCTTTATTCTTTATTTAATAAACTCATAATCATAATTCCTTCAACATACTTTTAAAATGGAATGAGAATAAATTAAGATAGAGAGATTTATCTAGACCAAAGCCTCTGCGTACCCCTTGAGGAAGCAGACATGAGTCCAACTCTATGTAAGCGAGTTAACAGACAAGATAGCCGCAAGATATTCAGCGTTTAGTACTTCCAATATCAGACAGACTACTCACATCCTATATTCAAAGTACATATAGTCAGCTAACACACGACTAAATACAGTGTGCGTTCTACGAAGAAATATGTCTTGGTTTAACAGAATGATTTTCTCGCAAGCTATTTAGATTTTGTGAACGGTTTAGCGCTCATTGGTGAGATATGTGCGAGACTAGGTGTTTGAAGTTTGGTACAATTGTACGTGTACTTTATTATTACTAATTAATACACTTTATAGAGTTAGAGATATATTTTAACGCCAATTAATATTACTTTGTGCACAAGGAACAAAATATTATGTCATCCACAAACATATACGCTGTCCGTAGCTAGGTATTTTTATTAAAGCCGCACGCCACAAGGGTTTTTTAGACGGGGAACGAAATGAAAAAGAGTATATTATAGAACTTTATGACAGCTAGGACTAACGGCTTTAATTGCTTACCGAGGGTCTTGGACGGGTATTTAATTCCGTCTTTCAGACTCCGTGCTGTGCCTGAAAGTAAAAAAAAATATCTTGAAAATACTTTACCTAATCTAATTAAACGTCGAATGAAGTATTTTTCAAGAGTCTAAGAAAATTTACTTAAAGAAAAGACTATTCACTTTATAATTAATTAATTCAGAAATGTTTGCTGGTTAATTTATTATATTATAATATTTATTTATTAACATTTCAAGTCTTGGAATGTCACACAGAATTAAAAACCTATTGTGTCTGGCCGCCGGTATGACGCTGCGGCTTAATAGGTTAATAGTCAACGCAAAAATAATCTTAAAACAGCCAAAACTATCTAGTACATAAAACCTTTGTTGCCTTTCTGCTAAAACCCAGGGGAATAAAACTCACTCTAGGAGTTAGTGCTCTGTAATAGAATTTGATTACACGAAAATATTACCTCACATAAGGCCAACATATTACACGTGTACAAAAGTAATCTACAGCAGCTCTGAGAATTACTCGAACAAATAAACATACTACTTGAAACTCTACGATAAAATAACAACCGCATTTAATGTGACTACGAATGAAAAGGTAGGTAAGAATCCAATACAAAAGTTTCCGAAGCAGTTTCGTCTCACATCTTTCATGTCCTCGACTCTGAGATAGCGAACGATCGACAAAACGATAGATTGCTCTCCTTCCCGTCTATTGATTTTCCGTAGGTAACGGGACTGTCTAATATTCAGAGATCTTTGTCCGATGAACCAGAAATTGTAAGGATTGACCGATATAATAGTCACCTTCAGTCTCTGGTTTTATTCACTGGACCTAATATTTCCGGTTCAAACAAATACTTTTGCTCTTGTGTTAGTTAATATTTTTGCTTTGATATTTACAAGCATTTAATTCTCCAAACCCTTATCCTGATCATAATAAATATACAATCAAAACGTGTTATGATGTACATTATATGAACGATGATGCCAAATTGATCAAAATGAGAGTCTATTTTCCTTCTCATTATTTCTAACGAGAAAGATAATAGATTAGAAGAGTTTATTATTCCTTTTCATTGCAAACATGACCTAATTATTTAAAGTCCCGGTTCTTTTGAGTAGGTCTATTAGTTGCGGCCTCGACCTCTAGTTTTAATTTCGGCCGCGACCGATCTTCACTGAATCTTAGGTAAGACATGTAAGCCATCGTCCCGGGATACTCTTTAGATAACGAGCGAAGTTCCGCCTAAAGATCTTGTAAATGTTCCTTCGCCGCAGCCAGAATTCGTAATTCAACTTCCGTTTTGCAAGGACCCATAAAAATAATGTTTTATACAAGACAGTGATAAGCTTTTGTCTTTGTTAAGTTGTTTATAGCTATAGAATTGGTGTTTTATTTAGAGATATCTGGCCTGGTTAGACTTTAATAGTCACTTAAATAGCGTCCAGATTGTTTATATAAGTTTACGATAAATAAAATTACGCAGTTTGTTAAAATAAAGCACATAATCCAAAACTTTACTTAAATTGTAATTGTTCGCGTTCACCTTATAATCTTAAATTATCATTATATCTTGAGCAAAAAGGACTGATAACAGACGTACATAAAATAGCTATCTGGTAATAACATCTGCAAAGATTACATGACTGCAACCATGCCTGATTAAAATTCTACCTACACACGTAGGAGAGCGCCAGTCCCCAAGTATATTAGCGAAGTCAACAACTCTCTAAGCGGGACTGCATTACGAGGATGTAAAGATCGTGACGTAATTGGCGGAATAAGGATTCAAACCAAAAACCGTATGGCTTTAGGTGTCCCTGCCCCAGGTACAAGAAAAAGGACGTACTTTTCAGCCATTAGCTGGTCACCGCTCACACTGACCCGCCAAAATACACCTACGAAGCTGCTTCAGTGACTCGTAAAACCTAATGTCTTTTAAAAGGTATTTTGGTCCGTATTTTTGGGCGATATGTGAATTTGATTGGAACTTTGTTAGAGTAAGGACTTTGTGGCAACTCGTGTCGATCGTTACAGAGGTGATTCTTTGCAGTGTAATCGCATGATAACAGAGAGTGTGGTGCGCTTGAATGCCTTTAGCATTTTATTTCAAGATTGTTGAAACTACAGAGAAATGAAATGAAAGGAATTTAGGTTTCAAATAACATTAATAGTGAATTAAACATTTAACAATTTGCCCTAACACTGTACACATTGTACAAATTTATAAAATCTACTTACAATAACTAAGTAAATTTCTTCATTATAACAAGATTATAAATTGTAAGGTTTGAAATATATATATAAACACTATTCTTGAGGACAAATTCTGGTCACAGTTGAGCGGCTCCTGTCTCTTTACGACGATACATTTATATCCATTTATTTGGTGAACATCCTTCGCTGTGAGCCACCAACGATCACGGAACGGATGGGTACGTTTCTATTACCTCTTAGATATTTCATTGACTTTTACAAATGCGGACGTCTCGTGTCATAGGGATCGAATCTTGGTGTAGACTGAATTGCGTCCATAACATTGAATTTGCTCCTTTGTTGGAATATATTATGGCACCCAACAAGCAATACGAGTTTTGGAAAACCTTTTTACTTTTATGCTTCTATTGCGCTTATTCTGTTTTATTATTTCTTAACAAATGCATAAATGTATTCTAAGCTCTGCACCTGAAAAATTAATAATGTGTCACTAAAGTTATTTTCACAAAAATCCTTACTAATATTACAAATTCGAAAGTAACTCTGTCTGTCTTTCTGTGTGTCTGTCTGTGTGTCTGTCTGTCTGTCTGTTACCATTTCACGGTTAAACCACTCAACCGATTTAGATGAAATTTGGTACAGATATAGTTCAAAACCTGGGAAAGGACATAGGCTATTATTTATTGATGTAGGTACCACACGGGCGGAGCAGCGCGCAAAAGCTAGTAATAAATAAGAACGACCTGTGTCTTACATCTACAGAGCCGTCTTAAATTGCGATAAATATATTAAAATAGCAAGTAATCCCAGCTGTGGTAGGCGGGCCCAGGTCGGCAGCAGTCGACCGCCGGGCTTACGACAAGGAAAGGGTCGACCTACCGAGCCGGAGGCGTGTTATCATGGTAATTATGATATCTCAAAAGAAACTCCCCACATTCAGTTGTAGTTTTTACGACTGTCCCAACTCTTTGAGATGACATTCGCAGATACGGGTTGGAGATTGCGTTTTTTATTGAAATTTCACGCATACGTTTCGTTTTAACAGATAAGCGACGCAATTTCGCACAGCGGCCACTCGATTAAACAGAAAGATAAAAACTCAGTGGAAAATAATATATCGTTGCGCTATGGGAAAATATTTAGTGTTGACGATCATTTTATCTTATTCAACGTTTTTTATAATTAATATTATAGCTACAGAAGAGTTTGAACCATACATATTTAATTTGAGAAACGCAAGTAGAATTTATAAAGATTTTATAAAAAGATATAACAGAACATTTTCAGGTTACAATGATTATTATCTGAGATATGTTAATTTCGTCAATACTTTAAGAACTATAAACACTATAAATAAACAGGCAGCTGTACAGCAGAAAGTTTTACCGAATAAATTTGCCGACTGGTCTGACGAGGAGAGGAGAAATTTATTGTTAAGAACTACAAAAAATAATCGCATTGATCCTGAATTGAAATCGTACTTAAACATAAACGATAAACGTGAGAGGTACGTAATATATACATATATAAGGATTTCTATAGTACATTATTCGTAGTTTTGTTCGTTAGCTAACTTCAAGTCTACATACATTTGGCTAGATTTATTCTTACAAACTAACTGCCATTGTAATTTGTATAGCACTATTATTGTTTTTAACCCTTGTGATATAAATGAGTACACGTTATAAGTGCAATGGATGGAAATCGCACTCACAATTATTCGATAGCAACGTAATATGATTGCATAACTTTTACGATATTGCATCTTAAATGAACTATCTCTAACATAATATATGGTAAGAGTCAAATAACGAAATTTTAGATTTGTTTTTATGGTTAGCGTAACTTTGCTATGGTTATACATACATACATGGATTCACGCCTGTTTCCCAGAGGGGTAGGCAGAGACAACGGATTTCTATTTGCTACGATCCTGACACACTTCTCTGCCTTCATTCACTTTCATCACATTCCTCATACATGCTATGGTTATAGCTCTGAATATATAAGTTTTCTTATTTCTAAACTATTTAAAAGATAAGGCACAACATTATACGCATTCAAATTCGAGGTACGGCTCAAATCAGGAGCAGCCTAGTTGGGGAAGAACTCCACTCGAGAAAATATTCCAGCAGAACAACAATGCATTGTGCAGTAAATAAGCACTTCAATGCGCTCTGTTGTCAGCAAAAGGATCATCATAAGGAAATCTTTGTTTCTTTGTGTCATGCGTTAGCCGTGGATTCGACTTTTGCTTGATCGGCTATACCTTGGCATCATATATAGATATAGGTTACTATAAGATATTAATATTTGATAAGAGGTATAAAGCCTGAGAGATGGTAAGCTTAACAGCTCAGACCACCACTCAGGCTTTATACCTCTATCCCTCTCTCTCTCTCTCTCTTTCCCTCTCTTAAGTAATATAAAGAAGTACTCGAGCAGCTACAATAATTAACATGTTTTTTTTTAGTCATTTTGAATTGGCGCTGCCTGGTACTGCTTCATATAAAAGAATAACAAGGCAAAAGCATGTTGGTCGAACATTAGGAGAAGGTATAGGTAGATATACAAGAAGAAGATATGCCGGCTAAAAATAATGTTATAAGTAAAGTAATTAAGATATCGTGATCAATAAATTAATTTTACGATGTATTTTATTGTTTACTGTCTGGTTTTGTACGTTTTCTTTAGTGTTAAGAAATTCTTTACTTGTTTTTGTAAGTAGTGCTATAGTTTAACGTCAACAAATCGCAGTTATCGATATTTTTTACACTTGTTTGTGCACACACATACATGTTATTGCTATATCTTATGTTCTTGTATAATCTACTAGATTGTGCCCGCTTCTTTGCTTGTATAAATGTATGTTAGACTAAACCTAACCTCACCCAGAAAAAAGTACTGGTACTAAAATGGGTGATAGGTACTCTATGTCCTTTCCTGTTCCCCTGAAATCGTGTATGTGAAATTTCATGATGATCGGTCGAGTAGTTAAGGCGTGAAAGCGTAAAAAACAAACAAACTTATATTCGCATTTACAATATTAGTTAGAATGAACATGAATAGTTAGGATAGTTTCTTTAATTTTTGTTTACATAGCATACTTTTTAAATTATTGCTAATATATATATAGGTTCCGTTATTTCATAATATTTCTACAGATGTGTTAAGTCTGTCAAATCGCCAATCCGAATCGCTAAATAGAAAATTTTGAAAAACAGAGCATGAGCGCTAATTGCAAACGGAGCATGAGCAGCAAAGTGACTTGAATAGTAACTAAGTAAGCAACCGAGACACTAAGACTGAAACAGAACTGCTCAATTTCTACGAAATCGTTTGGACTTCCGGCTAGATGAGTGTTCTCCCGAAGGGTTAAGCTAGTTTCGAACTTTATGTTTGTATTCAAGCGGGGAAGCTGTCATAAATATTGGAGCCGCTGCTTGTCTAACTCGGACGAACTACATCAAACTGTTTTGTTGACGCAAAAGTTAGGCAACCCAATATTCTGTGCCTCGTAAAGTGAGCGATTATGATTCTTCAAGTAATTGTTTACGATAATAGCCCCATGTTATTGCAGCCCTGCTTCAACAAAGTCATAATACTTCATGATTTCATTTTGATCAAACGATTGGGTCTACCCTTTGATTTTTATTTAGTTAATGGGGTTTAAAAATGTTCACGATCAAATAAATGCAAAGAACGGGCAACAGTATTTTTTAAAGCTATTTCTGAAGGTTCATTTTTTATTTTGAAACCTTTTCGCGATGTCGAATAAAATGTTTTTCATTTGCAGAATATTTTCCGTAAACACGAGAATTTAATAAAAAATTTATAACAAATACCTACTGTTATAAATGGCTCAGAATATTGGAAATATCTTAAAAGCGAATCATCTGAAACTTCTAAAGCATTCTTTTGTTCTATTGGAAATGGAGAACCATTATCCGTGTACGATAGCATTTCTCAGGAATGTCTTTATGCATAACTGACACCAAAGTCAAAGCTATGTCAAAATTGCTTTATTTGTACACGACTTTTTCAACAATTTCATATACATAATTATATTAGTCATAAGTACCCCTTTCTAATAACTATGATTAATAATAATCATCATCATATTATCTATTAGGTGGGTAGTCAATTCTTTGAAAGAACTAAAGAACTAAAAAATAAAGTTACTGAGAGTACTCTCTGTAACTTTATTTTTTAGTTCTTTATTATTAGCCGGCTACAGTTAGAACAGACAAGTATTGTTTTGGGTTGCTTTTGTGCGTTTATAAGATTCTCTATTATGTGGGATAGGATATGAAGCGTCTCATCTATTAAGTAATATCACATTTGCAGTCCAAGATGGAATTATGATTTAATTATCATGGCAGCTGGTTGTAATCATTTTGGTCACTAATTTAGGTCCGACCTTATCACCAACGATGCCTGTGGGCAAAATATTTTGCACAAGCCTCTGTTTACCAAGCGAAATGTAGTTATACAGCAGCAAACTAAAATGCTCTCCACGAGGCACAATAATAATAATAGCTTACCTGAACCCAGCATTCACTTTACTAAACGCACTAGAATGTTTAGTGCTCATGGCAAAATGTAAAGTTTGGGTCCTCATATCTCTGCCGAACGACCAAGGCATGGAATTCTCTGCCAAGGCACGTGTTTCCTTCTTCCTTCAATCCTGGGTTCTTTAAGCGGGGCGTGAAAAAGCATCTTCTCAGGCCGTCAAAGTAGAGACCTCAACATCGCCTCGGCTACTGTGGGGGCGATGTGGAGGCCACTGCTCTTAGACCACACGACTGCTTACCATCAGGTGGAGTGTGGTCATTTTGACAAGCAAAATAAAAAAAAAAAAAAGCTGGTCTTCCAATAAGTTTTTAGTTCTGTTTTTCTCGAATGAATAAATACTTTAATTTACATACAAGAGTAACAACTCTATTTTATTCAAATGTAACAATTTACTGCCTATATACCTGTGTGTAACTACCGATCGTCGGCTTGAGTTTTGAATGGGCACAATGTTATTGGTATTTATTGTATTGGAACACTTATTAGGAGAACATCGTTGAGGAAATTGTAACTTATAGACGACTAGCTTTTGCGCGCGGCTCCGCCCGCGTGGTACCTCCATCAATAAAATGTAGCCTATGTCCTTCCCCAGGTTTTAAACTATATCTGTACCAAATTTCATCTAAAGCGGTTGAGTGGTTTAGCCGTGAAAAGGTAACAGACAGACAGACAGATAGACAGACAGAGTTACTTTCGAATTTATAATATTAGTAAGGAGTAAGGATTAGTAAGGATAACAAGATTGCCTATGGGTTATAGTAGATTCCAAGAATAATTCATTTGAACTAAAGGCAACACTAACAATCAATTAATGGCTTCAAATGAATAAATTCACTAAATCAATATCGATTATTTAGAGAGGACTGACTTTTTATATCGATTGTTTATGACAGGCGAGTAAATCATGCGAAGCAAGTTCAAAGTTACATTTTCCTCAGGGAAGGTGTAACGTTTTTTGTCACAATTGGCGTACACGCTTGCACTTATTTCCCACTACGGAAAAGTGTAACGACGTGTCATCCCATAAATCTCTGTGAAGGATAGTTTAAAACCATAGTGACGCGTGACGCGTTCAGATTACCACAATCGCTTGACAATATGCTGTTTCATGCTGTTAATAAAGATAAAATTCTTATAATGTAGGTAATTTAATTTTAACTGAATAATATTTCTATTTGTCTAAGGTTGTACTGCGCGATTAGTATATTATTATGTGGTTAGTTGTTGTGCGAACAGCCGCGAAGGGATTTAACCAAAAAATAAATTTGTCTTTATAATTTTACCAGAAAACGTTCAAATAAGTTAATAACTTCCATGTGGTTCGATAGCCGCTCAGTAACTGTCAGTGACTACGTGACTTTTTTTTCGGGAGAAGACAAAAGCAGCCATTCTATGCATTTTTCACAGAAATAGATTTTATGCGAGGAAAAATTACAAATTTCTACAGCGATGGAGAGGCTGTCACGCGCCGTCGCGGTGGCTCGAGGAATAGTCGATAGTTGATTGCTTACTTTATTTTCATGTGCATGTTCGGTAGTCATAGACATTTGCTTAGCGTGAAAATCCTTTAAAATACTTTTGAATTTCGATTTATAATAAAATCATGATAGACGAGCTATAACCATGCCCTTAAATAGGCTTCTTAAGCCGACACTGCGATGTGCTGACAAGCAAGGAACCAGTAAATTTATTTAAAATTAATTGCTTGATTTATTTTTAAAGTTCGGCATATTGCGAGTATTCTTCATAGTATTGTAGGCGATATGGTCACCTGGTACCTATAATTCGACCGTATACATGCTTGCTGTATTACGTTTATTTGAATAATAATGATGACTATATAAACAAGGCAAAAAAACAAGACATGAAATTGGACGTTATTTTCGTTAGGTCGAATCTTTACCGTAGTATTGCCATTGACAAGGCAAGTTTAAATCTTTGGCGTAGCACCATGAATAGTTTACTTGGTAAAGCAACGACACCATTTTTAAGGTGACTGGTTGTAGTCCTGTTTAATGAATTGGCATTTACCTCATTTATAATTTACATTCTATTTTAGCTCGAAAAAGTAACATATAAAATAATAAAGACGACTATTGTGTCTAAAATACCTATTATATAATATTCTCTTTTATCCACATACACTACTTTGATTCTTTAGAATATACTGACATTGTGTAAACAATGTGGTCGAGAGAGTGAGTTTACATTTGAAGCCACGCAGGACGGGCTCGCTCGTCTTAAATTTCTAGAATAATCAAACTGAATCGAAACAATCCCAGGCGTTTGTAATACTTAGTAAAAACAAGATTAGTTTGAATAGCTGAAAACAGATTATTTCAATACCTCTGCAGTAATCCGATGAACAAACTTTCTACAATCTCACGTATAAAAATGGAAGTTTAAATAGTTGTGGCAGATGTGAAATTCATCAATGGTGGATTTGCTTTTCTTGTTCTTTTTTACAACTTTGGAAACAAGCGTGCAGCCCGCTAGACGATTACCGCGATACGTGAGCGTTGCTGAACCCGGAAAAGGAATTAAAGATTAATGGGTGAGATAGGTATGTAACCCTTGGGTATTCTTACTTACGGAACAACATGCAGTAGCAATGTTATTACACTTAGGCTGGCTTCCTTTTTGATTCATCCTCAAGCGACAATACTTTAATAGGTATGGTATCGGAGATGCGATCAAGAGGTCGTGGTTTAAATCCCGTTACTGAAGTGAACCCACCTCTAACAAGCACTTAGGTAAGCTGAGCCCGTAAGAAGAATACTTGTAACTTGTAACCTAAATTGCTAGTAATAGGTACACATTACGAAAAGAATAAGTTGGCACCAACGGGAAGAGCCACTCAGAAAATATTATCTCCTGGATGATCCTAATGGAAATGTATCGGCATCTCCAGTCATACATGGAGAAACACGGATAGGGAAGTATTGATATCGGTGGCAGACAAGCCAGCGGCCCACCTTATAGGTGATAAAACCCACTGAGGGACATGGCATGGAAACAAAGCAAACCGTTGCTACTAGGTGGCAAAGAGGCAGTACCTGATAGTATCGCTACCATAGCTGATGTACGCGTTTTAATTCTTGCGTTGGCTACTCAGTATTCATAAAATTACTGTACCTTCTACAAATGTAAATATATTATCATGTTTTATAAATATATTAATAATTTATTTATCTATGTATAACAATATATCACTATGACGAGGCAGTGTCTTTAGATAGGGGAAGTTTTATAATCGATCCCAATCATATGTTTAGTTTTAGTTTCTGAATGCAAAACAATAGCATATTTATAATGTTTTCCTATCTGTATGTTTGTACTTGTATCGAATAAAACCATTAAATAGATTTCGATGTGGCATTACCATTTATAAGATTGCAATTCAACGTAAAATCTAAACGTTCCGTTCTGCGTAAATGAAATCGTAGGTGAACCGAAGTTCACACGGATGAGGGGCAATTGCTGGTCAAATCTAAATTAGTATTTGGGCTATATAGCTGTGATTGATAAAATAACTGTACCCAAAATTTCTTTTTACTTGGCAAAACAAAAGAGGTAAGTCGTTGCAAATGAAAAGAGGTAAGTCCCCCGGCCATGATGGTCTCAGCATCGAGCATCTGAGATACGCTGGAGTGCACCTTCCTCGATGGTTCGCTATGATATTTAATTTGTGTATTAGTCATTGTTACCTACCTACCCATCTGATGTACACAATGGTAGTGCCTATTGTGAAAAATAAAACTGGAGATGCCTCTGACATTTCCAATTACAGGCCCATATCTTTGGCAACTGTCATAGCTAAGGTGTTGGACAGTTTGCTTGATAAGCAACTAGCTAAACATATTGAGTTGCACGACGCCCAATTTGGTTTCAGGCCTGGCCTGTCCACTGAGAGCGCTATCTTGTGTCTCAAGCAGACTGTTCAATATTACACAGATAGGAAAACGCCAGTATTTGCATGTTTTTTGGATTTGTCGAAGGCATTCGATCTTGTAAATTATGATGTATTATGGCAGAAACTAGAACGTGAAACTACTTTACCGCCTGAAATCACATCAATATTCAAGTATTGGTACAGTGGTCAGCGGAATAGTGTGAAGTGGCTAAGCTCGTTTTCTAATGAGTACAGGTTGGACTGTGGGGTAAGACAGGGTGGGTTGAGCTCGCCGCGGTTGTTCAATCTTTATATGAACCAGCTGATCGTTGAGCTTAGCAACACTAACGTCGGATGTCATATTGATGGGGTCTGTATTAATAACATTAGTTATGCAGATGATATGGTGTTGCTGAGCCCATCGATTAGTGCTCTGAGGCGACTGCTTTCGATATGTGAGTCTTATGCGGTGACTCATGGGCTGAAGTATAACGTCAAGATGAGTGAACTAATGGTTTTTAAATCACGGAATAAGACCTATCCTAATATACCTAATGTATCACTATTCGGGACGCCTCTGTGTAGGGTGTACAGGTTTAAATACTTGGGCCACTGGGTCACCGAAGACTTAAAGGATAATCTTGATATAGACAGGGAACGAAGGTCGCTGGCTGTCCGTTGTAACATGCTGGCCCGCAGGTTTGCAAAATGTACAAATGCAGTAAAGCTGACTTTATTCAAAGCATACTGTCAGACATTTTATACATGCAGCCTCTGGGTTAGTTATAGTCAGCGGGCATACAGCGATCTACGTGTCCAGTACAATAACACAATCAGGTTGCTATTGGGGTTGCCGTGGAGGTGCAGTGCATCAGGGATGTTTGCAGAGACATATACTGACGGCTTCGCCGCTATCATGAGAAAAAGGTGCGCCTCCTTGATGGCGCGCCTCCGCGGCAGCACCAACTCCATCCTGAGTGTGTTCGCGGATCGGTGGGAGACTCCGATGGTGAGAAGATGGATGCAGCTACATGCTGTGATTTTGACAATTATTGCCTGCTCTGTGCGTCGGAGAGCACATTAAGTATGGTCCCGGCTGCCATAAACATCTATGGCAGTTTATTTGGAAATCAGTGCCCTCTAATATCCTCACACTAGTCTAGCCTTAGGGTATCGTTAGCCTTCGGGTTGCGAAGGTCAGATGGCAGTCGCTCTGTGTAAAAATTGATATCCAGTCAAATCTGGTTAGAGTAGAAAACTGACCCCAAGTGACTTGGGAATAATAAAGGCTAGGGAGAAGAAGATTATATAAAAATCTCGTGTCACGGTGTTTGTGGACGCACTCCTCCGAAACGCCTCGACCGATTTTTATAAAAATGTTATGTATATTTGGTAGGTATTAGAATAGATCGTAAAATATATTTCATAGTGACACCCTAGTCACTATCGAATGAATTTATATTGCAAAACAATGTTTGCCGGATATATATCTATCTACTATAAAATAAAACAAATTTGTATCACACGTAAAAAATAATTCAGCTAAATATGTAAAGCAATACAGTGTGAAACAAGTACACGCATACAAAATTAAGTATTGTTTGATGCTATTAATTGATGTTGAATTCAATTATTCGACATAATTATGATTAATTTGGGCACATTACAGTTCCCAGAAATATAATGTTATTTGCTTTGTATGAATAGCTTATGACTTATGACATTCATAATGGTCGAAATCAATCCGGTTTATGATATTGCCATATTCAATTTTAATATTGAAATTGATTTTGTTTGTTCGCAGTTGTAGGATAGTATTTTTCACTAGGCAAATTTTGTAAATGATTAGTATATCTTAAAAATTTATGAAAGATGGCCACGGCTTGGAAACGGATGTAACTTTTTAAATAGTTTACGTTAATGTGTGGTAATCCTAAGATATATTTGGTAACGTTCAAATAATTAAAATTCTGTTATTTCTTACATATGTATGTTTTCACCTAGATGTATACTGGCCCGTGGTCACCTTGGTAAAAACATTTAATCTTTACTGTTATAACAGGTTCTTTCGTCGGTTATTGTTATACATAATAATAATAATTCGTAAGTTGTTTTATGTTCATCCCTAAATTATACATTTTGTTTGAGTATTATATGAAGTTAATTAAAGTAAATAAATAAAGCCCAAATGTTCTGAGAAGTGATATTCCTAACCATTAGCTGACATTACCACAAAGTAACACTTGCTCGTCTCGGGTACAATCCTTACTATTAGACGTTGCTCAAATATTTTTAGTTTAACCCCTGAATCCACAAGCAAACTATAATTCATTTATAACTAATTAAACAAAATTTTAATAAAATTACAATACAGTAAACACCACAAAAGCATATAGCTCGCAAAATAATAATAATTGAATAAATTAATTTAATACCGCGAGAACATTTCCCAATAATCTCGCGTTGAACCATGAAACGCTTTTAAGCGCAATTTGGACTCAATTCATTTGCAACGAGTGTTCAGTAAAGTTCAATGTTGTATGAATGAATGCGCCGACATGAGTGTATAAAGAGGTATGGTGGTTCACAAAGAGGTATTTCTCCGGTCCACATTAGCGGCGGTTCGCAGAAGCTTCGTATAAATGTGGGCAATTTGCGAGAACGTTTATCACCTAAAGAAAAGTTCTGGCGACGTCTGTAACTGCCGTAATTCCACGCCGAAATTCGAGGGTTAATCACGTTGGCCATACATCAACGCTTAATTTAATACGTGCAACTGTGTTTGGGATTTAGTTCACACCCGTCCGTCTGTTATTGTTCCCCGTGTTTTTATACCCGTCAGATATTATTTCGAGACGCCCATTGTTCGTGATAAATTATAGCCCCTACGTTTAAGTTTATAGTACAACGGATACTACTCATAGTATTATTCAAAATTACTTAAAATTGTCGTTGATAAATAGAAGATACACTTGTACATGATTAATACAAACCATTTTGTTGATTACCCATACAAGCTATAAAATTAAAATGCCTGTTTTTCTAAAGATATTTGGCATAATAATATTCCTTTCTTAGAATTAAAAGTCGCACACGTTTAGGCAAAGGTTTATCACTCAAGTTACTATCTACAGAGGAATGTTCCAGCCAACTAGTGCTGCGACCGCGGCTATAGACAGAAAATCCAATAACGCACTGTTGATTCGGCAGTTGAAACGTAAACCTAAAGAACGGTAGCTACCTAGGTATGTAATCACGCTGTTTCTTCTAAGCCAACGAAATGAATATACTAGAATTACTTCCCTTGAAGCGGGAGATCAAAAAATCACTAAACAGGAACATATAACACCCAAACTAGGCATAACTATTTGTGAATAACGTAATGTTGAATCACTTATAGTATACTAGATGTTCCCGCGGTTTCATCCGCGTTTATCGTTACTGCGCCGCCCCCGTGGGTCGTAGCGTGATGTTATATAGCCTATAGCCTTCCTCGATAAATGGGCTATCTAACACTGAAAGAATTTTTCAAATCGGACCAGTAGTTCCTGAGATTAGCGCGTTCAAGTAAACAAACAAACAAACAAACAAACAAACTCTTCAGCTTTATAATATTAGTATAGATACCGGTCATTGTATCCGTAACCAAAAGATTATAACTACTACATAGATCAATAAAACAGTCTTTACTTTCGGCATCAAAACACATTACATTTTATTTCAACATTGTCTAAGTACGATATAAGAACGAATTCTAGTCTAAGCCAAAGTTGACGAAGTTTAAATTACAGAAACAAAGTGACTAAGTTGTTTAGCCTGTTCTGTGTTGCGGCTAGTAGGGTAAACTGTCCTACTTCACTAAGGAGTTTGAAAGGTGATTAAACAAGAAGCATCAACATGTTCGCTGGGTAACCAGTCGTACATAACTCGTTTTTATAGTTACGGATACTCACTTAAGATCAAGGCAATTGAGGAAATTGGACATTTAGTTAATTCTCAGTTAACATTGAAGTAAGTAGGCTTAATAGTAATGCAATAGATCTTTCATACCACAGGATAATATGCACAAGTTGAGACCCTTGCACGGCTTACATGAATCGTCTAAACGACCGGTGCAAGCCACCCGCGCAAGTAATCTTGATAATTAACATTTTGTATGTTGACCGCATCGTAGCTTGCATATGTAACCCGGACTTGTTGTACAAGCACCATAATCACTCCACACACTTGCATCTCTCGCACATAGCCTTAACTCGCATTCATCGTTAGGCGTGTGTGCGCAAGGCTTATCATGTCTGTTCAACTTTAAAAGGTAAACAAACCCTTGTGGTTAGTATCACACAATTCCCTTGTTTATTTACTCACATATCTAGTGGATATGCCGTGATTTGTAAGGACATGATTGATGAAATAAAATATATTTCTAAGAAGGATGCGATACCTAATGCTATGCAGTTGCAAAGCTCTTCTTGCAATATTGCAAAGTTCTATAACATTACAGTGATATCACCTTCATATTATTTTTTTATATGGACTTCTGGGTTTTGATTCGCTAAATAATGATAGACCACACATGTAATCCAGGGTAACAAACTATTGAACTATATTGCAGCTTTTGATTCCTATTAGTATATTGCGCTAATTTCACCCGACACCAGGATCTCCTAATCTTTGTATTCAGTGGTAGCCCAATAAATAAAACATTCTACTTGCGACGGAGAGGTACGACTACACATTGCCCTACCGATGTTGACCGGGCTCGCGTCGGTAGTGCATTGGCTAACACAACAACCCGCTAGATAAGCTAGAGTGCCTATGTAGAGTGCCTTACAGTGGAATTCTAGCATAGCTGGAGTCTTAACAAGTACTTTAGCAATTTCCTACATAAATAACTAATAATCTTAATCCTATCCTAACTAATATTATAAAAGCGAAAATGAGTTTGTTTGTTTGTTTGTTTGTCACCTTTTCACGCCTAAATCACAGAACCGATCATCCTGAAATTTTGCATATACGTTGTCAGGTGTACAGAAACGGACAGAGGCTACCTTCCATCCCGAAAAAAATTACTGTTCCCGAGGAAAACAATAATAACGTTCTTATGAGAATAGATGGCGCCACGTGTCTTTCGAATCATGATTGAATTATATTATTATTTATATTATTACAAGCAGAGTACAACCCGAATTGATTGTCAAATTCTAAATTAACGCGAGCGAAGCCGGAGGCAAAAGCTAGTCTTAAAATATAAAAAGAAGCAAATCGTTACAAATGGATGTAAATATACACTTGCCTCACCTGAGGTATAGAAAAAATGACATATAGGTAGTTGATTTGGAATTCCCCCTAACAGTTGTAGAACCAGTTTCTAAAGGACTTATTATTGTAGTATAATTATAGATATCTATACATACAATAGCTGCACTGTAGTATACATATATTATTGTCGCCGCAAGTCAAGCAAGGTCATCCAGCCTAGTCGTTATAAGAATATAAAGTCAATATAATAATTATGAGTAAAAACGTGGTGGACGAAAAATGAATACGTATCTAATTATTATGAGAGGTAGCGCAATGCAAGATCCGCTTAGACCCGAGGCACACTAACTGGGGTGTACCACTAACCACGCAACAGCCCACAGACATATACTTAAATAATCTTGGAGCGCGTTCCTGAAGATTTTAAAGCTCTTTAAATAGATGCGATGTTGTCGCAACTTGTTATCTTTGAACCTCCCGCTGTTTGCACAGCGACGACTTTGACAAGTTCGGCAGTACATAAGTGATTGCCTGTTGCAATAGCTCAAGGATTTGGCATCACTGCCATTAGCAGGCGGGCTGCATTCATGTTTGTAAGGTATGAAGAAGAAATAAACAGAGTAGAAGTATTCAACACGCAAATACCAAAACGTACAGAACCAAAACTCATCAAGAAAACTAATCAGATATTAATACACATAGGATTAATTAACTCTAACTACATTTTAACTAGTTACAATATATTCAGAAGGAAGTTCTCAAATATTATTACTTATTAATTGCGTTAGAGAAGTTCCTTTGAGTTTAATTACGGGTGAATAAACATTAATAATAGGAAACGGATTTATAGTGGAATCAGACTAACTCAGATATTAACAAGCGGTAATTTCTAATATCTAAAGGGACTTGAAATGTTTGCTTACTAGTTATAAATTCAAAACCAATTTAAGATTTTAAGAAGGCTGTTGTAGCTATTAGCAGAATTATGAGCTGTTTAATCATATCACATATTTTTTCCTATTCGAATTCGAAACGGCAGGACAATAAGTGTAAGTACACAGTAATAAAAATGTATTTACTAATCCTAACTAATATTATAAATGCGAATGTGAGTTTGTTTGTAACGCTTTCACGCCGTAACTACTTGACTGATTATCATGTAATTTCGTATACACCTTGTCAGGGGTACATGAAAGGGTACCTTTTATCCAGCAAAAAAAGCACTATTCCGGATAGATAGAAATTTATTGACAAAATTTACATTAACGCGAGCGAAGTCACGGGCAAAACCTCTGCATTGCCCAAACGTTGACTGTTAGCTTTTGCGTTACTGCGGCTATATATTTGCCATACCACCTTGTGCATGAAGTGAAGTGAAGTGTAGAATACGTTAGGCGTCAGAGGTAAAGTTATTATATTCATATATATTCTATCACATACACACAACACCATCTAGCCCGAACTAAGCAGAGCTTGTACTAGAGGTACTAGACAATGGATAAACATACATAATATATACTTTCTTTTTGTAAATATATACATATTATACATATAAACAACCAGACCAAAACAAACATCCATGTTCTTGCACACAAAATGTTTGACTTGTGCGGGAATCGAATCTAAAAGTTAGTAAAGGTTTATTAAATATTTTAGCCGCAAAAATAATATAGCGTGTACAATATCCACTATACAGTCTTTAAACACAACCACAATTTTACGTTCTTAAATTTTAAAACAAAGTACATGATTTTTTATAACGCGCCGACTTTAATAGCCAGTTGCCTGGCAGTTTTCTTAAATATAATAAGAAGTAGGTACTACTCCTTATAATATTAAATGAAGAAAACAGTCTTCCTTATAATAATTAGGAAAACTTGTGAAAATGTACTGTATTGTGGAGTCGCAACGATATCCCTCACATGGTATTAAAAATTCGAAAGTTCAAAGAGGATAACTAAATGAGTCTTTGTTTTTAATAAGTTATATTATAGTTTCCGTTACCGCGTCGGGCAAAGTGTTATTGGGTTTTTCAGTAAGGACATAGTAGTAGTTTTAGTAGCCGTACGAAGTTTAAACCTATACTCGGTACACCTATAGACGGCAATAGGTACCTACATCTCGCAAAACGGGAAAACTAAAACTACACTTGGTGAAATTTGCGTATAATACACTACTGTTGAAAGATTACGTATGTTTGTCTGCCTTAGTATTATTATTCCAATGAGAAGTTCTCAATTGCTTAGGAGTATAATATTTTATTTGTTAACCACTCAAGACAAGATAATATCTCATAATCTATTTATACATCATAGCTTCACAATATTTTCCAGGCTTGAAATATTAGCTCCATTTAGTGTATGAGGCCTAAATCGATAGTGGAAATTCTATCGCTTCAGAAAGAACTGCCTGACATTTCGCCAAAGTAGCGTTTATCTCAACGTTGCTAGAAAATTTACCATATTTCCTCTGGAAAATCAATTTACGCCGATAAAGCGTTAGCTGTAAGCTCCTGTCAGCTCATCTGTGAAAAAAGTCACGTATTATGTACGTTGAACGGTTTCTAAAAGAATAATAGCCCCATAAGATAGGTGATCACGATCACACGTCCTACATTAAATGTAAACACATCTCGACTGACATAGCCAGGTAAAAACACCGCAATACCTGTCCAATCGTTAACCGAAACGTTTTCATCATCTCGTTAATTTGTTGAGATCAAAAAATTTTGATTACCAAAGGGATTTCGATTACGGTTGGACATTCTCAATCATAGGCCCGATTTTGTTAAACTCAATAATTATGATGACGTCACCCGTTACGCTTCCCTTTCTAAGCTGATCTGATGGTGGTCTTTCATTTGCGTTATAAAATTCAGAGATTTATGTTACGCTATTTGGCAATACATTTTTGGGCGTCGAATCGTTTTGAGGCGGATACTCGTGCAGCAATATTTCAGACATAAATCATCCGAGGTTTGAGTTTGATGGCATTTGAAAGCAACGTAAACATATGAAATCAGTCGTACACGAGTTATTTCGATCGAAAAATGTGAGTCAATACGAACGTGAACATTACGATGTAAGAGAAAACATTGATACAAACTTTGGTTTGCGTCTACAAGTTGTTTGTTCTGATTAGTCGACTATTAGTTGTGACATCGCCTACATGACGTGTTCATCGAAGAACTTTTGTAGGTTTTATTGACACTTATCTCTTGTAATTCAGCTTTTATTGTTGGCATAATAAAGTAAAATCGGATTCTGTTTTACTACGTAGAAAACTACATCATTACTTTTACCCATAATAATGTATTGGAAAAGCTGGAGTTAAATTACATGGAGGCGACAGTATGTTATTTATTGACTGCAACTCAAGTGTAATATAATTATAACTGTCTGCTTCTAACGTGACCTAGTTTTATGGAATATTGGTAATTTCCCCCTGTGTGTAAGAGCCCATTAATACATATATCTATGTATGTTCGCCTACAACTCTAAAGCTTAAACTTGATTCTATTGCGGTTTGCACTTAGTATGGGATACCCTCTAGCTAAATGGACTGCTGACTTTAAGGAGGTTGCGGGGTAGATTGCATGCGGTAGGGTTTATTGAAAGGTTCTCAAGGGCTAATAATTAATAAGTAGATTAATTTGTCCTTCCTTAGAACTGCTTTGATATTTTATTGATGTGCAAAATTCTATGTAACTTTAGGTATAAAGTTGGCTTACGATATCTGAAAGAAGACAACTTACAATTAATAATATATTTCGATTCTAAGCCAGGGTCCACTAGAATATGGGATTAAATATAATGATCATCAAAAATATTAATTGGTCAGCAAATATTGCTCAGCATAACGAGCATCTATACGCCTTAAATCACTGCATTCCGTCTAGGAAGTGTTAGGTTCCTTTTTTTAAATCCACCCAAAAATAGGAGCCCCGCAAAGCGGGGCTCCGTCGACTTAGTTTGATCTCTTTAAAGTTTGCTGGCCATGAGTTGCTGATCAATTAGTTATTTCTGCTCACAGATTATATTTTTCTGCTTACAAAAATACCAATACTTTGCATATCATTTAAATAACACCCCTAGAATATTATGTATAAATAATTATCTTTGAACTTTTTTGTATTATGAATGACATTAGCTTTATTATATAGCATTCGGGAGTGGACTGGAGTTGCCAGTGTTGCCCAACTATTTCGTCTCGCGAGGGATCGGAAGAAATATGCGGAGCTGATTGCCAACCTTCGCTAGTCGGAGAGGCACTTAAAGAAGAAGAAGCTTTATTGTAAAAAAAAACCTCTCAAATAAAAAAGAACTCAGCTTGTGATATTTTGTGCCATTTCAGGCAGAATTATGCTTGATTTTATCTATCGTATTATCTTTTACACTATTTTATTTAGGTATCGTATATGAACAGAATTTAGTAACTAGCTATTACATGAGATAACAGAAAATACCATAATATATATTATATTAATAACCTGCACCTGAGATAACCCCTGTATTGGGAGACAGTTTAATCGGTATTTTTCCTCAGAAGCACGAGTTAAAGGTACAACCATCGGATTCGAAAATTCGTATGTAGGTATGTGTACGACTAAACAATATTGCAACAATTGTTCTGGGATTGCAACTATATTTGTTTTAAAAATAAACAGACATTAGGGCGAAGATAATATATATATATTATCTTCGCAAGTACTATAATAGCAACTATTTAACAAATTCCCTTTAATAGGTATAACGTTGGGAAAATTTTAATCGATTCGCATTTGAGGATACGGAGAGATTACCGAGGGGTCTAACACATTTAAAGTTCAGCCCCTGAATATTATATTAGATCAAAGGGCCGAAATTAAATTTGTGCCCTCACTATTGATAGCATAGGACTTCCCTATGAATATAATGTATGCATAAATTTGATTATGCCAATACCACAATGTGTGCACAGGTTTGTAATACATATCAGTTTATGGTCTATTTTTATGGTACTGGTGTACGAGAATAATTATAAATAGATTCCTTATAAGAAAATATTTTTTGTTACCATTATTAGTTATTCTTAATACCTCACTGGTCACATTATCTCCCTATCTTCAGGACCCGAGTAGATAGGGTTTCGGGGGGAGAAGTACGGGTCTCTCCTTTTGGACCAGGGTACTGCGGAGTCAGGAAGCCCACTGCGCCTCGAAAGGTGTGTTTTATCGACCGCTGATTGGAGTGCGCGGTGCCTGACATTGGTGTTGGACTCGTAGGGGTTATCTGCTTAGCCGCTGACAATGTTTGTTGCTCGGCAAGCACGTGGCGTTCGAGCGTCGAACTCATGCGCGGCTAGTGCGATCCAGTCGGTGGCGCGTGGCACGGAGTTGTCTTTAGCAAAGTTTCGCTGCCACAACGCATCTCGGGTGCTTGCCTGCTGAGCAAGTAAGAGTCATAGCTAGAGTGACTCGGGCCACACCCGGCTTGTAGGCCTATTTGGGTAGGCGTATGGATGTACGCCGGGAAGTGAGCGTGCCTTATACAGCTCCGATACCATACTGGAGATATGGGAGGCTGCTTCTCCGTCGGGTTCAGCGAAGTTTTCGTTAGTAACTTCCAGAGTGGCGAGTGGTGAGCGGCTTTATTGCTCCGGTACCTATCTGGAGAATAGGTAGTATCACTTGGGCACGAGGTAGCTCACTTACGAAAAGTGGATCTCTGAGGTTAGGATGGAGAGTCGAGATTTGGGGACAAGACCTGTCTATAACTGGTCCCGGAAAGTGCTCTCGGTCACTGGAAGATACAGCGACTCCCATTATTATAACCTAACGGTTGGTGTAGGGGGACGCTATATCATAAACTGGACTAGTCGTAGAGAGAGGGGGTGGTTGAATAATTAAGTTCTAGTATATAATAGTCACATAATTGTAATTATTTATTTAATATTATATTAAGTTTTACTTTTCGAATTGAATTATTTGTAAATGTTCAATCATTGACACAATTTTATAAAATACACAATTTTAGTATTTTAATGAATGAATTATAATAACTTTTGGATTTAGTAACCGCGATATTGTGTA
Organism: Catocala sponsa; assembly: GCA_963564715.1. Classification (NCBI taxonomy): domain Eukaryota; kingdom Metazoa; phylum Arthropoda; class Insecta; order Lepidoptera; family Erebidae; genus Catocala; species Catocala sponsa. The sequence goes on from OY751333.1 coordinate 17,133,126, forward strand.
TTAAACATAATTAGACCAATACATTTTCACACTCTTTACTCCAGCATATAGATTTTCTATAAGAGTAAAACAACTAACGTTTAGTGAACTATGATTAAAAGAGGTATAAGCGCACTAGTGTTCTGTAAACTTTTGTAACCTATAAATCTAATAAGACAACAAAAAGCTTAAGGTCACATAGTATCGATTGCGTTGATAAAGCCTTGTTTATCACATAACAAGTAAGCAAGTGAATCAGTCAACGTAAATCCTTAAATTTACGGCTACTGTTTACGTACGAAAATCCCACTGACTTGGAGACATTTTACACAAACCTTTCTTATTAGAGTTTAGCTTACATACTATACTAAGTAAGACTATGAATGCGAATGTGAGTTTGTTTCTTTGTTGTTACGCTGTCACGTCTTAACTACTACTCGACCGAACATCATGAAATTTTGCATACACTTTGTCAGGGGTACATAGATGGTGAGAAGGAACACCGTGGTAGGTTTAGTCGGTATTACCGGGATATCTCCATCTTTTCCCGGGTGAGTCCGACATAACCCCTCCGCCCGCCCCCGCGGAGGGGTATGCCCCAAAGCATTCCCGCCACGTTAAAAGAAAAAAAGGAGACAAACAGAAAAGGACATACTTGTACCATCATCCAGAAAAATACCCGGTTGTGTGTTCCCAAGGCACAGAACATTTACACAACTTATATCTACGCTAGCGAAGCCGCATCTGCAAGCGGCTGAAAGAAACATCACATGTTAATCTTACCAATATTATAAATTTGAAAGTCTGTCCAGATGTTTTGTTGTTTGTTATTCAATCACGCGTAAACTAATATACGAATATGCATTAATCTTGGCATACAAATAAAGCATGTCTTGATTAAATTATAGAATCTTTTATCACGGTTTAGGTATGTACCTATAATACCTACCCAATATAGAATGTTTTACATTCTATAAATTATCCATTGTCTTCTTACACATACATATACATATGGGATTCACGTGAAAGAAGATAAAAGAAGACATCAGTGAATATATTCATACCTGCAAACAAATTTCTACTGCTGGGCATAGAGTATAGTCACAATAATTAAAAATCGTATTCAAATATCTCAAGGGATATATAGTGATGAAGTATCTGTAAATTTGCTTTCATCGCTATATTTATAGCCACGTAGAGATGTTGTTGAAAATGCATCATATTTAATTATATAATATATGCACAAAAAGCTGAAAGCAATGCCTAGTCAAAAAGACGACTATTGTCTTAAAGGCTCATGTAAAACTTTACGTTCGCATGCAAAATATTTGGATGAGATCCAAAACAACACTGCTTACAATATTAATATTTAAATTTAACAGGCACGAGGATTCATTACTAAGGAAAACCGCTGTGATTTATAGTTCCAAATATGTACTTTCTTAGGATGATTAAAGTTGGGTCTAAATTCAGTGATAAATAAAACCATCGTTCGGATACCCAATACCATATTGTTTTACGCTGGTTTCACTGAACCATGATACGATCCCAACGGTTGTAATTTGACGTCTGGGATGTTCCTTTTCGCTTTTTGTTTGTAATGTAAATTTTCCTTATTCAGTTGAAAACTCCGTCTGGATATTTCCTTTTGTATCGATACAATGTCAGATAACAAGAGATTTAATAAAGATGACACTTTGCCATTTATAACTGTGAAGTATTTCAAACTGTCAATTTTACGCCGCATTAGAAGATTACACACTGGGTTATAAGATTGAACATTGTTTACTTTTTCTGTTAAGGAAAACGTCTATTTTATAGGATCTGTTTATCTGGGAAATCAAACCAAGCCATTATGAAAACTTAAACAGAAATCATAATGCGGTTGATTACGATTCCAGTATGTATACTTTGTATAAAGTACGTGGAATCTTTTTACAACGAAAGCTTGGAATTATTTAATATATACAAAAGAAAATATAGAAGAGTGTATAGTAATAAGTTAGAAGAACATAATGCGTTTGCGAACTATGCACGTCATTTGGAAACAGTTGCTAAGCTTAACAAGGGCAGTGAAGCCAAGTTTAATGTAACAGGAATACACGATTACAATTTAAATAGGTATGCGGATCAAGATTCTGCTGAATTGCTCGAACGCTTCGCCGTTACAATGAAACCATGTAAGTGAAGTCTCTAAAGTTTTGAGACCTGAGAGTTTTTCTATTCTAAATTTGTTAAAGTTAACGAGAATTGGCTTTCAGTTCTATGTCTGCAGACTCTAAAGAAAGAGAGAACAAAAACCAATTCTCATAATAAAACCTGATCAAACTAGAGGTTCGATCTGTGGTTTCGGTGTAGTCTAATTAAAATCAAATGTTAATTCTAAAGAAATTTATGTTATTATCACATTTGACGTTTATTTTAATTCAGGGGAATACTTTTGTGATATATATGACACTCAGACTAACTATAATTCTATTTTGAACAGATTTTATTACCTCTTCAGATATTTAATTTTGTATTTCATATACTACAAATACCTATGTAAAGTTTGTTAAGATGTACTGATGTGTTCTCGGTCACATCAGTTTTAAATATTATTTATAATAAAATAAAAGGAAATAAAAATTTGGCATTGTAAATAATATTTTAATAGCCAATAATAGCAAAGACTTATTATATTATTTTTATATGAAACTTGTTACAGATGACTATGCCGCAAACGAAAAGGAGTACGAAAGAAATTATTTAAAAGATAAAAAAAGAAGAAGTATTAAAGATTTAAATTTGTACGACTTAGATGAGACAGAAGACATATATATGAAATTTAAGACGAAATATCATAAAAGTTACGTGCGGGCCAGGGGCCGTGTCATAAGCTATTATAGGTTCTACAAAACACTTGTAGAACTTAACAACAAGAAATTCAATGGAGAAGTTGTGTCTATGGATGCTAATGCTGATAAAGTCCATCACCCTGGCGAGTACTATTTTGATGAATAGACCAATTAATATAAATTTTCGTTTTATTGAATACTAAATGTTATCAGCTGCTTTGCTGGCCTAAACGTAGGTTAAGTAAATTTTCTAGCACTCGGGGACAGAGCTTTTTTTGGATGAAAAGTAGGTACTCTGTGTCCTTTTCTGTACCCTGTACTGTTAATTACATTATAGCGTTGATATTTTCTGCCCACGTACAGTCCACACAATTGTAATAAATCGAGTATTAGGGATTTGAATTCCAATTTAGTTTTGTCTAATCGCCATATGTTTCACAATTTCCAAAAAAATAATAAGGTTATATTGGCAGAGATTGATATTGACTTGTCAAAAAGCTGGAAATATATTGTTGCATTTTTTGCCATTAATATATCAATTTTAGAAAATATATCCTAACTGCGTTTTCATTTAATATAAATATTTTGCAAATAATTAATTATTACGTTTCTAATATTTGTAAATGGGATATTTAAATAATGATGTATTTATTGCTGGTAGGGTGTTCTACAGTTGAGAAGTCAAAATAAAATCATATGAATAATTTCAAATTATTTTATTAACATAGCTTTTTGAATTAATCACTACGGGACAAATCATGAATAATTTAATAATGTATGTGTGTTTTCGGAGCATTGTAAAGTATGCGTATTTCTCTTTCAAGGGCGATGTTACGATTGTCCGTTCACCTTTCATGATGATCGGTCAGATAGTTAAAGCGTAAAAACTTGACAAACAAACTCACGTTGGCATTTATAATATTAGTTAGGATATGAGTTAGGATTTGTATATTTCACTAAATGATACAATTAGAAATTTATGTACTGGTGTTTTAACCCTTGAAACCACAGTAGCATGAGCATAGCTGATCACTATATCGTATTAAATATACGTAAATAGACTATTACAAAAATTTACATTTGTATCAGTATGTCTAGTTATTCCCGTATATTTCAATCTTAAAATGTTGTTGTCTTCTATTACTATCTAATGCCCCACCTATGCCTACAAGAACGTAGGAGTAGTTTATTAGTTTATATTAAAAAGATAGCAGAACTTAGGCTCACACCAACAAGAGTCCTTCTGATTACTATAAGCGTCTCTTGTTTTATAGCTATAAACTCACTGTGTTTAATTCTATCATACATAAGCACACTCACATTCACGCGAACGTAAAAATGAAATGAGAAAACCTCTTTAAAATCATATTTTCAATAACACGGAGTAGAGCACGACACTGCACGTCTACTTTAAGCCGTCTGAAATGAAAACAAGAAAGTAACATGCGATATTATGTCTACTTGTATTTCTCAAACTGCGGCGAGTGAACGCCGACATCGTACGGCGCCATTTTTAAAACACAGCCCGACGACGCGTAATTGTATAATTAATATGTATTATTCTGTTATACATTTTTATGTTTTGTTTGTACTGAAATTTCTTGAAATTGCATGGTTACCAGCCGTCCCCACGGATTCCCTATCTTTGTTACTGTTCTGCCCCCGTGGCTCATAGCGTGACGTTGCCTATAACCTTCTTCAAAATTGAGACTGACTGGTACGTCCATCACCGGACTGGTCGTTCCAAATTCCGAGTGGTAGCTTCAGAGATAAGCGAGTTCAAAAAATAAATGATTTGTGTAGAACTGAGCCAGTTACAAAATATACCTACGTGACATTGAGTGACCAAGATGTTAAATGCAAGTTTAATTAACACAGTTTTTTTATTATTTATATTTTGGTTTATAAATAACAATAAAATCCCGAATAATATTATTATTCGGGATGATAATAAAAAAGTAAGCGCATAAATACTGCGCCAGCTACTTGAGTTGTGTACAAGTACACAAAACTACACATCATGTTAGACATTCTATATACGCATAACTACGCTAAATACAAAATAGAGAATTGCCGGAAAGGGACAGTGCATAGTGGTGTTGATGTAATGGTAAGCATAGAGCGTCGCGTCCCGTTTAGCGTGAGTGAGACAAAATAACAAAAATATAACGCACTCTTTCGCACGATTCGCAGTGTTCAACTTTTAATAGTTTAAAGTCCAAACAGTCAATGAGCGTAACTATTCCTGCTGTCGTCGGTTTAAAATGATTGTAAGTGCTCTTTGTCTGTTATTTAAATTACGGTTATGCAAAGATCTATCCTAATCCTAACTAATATTATAAAAGCGAAAATTAGTTTATTGTTTGTTTGTTTGTTACCTTTTCACGCCTAAACCACTGAACCAATCATCCTGAAATTTTGCATATACGTTGTCAGGTGTACAGAAACGGACAGAGGCTACCATTCATCCCGAAAAAATTACAGTTCCCGAGCAAAACAATAATAACGTTCTTATGAGAATAGATGGCGCCACGTGCCTTTCGAATCATGATTGAATTATGGTATTACAAGCAGAGTACAACCCGAATTGATTGTCAAATTCTAAATTAACGTGAGCGAAGCCGCAGGCAAAAGCTAGTAGTTCAATAAAACATTAACAAAATATGAATATTATTCTCATTTCTATCGAGCACATAAAATATATTTAGAATGATAATAGTAAATAAATATCCCATTGATAGTAGTGTTATATCTATATTTTTCCAAATATATATTCTTTAAATACTTTTCAAAAAGTTTATAATTATTCTATTTTCCTAAAGCGTAGATCGTTACAGAATCCGTTTTGTATATCAGCGTTCGAAATGAGTGTCATAAAGATATAAGTTTCCAAATGTTGTAAATCCGGTCTAGTCTGGGTCAGTTGCGTCATAAACCACGCTAACTTGAGCATAACTAAGTTTAAAATGTGAAAGCCACAAATATAAACACATCAAAGGTTATTAGGTTAGCTCGAGCAAACATTCTAGTTCCCTGTCTGTAGTTTAGTGCCTTTTAGGTAAGTACACTCCGTATTTTTGATGTGTTGGATAAACTTAAAGGTATATTTTCGTTTTAAAAATGTTGAGTTTATGGCGTAGTAGTTTATATGAAAGCCTCGCTTTGTTGCGGATGATGTGTGAACCAGAAAGTTAGTAGTAATAAAATTTGTTTTGAGTCCGCCAAACATTTAACATTTTATACACTCACTAGCGACCCACCCCGGCTTCACACGGGAAGTACAAAACATGAATAAATTATACACTTAAACCTCCCTCATGAATCACTATGTCTATTAGTGAAAATTGCATGAAAATCCGTTTAGTAGTTTTAGAGTTTATCGCGAACAGACAAATAGACGCGGTGGGAGACTTTATTTTATAATATGTGGTGATAATATTAGTATGTGCCTAATCACGTCAATAGTGTTAGAGATGTATTTTTTAATTAAATATTATTCTCACAAATCGATATCTAGCAGTTATTTACTAGCTAGTAGATGCTTAATATTGATATTTAAAAAACTAAGGTACAAAACAGTTACATAGGTATGTATACTACGTCCCCAAAAGAAAGTAGGATCATGGCCTATACCTTTTAAAATAGTAGAGCCCGAATATGCAGTGTATAAAATAAAGAAAATAATGAAGTAAGAATTTTTGTTGTATTTATTTACAACTTTCTATAGATTAAAACTAGTATTACGAAGGACTTTACAAGCATACAATTAACGGACACAAAGTACACCCAAACTCAGACCAATTTTTAGACCACATAAATCATTTCACCATAAAGAATTCGGACACACAACACGTTCTATATTGTTTCACATTCATCGGACTAAACTCAGAAAGGCGTACGGCTGCAAGTTATGTTTGATCCGATTCAAGTGAGCGTTGGATTGAAAGCTTTACACTGAGCGTTATTCTGCCACTACGGAATTTCTCTTGGGATGAATCTATGCCGGAATAGATGGCTTCAACAATGTACAAACGTTGTTACGATTGCTACTGTTTCGTTTGCATCTTCGGAATATATCTAACGTCAGTGCCTCGGTTCTTATGCATGTAAGAATGGTGTGCTTGTTGCCATGTTCAGTTCACAGCTGTGTGGTGCTTTGTCATTGACTCTAGTGCTTTCAACTACGATTGTCTACAGAAAACTACTTTTGTTTCTACACATTGTGTTAGATGTTGAAATAGACACTTGCAATAGCAAAAGTATGATTTGCTACTTTGATTCATAGTGAAATTTCTGACATCGAAATAATGATCTTTGAAATGGAGATGCCATGATGTCACGCATCACTCATTCTATACTTATACTCCGGGGATATTGCTAGACTCCGTGTAGCTACTGGAAATTTAACAGGAAAACGCAATAACTTGGTAATCGAGACATTACGACTGCAGGTAAACATACCGCAAACATTACAACGAGGCAATTTGTCGGGATAAGTGTAGGTGAGTTTTGCGATTTTTAAAAAGACAACTTACGCTCTGTACATATGGCCTGTGTCACAGGTGACTTTACAAATATCCAAACAAGGAACACTCAGACTCGGAACAACTAATTGTGGATCACAAAAGTTTTGTCTCGTGTGGGTATCGAAATCGCTACTCTCGGAACAGAGGCAGTGGAGAGGCGACCACTTAAACCACTACGCCATCCGTGCAATCATTTATATTGTATGCAGTGAATAATATTAAAATAGTATGCTGTGATAAAATGTGGACACCTTTGCTTTAACGAAAAAGATTACAAAGTATTTATTAAATGTACATACATACTTGTGGCTACAATTTTAAAGTATGTACATTTAATACAATCTGCTCAGCACTACTAGACTACTAACTTTGCTTATCGCAACGTTGGACGTAAACTTAATTATTTTGGCTCTAGTCTGGAGTGATACAAAACACAGTTTAATTAAAAACTTTAATTATCTTTCCCGGTGGTACAAACTTAGATCTCATATGTTCATAAATGTGACAAAATCTGTCAAGTTTGACTACGTACTTGAACTCGAGCATGTACCGCAACGAATGTGTTTTATTTAACAGCTATTAATAATAATATCCTCCAGACCGAATTTCGGTCACGGCGGCCAGTCTTAACGGAGACTGGCCATCTGCGCAGGAGATATTATAGTGCACAAGTATATGCGCAAACACAGGTGCACTCTCTGTTCCCTAACTCTCATGAACCGATGGGACGGTAATCCGACACGACCGGAGAGAGATCGGACGCAGGACCAACGGCTTTACGTGCTTTCCGAGGCACGGGGGTGTCTAACACCACCGATTTAACAACTATTAACTAGTCAGTGACTACCAAGCGGAGGACTCGAGTTCGATCGAAGTAATATGGGTATTAAAGCGAGCGCTCGCTCGCTTTAATAGTAAAATCTCGCGAGGTGCTTTAAGAGTCCTTCATTAAAATTCTCATAGAATCTCAAGTCAACCCACACAGGGCCAGCGTGGTAGACTATGGCCTAGTCTTTCATAAGCTGAGAACAGGCACGTGCCCAGCAGTGAACAATTTAAATACAAGGCAATCAATTTTTATTTTTTATTTAGATACAATATAGTGGTAATTCAGTAACATTATACATAATACTCGCCAAACGTTAAGTTTGACGGCGAGACACGCTCTTAAATTCTAGTACAAATTATCACCATACATTAAAAAATAGCTCAGCTTACAATAGTTTTAGAAAAAAGGAAACAATATTTAAAATTAAAAACAAAATAACATATGACATACTTTACATACAATTTATATATTTTTATATATACTGACTGAAAGTTGCACTGCTAGACGACACATACACCATCCAGCAATACATCCATCAGTCTTTTCTTGAGAGTATTAATACTTATTTTAGGTGTTTTTCTTAATTCATCTATATCATTAAAAATCTTGGGAACTAAATACCTATTTGTTCTTTGACCGTAGTAGTTCTTTACTTTTGGTTGAATTAGCTTTTGATCTCTAACCCTTGTAGTGTTGTATATATTATCTATAGCATATTTGTAATCATCTTCGTAGTAGTATTGTAATCCTATTAAATATATTTTTTTTTTCTTTACTGGCAAAATTTTACACATAGGAAACAATTTATCATATTCTTTATTACATTCATTTTTCTACATGGAAGAGTAACTCAGTTTTCCTTATTTGAATGGATGTAATGATTTCCTCGATAGCGTAGTAGTTAGTGTAACCGACTGCCACGCCTGAGGTTGCGGGTTCGATTCCCGCACAAGTCAAACATTTTGTGTGCATGAACATTGATGTTTGTCTTGGTCTGAGTGTTTCTATGTATAATATGTATGTATTTACAAAAAAAAAGTATATATGTATGTTTATCCATTGTCTAGTACCCATAGTACAAGCTCTGCTTAGTTTGGGCTAGATGGTGTTGTGTGTATGTGGTAGAATATTATTATTATTATAAACAATATCATACAATGCTAGGCAATATAAGGTTCACAAAAGCCATAGTAGAGAAAAATTATGAGTAACTATTCTTACACTTTCAATAGAAAATTAAACTACATAAATGTTTTCTATTGAAAGTGTAAGAATCCCAAAAGTTACTTATGCACGAGTAAAGTACATGGTTATTCTTTCTTTTTTATTCAAGTGGCAATAAGGCATACACCCCTCTAATGCTAAGCGGTTAATGTAGTCTATAATTGCGAACAATACTAGGACTATCATTTGTGAGTTGACGACTGTGGGAAAATTAATTATGAACTTGAAAAAAAGAGGTGGGTACGTTAGCTTGCAGAAATATTACTCTCTGGGCGAAATACAGTAACTTCTCTGACTCCGGTTTCTTTTAAAGAGATAGTACTTCTCTAGGAGCGGTAATAATAGGTAACGAGCTTTCTACAAGTAAATTAATAGCACTTATATAGCATGCGCGTGAAGCTCTCACACGCAAGGATCACGTATGTACTACATGCACGAATTACTTGTTTTGTAAAAGCGCTTGTACACGGTGCACGTACTTGGAGCAAATAAACCTGCGGCCTACATGTGTGGGCTACGTACTTGCTTATTTCATTGTATATGGTGTACTAAGCCTTGCCAGTTGCGTCGCATGCCATCATAATATCATCAGTAATGATTATCATTCTACTGAGCTACTCAAGTAATACGCGCGTGCAGTGTGCGCGCACCGCACAGTATCTTATATGATGTATATAACTCACGCAAGTGCCTTTTTGCATATTATTTGCCTACGTCAACAAAAAGCATATCATTGAGCTGATTTTCATTTTTCTACATTTACCCGCTTAATTTAAAAATTAGCCGTAATGGACAGATAAGTCTTCTACGATATCGAATTTTCGTCTGAGGCCTGGATTTTAATTTTACGGTGAGTAATTTGATATTGTTTAAAAGATTTGCTGTAAAATTATTATACTTAAGGAATAAATAAATTGGGCCCGATTGTTATCAATATTAAAAACAGTTCAAAAGACATTAAAATATCATAAGTACCTTTTATTTGGTAATACTTTCCTGGAATATAAGATAAGTTATGAAGTATCTTATCCATCAATCTACAATATATTACCATACAAAGTATGTTGCAATGCACATACTAGCAAATCGTATAGTAAAAAAGTTTATTCGATACTAGAGAACCAAAGCTTGAGTACGTGGGAAATATTTCACCAACTTATGAATATTTCAGTGGCGCAATAAAGCCTACCTATTTACTGCTATGAAAGCCACAGAATCACAAACCACGTAAGGATCAATAACATAGAAATTTATGGCGTCATCTCTCCGTAGAAGGGCACTAAAAGTGACACAAGTGGCACTATCATCATATATGAGTTTTTCCAACTGAAGTGTGTCGAATAATTCGGTCGTATGTGTACGTATAGTGAAGGAAAATAAAATAACACAGTGCAAAGAGATGCTCGGTTTCGATATGTCTAGTTAGCTTTGGTTAAGCCCAGGATTTTGAGGCTTTTCCCACTCGACGATATATACCTATGAGTTTTTGTCGCTCTCTATTTCAAATCCGCAAACAACGATATTCCGTCAGTGTATCAAACAGAAATTTCGAATAAATCCAGTGAGCGAAATATTTGACTGTTAAGAAGAATGACGTCCATTTTGCAATTGTAATTCTAAGGAGTATATTTAATAGCAGAAGTGTTTTCTTTACCATTTGATGTCATAAAAATAATAGCCATTTCCATAAAAGTTAATTCTAAAATATTATGTCCGTCTATTTTCCTTTGATGCCGTCTCCGTAAGTACCTCTATAATATTTTACGTTCGCCGCAACGCTGACGTTAATCTTATGATAGTGTCGATACTTCGAGTTGATCTGTGATGTCCTTTACGTAGGTAATACTAGTTTACAGGCCACGTTATAATGTTTATAGCTTTCTTAGGAATAGCTGTCTTGGTAAGGATTCTATAAAGTTATTTATTTTTATTTAGAAATATTACTATACTTATAATCTTATTAACCCCAACATCTAAGCATAATGCTTGTATTAGGAAGTGTGTGCTTGTATTAGAGAGTTCGAGTTGGTAGTGAAATAAGTGCAGTTATTGTAATATAATAAATTCTCAAAGTCCAGTTTCTTATTTGTTAGGCTGAATTCTAACTAATATTATAACTGTCAATGTAAGTTTGTTTGTTTGTAACGCTTTCACGCTTTAACTACTCTGGTTTTATTACTGGTATACCTTTCATCCAGAAAAAGTCTTGTTCTTAAGTGATGGAAATTTATTGACATAACCTACATTTACGCGAGCGAAGCCTCGGGCAAAACCTAGTGGTAAACAAATTAATAACAACAACAAATGTTTGTTATTCACGATACACTTAGAATAGTCAAGGTATTAAATTAGAAACATTTATTCTCTACAATCTTAGTTTAAAATGAAGCCAGGCGTAAGATTGTTTACTCACGCTTACAGGCGTGGGTGGTGACCGTGAGATACAAGGATCAAACAGTAATGTTGTTCTTTTAGATCTCGTAGTAAAAAGAAATAAAGGTTAGAAATAGAAACTACGGTATGCTTGTAGCCATAAATTGTCGCCTATTATCACTTGAAATTGTTGATATGAGACTAAACTTATAATATCTGATATCTTGTTAGGCAGTTCAGTAAAAACAGTGGTCTTCGGGTTACACTGGTCACGCAGAAGCTTTTTTCTACGCAAAAGTCGAAGTCTTTTTAACACACGTCATCAATTTAGGCCCTGTTTTTATATTCAAGAACCTAGACATTTTAGCTATAGACAGTTATACATATTTTGACATATTTTTTATAGAATATGTATCAAAATTAACTGTCCGTAGGTTAAACGGCTCGTTTGTTGAATAAAGGGACCGGGCCTGAATTACATACACATTAAAACTAATAGACTATATCCACCCCTTATTATTCAAGGTATCTCTACACGAAATGTCATCAAAATATGTTCAGCTATTCTTCCGTGAAAGAATATTACGTGTTCGTACGTAACGGATAGTCTTTCTGAGATTTTCTCCGAATAGTCTGGCAATGTGCCTGGTGGCTGTCAATAAGTTTATCAGTTATCTCATCGGATTTAAAACATAGCTGCTAAAATGTGGCCGATACACACGTCTAAATTCCTTTCGATAGTATGCAAACGTGAGTTTATACGTATTGTAGCGACACTGCTGACGCTTTAGTTTTATAAAGTCAGGCGCAAGTATGCAATAGCGCTCCGCGGCTGTCGTTTCCCCTGTAACCACTCAACTAGGTCGTAGTTCATTACGTATTTATTTTATTTCTAACTGGTACCAGTAAATATTATATCCATATCTATCATGAATCATTTCATTTGGACACACATACAAGAATACATCTGATTACCCCTACAATATCTTAAACTTTCACACATTTAGTATTGGACAGAAAAACAAGTTAACCTTGTATCAGATTTTGAATATAAAAACCTATCCATTTTCCAACAATAAGAAGTAGTAGTTTGCAACAAATATTACCAAATGATCGCCGCCATTTGAAGTACAGTAACCCCTTTCAGAGATACGAGCCACACGGGACGACGTACTGCTGACTTTGGGAAAATAATTGTAACTTTCATTTTCTGGATAAATGTTTGTAGGCAATTAACTAAACGTATCTACAATCCTAACTTAAAAAGCTATTCATGTACATGTAACAAGAAATAGATGTTATGGCTTTTATAATTGAGTTTAGGACTAATTATATGATGGTAGAGTCAATGAAGCCATTTTACGCTGTTTTTATTATTAGTCGACGCCACTCGCTAGATACTATAAAAACTATAAATTGTACACCGATAGATCTAAATTTTTTAATACCTAATGGTCCATGCGTTAAATTTTGCTAATTAAATAAGCACCAGAAACAAAACTTAGATACTATTATAGATTTTCATTGAACCATAACTAATAGTTTTTGATAAACATACTCTTTATGCCGTTTTGAACGATCTTCTGCGGATGATCACTTTTCTAAGGAAAGATTTTAGGTACTGTAGAAGCAGTTACTTTAAACAATGATATATTATGTCCACAAAAAACTTACATATGATTGATTTGGGAATCGATCTCGAGATACCACACCCAGCTATTACGCAGACGAGTTCATCACAAAACATCTACTTTGATTTAAAATAAATAATAGTTAGTGATCGTTTGATAAACAAGCGTATTATAGAACAGTTTGAAAATAAATTGAAAACTAAATTTAGGATGCAACGCGGCAATTTTCAGCTTTTAGAGTAGTTTTATTCAATACGTGAGAGAGTTGTAGTTTTTAGCAGTACCTATGTTTTAATATCATTTAGTAGTTTATACTTAGCTCTGTATGTTACTTTCAGTTTGAATATTGTCTAATATAGTATAATAAGTTGATTTGCTTTAAATGTATCTAAAGTATTAACTACCATTTATTTAGACCTTTGTGAAATTGTCCTTTTATAGTATGTACTAGCTGTTACCTGCGACTTCGTCCGCGTAGATTTTAACTAAAAAGTGTTTGTGTCCGCGGAAACCTATTTTTTTCTAAAATCAAAGTAGCCTATGTTACTCCTTATAATATCAGCTATCTGCCAGTGAATCTCCCGTAAAAATCGGTTTAGCCGTTTCGGAGATTACCCGGAACAAACAGACAGACAGACATACAAAAATTTAAAATAGATGTTTTCGTATATGTACCTTACTTTCATATGCATTAGATAAAAAGCTGTTATTTTGACTTTACAAATAGACACTTCAATTTTATCTATTTGTATAGATTATCATAGTTATTGCTCTTATAATTTATTGTAATGAGCTCAAATAAAGCCAATTTTTTAAGGATAAAGGACTTCGTCAAAAAACCTTTTATTTTTAATGTCTACTCGTCTATTGGATTTGGTTTTACTTACTTAATTCCGTTATTAGAATCGGGTCCTAAGCACCTATACACCAAAATGTTTATACTGCCAACTGACCTCAAAAACCAAAGATTATAATTATCTTTGGTTTTAACAATATAAAAAAATATGTACTATAAAAATGTATATACTTATAGTTGGAAGAAAATAATCATAAAATATGACAAAGCACAAGTACGCTCGCTGTGCCTTCACTCTTATAATTTGATGAGAGCACCAGTGACTTTACGTACTTTCCAAATCACTATTCACTAATTAAATAGGATTTAAGACCATAATATGCAGCAGTATAGTAAATTTAAATTTAAGCACTATAATGCTGCATATTATTGTCATTGTCAATATACGATAAAACGTAAAAATAGATAAATCAAAAATTTCAATCACGAGTGAAACTCAACTTTGATGATCCTCGATAAAATGCATATTCCATCAAAGATTTGACGAATCCAATATCGCTTGAAATCAAATGTATTTGAAATAGAGTTCGACACCTATTTCATACAAAAAAGAAATGGAATAGCTGAATCAAATTTAAAATTGGACGTGAGGTCATCGAAAACTTCTAGTCTGTTTGGCACCAGTTTTATTATATTGTGTATGAGTATAAAGTGTACCTTGCTTCAAGGCAAAATAATAAAGTGTTTCTGAAAATTTTATATGATATTATAATATTTAACAAACAAAAGCGACTCAGAAATTTATAAATTAATTGACATAGCAGCAACTTCCTACGAAATGATAACGAGCAATACGCGCTTTAAAAATAATTTACCTTATTAGGTAGATGCATTTATTTTGAAAATAATTATCCTAATCCTATCTTAATATTATAAATGCAAATGTTAGTTTGTTACACTTTTATGCTTTAAGTACTCGACCGATCATCATGAAATTTCATCATCATGGGATTTGAAAAGGACATAGAGTAAAGTAAAAGTACTTTTACTAACTTTACCTAACCTAAATATATTTACATGGGCGAAGACGCGGGCAAAATGTAGTATATTGAAAAAGATTACAATTCTTATGTCACTGCAATACTTATTACTACACCGAGTAAAATCAGCTTTGATCCACTTACATATGGAGCGCTCTTGTCACATACTTCACTGTAACCAAATGTCAATTTGTATTCAATCTCCAATGTACTTTCAAGTTTAGTACATATAAAAGCAAGTTGGACAGGTGTAATCCCATATGTATAGCGTTCATTTAGAGGCCAGTAGGTACGTGTCGTTTTACGAGCTCTAGCATTGGAATAAACTGAAGTCACATAAACCGGACTGTTGGCGGCGAGCGTTGTATCCGGCCAGAGTAAATCCTGTCCATCGTAGACATTTAAGTGCGAACTTTTTCCACCTTATGTTTAGATATACAGTGGATTTTAATATTAAAATTATATTTAAAATTTCTTGTTACTTCGATAAAATCACTTCAGTGTAGGAAAGCGACTAGTACTAGTATAATAATATCAGCTCTGTATAAAAACTGTCCAACTGCTGAGTACGCGCTTCACTGCACTTCTCAGTGTGAGAAGAGTTGGGCCATAGTCCACTACACTGGCCCAGTGTGGGCTGGCAACATCTTTGAGAACAGTATGGAGCACTCTTAGACATGCCGGTTTCACCACGATGTTTTCTTTCACGGTTAAAAGAAGCGATGATAAAAATGAATTTGCTGTTATTATAATTTATGGTGTAAATAGAGTTAAGAGCTGATAGAAATTTTGAATGCAATATGTCCACCTGATATTGCTTTAGTCCATTTACCGAAGGACAACGATTACCCCTTTACCACCAAAGGAGCCGCTGGCCTGTCTGCCCACGAAGACATAAAAATGCAAACTTTAAAATAGTTACGAATATAATTATAACTCATTAGGTATACATACATCTCATGTCTCATAGGGAAATTAAAATGCAGCCTCATCGCAGATCTAGCATATAATTTTTAAACATAATATATTGTATATTTTGAGATAAATGAATTCAATGCCTTGATATCGCAGCACCTATGAATGCGACAGTTATGCATGACCACGGATTCAATGCCTGGTTCGACCAAAGTTTTATTGGATTTTCTTGTCACAAAGTTTTTTGTAGCAGCACAAACTCTGGTACTGAGGATAATAGATGGCTCTAGTACGTGGCCTAAACCATACCTGGTGAAATATGGGTATCATACACCACCAAATTTTTCGGGAATATGTATGAAAATATATGAATAAAAACTTGTTTTAACTTAATATCGTGACCGATGAAAATATATTTACTTTTATTTATTAAAATATTTGTATCATAAAATACTGGTTTACAGCCAAATAACAAATACCATATCGAAACAAATATAAATCCACTGCAAATGTGCTAAACTGAATTCAAAAACATTAATTCGTTGAAGAGAATAATTATATACATAATATTTTAACTATCTTTTGCCCGCGATTTCGTACGCGTGTAATTTGGAAATAGCTAACTAAACTTACCTATATTCTTTCTTTGTACGTAAGATAAAACTGATCTACACACATTATATGCGACTTCTAGGCGGCATATAAAGACGAAGCATAGAACACATTATAAGATAGACCTTTGGCAATACAACTGTGAAACCAGAATGAAATTTTTTGCAGTAGCTTTTGCAGGTTACACGTACAAACATACCGACAGAAAGTCAACATTTCTTAAATAATTGTTTTGGTTTCTGTAGTTCTTATTACCCTAACATTCTTTGTCTTAAACATCTCCTATGTACAGACATCGACCGTTACAATATTATTATATACATTAATATAAAATTATATATTATTCTATATTGTACTGCCAACGTTGTAAGTATTAAACTAAATATCCATACAAGCTTAACAAGAATACTTGGAATATAATTTTATATTTTGTTCTACCTTCAAAATTATAATTTAAAATTTTGTGCGTAGAACTTTCCCGCTATGGTTACTTACAGAACTTTCTCACGCTTCAAAAACTGGAATAGAAGAATACATCTAAAATTTATACGACATTTTAGTCGACCAATGTTCTGTCACGTAGGAAATTTCACTATTATGTATAGGCGTAAAGTAGGCAAAGTTTACGAGGGCCGCGGGGTGCAAAATATGACGTACGACGAATAAATTACTTTTTCTGTTTTTTGCGTGTTTGTTCCAAGTTCGCGGATTTTTTTATCTATTGCCGAATTGTTTTCTTTTCTGTTGTGATGAAAAATATTGTGTATTAAATTTAGTTTTCCATCATATTGGCGTTTTAGAACTGAGAGTGTAATATTATTTGTCTATCTATACTAATGTTATAAAGAGGAAAGATTTGATTCTTTTGTTTGTATGTTGGTAATGGTTTAACTCAACAACTACTACACCGATTTTAAAAATTCTTCCACCGTTAGAAAGCGATGTTATCACTGAGTAACATAGGCTTATTATATTTAAAAAAGTACTATTGGTAACACTTATCTTTTACGTGGTGGAATGCATTGACGCATATCTTTCCGCGGGGCGACGGAAAGGTTATGTCGGACTCACCAGGGGAAAGATAGTGAGAAACATCTCGGTAATACCAACTAAACCCACCACGGTGTGGTGGTGTCGCTTTCACATGCAATCGCGAATCCACCGAGGTGTCCGCCCGCGCTATGAAACGCCAGGCCACTACACGAAAAGACTTACCTTTTGGTCACTTCTAAATATTAACCCTACTGTCCCCTTAAGGGAGGACAGACACACGACACAGAGGCGCGCGTTGAACACGCTGATCGAGTGGCGGGCAGGCCCACGAAGCCCACTATCCCCAGGTAAAAACTCAGTGTGGCTGGAGGTCCTCTCGGGCCCTCTGGTGCCGGTTCTGCGATTGGGGAAAGGGTTCACGCGCTCCCTCTCCTGCTCCGCCGTCTTTTTGATGGAAATTACTTCCTCACATAAGGAGGCGACGGCGTTCACTGTTACTAACATAACCTAACGTAACCTAAGCTACTTTTACCCGAGCAAAGCCGCGGACAACAGCTAGTATTTCATAAAGACAATATAAATCTGTGATGTGCAATAGCTTCGATGAAAGAAATTTGAATATTTGTAATTTGTACTATCCTGCATCCGAATGTTGATCAGTTCGTCAACACTGATCATTTTTCGAGTCATAATTGATTATTTGATACACGATGTCAAGTGATGGTGTTCGGTACACGATGTTTTATATTAGTCCTTGGACTATATCGATATACTTACTACAAGGGTAGTAAGTATTAAACGGTGCACGGTAATTTGGTATCGATCATTGCCTGATAATTAAGAAAGCAGAAATGTACGAAAAAAGTCTTATTAACGATGACTCGCAAATATATTATGAAAGTAAACGACTAAATAAGCTACGGATACTGTGTTTATGTTGATGGAACCACTTAAGCAAAACAAATTGACAAGAAACTGGTCTAAAAGTATTTTGTCTTTTTCGTATTATGTAGGTACGGCTAGCGCAAAAGTGCCTGGACCTGGTCGACGTAGACGGTAACAATTATGTAGATAATATTTATCTGGTAAATCTTAATCGCCTAACTGAGTATAAGTACGAAACAGAAAACTATGTCTTCATACAAAATAATGAAGTAACAGAAACTTCTATGCCTTAAACAAGCTAAAAGCCAAATATTTATTTATCCCAATCAGATTCCAAATGATGTGTGGGAGAGTTTTATGATAGCATAACCTTTCTCCGAAAAAATAGCCGCAAGTATATCTAAATATCCTAACTAACTCTTGGTCTGGGTGTTTCTATGTATAATATGTATGTATTTACAAATAAAAAGTATATATGTATGTTATCCATTGTCTAGTACCCATAGTACAAGCTCTGCTTAGTTTGGGCTAGATGGTGTTGTGTGTACGTGATAGAATATTATATTATTATTATTATATTAATATTATAAAAGCGAACATGAGTTTGTTTGTTACCTTTTTACACGTAAACCACTGAACCAATCATCCTAAAATTTTGCATCTACGTTGTCAGGTGTACAGAAACGGACGTAGACTACCTTTCATCCCGAAAAAATTATTGTTCCCGAGGAAAACAATAATAACGTTCTTATGATAATAGATGGCGCCACGTGTCTTTCGAATCATGATTGAATTATATTATTACAAGCAGAGTACAACTCGAATTGTTTGTCAAATTCTAAATTAACGCGAGTGAAGCCGCGGGCAAAAGCTAGTAGAGAATAATGCGTATATAGTCTGTTTGAAAATAAAAGGAACTAAAAATAAATACATAATTATATACAGTTTGGCCAAATACTTGCTTGCTCAGTTGATGGTTTACCTACTAGACAGAGTTTCAACCAAAGTGTAGAGGAGAAGAGATGTCTAGAAACAGCCGATAACTTAGGGTTTAAAAATTTAACGTTATATTAACGTAAAACTATTGGCTTGATCACCTCCGCGTTGGTGGCAACCGAACCTTAAGGCTCGAACGGAAATTTAAGCTTCCGTTCGCAATTAATCAAGAATATTTGCATAATATTCGATATTTCATGCAATTTAGTTCTTTATGAACTCTATATTTAAATAAACACACAGGGATGTAATAATATTATAATACGAAATTCTATAAAGAAAATTCAAGTGATAAGGGTTTGACAGTCAAATTTTTATCAGATAATGGTATAAGAAAAATGACATCGCCAGACGTAGGCAGTAATTGTTGGTTTAAAATCTGACATCTTCATAGATTATGTGAGCTCGATGTAAATTTATTGCTTTAACATTTGTTTTATGTAAAGGGAAACTAACATTTCTTTATACTGAAACATTACTTTATAGAGCTAATGCATTGTATGAGTGACAACTAAGGCTCCTTAGTTGTAGCGTGTGTGATTGTTGTCCCCAAAATAAAAATTATCAATAACGCACATGTCACACAAACTTTTAAATTTCAATATATGACGACCTCGATGGCGTAGTGGTTAGTGTAACCGACTGCTATGCCTGAGGTCGCGGGTTCGATTCCCGCACAAGTCAAACATTTGTGTGCATGGACATGGATGTTCGTCTTGGTATGGGAGATTCTATGTATGATATGTATGTATTTACAAAAAAAAAAAAAATTATGTTTATCCATTGTCTAATATCCATAGTGCAAGCTCTGCTTAGTTTGGGCTAGATGGTGTTGTGTGTATGTGATAGAATATTATTATTATTATTAATATAAAGGATGAATACTTTGATTGTTAATTTACAAGTTGTGCAAAAGCAACGAATAGTCATGATATGTCTTTGATGTGGTACTACCCGTAGTAATAACTTTAGTGGATTCTGTCAAAAAGTTCTAAATTTGGAACTGTGCCAGGCTGGGTCTTTGTTAAAAGAACATGTGATGATGTAACGTAGAGCTCATAGGAAAGTAACGTTGGATGCCTTAGGAATAATCTAGGTGTACTGAAACGAGGAATTGAAATATGGCAATTTGTAAGGGCAAGCAGTCATTGACTTTTTAAACAATACAGATTTGAGGTTGCATATTCCTAGTACTAAGAGGTAAATCATAACTGTATTTTGTCTGCTATTTTTTATTCGAGTCTGGAGGCTATTGCCTCTTGTTCACAGGCCACTCTTTTAAGTACCATGTAGCTACTGCGAAATTTCTCATGGCAAAAATTCCATTAAAGCTTTGATACCTTCGTCTTATGATTGGCCATAAGCGTAAGTGTAAAGTGTGCAAGCAAAAGCCACAAGGCCAATGTTTCAAGTCAAGTAATAATTAGGGCATACGTATAAAGGAAAATTATTGTAGATATGTGAAAGATGGCGTTCCTCGCTGCTCTCGTCAAATCTCAGGGACATCACGGAGTCAATACGGAAAAGGTTTGGGTGCCTGATTAGTTTTAATTTTTGCTTATCCATGTACGGTGTACGATAGGTATCAAATATCTAAATTTATATACCTACAATGCAAGCTGATTTTAAGGTCTTGGCTACATTACGCTTGAGCTTAGTGACAAGACCATCGAAAACCAAACATTTTAATGCAAAATAATTATCCTTACTTTTCATTTTAAAAGAATATCCGCTGAAGATATTGGATAAGCATGACGTGCACAAAGTGAATCTGTAGTCTTAGAACGCATAAATCTTCAAGAAAATATGTAAGCATATGAGCCACATGAGAATAAGTGTAAGTCGCAAGCAGAATTTAGAAGTAATTAACAGGATAATATAGCAGGTGCAGTAGTTTAACTGCATCACGATTAGAATTCATGAGGTTAGCATTAGTTAGGAATAGTCAATAAATGCTTCTACTGATTGTTAGGTTAATTGTAATAACTCTTGTACACAAAACGGGTGAATATACAAACTGAGATACTTGCGCGGGTTGTATAAAACAGACGCGAGCCACCAGTGCAAGGGACTTTTATGGTAACCTAAAGCACGTAGCCCGCGCGAGTGGTTCGCGGTAATTTGCGCCAACAATATGTATCGAGTACAAGCATAATTGTTTCAAAGTCTAAGCCGTAATTGCTCTTTTCATTTCTTTTTTATTAAAAAACGGTGATTCACGCACTATGTAGATATCTTTGTCACGGGGGTCTTTACAAACATTCAAATAATGACCGCAAGGAACTATCAGAGTCGGAACAACTATTCGCAGATCGCACAAATGTTTGTCCCGTCCGTGATTCTAACCCACGACATTTGGCGCAGTGGCGATGGTGAGACGATTGCCCAAACTACTACGCCATTCGTGTAGCCAAAGGCAAATGTCAACTGTATTAACATTCATCCACCATGGATGAGTGCGGATGTTTATATTGTCACGAAGCTTGGTTGCTATCTATGTATACGTTGACTATGGCATGTACAATCCTTGTAAGGAACCAGGAACCGTATAATTAATTCATAACAGCAGGTCTGTGAAGTATGTTGCGTCACTTATAGATCTAAAGTTTGGATGTTTCTAATATCACATTAGTTGGATATTTCCTATTGTTGGAATTTCGTTTATCCTTAAACCTTAGCAAATATCATATGAAGTTATTAAAATACTCGATGCTACATCCATACGTTAAGTATACCGTATGAATGTAGCATCGAGTATTTTGTTGTTTATAAAAGGTACAGAGATGAATAATACCTATATTTTACCAACTACCTTTTGAAACCCACGTTATAAGGAGCAAACATATAGTTATCAAAAGGATACTACTAAACATATAAGAAAAATCCAATATTACTAGAAGGCCTGGTAATAAAAAGGAGTCCTTGCAACTGGTCGCTTATCATAGAGACAGTGTTCGTTATAGTTTCTTAAAATACGGATATAAATAAGTTCCCACAAAATACCACTCGATATAATGACACCAGATTCTTCTGTCTAAAATTAGCTTGCAACTGTGTTGTAAGCTAATCTGACACAGAACGTATTTAGATGAAAATATAACACCAGAATAGTAAATATTCTGTAAACATCCGAATAAACATTTCATTCCATAAATATTCACTCCTGCACCACTATTTTCCGTTATCAATATTCTAGTTATGCGTTCTAAACAAGTTGCCGGGATGCATTAATTATCAAATAAAGACTTGGCATTATAACTTTTCACTTAACGATTTCATCAAAACAAACTGGATCTCATTTTATCAATTGTCAAAGTTTTAAAACTTAATCCACTTAAGGGCCCTTAAAGGGGAGAGCACAGTGCGCATGACACGGCCCTAGCGGGAAACTCCAAGGACATTAGGCGGACGGGCCGCAAGCGGTGAGCACGCCTCACCACCCCACTACATTCAAATATGGAATACGCGCGCGATCGGTGCTGTGAACCAACTGTCAACTTGTAAAACTAATCCAACACTAAATTTAAATTGTTGTGTATAAAATATTCTGTGTATGGAAATGTTGAAAAGTGCAGTGTGTTAAATCATAAAACATAAATTAAAAAGTGTGTATTAAATGGTATATGATGTGACTAAGTTTTGTTCGACCATACTGTGGGATGACTAAAATAATGTAAATGCAATCATTTTGCAAAAACATGAAGTTTTTAGCATTTATTGCGCTATGTGGTGAGTACAAGTGATAATATTATTTAGATAGAAGTTCAATCATTTAAAATTTAAAAAAAGAATATCACAATAATAGCGTATAATTTAACAATTTTTTGGCTACATTAATGAATGGTGAAGTGAAGAATATACAAGAATATTATTATCGATTTTAGATAGATCACTAACATTCTATTGTATCTTCAAAATTGATTTTATTGGTTTTCGAAAGACTACAATGAAATATTACTTAAATTACAAATTGTTAATAATAGTAATCGATACTTCTTCACGCATATTTTTCGACGTACCAATATGTACCTCCCCTAAGCTATCATAATTATCCACCCACGTAAACTAGCCCCTAGCCAATATCGTGGCGTGAGATTTATGATTATACCCACAATAAACGACCCCAAGTTTTAGTAGGGGCCCATTGACCGGCTGCTAACCCAACGTCAATACTACCCATACTCACTATTATAAAATATTTCAAAAAAACCCTTTTGTGGACATAAATCATCCTCCCAAATAGTTTACACTAAAGAAACAAGAAGGGTTAAGTGTTAAGGTCGTATTCGCGAAGGGTTAGTTTTCATGTGTAGGCTTCGAATACGACATTACACATGTTTATTCAATGATGTTTCAAATCAGTGGTGCTTTTAGAGAAGTTAGGTTTGAACTCTAAAATGTCAAGGGATGAAAATGGAAGATATTTTGGCTTAGTACACGGTAAACGTATTTTCGTTGGGAGTACTATAAGCTATGCGATAGTGCAAATTGGCTCTATAGAGACACAAGAGATTTAATGAAATTTCTTGGCTCAATGCGTTAAAATGCTCTAACGAAACACATTTAGACGATTTATAATTTTGTCTAGAAGTATTCATCATATTTGTTGGAGCACATGTCGATTTGAAGGTCAACAATATGTATATTGCTGAATAGACAGAACTCTGGCACGTCATAAATTTTACAGAGCCCTGCGAAAGGTTAGGCATGTTGATGGAGGTTTGCACACATGAAGTCTCTTAACCATCTAACCTATGTATGTATTGTCTTCACTGTAAGTAGTATTCTGTCTACTAGCCAGCCACAGTATACGTCGAAAGTGCAAACTTTGATATAGATAACATTTTATTATGCATTGGACTAAAAGTAATCTGTATGTAGAGCTTTCAAAGTACATTGGTGATTTCTAATAATGATTTTAAAGCAAGTAAACTGCTGAGCATGTTACGTAATATTATTAGTTATTTTTTGTACTGATAAATAAACTAAAATGCTTGCATTATGATAGAATTTGCATCTGTGAATTCTGGGATTTGAACATATAACGCTTCTAGCCTTCAATTGATCAGAATTCTATGCCTTGGATACTTTTTATTTTCTTATCTTATTTATATGTACATGTGATATTTA
Source organism: Catocala sponsa (assembly GCA_963564715.1). NCBI lineage: Eukaryota > Metazoa > Arthropoda > Insecta > Lepidoptera > Erebidae > Catocala > Catocala sponsa. Next base: position 17,157,892 of record OY751333.1, read on the forward strand.
AGGTAATAACTTATGAGACATTAGCTGGAACATGCAGCTGTGTACTTAGACATGACACCAGACGTCTTGATTCCGGATCGATAACTTTTAATTATCTCAGTCATAATTATTATGATAACGACGCACTTTGTGATGCACGCAGACAGCTTACCGTAAAAAAACAATTTTGTTGTTCTATACACTTATTGTTGTTTGAGCTAGTTTGGGTATATCCTGTTTATGATCCAATTCGGTGTCACTTTACAAGGTCATTATATTGCATTGCCGCCTTAAATGTATTATATTTTTACCCATAACGGGATTATAATTACGTTGTGCAATATTTCGGTAAAATAACTTAGTAACGTCAATGAATACAAGCTTAAACTATACGTATATGCTAAATAGTGTAAGTTTCTAAAAAGAGTTCCACTTATAGAATTCTAAAAATAAAACGCCTGTACTTATTTCCATATCTAATAAATTTAGAAAATTAGATTAATGTTTTCTAAGAAAAGTATACGAAAATAAGCTAATATTAAATGAATGAGCGTACCTAAACGTGTCATGAATTATCTCAGTGCTCGGGAATATGGTGGCAAATTATATTACTTTATCTTATACCATCAATTTGTTCTGTGAGAAAAATAACGGTCTATAACGGCTAATATATATATTACTTGGAATTTCTCGTGAAGCTTCATTAGTGGACTTCTTTTAAGATGAATAAAACCAATAAGATTTGAATCTTAATTTTCGTTTGACTTATCACACAATATAACATATAATTTCATACGTATTAATATAAGCAATACAAAACTATCGGTCTTTATTTTTATTGTAGACCATTAGGAAGGTTACAAAATTATTTGTCATACCGACATTTTATTCGTAACTGTTGATAATTAAGTATCAGTTGACGAGTTTCATTTTATCGTCGTCCAAAATGACAAAGTTTTGAGATCAAACCATCAAAGTTATACATAATATTATCTCTCTGTAAAACTTTGAACTGGACTGTTTGAGAAACTGAATCAAGTTAATTTGGAGCCAGAGGGAGAAATACATTGATATTATTATTTCTGAAAATGTAATCATAACTAAGGTTATGGTTCCAGTAGATATTCGTGACAACTAGGTTAGAGTGTATTATTTTAAGACTTATTATCTAAGACACAAGACATAATATGGTTGAAAGACAGCAAATATCTATGAGCGTATTAATAAGAACGCAGGCAATATTTTAAGAAAGAATGGAAGAAAAATCATTTATTCAGCATAATTATGTACACTTGGTTACAAATCTATACTAATATTATAAAGCTGAAGAGTTTGTTTCTTTGGTTGAACGCACTAATCTCAGGAACTACTAGTCCGAATTGAAAATTATTTTAGGGTTGGATAGCCTAATTATCGAGGAAGGCTATAGGTTATATAACATCACGCTACGACCAATAGGAGCGGCGCATCGATGTAAAATGTTGCAAAAACGGAGAAAATTCTTTTATGTAAAGCAGAAAAAGTTGCGCGGGTCAGCTAGTATTTATATAAAAGTAATAAGGCTTGGCCTTATATTCATGCAAGTTGTCAAATCCCAACTCAAGTAACCATCACAAGAAAATATAGCATGTGTTGCTGAAAAGGTTACCAGGCGTTACTAGGCTAGGTTTTCAGTTAGCACTCTGCAATGCTACATGGACGGTAGTAGGCATACGATTTTTACGTCTATAGGTTTGATTTACCTACACGCATACATAGTTTCATGACTATATCTCCAAAAGAATAAGCCTTAGAGCAATATATCCTTATTTCGCTAGATGATATTAATTTTACGCCTAACGTTACAGGACCTATTACCGTCTACTGACTACAGACTTGGAGCTGCTACTAAAAATATCTTGAGAGTAAAACCCGATTATACTTTACTCGAGTCAAGAATCTGCGTTTGAATCTTAATACTAGTATAGTGAAATCAACTTTAAAATCATCGAATGCGAGTTATCTAAATCTAATCATGAAAACCTTTTCTAAATTATTTCCTCCAGACCAAATTTCGGCCACGGCGGCCAAACTTAACAGAGACTGGCAATCTGCGCAGGAGATATTATAGTGCACAAGTATGTACGCAAACATAAGTGCACTCTCTGTTCCCTAACCCTCATGATTCGATGGGACGGTGATCCGACACGACCGGAGAGATATCAGGCGCAGGACCAACGGTTTTACGTGCTTTCCGAGGCTCTTTTTTTTATTTAATTGAATAAGCAGATCGACTCCAAAATAATAGTAGTTATTAATAATTTAAGCAATACAAAATTACTTCCTTGTTCTAAGAATAATAAGAAAACACCAAAATGACTTTGCTAAGCGTGTATCTATTTTGTGATGTTTTTGTAATCTTTATTTAATCGGGCTTATTTTTCAATTTGGTTTTCAATGTTTTCTTCCTGTTGTAGATATTGCAGACAAGGGTAGTCGTTCTTTGTCTGTTACGTCTCGTATTTGTGATCCTTATATAATGAACAAGCTTCCGCATGCGGTTTCGTTGTGGTGTATCATTAAAGCGTTGTAGCTTTTTACTGAGTGATTAGCTTATTATTACTACATACATACAAATTTTCACATTCGTTTTAATGAGTCAAAGCTTTGAAATCTCTCTAGGTTTCGATATTTCTACGTGAAGATCTGTGATGACTGAAGAGGCGGTTTGTAAAGGTACTTCTAAACGGACATTATATTTACTACAGAGTGTGTGTAATAAATTCAAATTCAAATTCAAATTCAAATTCTTTATTTCAGACAAGTGTCCATAGTGTTAGTAACAAAAATACCTTAAAACTATTGTTAGTAATATAATAAAATTCATCATTTGGTGTGGATCCTTACCCAGTGGCGCAGCAGGGGGGAGTCCCACCGATCTATAAACACGCTCAAGAGACCGTTGGTGGCGGAGCGTACCCGTCCAGCCAAGGAGGCGGTCCTCTTCCGTATTATGGCGTAAAAATCGTCTGTGCGCGCTTCCGCAAACATACTGGACGCACTGCATCTCCACGATCGCCCCAACAGTATCCTGAACGCTTTATTATATTGGACGCGCAGGTCGCTGTATGCCTTTTGCGTAAAACTGGTCCAAAGACTGCACGTGTAAAAAGACTGGCAATAAGCTTTAAAAAGAGAGACTTTAACTTGACTCGTACAACGTGCAAATAAAGTGTTAAACTAGTTTAATGTCTAAGTTCACATTGACAGTGTAATAGGTAGGATTCGAACCCACGTCATCACGATTATAATGCCGATCAGTTGTCTATTGAGCTATTTGTATTTAAATATTAATAACTATTGATCAGGTCAATATAGTTATTCATACTTAGTATAAAAATATTAACAACGGAACACTTAAAACTTTTATCAACTAATATTTTATTTTTATATAATATAGTGTTATGTTTACGTGAATGTTATACATTGAAATTAAACCACTCTATACGGATTTTGTCGCGTTGTTAATTTTAAAACACTTTTCATCAACTCATTATCTGGAGACTTTACTTCCCGTGAACATGGCTGCTATAAAGCAACCGAAACGTCGGGGCAAAGTGTAAAATTAAATATAAATAGTTAGCCTAAATTGTAGTAAAGTTCAATAATAGTAGTTTTAGAGTCTCAAAATTATTTAATAAAAGTGTTTTAAAATAAACAACGAGATAAACTCCGTATAAAGTGGCTTAATTTTAATTTTATTTTTATATCATACATAAGCTTAAACTTCCATATTTAGGACTTCACAAAAACGGCATTAGCGTCGTTCTAAACGATTAAAACATTGCTTGTAATTATAGTGCTACATACAAATTAGTTCAAGTAATTAAGCCTTGGGGCATGCTGGACAATTAGCAAGCTGTCCAAATACTGATACTAACGTTATAATGCTCGTACATTAACAGTTACGTATTTTATAAAATAGTAGTTATCGTATATGGCATCGTATACATTATGAACCTATTTATCCTACTAATATTATAAATTTGATAGTTTGTGAGGATGGCTGATTGTTAATTTTTCACGCAAAAACTATTGAACCGATTACGATGAAGCTTGGTATATAGATAGCTGGAGACCTAGATTAACACATACTTTTTATCCCGATATTTCCATAGCATAGGGCCTTTCGCGGGTGAAACCGCGAGGCGCAGCTAGTAAAAAAATATATCCCAAGTAAATTTTGATGAATACTATAATTTTACTTGGGTCAAACATTTTTCTAGTTACAGGGGCTTTATAACCGGTAAAGGTATTACACCCTCATTTTGCCAGCTATGATCCCACGTAATACGGCGAGCGTATTGACGACTACCGGGCACAGTTCCAAAGACCGGCTACTGAGAATGTATTAACAAAATAACCCAAAAACTTTTTACTTGAACCGGATACCAGACCCGAGATCTCAACCACAGCAATCGCAGTTACTATTCTGCGCGACTAGGGCATTCAAATCATGTCATTAATATAAAATTTTATTTTTAGACTATCTTTTAAATTTCTGAAACTGTTCTTATAATATCATAGATAAAATACGTTTAACACGAGACTACGTGGTTGCTACCTAGTAACCTAATTAAGTTGTACTGAAAATTATTCTCACTTTAACGCATAAACGGGGGTAATTATCAGTACAAGATTAGCCGGGAGGGGATGACGTACGGCGCGAGTGCTCATACAACATGCTCTATATAATGTTGGAGTTTTAAGTCGCGACGTAGTTATATGTTTTATATTTATTAACCTCTGAGTCTTCTTCGAAGAGTTTAATGAAAATACTATCTGGGTCTGTGTGTCTGTCCGTTAGTGACAGCCATAACTCCGGAACCACTGGACCGATTGACTTGTAACTTGGTGTGCAGACACCTTGGGGTCATACCTCGGTCGAGTTTGAATATGGGCCCTGTGGTTCAAAAGACCCCCGAGATATAAGGGCCATTTCTTTTCATTACTTTTACATTTAAGGTGAAAAGGTTGAATCCTGGGTTTTTACACTCATCTCGTTTATTTACTCTTTGTTTCTGTCCACGACTTGGCTTGAATCAATCTCAATGACATGCATATTGGGATACAAAGTACCTTATTTTTTAATTCAGGACTTGGTTGACAGACGATAGATAGATAGATGTCTGTCAACATTCATCCATATCAGTTTAACGTTTCACGCGTCTTTGAATAACAAATATTTGATCATCATGTATAAAATTCTAATACTAATCTTATCCTAATCCTAACTAATGTTATAAACGCGAATGTGAGTTTGTTTGTTTGTTTATTTGTTTGGTACGCTTTCACGTCTTGACAACTCGACATATAATCATGAAATGTCGCATATACGTTGTCAGAGGTACACAAAAGGACATGGGGTACGTATTATCCAGAAAAAGTACTGTTACTTACTTAAGCTTACCTAACTTACATTTACGCGAGCGAAGCCGCGGGTAAAATCTAGTATTATATAAAAATAAACTTACTAAATTTTAAAAACTGATTTTTGTTTTCTAGCGCCGCTTACATTTGGTATATACGGTCAACATTTAAACTACATACATATATACATACATAGATTCACGCCTGTTTCCCAGAGGGGTAGGCAGAGACTACGGATTTCCATTTGCTACGATCTTGACACACTTCTCTGGCTTCATTCACTTTCATCACATTCCTCATACACGCCCGTCGGTTCAAGGTGCTCTTAACCTGACCTTTGTCCAGAACGCCTCCGATCTGATCGAGAAACGTTCGCCTAGATTTTCCTCTTGCGATGTTCCATTCAGACTAGCCTTATAAACTTTCTTTGTCAGTCTTTCCTCGTCCATTCTTTCTATATGCCCAAACCAGCTTAACATACCCTTTTCTAATCTTGTCACTATATCCAATTTCATGCCGCATCTCTCTCTAATCACACTATTGCTTATTCTATCTTTTAAAGTCACACCACATATGCTTCTCAGCACGCTCATTTCTAAAGCATTTAAGACTCAAGACTACCGATGGCAGATTCATAACCTCAAAGTTCGAGATACTCCACGAAGTCGAGAGTTTTTACAGACACCTGTACGCATCACGGATGGCGAGCCCTTCGGAACATAGCGGCGATGACCACAGAGCCCCACTTACACGCCACTTCACCGAGGACATCCCGGATATCGACCAGAGCGAGGTTAGAGCGGCTCTCGAGCAACTTAAGAATAATAAATCTCCCGGTGATGACGGAATTACAACAGAGCTCTTAAAAGCGGGTTGGATCGCAATCCTGAAGGAGCTAACTAGCCTGTTTAATTCCGTCATCCAACAAGGCTTAACACCTCGGGCGTGGAGTGGGAGTGCGGTGGTTCTGTTCTTTAAGAAAGGTGATAAAACCTTACTTAAGAACTATAGACCCATCTCACTCCTAAGCCACGTCTACAAGTTGTTCTCGAGAGTCCTCACAAACCGTCTCGCTAGAAAACTTGACGAGTTCCAGCCTCTAGAACAAGTCGGGTTTCGAAAAGGCTTCAGCACCGTGGACCACATCCATACTGTTTGGCAGATTGTACAGAAGACCGAAGAGTACAATCAGCCGCTGTGTATGGCTTTTGTGGACTACGAGAAAGCCTTCGACTCCATCGAAACTTGGGCAGTTCTAGATGCTCTGCAACGATGTCGCATTGACTGGCGCTATATAGAAGTATTGAGATGCCTGTATGACACCGCCACAATGACCGTCCAGCTTCAGAACCAGAAAACAAACTCGATAGAGCTGCGTCGAAGAGTGAGACAGGGAGATGTAATATCTCCCAAATTGTTCACCAACGCGCTTGAGGATGTTTTTAAAAGACTGGACTGGACTGGACGGGGAATCAATGTGAATGGTGAGTACATCTCACACCTACGGTTCGCCGATGACATCGTCATTATAGCAGAGTCACTGGAACAGCTTAGCGGAATGCTGCACAGCCTAAATAGAGCCTCGCGACGGGTTGGTCTCGGCATGAACCTGGATAAAACCAAGATCATGTTTAATAGACATGTTATGCCGAGGCCGATTTACGTCGATGGGTTGATGCTCGAAGTTGTTCAAGAGTATGTCTATCTTAGACAAGTGATTCGACTCGGTAGGAACTTTGAGTAAGAAATCGACAGGAGAATCCAGTTGGGGTGGGCAGCGTTTCGTAAGCTTCGTCAGGTTTTCTCATCGCCTTTACCGCAATGCCTGAAGACCAAAGTCTTTGACCAGTGCGTCCTACCTGTTATGACTTACGGTGCCGAAACGTGGACACTCACGGTAGGGCTAGTCCAAAAATTTAAAGTCACCCAGCGGGCTATGGAGTGAGCTATGCTAGGATGCTATGTTTCTTTGAGGGATAAACTTAGAAATGAGGTTATCCGTCAAAGAACCAAGGTTACCGACATAGCTCGCAGAATAAGCAAGCTGAAGTGGCAATGGGCTGGCCATATCTGTAGAAGGACCGATGGCCGCTGGAGCAAGCGAGTTCTAGAGTGGAGACCGCGACTTGGTAAACGTAAGGTAGGACGCCCCCCGGCCAGGTGGACCGATGATCTGAAAAAGGTAGCTGGGTCAGACTGGATGCCGAAGGCGGAAGACCGGATGTTGTGGCGTAAAATGGGAGAGGCCTATGTCCAGCAGTGGACTGCGGTGGGCTGATTGATTGATTGATGCTTCTTTTGCCATACCCAACTTTCACTTTCATATTAATAGTCCTCTATGAACAGCCAAACGTGCCTTTTAGGATACAGTTGAACTGTTCATAAAAGCGCGTAGAACTCCGTTCTCTTTGTTGCCATTAATCGTTCTCCTTTCAATATCTCCCTCATGTTTACCATCCCTTGTAAACAAAGTACCCAAATATACAAACTCTTTCACGTGCTCCACTTTTTCTCCATCAATCATATTAATATTACACATCGTCACGCACTCTTCCTTTTGTGCTTACATTTATTTTCATTCCTTTACTCTCAAAAGCACCATGCATAATAGTTACCATCGCCTGCAACTCTTCCGCTGATGACGCAAGTATTACTTGGTCATCGGCCATAAAGAAGACATTTTACAAGTAACTCATTAATTCTTAATCCCCATTCACAATCTTTTAAATTTTTCAAACAATTGTCCATGTATAGGTCCATGTATAATTATAAAATATTTATGTTCTTAATCTAATAATAAATTAAAAGTATGTAAGTAGTGTTACATATATAATGATAGTGTTCTTACGTCAATGGTTTTTGTTATTACGTATTATTCTTATGATCGCTCGGCTTTTTGTCAAGATTAAAAATAATATCCATCCTACCACGCCAATCCATTTACCTATCTACTTTAGATTAATCGCGGATAAATAATAGAAGACAATCATATTATGTATATAAAAGCAACAAAAGCTCACAAATATTACCTACGTGTAATATTTTTTTACGTTATACCATATCTCTCTTAATTATTGTTTCACTTGTCTATCAATAGTACAAAAATAGGTATCTGAAATGTTGTCTCTCTTTTAACAGTTTTATTACATTGTCTAACATAAACATCTATTTGTGTAAACATTTTCTAGTTAACTATTGCTCAGTAAGTTATTTTAAGTGGAAAGTTCTTTGTAATTAAAAATTTTAATTAACCTGTCGTGTCCTGAAATGCCCGATATAATTAAAAACCTGACCAATAAGTTTGTAGTGATTATTATGATTTACTTTGTTCATGGGATCGGCTATATTGATTCTAATTTAAATCATAATTTATTTAAGACTACATTTTACCCGTGGCTTAGCTCGCGTAAATGTTAGAAAAGTTACGATAGATTAGTAACAGTATTTTTTTCTCGATAAAAGGTACCTACCCTATGTCCTTTTCTGTTCTCTTAACAACGTGTATGCGAAATTGCATGAGGATCGGTCGAGTCGTTAAGGAGTAAAAGCGTAACAAACGAGCTCACATTCACATTTATAATATTAGTCAGGATTTTGTATTTTATGACGAGACCTATACTCACAGTCTTGTCTTCTTGTACGTCTTGTATAATGCTTGTAATAAAAATTATACTAAATAAACTTTTGATCTAGTCTCAGACTAATTTAAAAGGAAACATTAAGAGTATACACCTAAATCCAAATAAACATAAAAATTTTTAGAGTAAATTGCATTTTAGTTCACAATTGACGTTTTTTAAACTGGATCGTAACTCAATCTTGTTTTTTTCACGGGAATTTGCCTTCAGTACTATGCTATTTTGATGGAATGGATGGCGTAAAGCTTTAAGTTGTCGCCTCATCACTGTGTATACGCCGAGTGTTGAGTGTTTGAATCCACATGGGATAAAATTTGTGTGATCCACAAATAGTTGTTTCGAGTCTGGTTGTCATTTTTGTCCGTTTTTTGAATGTATGTAAAGTCCCACGCGTCACAGGATATATATACCTTGTGCTTCCTACTCTTTTTTTTAAACTTACAGTACTATTTACAAATATTTACTAGTGTAGGTATATATAACACAGATTTCATATCAACGATATTTATTGGATGAACCGACAATATCACATGAGCACGATATCTATGTGTAGGTATCAATAATTGTTTATACATCGTAGAAAGGATGTGTTGCATAATTGAATTATATTGCTGGAAAAGTCAGAAATTTTTAATTGCCGTAAATCTTAGAGTTCGAAATAATGGTATCACGTGACCTTGAGGTCAGAGGTCAAAGTTCATAGTCATTTCGGGGGAATATCGACTATGCTAAGTCGAATGGCGTTGACTGTGAGTCTCTAGCTCTTACGGTTCTTGAGTTGAAACTTGTATAACAGACAGACGGACGGACAAAGCTGTTGTATAAGAGTTTTTCGATCTCAAAAAATTCCCGCTGACTGAAATATGTTATCTAGAAAAAGAACTGCGTCGATTTTTAATCACGTATCAATAAGAAGTATTAAAAATTATATCATGTTATTTCCTTTTAACTTATCATGATTACGCAATTAAATCTGCCTGAAGAACGTCTATTGAAATACAAGTCGAAGATTTGCTTACTTTTATTTAATGCCCAAGAAAATGGCGAAAATTATTTATTGAAGCATTAGTAAGCGTCACACATGTAATTTTAAATAATCTTTATACCAGTTGAAATGGAAAGGAAGAGGCTTTTGCCCAGCAGTTGGACATATAAAAAACCAGATGAAACATAATTCGTACATGACACATTTAATCATATCCAGCAGATGCTTAACAATTTAAATAATAGCGAGAATTGAAATTATTATTCACACACTGTAAAATATAAAAACAATTTACTCGTAAAACTACATATTATAATTTGAAAAAAGATTTAGGTAAAGGCATATTAATATTAACCACAAATTTAAATAACATTGTACTCAACTTGTATAAAAGTTATTAAAAATTAACTACAAGTTTGAATTTTGAGAAATTAATCATAATGCCCTTCATGTAAATAACAACAATATCAAATTATCTAGTTTTTGTATCACTTTTATTTGATTCTTGAAGTGATAAGTTCAAAGTCTTTCTTTTTTTATTTATTATTTTGTGCAACTTTTGAAAGAATAATCCCACAGGATTTAATTCAGCCAGTCGGGCAACACAATGAGAAAAATATGTAGATTTTTCTGCTGAAGATTATTTTTGCTCTTTTTATTTTGCGTAAAAATGAGACAAGATGTATCAGTAGGCATTTTAATATTATATGCATATTTTATTCATAATTTTCGATTATTATTGTTGCATGGCATAATTATGTATGTTGGTTTAAGTCAATTATCACGTATCACCTATTGGACAATAATAGAAGTAATAAGATTATCAAATCAAAATTTTCTAGGAAACTTTACAAGCCGCTAATTTCCAAAATTGATTCTGGAACTATACGTCCAGTTGCTAGGAACTGTAATCATGTTGACCACCAAAACATTCAAAGTTTAGAATCGGAGCAACACAAACAAGAAATACGCTCAATGTTTCAACAGAGTATTTTATTACTGAGTTACAACTAAGTCAAATTATTTAAGAGCTGCTACACATGAAATGTGCACGATCTAACAGCGGATCGTATATGTTCATATGTATACATTAGTCCTTTCTTTACTATGAACGAGTTTCTGTAGGACGTTTATTAAATTATGTGTGTACGAGCCCGTTTTTCCTTATGGAGCAATGTTTTGGAATCGTTTCTTTGATAGAATTTTTGTATAAAAATACACAGTCATGTTTTCTTTACTTTAAACGTACCTTCATTGTGATTGTAGCGTTGTAATAGTTTCATGCATTCATGCAATGGATTACTTCATTTTTAAAGATAAAAAATTGAAGCGCTTTGGAAAGATAGACAAGTTTCATTACTAAAATATAATCGAGTGTTGAGAGCGCAAAATAATATTTCAATTTAGAAATGAGTATAATTTACTTGATCGTGGTACTGTTAGGATAAGTAGAAAAGTTATTCATTTCCTTCGATGTTGGTTAAAGTTATTAAACTTTACATATTACTTATTAAATTAGTAGTATAGTTTTCTTATTGAATTAGTAAATCAATTGGTCAAATAATATCTGTTAATCAGGTGGACTAATGTTACGCCTTTGAGCGGTGTGAAACACTTTCAAACGGATTATTGAAAGAGGAAACTACATGAAAAAGAAAACCTTACCTGTAATCAAGTTCGACGAGCGAAGATGTTGCTTATAAAAACGTAAAACACGTAAAAAACGCACCTTCTCAGGCCGTCAAAGTAGAGACCTCAACATCGCCTCGGCTGCGGAGGGCGATGTGGAGGCCACTGCTCTTAGACCACACGACTGCTTACCATCAGGTGGAGTGTGGTCATTTTGACGAGCAAAATAAAAAAAAATAGAAAAAAAATCATTTTTTGTCGCGAATCCTTTACAAACTTAAATGACTTACATTTTTATTTATTTACTAGTTTTTACCCGCGGCTTCGCTCGCGTAAATGTAGGTTAGGTAAGGTTAGGTTTGCAACAGTTATTTTTTCTGGATGAAAGGTACCCTATGTCCTATTCTGTACCCCTGACAACGTGTATACAAAATTTCATGTTGATCGGTTGAGTAGTTAAGGCGTGAAACCGTAACAAACAAACAAAAAAACTCATTTTCGCATTTATAATATTAGTTAGGAAGTTAGGATTTCACTTACAATCAAGGAGAAACAGGGTATGGAGAATCCTAACTAATACTTATTATAAATGTAAATGTGGGTTTGTTTGTTTGTTACGCTTTCACGCCTTAAATACTCGACCGATCATCATGAAATTTCGCATATACGTTATCAAGGGTAAAGAAAAAGGACATAGGATAGCTCTCATTCAAGAAAAAATACTGTTCCCGAGGGAACAATGCGAGTTTAGCTGCGAGCAAAATCGAATGCAGTATAAAGTCAGTTTATAGCAACAGATGACCAGACACAGACAGACACAAGTTACACCCAGACTCATATCTATCATCTATGGATCACGTAAATAATTGGCCCGTCAATAAGGGACACTTAATTGACGTCATAATTATTGGAGCGGCAAAACGACCGCTCGCTTGCTGCGCTATCCATGCAGTCAACTTGTCAGTTCTCTACAATAATAATTAAAGAAGCCTGTAGCTATTAGCGTGTTACTCTTTTTTTTTTCTTTTTTAATACGTGAATAGGAAACAAAAGGAATTGTTCGTAATACCACAAATTACGAATAATGCCTGTACTACGGGTGACTTAACAAACAATCAAACAACGGACACGAAGAACATCAAGACTCTTGCGAACAACGGACAGTAATTTACTATCGAACCCACGACAAAGGGCGCAGTGGTATCTGCGAGACGACCACTTAAACCAATACGCCATCGATTCAGTCGTGCTTTTTTATATGGATATGTTTGTTAATACTCTATGTCAAATTTTTTCAAGTATAAAATAAACTGACAATATCTGCGTCATACGAAAAAACGTAATGTCTGAATCATTTAGATTTTGCATAATTTATCACAGCTCCACTGTCTTTGGGGTTTTGAGTGAGATTAGATGTAAAAGGGTTATTGTGGACGTAATAACAAAGGCGTGGTATTTTAATCTCATCAAAGCCTGGAACTTGAAACAACATCCGCTGACAAGTTCGTTAACGTCTTAAATTAATTTTCGTTTAAAATTTGTCAATTGCCGACGAAATTAAACGAAGTTTGTCGTTTCTTGACAATGCGAGATGGCTGGCTTTCGGCCAGACATTATTTAAACCGAACTTTATTCTCTTTCTACGTGGACGTAACAACATGCCTGCGAATGCGGCTACAATGAAGGTATAATAAACTTTAAGATCACGGACACACGAATGAGGCATCGAATTCGTTTAAATTCCAATTAAAATTTAAATAGAGCCCTTATCTTTGAACAACTATTAATTAAGACCTACGATTTATCACTATTATCATTAAAATTTCATATACTTAATGAAATATTTCATGCTGATCATTATCTGAAAATACCGTGTTTTCCTTCAAAAACCTATCTGCATTATTTTACATAGTTACCAGGTGCACGCTTAATAATTATGTATATCAATGTTTAATAGCGTGGTTGGCTGTTTTATAAAGCACGTTACTGTGCACTCAAAAGGAAAATGCTGTTATAAAGTGCCGTATCTTTTTATAAATAGGCGGATATTCAGTGACGGCAACAGCCAGTACTCGGTGGCGATTGCATGGGAAATTGTTAATTCTATTGGAGCGAAACACATAGGAAGAGAGGCATCGCGCACGCTGCGACTTGGCACCCGTCCAGTCAACGATTCTGCTTTACTATGGCGATTATTTTCACTGGTGCACTATTCAAACTGCTTCGGAATACGACTGAATAGACACGAAAGAATTTTCCTGTGCAACGACCGGCTGTAATGACCGTTTATTCTTTGAAACACGCTCGGTGGAAATCCGTAAATAGGTACAAAATACCGGTAGACACGACGTTCAAGTTTCCCTTTTGAAATGTTTGCAATTGTTACTTTATGGACCGTAAAGTAAATAATTATTCTATTTTTGGTAAATCACCCTCAAAGATTTGTTCTTGAAGTGTAATTTGATTAAAGTTTTATCTTCTCAGGTTTTCGGTGGTTATTGGATAAAATAATATATTTATTATTTGCAAATAGCTCGTTTTGATTTAAGTTGCGCATGACAGTCAGATTTGATTGCTATTTTATTGAAGGTTAGGGCTTTAAAATGCTACTATTTTAAAAGATTTCAATCTTTAAAGTTCACGGTAGAATATTTAAGGTTAGGTTATCGCTACAGATGCCTTTACGTCCCTACTGTCGTCTTACTGGCATACGAAGTTGTAGCTTTAACAAAAGGCTGATCAACTTAGAATTTAAAGCCATTTTATGACTTCGTCAAATAAACTACAATTTATGCGTACATACGGAACGAAAAATCCCCAATAAGATATAATATCAAAACAGAGAGAGTGAACCTAAAACAAACACGCCCGGATCGACTGTCCAGTTTACAATACAAATATTGATGTGCGATACCAAACACGATATCGTTAAATACAATTTGTTAATTAATTTACAGTTTTATTTGCCTGTTCGTGTATCCATTTACATATGGTTAAAATAACATATGATGTGTTCTCATCATAAGGCTAGTGTGAATGGAACAGTCGCAAGAGGAAAACCTAGGCGAACGTTTCTCGACCAGATCGGAGGCGTCCTGGACAAAGGCCAGGTTAAGAGCTCCTTGAACCGACGGGCGTGTATGAGGAATGTGATGAAAGTGAATGAAGCCAGAGAAGTGTGTCAGGATCGTAGCAAATGGAAATCCGTAGTCTCTGCCTACCCCTCTGGGAAACAGGCGTGAATCTATGTATGTATGTATGTATGTGTTCTCATCAAATATTTTACAAATTAAGTTATTCAAAACAGTTACTCGAAGATTTACATAATATTGTCTTCTGTTTACGCGAATGTTATTCATTGAAATTAAACTACTATATACGGATTTTATCGCGTTGTTTATTTGACACTTTATTACAAAATTTTGAAAACTGTTACACTACTTGAAGTCTTCTGTGTGTGAACATGTGCAATAGGGGACCAACCACTACCTGAGATTTGACAAACCACAGATGCTCGCTAAAGAACACCGATTCCTACCAAGGATGCTTCGCGAGGCTATTGAAATCAAAAAACATCCTAATTCCAATAGAGAAGATGGTTGGAATGTACCACCAGCTTGCTTGCACCAGCTTGGGATCCAGTAATTCAAATAGTCAAACCCAAGAAGAAGCAAACCATAGCTAGACTTCATGATACTTTGAGCTCATTCTGCGTAAATAGAAACACCCATGATTAAATTATGTTCGGGTACTTTGAAATAACTACACTGGAACATTGAGACAACTGCCATCTTAGTCTCTCCGTGACCATGGCTGCTGAAATGCAACCGAAACGTCGGGGAAAGTGTAAACACAAATATAAATAGTATAATAGTATAGTAATAGTATAAATAGTTTTAATAGTTTAATTAGCTTAAAAATTAGTAAAGTTTAATAGTAATAGTAGTGTAACAGTTTTCAAAATTTTGTAATAAAGTGTCAAATAAACAACGCGATAAAATCCGTATATAGTAGTTTAATTTCAATAAATTACTCGAAGAGTTGACAGGGACCCAATATTACAGGAAAGAATTGTGCATTATATTCGTGGGAAGGGTTCTACTGTTATAGGAAAACGATTATATCCTTTCCTATTTTAAATAGGGATTAAATATAATGATCAGCAAAAAAAGAATCACCAAAATCGGCTCACCCAGTCGAAAGTAACGAGGTAACAAACATAAAAAATTAAAAAAAAATACAGACGAATTGAGGACCTCCTCCTATTTTTGAAGTTGGTTAAAAATACTAATTGATCAGCAAATATTGCACAGCATAACGAGCATCTATACGCCTCAAATAACTGCATTCCGTCTCGGAAGTGTTAGGTTATGTTAGGTTCCTTTTTTTAAACCCACCCAAAAATAGTCGACTTAGTTTGATCTCTTTAAAGTTTGCTGGCCATGAGTTGCTGATCAATTAGCTTTTTTTGCTGCGCAATTAGTATTTTTTTGCTGTGCAGTTAAATACTAACCTTTTAAATATTGTCCGGCGCGCTCTAAAATTTGTACGAACAGGTGACGTAAAACTTAATGGAATATAGATATTATTTATTTTTAGAGACTATCGTCGATTGTATTATCCTAAGTAATATTATAAATGCGAATGTGCGTTTGTTTGTTCGTTACGCTTTCACGCCTTAACTACTCGAGCAATCATCATGAATAAAAAGGAGGCTTTCGTACCACAGATGTACTTTGTTTCAATAATTGTCGTGAATAATATAATCACAGTAATTTGTTCATACTCAAACCATGAAAACTCTATATGTAAGATAAATAGCTACATAATATAACTCTTGTCTAAATGAATACGCTTAGAGCGTCATTACTATGCTTTCAGCATTTCATAAGCCAGTGAGCGTTTGCAAACAAACAATGTGTGTATAATGACGAACCATACTATCTGCGGACTAAATAAACATTTCATAAGTTATGTTTGCGCGTACAGTAAAATCTATCGTCCATCATATATGTTGCCTCAACGTACAAATAACACTGGTCAAGCGTATATTATGTGAATGGTTTTAATGCTCGTGATACCGTCTATGATTAGTAAAGAAACTCATAAGAGAGGTATATTAGCTTTCGTGCTATATTTAATGTTTTATTACAAATCAAACAATTACAAATAAAAAAGCTTTATAATATTATAATTTCAAAAATGCTAAAATATAGACTGCATTGATGGCGTAATGGTTTAAGTGTTCGCCTCGCCATTGCCACTGAGCCGAGTGTTGTTGGGTTCGAATCCCACATGGGACTAAAATTTGTGTGATCCACAAATGGTTGTTCTTTGTCTGTTGTTTGAATGCTTGTAAAGTCCTCCGTGGTACAGTAATCATGCCAAGTGTGTGAGTTGTACTCTTAAAAAATTCTATAAAAAAAAATATTGCGTCTTTAACCTGTTGAGTCGCAGTAGTACACCGGCGGCCAAACACAGTCTTAATTATGTGTGATATTCCGAGGCTTGATAGGTAATACATTAACTGTGTAGGTATATTGTGACACTCCCTGCTCTAACTACTACTACTAACCATCAGGCCGAGTGTAGTCATTTTAACTGGCTGCATTAAAAAAAGTAAATCTGTGTTACAATGGGCAATAAATATATAAATATAATATATTATACTTGTTTAATTATATTATTACATACATACATATATTCTAGTAAGAGAACAATTCTATTGGCCTATGTTACTATCTATACAAATAATTAAAATTGAAGTGTCTGTTTGTAATGTCAAAATAACAGCTTTTATATACGAAAACACATATGTTTAAAATTTTTGTCTGTCTGTCTGTTTGTTCCGGGTAATCTCCGAAACGGCTGAACCAATTTTGACGGGACTTTCACTGACAGATAGCTGATGTTATAAGGAGTAACATAGGCTACTTTGATTTTAGAAAAAAAACAGTTTTCCGTGGAGACTAACACTTTTTAGTTAAAATCTACGCGGACAAAGTCGCAGGTAACAGCTAGTTAATTTATATAATTATTGCAGTATTCATTTATCTTTATTACGGTCATTGTAGGTCATAATGTCCGTTATAAATAGGTATTCTGTCCCATTTAGCTGCAAAAACAATATGCTATCAATGTTATTTGACTATGCAAAGATTATATTTTATTTTTATGACAGTTCTTGGTGACAAAATGAAAATGTGATATTATTATTCATAAATAGTACATTTGTAAAGTGTTGTAGAAGCTTGACGGCTTAACACAGTACCTGGCTGATGTTCAGAAAAATCAGGTAATTGATATCTGTTACCTTTTGTTATTTAGGTTGGACTTAGTTGTTATGATACATCTCAGGTATTTGGATACTATGTCATCCTAAGAACATAGCCAATTATTTGGAATTGAAATTCGCCGATTTTATGACGATATTACTCTTTTTCGTCGATTTCGATTTCGGTTTTATATTCGATGAAGAATGTTTATTTTTTTATGGAACTATGTTTACCTATATCTCGCCAACGGTTAAACAGATTTGAATAGTTATATTTTCATTTGAAAGATTACATTTCTATTGTGGTTCCATGCTTAGTGAAGATTGGATGATAGGATTTAATTTAGAGACATTTAACGTAAGCTCTCAATAGTAAAACGGTTTTTGTAAGTATCTTGTGATATGTGCAGTGAGCAAAGGTACCTCATACTCATATTCTAATAATATTCATCCACATATATTATGGTAACAGACAAACATTCCAACAATGGTATTTTTGTAGTCAGCCAAGGCAGTGTTCATTAGCTTGAACACTGCCTTGGCTGACTACGTGTGACGTTTACCTGGGTCAATAGTTTGACCCAGGTAAACGTCACTGGAAGCTGCAAAATAAATTCTTACTAATATTATAAATTCAAAAGTAACTCTGTCCGTCTGCTTTTCAAGGCTAAACCACTCAACCGATTAAGATGTTTGGTACAGATATAGTTTAAAATCTAGGGAACGATATAGGTTACTTTTTATTAATGTAGGTACCACGCGGGCGAAGCTGCGCGCAAAAGCTAGTATATAAATATGTTTTCAGAACTTACTTATTACGCTTTAAATTTATATTTTAATTAAATACCGGTTAAAAAAGGCAAAAGAGTACAGATTTCATAGAAAAATGCACGAACTAGGCTTCCAATCTAATCATACGAATTTAAAGCCGGTGCCAAATAAAAAGCCAGTAAATTTAAAAATAAATTAATACAGGAACAGTGCGCTAAAATAAAAACATGCCCAGTTTGATATTGACTACACTTTTACTATATTTTATAAGACCTTACTTAATAGTAAAAGGATAAATATTACTTTGCTTTATACTTTTTAAGGAGGTTTATTATTTACAAATATAATTTTTTATATAGCAATTAAATTTTAAACAAAATAATGATATTAGATGTGTTTGTTAGTAGTCCCACTACTGCCAAAGTCCTACTACTGTCTTCTCAGTATAAGTAGAGTGAGGTCATCGTTTACCGCGCTGGCCACTGGGCCACGCACTGGCGTGGTAGCAGACTTTACATATTATATTTGAGAATATTATAGACAACTCTCATATATGCAAGTTTTCTCGCAAAGTTATCATAAACCATTAAAGCGGGCTATAATTAACTATTAAATACGCACACACCCAACTACGAAAAGTCAAAGGTCGTGAGGTCAAACTTGAGACCACTGCGTAATAGCCGGCCTTCCTTTAGGCTATGTATAGCAACTTCTATTTATTTTATTATTTTATACAAAATATTTTTCATGAATTTTACTAAAATAACGTAAACGAACGTATTTATATCAACTAGTTTAAAATGTCATCGGAAAGTGTTCTGTAACACAATTTGCTCTGTACGGGCTTTCAACACGCAACACAAAACACGTGGAGAGATTTTCTGTGAAAATGTTTTCCTGTATCAGATATAATCAAATTAATTGATCATATCAATAACTTACTTATTAGTAAACAATAATTGGTGTTCTGTAATGTGACACCCAACTATATATATAATATATATATATATATATATATATAGTAAAATTTGCGTAAGATACATTTCTACGTTAGTATCTAATCTATTATACATCTATATAAATAAATAATAATAATAATATAATATTCTATCACATACACACAACACCATCTAGCCCAAACTAAGCAGAGCTTGTACTATGGGTACTAGACAATGGATAAACATACATATATATACTTTTTTTGTAAATACGTACATATTATACATAGAAATACCCAGACCAAGACAACCATCCATGTTCATGCACACAAATGTTTGACTTGTGCGGGAATCGAACCCGCGACCTCAGGCGTGGCAGTCGGTTACACTAACCACCAGGCCATCGAGGCCAACAATAAAAAAAAAATATTAAAGTATATACGGTAAATAAAACAAAAAACCAATTTTTAAAATTTTTAGCTTTCTCTCTCTCTGTCTGTTTGTTCCAGCTAATCTCTAAAACGGCGGGATTGACAAGGGGGGGCAGGTCGGATGCTAGTTCCCGATAGGTACTCTATTAAGGGTTATTAAGAGGGTCAAGATTTCGTTATTTTTTGCGTAGGACGCACCATTTCTGAGATAATGTTAATATTCTAAAAGAAATAATAAAGCGTGGAAGTGTGACGATGACGCGAGTTCCATGATTTTTGTTCACCCAAGAAGTGCTCAACGCGCCTAAAGAAGTTTTCACTTTAAAAACACTTTTTGTTCAATTCCACGCGGATGAAGTCGCGAGTGTTACAAGGGGGTAACACTCGCGACTTCATCCGCGTGGAATTAAACAAAAAGTTTTTTAAGTAACAAGGGTATTACTTTAGCTACTGCTAGTCATAGTATTGTCTTCTGTTTACGCGAATGTTATTCATTGAAATTAAACTACTATATACGGATTTTATCGCGTTGTTTATTTGACACTTTATTACAAAATTTTTGAAAACTGTTACACTACTATTACTATTAAACTTTACAAATTTTTAAGCTAATTAAATTATTGAAACTATTAAAACTATTTATACTATTACTATACTATTATACTATTTATATTTGTGTTTACACTTTCCCCGACGTTTCGGTTGCTTTTCAGCAGCTGCTAGTCACCCAATAAAATAGAATTATGGTCCCTTTGTTTCCTTTTTAAGCCAGTACTTATCTGTTACGTCACCGCAACAAAGATCCATGCTGATGGCATCTGAATAGCCCTGTGAGGCAAAAACCAACATTGATGGATCGTGTTCGTAGCACAATAATATTACGTACATGCTACCTACATTTGTTGTATAAAAACATCTTAATATATTGTACGTTAAAATGTATTTACTCAGGAGGGAGATGGAAGTAATGTTAATCTCGCAGATAGCGGAAAATTAAAGGCACTCTTTTGTACTACGATTTATTCGAATTTTATATCTTGTATATTGTTAACTGATTTTCTATGGGTTAAAAGATAATCTCTTTACTTTAGGTGTAAGACAATATATACTTAAAGGATTTTGATGATTTATTATCGAAACAAATGTGTGTAATATTTGCGTACCGTATTTGTAGTTACGAAAGTATTTTTATAGTATTTTTCTTAAATATGAGTACTCATTATAATCCCAACCAATATTATAAACGCGAACGTGAGTTTGTTTGTTTGTTACATGTTCAAGCCTTAACTACTCCACTGATCATCATGAAATTTTGCATACACGTTGTCAGGGGAACAGAAAAGGACATAGAGTACCTTTCATCCAGAAAAAACACTGTTACTAACCTAATCTACATTTACGTTAGCAAAGCCGCGGACCAAATCTAGTACTTAATTGATATATCGATGGAGACTATACAACGAACCCTCATATTAGAAACCCCAAATTGACAGGTCACACAAGATTTTATGTAGTACACAATGCTGTGTGGCGATCGAACGCACAACACTCGGCTTTTTGACTGGCTTATTGGTCCTGTGGGGGAAGTTTGAACTTATGTTAGCATGTGATCGGTTCTCGTTTTCTACTACATGGCACTTAAACCATATCTGAAGAAATGTGGGTATACTAATCCTCTGCCTGGAATAGGTTGCCTGATACACAGGGATACAGGCGGCAGAGGTGTGACCACACCACATACACATGTACTCATAGGTGTATCTATACCGGGTGTAAGGGACGGTGTACTGAAAATTGAAATAGTACATTCAGACCATTATTCTGAGTTAAAAATCGTTGGAATTTTTTTCAACAATCACAATTGCTTTTCTGTAATTTTTCATTTTTTTGGCTGTCACATTTTTCTACAATACAGCAATGTAATTAAATGGTCGTGATTTAATTAGATCAGCTGTTTTTATGCGCGCGGAACGCAGAATTCATTCATCGAGTGCGATGTATTGGTAGCAATCCATTGCGTACCGCGTAAATGTTAATCTACATAACATTTTAATCTTGCGTTTTTTTTATTAATTGAAGTTTGCGTCGTGATGTGTACGTATAGAAAGACATCTTGCTAAAGTTTTCGGTACGCCGTCCCTTACACCCAGTATAGACCCATCCATTATTTAACCAAATATAGTTTTAGGTCCTACGTAATAAGGGGTCAGCCAATTGCCGATAGATGGCACATAGGCACAGTTATGTGCGTACAGCTACTGGAAACTGATATACAGAAACGCCCAATAACATTATGCCCGATATATATAGTTTGATCCGAGAATCAAACTCGAGAGGTTATACATAACAGTCACATACACTGCAACTGCGCCACTGTTTTATAGGTTACATTAATGTTTTGCCGCAACGGCACACTGGCGGCCAGACACAATTAGTTTTTTATTATGTCTAGCATTCTAAAAACTGTCACAATATCACAGCTTTTGATTAACCTAATAAAAGATGTATGGTATGTAGATAGAGTACGAACATTTACAGTAACAAATTGTTAATGATACAATTCAAAGATGTTAAGATGTTCTCGAGATGTAATCCCGAAACTACGGTTAGTCCGGAGGGACAAAGAAGAAATGAAACTTTCGCGTCGGAGATAAAATTAATTAGTTAACTATATATTTTGCTGTTCTCTCTGTTTTATTTAACTGAAATAGTTCGTACGATTTTCTTGAACAACGTTGGTACATTTTCGTTTGTATATTTAAAATATGGAAATGTTATTCATTTTCTAATTGAGATTCATCCAATTGGAATTTATCATAATTATTGTAATTGCAGTAATGGCAAATAATTTAAATATAACACGGCAATTTAAGAAAAACATACATAATTATGGCAAATATGAGAAATACTGCCTTGGTGGCGCAGTGGGTTCAAGAAACAGGTCAGCCTACGTGTTATTGAATTTTAGTAAAGAAATTCTCAGAAGCAGCTCGGAGTCTTAAAGTTTGGAGACGTCAATGGGCTCGTCTTCTATTTCATAGGAACTAAACCCATAGCTAATACAAACCTCTTTGGTGATATAAAGCGTGAGGCTATGAGTGAATCAGTCGAAAAAGATAGACTTAGTCAAACGACCTCTGACCAGATCAGAGACATTCTTAAAACGGCCAGGTTGGAGCCACCAAGCATGCATGAAGAATGCAATAAGAGTAAACTAAGCAAATAATGTATTCCTGGACCGTAGCAAGTAGAAACACACTGTTTCTGCCTACACCATGCTGCTGCCTGTTTTTGGATAATACGCGTCACTCTAAGTATATATGATAATTATATTGTATACGTTTACAATAGGAATACTTAAGCTTATTTTGCTTGGGTATTCAGGCATATAAGGCAAGTCAGTCAGAAATATAAAGCCTCAATTACAATCTGAGAACTATACAGACATACGCGTGTACGATAATAGAATTATCTTTGTGCTAAGCCGTAATAGTAACAAAGCCCACTATGTCACTATAATTATTATATGCCTATTTAAGTATCCATACCTACTAACACACCTACCCATAGAGTGTGATATTAATAGTAAAATGTTATACGATACTCTGAATCTCGCTTGTATATCTATACAGGCATGTGTTAATACGCCTATATGTTGATCTCAGTTATGTTGTAGGAACTACATACATAATAGTCGTATTGGACATACTCAACTTTATATGGCTATTTACCTATTGAGTCGCAGCGGCACATCAATGGCCAGCCACAAGGGTTTTCAATTAAGTTTAGCATTGCAGCAATAATTGACAGGTTAAGAATTTTTCTAACAAAAAGTACTCATTATACCCCATCCACTAAATCCTGCCCGTCAAATTGAGATCTTGCATTAGGCTATAGGCCTAAGCGCAATCTTATGGGACAATAAATTAATGAGGCAATCAGTCATAATCACAATAAGTACAAAAGGTCACGGTTATGTATATTACGAGCAGCGATAGCTCAGTGGGGAGATCAACAGACTGCAATGCAGAGGGTCTCGGGTTCGAACCCACGTTGCCCACCTCTGACTTTCGGAAGTTATAATTATGACTTTTCGAAATTGTGTGCCTATTGATTGACAATAATCGCCTGCTCTGTGCCTCGGAAAGCACGTTAAGCCGTTGGTCCCGGCTGCCATGAATATCTATAGCAGTCGTTATTGGGAGAGTGTCAACACAAAAGATCCCACTGCGTCGAAGTGTCGCCGGTCTGCACTGACTGGCCCCCACATAAGTTAAGATATGTATATTACCATTGTAGTATTCGCCGAGATAGTTCTTTTATACAAAGTATCGTTTACTTCACCTGTCAAGTTTTGCAACACTAGGCATAGTTAAAAATCTATTTTGTCTTACAGTCGGTGTACTGTTGCGAATCAATAGGTTAAATACATTTTGGAATAATAAAAGTGGCCGGTTTACATCGTTTTCCCTGTGCGGCTCAAGAGCAAATATTATGACAGCACTATGTAATTCGATGATTCTATCTACGGTACTCAACGGGCCATAGGACCGTTCCTTGTGTCAACACTGTTTATGCATTGGCAACCCTCCCTTAAGTGTCTCAAAGAGCATGTTTAGCAATGAACCCCAGTTTACACAAGAAACGTTGCGAGCAATCACAGACTTGAGTCATTTCGACCAGTTTATATTAACATTGCAGTGCTCTAAAATCTGTGTTTGTTTGTTGGTTTATTACGCTTTCACGCCTTAACTACCCGACCGATCATCTAGAAATTCGAATAAACGTTGTCAGTTGCACAGAAAAGTATTATCTTTCATCCAGAATAAAATCGGCGAAGCGACGAGCAGAATGAAGTTTACAATAAGTTATTAGAAGGATGCAACATAGTATTTCTACTAGTTTACATACTTATACTGTAAGTACATGTTCTTTTTTCATTTAAGGTTTGTGTACAATGAACGTCACCGATCACCGTAGCCTAAGATCATTTGCCATGCCGTGGGTTCACTCACGTGTTACATCGGTAACACGTGAGTCAAGACAAAGGAATTAAGCATGGGATGAAAGAAAATGCTTGGTGGGATAGTTAGGCACATGGATTTTCAAGTCTATAAATATTAAGATATGCTGCTATATTTATAGACATATAGCGATTCAGAGGTTCTGTATTCAATATCTAACCATCGCACTATCGACGTGAAATCCCTCTTCACACATGCATCCAGTTTAATTGTTATTTAGCTGGTTATGTGCAACTCTTTGTTAGATACAAATGTTTGTTAGATATAAACTTAAAAATTAAACATACATATATCTTCTACACGTATTTAATACAATATTAGACAACGGATCTTAATTGCGTTGGTATTTAATTGCACGGATGTTTATGGTCGCGTCGTCGCTTCTGGCACTACGCATAGTGTAGTGGGAGCCAATCCCACATGTGACAAAAATATGTGTTATCAACAAATGGTTGTTCAGAGACTAGGTGTGCTCTTCGTTGTTTGATCGATCCATCGAATGATCGGAAAGTTCCCTGCGATACTCCTGTATCGCGGGAAACATTCCCGCACTAGGAATATTTCCTTTAGCGGGAGTTGTCTCTTCAAAAGTAAAGTATTAAATTAATCGGTGAAAATGACCGTGCAATTAATAAAGTATGTATTGGTAAATACGTATTTATTTCCAGGCGGCTCGATCGTGGTCACATGTTTTATGTATATTATCGTTATAATATATTATTGAGTGTATATAACTTGTTTAGGTATAACTTCGATATCACATTATTACTGGTCCATGTATGTATGTCAAATATGATAAAGCTTATAATGAAGGTTAATAGCACCAAAATATTAATATATATTCGATTAAACACGGCTTACCAGACGGTCATGTTTTAACAACTACTTTATACAACATTTATTGATATTGGTATGAAACTGCGTTATTAAATGATTCGAACACCATTAGCTTTGACGCTTAACCAGCTGATTAAATAACAACATGAATATTTGGCAGCATAAAGGATACCATTGGTGTTAAACATATGTAAATGAAATTAAAACCGGCAGCCGGTTATATCGTTTTCTTAACTTAGACTGTTCCATTGTTGAGCAAATGTCTCCTCTACATTTCTACAACGGTCCCTACATAGAGCTTCATTTTGCCAGTTCTTTAAAAATATGTCCATATCAAGGCGCCAGGGTTTTCTTAGCCTACCCCGAAGACCCGTTGTTATACCTATTATATACTTGCTACTCTTAAGAATGCATTCTCCAGATATACGCCGCCCAGTCCGAATACAACCATGCCGCCTTAACGCTAACATCGGTAATACCTATTGTGGGGCGTACTTCTGCGGCTTCGAATATCGTTTAAATAAATAAACTATAATATAATATGTAATTATTTATATATTTTATATATAATTTTATTTTTGAAAATATTGTGTATGTATTGTCCTGACTAGTAATGTTCGGAAGTCATTCATCTCAAGTATTGAGTGTATTTTACGAATCGGTGTGACGTCGGAATACAGTTTGTTCATATGATAATATGATGTTTGAAATTCAGTTCTTACTTACAACTAATTTCGGAAGTCCTAAACTAGCAGTACCCAAATCAAAGGGTATTGTAAAAATTTATTATTATTTTGAGAAAACCATTATTTTATTGATAACATGTATTTGTATGTCAATATTCTTCATTATTAAATTTAAAATTACTCGATGTCCTGGAAAGACTCTAGCATACTTTTACTAACTAAACATAAAATAATTATGTCAGCTTTGTAACATGCTATAATGACATTTTAATAGACTATTAAAAACGGTATGTAATAAAGTTATTTTCGTTTGAAACACTAATTAAGAAGCACTCTGAAACACCAGCTAAATAGACCAATGTTCTAGGAAACTGACAAAATTAATCGCTGTTCAAATAAGAAAAATATATCACGAATACTATATAATGTCATTTTGAACACTCAATGTCTTAATAATTTTCACACATAGTGCGCATTAAGTCGAAGTATGCACATCATATTGGCCGCTACCCAAGTACAGTTTTTGTAGGCTGTTTGGCAGCTCGACTGGTTATAATGAGTCGTCAAAGCCTTCATCAAGAGCTTTATCTAAAGTAGTGCAAGTGCCACCCTGTGATGGTACTTGCACTACTTTGTAATGTCGCTAATGGCGGTTGGGGGTAACCTAATGGAATGTTGATTGTCATAGATATTTGCTAACTTCGTTTGTATATACTTCATCATATTCCTTTGTGTATCAATTTGGGCTGTAAGGCGGGGAATTATACTGTATAGTATTATACTCCAGTTTGGAATAAAGTCATGTTATTGATATTTATAGTTATTAGTCATATTCATTTATATTATTACCACAGGATTTACGGGTTTATCTGAAGAGTAGTCAGTACTTGCTGTATATAACATTAAATTTACGATAAGGACACTGATATTATATATAAACATAGGCTCACATCTATATAACCAAAGTTGTAGGCTGAGGTATATTATACCTATATTTCGCTAGCTACTAATATAACTTCCGGGTTTAGCTATAAACTGCGTTACGAATTACTACTTTACATCTTCAGATAAATGCATTATTAAAGTGCGGTAAGCATTAAATACGTATAAAATAATAGAATGAATAATAATAATATAATATAATATATTCTACCACATACACACAACACCATCTAGCCCAAACTAAGCAGAGCTTGTACTATGGGTACTAGACAATGGATAAACATACATATATACTTTTTTTTTGTAACTACTTACATATTATACATAGAAACACCCAGGCCAAGACAAACATCCATGTTCATGCACACAAATGTTTGACTCGTGCGGGAATCGAACCCGCGACCTCAGGCGTGGCAGTCAGTTACAGTAACTACTACGCCATCGAGGCCGACTGAGTGATCTAAGCACCTATATCACAAAATACTACCTACATTAAGAACCCCACTAACCTATACAGAAGTATCCACTCAACAACTTTGTTTATTACCCATTTGAAATAACTTTCCTACATCTTCCATCAAACGTTTATTTAGATACCTCAACATTCACATTATAGGATGTTAATAAAATGAATATAACACCTAAAACAAGAAAGTAACTGGAATAACACGCGAAATCACTATCCCAGTAAGAAAGTTTCGACATGAGTTTTGCAAAGGCCTTATCTCACTAGAATATTTTTATGCCCGATAACATTGGTGAACTTGTTCGGTTGGATATGATAACCCGTATTGTAACAAAACGTGCTACGAATACACAATGCCTGCAGACCTTATGGAGGACGAAATTACTATATTTATTATATTGGATGAATTATGCGGGATAATATTAACATTCACACTGTATTTGCGAATACAGTGGATGAATGATAATATTGATAATAATAACATTGTTGTTCAAGGTACACGTATGTATAGGTTTTTTAGTGTTATGAAAAAGTTGTAAATAACAGAAACCGCGATATAATTTGTGATGGAAAGTTTGATTACCGTTCGACACGTCTTGATATTTAGAGTTGATTTGATTGGGAAAGAAGTTTTAAAATTCTGAAAAGTGGTAATATGATGGATGGTTTTCTATATTATTATATATTATATATTATATTCATTGAATTCATAGAATTAAAATACATATTTTCGTTACGCTCTAAGTCTATGATCAAATTAGTATATAAAATCAAATGTTATGTTTCTTTAAAAAAAAACTAGTCGCATTTGATTTTGAATTTTAATCAATTAATTAATAGGATAGTTTTGATTTTAGTTATATAACGTAGTTAATTCCCAACGGCAAAGTTTCAAGCGCAATCATATTTTAACACCTTTTTTATAATACTAAAATTTTTATGTTAAACATTAATCATTGCGGCGGAGGAACGTCGACAGAAGACATTGTAGTTAATTTTAAATGTTGTTGAAGGCCTGTTGAATATTTACTAACACAGCATGCTTGGCTAGGGTAATCTATTGCTTTGCCCTGTTCTCACAGCATGTGTCCAGAAGAAACAATGTTAATTGTTGTACTCTTATACTGGTTTTAGTAACAGCATCATCCCGCATGATGGGCAACGTACTAAGCAAATGTTGATAATATACCTACATATATATAAGAATAAGATGGCTACAGGACGCAACAAAAATAACAATAAAAGTCTT
The DNA here is from genome assembly GCA_963564715.1 of Catocala sponsa. Lineage (NCBI taxonomy): Eukaryota > Metazoa > Arthropoda > Insecta > Lepidoptera > Erebidae > Catocala > Catocala sponsa. The sequence continues at coordinate 17,187,150 of OY751333.1, forward strand.
AATATAGTCTACATAATGTCTGCAAATCCCGAAAATGTATGGTATTGATAATAAATAAATAATAAATAATAAAGATATTTATTTCCTCTTTCACAAAGGTATTATTCACTTATTATCTAATACAATACATGTTAAAAAAAATCTCATTCCTTTGTGAGAGGCTGGTGTCTATAGTAGGTAAAAACCTGTGTTACAGATCACCAGGCTCCCACCTCCTGGACTAGTCTTAGTGGTGATTATTTGGACATGTACTTAAAAACGACCTATGCATATTCTGAATTAGAAATAAAATTAGTGTGAGGGTGTGTGTGTGTGAGGGTCTGTGTGTGTGTGAGTGCTGGTGAGAGTGTGTGTGTGTGAGAGTGCTAGCGTGCATGTGCTACAGTTTCTATCATGCATTTAACTTGTGTGATTTGTGCATAAATTATTTTTGATTACTTATCGCATGTTATTTTTAATGCAAAAAATAGAAAATAACAATATTTTTTTAACACATCTAGACTACGTTTTATCATGCATAAAACCGATGTAGCTACTTCATAATTTTTGCCGAAACAAAGTTGTGTACGAAAATTACAAATGGGTAGATTGCGTTGTTTACAACAAAAAGCTTTGATTTTTATGTATAGTTTTCGACATTTGTAATTAAAGCACAACCAAACTTGCAACACATGCAGTACGTAAATGAAAACCAATATGTTCATAATAAAACGAACAGGTATAGCTTGTCCGTACTGATTCAAGTGAAATCAATACAAGCTCAAGATAGAATAAAGATGACTATATAGAAGCGGAGAGTTCCTGGAATCCGACCTAATATGTATGGACGTTCTGGCATTTGAGTTCCTTTGAGCATCCAGCTAAATCCTTGGATACCTATATTATACGTTATATCTAAACTTTACATCATCGGTATAATTAAAACGTTTATGGGATATTATGGGCGCAAAATTATCTTAGTTACGATGGCTATTATTTTATTCATGCAAATTTTATCCCACGGGTATAGTAAGAGTTGACTAGTTCATAGGAGATCGGGCTTCCTAATTTTATTGCGGATTAAACTTTGTTAGAGATATCTTTCTTTTTGGAAGTATCATTTAGATATACTAATTAGTTGAAATAATTATGCTTCTTTTGTTTTAGTAAATGGAAGACTGATTATCATCTACCAGATACATTTTCAGGCACTATGCGGCAACTGAAATGTTTGGTTATTGGGATAGAGTGTAACACCATGAAAAAGAAAAGTGAGATTATTATTTGAGGATCATAACATGCTCATTATAAATAGACTTATCAACAACATGTTATCTTTAAGTCGTTGTTTGAAAAATCTTAACATACTTAGCACTATAATGTCTCAAATATGAGTAAGAATAAGTTTAACTTTATGACAATCGCTTAAATTGACTTACTCATAGAGGCCACCATAGGAACCCGAAATATGACCACACCTTAATATTACACGTTGTATATAACTGCTATACTATTATATAATGCGTATTATTTAAATGGTTAGCATAGTATTGGTATTTTTGTGAACAGAAAAATATAATCTGTGAGCAGAAATAGCTAATTGATCAGCAACTCATGGCCAGCAAACTTTAAAGAGATCAAACTAAGTCGACGGAGCCCCGTAAAGCGGGGCTCCTATTTTTGGGTGGGTTTAAAAAAGGAACCTAACATAACCTAACACTTCCGAGACGGAATGCAGTGATTTGAGGCGTATAGATGCTCGTTATGCTGTGCAATATTTGCTGAGCAATTAGTATTTTTGATTTATAGTATTTAATCCCTTATATAATATTAAAACAATAATTTACTAAATAGGTCGGCTATTAAATCGAAGACTTCACGATTGGATTACATTAAAACTTGGTATGTGATGTTCTTTAAATACTAAATATATTCACAAGTTCTGCTCCTATATACAAACTAATATATAAATTAAATAATATATTTCGTTCGACGAAACTTCAAAATAAATTCAAATTTTATAATCAAAATTTCTCGAGTATCTACATTTATGGTAATTATAAGCAAACGACGTAACCTTTACCTGCGAGCTAGGGAAACAAAACATAATAAGTTAGGCTGGGTGTTTCATAGTAAAAACCTTTTAATATTAATAGGCTATCTCGACGAAGGTCTCACTAAAGTTATCAGCTTGGGACCCTACTGACGTAATCAGTATTCCTGGTTCAATGTTCTAGTGATAACGTAGTTTACTTGCGCTCAACGTAGGCATAATTTTAGCTTTTGAATTTTAGTAGATAAGTCGTGGGTAGCTGTATAAAGACAGCACGGATAGTAGAGTGATTTAAGTGGTCGCCTTGCCGCTGCCGCTGCACAGATTGGGTTCGATCCCCACACGAGACAAAAAATTGTATAATCAATACATAGTTGTTTCGGGTCTGCGTTTTCTTTGTGTCCGTAGTGTGATTGTTTGTAAAATTCCCCTCGACACAGGAATTATTCCCAGAGAAAGAAAATTATGAAACGATTTATTATTAGTATGATACGTTAGTATAGTAGTCGATTCTAGAGCTGTATTATTATTTTTTTTATTAATTTATTTAAACAAATACATATCTAGATACAATCTCCTGTCAAACTGCATTACAGTTTGTCGGCAGTATTCTCGTGGATACATAAACATCTATATATAGAATATACATATACTAGGTAGATTAAATACAAATACTTAATTAACAATAATTATTATTCACCATAGCCGTTCGGGCCGACATGCCCGCGCGGCGAAGCCCCGCTACCGCACAGCCCGCCGGAACGAGACATAACCATGTGTACACAGCTCCATCTCGCTCCGGCGCGGTGCGACAGGCAACGCTGGCTCCACCGCGCATTTGTTTACTGCCTTTAATAATGACTTACTTATATTAATATTATAAAGAGGAAAGATTTGATTTTTTATTTGTATGTTTGTAAGGATTTAATTCAAAAACTACGCAACCGATTTCAAGAAGTCTTTCACCTTTAGCAAGCTATATTATCACCAAGTAACATAGGCTATATTTTATATAAAGCGTACTGCTGCTAACATAGCGTAACCTAACATACTTTTACACGAGCGAAGCCACGAGCAAAAGCTAGTCAAATATATTTCAAAACACTTTTAACACTTGAGACTTTACATATACAAAAAGAAAGCTTTTACTAAATTCTGTAATAGAACAGTCACCTGTTTTTGATATTATGTTATTATAAACGCAATGTAAATAGCTTTCAAAATACACCTTCTTGTGAAAGCAGAATCATAATAGGTTACAAAATAAAAAGTAATTAATATTTTAAATGAGTCGGTATGAGAGAAAGCGTCGGGTAGTGAGAATATGTCACTGCCTCTCTCGCTCGCTTACACTTAATTACCGGTTACATCACACGGTATATTGTACATCCTTTTTATGCCATTTGACAGCTACCCTTACTACCTACCCGGTTTAATTAAGTTGATTTAAAAATATATGTAGGTAAGTACTTATCTTATGTGGAGGCCAGTCAGTGCAGACCGGCGACACTTCGATCCAGTGGGATCTTTTGTGTCGACGCTCTCCCAATAACGACTGCCAAAGATGTTCATGGCAGCCGGGACCAACGGCTTAACGTGCTTTCCGAGGCACGGAGAAGGCGATAATTGTCAATCAATACGCACATAATTTTGAAAAGTCATATAACTTCCGAAAGTCAGAGGTGCGCGACGTGGGTTCGAACCCGAGACCCTCTGCATTGCAGTCTGTTGGTTTTCCCACTGAGCTATCGCTGCTCTAGGTAAGTACTTACTACTTTACTCATTATTTTTTATTTTGTTTAAGTTGAATTGTCTATACTTATAAATTATTCTTAATCCTTATCCTTACTAATATTATAAATTCGAAAGTAACTCTGTCTATCTGTCTGTCTGTGTCTGTTACCTTTTCAATGCTAAACCACTCAACCGATTTAGGTGAAATTTGGCACAGATATAGTTTAAAACCTGGGGAAGGACATAGGCTACTTTTTATTGATGTAGGTACACGCGGGCGGAGCCGCGCGTAATAGCTATTATTACCTATAAAGACAAAAGATTTTACATACAACATAGGCTAGTAGTAAAAGTACCATTATTGCATACATTATCATGTATTTATAATATCATCGTTCTCCAGGCCAGATATACTAGTATTTGTTTATAAGCTAATGAATAATAATAAGTATCAAGTCTTTTTTTTAATTTACCCGGTTTTATATTTTTTTATTTTAAATAGACAGTGCTCGCACTTAACCTGTGTCACAGGGGACTTTACAAACATTACCCAACCAGAAAGCAATTATTTGTGGATCACACAATTTCTTGCTTATTTATTGGTTTGTTACGCTTTCACGCCTAAACTACTCGACCGATTATCATGAAATTTCGCATACACGTTGTTGGGGGAACAGAAAAGGACATAGGGTACCTTTCATTCAGAAAAGTACTGTTACTAACCTAACCTACATTTACGCGAGCAAAGCCGTGGGCAGAACTTAGTATGTAATAAACGATTAAATGTTATGTTATACCAGTAAAAGGAAAATGCTTATCCAATAATGACATTTAATTTTCCGTATAGCGTGTCTAATGAAAACGTGTATCACGCTATATTAGATCGTCGTTGGTGATATAATACTAATTCAAACATAACATCGTTTAACATAGATAAAATATTACGTGTTTATAATATGAAAATGATGTGTTAAATACAAGGTATCATCTATACTAATATTATAAAGCTTAAGAGTTTGTTTGTTTGTTTGAACGCGCTAATCTTAGGAACTACTGGTTCGATTTGAAAAATTCTTTTAGTGTTAGATAGCCTATTTATCGAGGAAGGCTATAGGCTATACAACATCACGGTACAACCCACGGGGGTGGCGCAGTAACGATAAACGCGGGTGAAACCGCAGGAATATCTAGTATTAATATATTATGTAATAAGCTCGCTCCCTATTACGAGGGACTTTAAATAAAATATAACTGGCGCAATTTGGATGTATTACGTTTCCCTAACCGGTAACCCCTTGGGATGTACAAGAGTGGGTCTATGTATTTGTTATGCAATAGATATCATTCATATGAATTGGAATTCCAGGTTTTAAATAATTTGAGGTCAAAGCTAAGGCATCAGTTATTCATTTGTTTGCCCGCCTCTTGTTTTGGTTTCGACATCGTATTTGTGGCACTGGATAACCTGATATTCGCGCTATTTTTAAATATGAGTCATGGCACCAATTCTGCACACATGGCATGCCATATAAATTATATATATTGACCAGTATGTTCGGCCAAATTGCTAACGTTTTGTATCTATTCCCTTTTATCAATTGCTGTCTATAGAGATTATTTATGGGTGCAACCAGTATACAGCAGTTACTGCAAGTTAAACTGTCTCAGGAATCTTAATGAAACCAACCAAGTGTATTAGTATTGCATAAAGTATATAATATATTCCTCTGCTGTCCTAAAAAAGCGGTCAATATAATAAAATTACTTATAGAGAATCGTAGAAGAGTAAAAGAGCCCATATTACGGACTCGAGTAAAAAGAACTCTCTGTGGACTACAATTCATTATGCATTAAGGATCCCAATGAATAATTACTACTTATGCAAGACAATGTTATATCAAAAGAAAACTAAATTGTATTTATTCGTAATACAAAGCTTTGCATTAACAACCTCGATCCACAATAAACTTAGAAGTAACATTAATATTAATATAATAATAATATTCTACCACATACACACAACACCATCTAGCCCAAACTAAGCAGAACTTGTACTATGGGTACTAGACAATGGATAAACATACATATATACTTTTTTTTGTTGTAAATACATACATATTATACATATAAACACCCAGACCAAGACAAACATCCATGTTCATGCACACAAATGTTTGACTTGTGCGGGAATCGAACCCGCGACCTCAAGCGTGGCAGTGGGTTACACTAACCACTACGCCACCGAGGCCGACAATAATGAACATTTACTGTAACTGCACCTTCAGAACAGGGATCTTTAAATATAATAGCATCTTAACTCTTCATATAACCCATATACACCTTAATATTCAGGCGAGCCTATCGCGTATACAAACGATATAGGCCCAGTAATAGTCTTTTAACGTTACCCCTCGAGCATATCCATTGAACTTGTATAGAAGATTAATTAATCTATTAATCCCAGACCGTGTAGCCCATGCCTTAATCGGTAGCCAATGTAACCGCCGCGTTCTTCACCGTACCTACGTACCACGTATTTTGGATACGTCAATTTATTATGTTAACCTGCCCTTGCCATCACTCCGTCCATTACGTAGTCGTAATTAGTCTGGTTCGTGTAAAATAGACCGTGATCCACATTTGACGAGTCCGGTCGCATATAAGCATAGGAATTGCCAATTTCATCTAATGGAACGATAAGTGTGTACGTAGGTAGCGATTATGTAATTAGTTGTTTGCCTACTGATAGTTCGGTGGTTTCGGCTGTATGAGATTGTTTTCAAAGGTTTAAAGTTCTTAGGGTAATCATGTATAATTTTACTATCCGAACCCCTGGTATGTTCATTCTTATATTTGCGTGCGTTCGTGAGGTCTCGGGGAATGTGTTATTGGGTTTTTCAGTATGGAAATTGTATGTTGGAAATGGAAATATGTCCGATAGTTTGCATAGCCAGTGAAATGTGGATGCAACTCGGCCTACCCAGTCGGAGATATGCGAGTCAATTTATGTATGTAGATGCAACCGAATACTATTATCTATTCTATTACCAAATATATGAATAATAATTTCTGTGTAATTGTACTGATTTGAATGGCAACAGCTACCACTTGTTTAAAATTATAGGGAGCTTTGAACGTTTATTATTAATCCTCTTATCTTATCTTATGTGTGGGGGCCAGTTAGTGCAGACCGGCGACACTTCGACCCAGTGGGATCTTTTGTGTCGGCCCCAAGATTTAACCCTTAGCTATGTCCTTATGAATGTACTGCATAAGCTGCAGTGTACAATTCAGAGGGAGAAGCCTGAAGTCTTCAGGGCTTAGATATGCCACCCCCATCAGACCCGTCCTCAGTCCAGCCAAAGCGTCGCATTCACACAATAGGTGTGATATGGACTCGTCCTGTTCACCACAGGCTCTGCAAATCATATTGTGTGCCAATTTTAATCTGCACAGGAAGTCGTTGGTGCCAAATTAATCCTCTTACTACTTATAGCAAGTAGCGGGCTACAATATTCTATCTTAGTGCATTTATTTCTCATGATACCAAATTAAACGTTGAAGTAAAGGCGTTCATAATCAAAGATAAATATTTTTATTTCCATAAAAAGATTAAACATTTCTTGAAAATTAAATTTAAAATGGGAATCAAAATATAGCATTGAAAAAGTAATTTCGAGATGTAGAGCTTTATGAGAAGAAGCAGGCAGAAATCTTATAGCCATTATTTTCAATTGCAAATTTTCTTTTACAATATTTTACTTAATACTATGTTTTGAATAAGCCTGTGGTTGGGAGCAGTTTAATTCTAAGCATGTTTATCTTTTAAATAAAATTATTATGTGTCATCGTACACTGTGTAAGAGAGTGATCAAATAAATGAATGTCTATAATAAATAATATATAAATAGATAAGAAAGATGCTATTATATAAATTATACTTTAGTACGGGTTATAAGACCATGGATATTTTGAAGTACTGCTATTGAGCAAAGTGAGGTTATAAATACAATTACCCAATTTATTAAAGTTCAACATTTAAATACAAAAGACATATAAATTACATATTTCAAATACGAAATCTGATAATTGCGATAGTTATAACATTTTGACCTTCGAGAAAATTACAATCATAATATTTTGAAACTGTATTTTGATTTGGTCAAGCGTACCTACCATATAACTTGTTATATAGGTACGCTTGACAAAATCAAAATACAATTTCATATTTAATGGACTTTCAACGACCTTTGCACTGCTAGAAAACTGATACATTTCCTCCATAACCCTAACGTTATCATTCTAAAATGTACTATACTACCTATATAATTGATTCCAGCGTAATCCAAACAAGTATTATTTGTTACTTTAAGTTCAGGGTAATGATAATACATTTTCAAAATATGTTATTAATAGTCTTACTAGTCAAAGAAAAATATATGTTGGGCGTTGTACAATATAATATATAAAGAAAGACGGGTATTTACGCGGTAACGTTTGTTATTTTTAAAAGGCTGGATGATTCGGCCAGATTGCACTTGCCGTGATCACAAACAAACTGGCGATATCAGGATGCCGTTTGTAAGGTAAATGTTCCTATCCACCTTGACATTATGTTTTTCTATGTATACCATACTACACGAACTATGTTAGTATTCTGAGCGTTAGCCGACTGCAGAACTTAAGTGCTATATTTATAAAAGTAATTAATAGACATTGTCACAGTCTAAACAAAAAACCACATCCAAGTAATGACACCGCTAATCTTATGTAACGCTACACCTAATATGAAAAAAGTAATCCTTGACATAATTAGCCAACTGGCAAAAACAAAATACATATTATCAAGTGTTTGTGTCGTATGTCCTTGATTTGGGGAGCAACAAGGACAATACGAATGTAATGATATGACAGTTATTCTTTGGCTTCGGGCCAAGAACGGTGACAATACTTCTATACTTATATTTTGTATGTCAATAACGTAACATATAACTGCGATATTTTGTCAAGACTTGGCATGTTTTGCATGGTTTATAATGATTTAATTTTACATACATACATTTTTCAGGTCTTTATAATAATAATATATTAGCCGTTGATGTAACCAGAGCGATACCAGAAACGCATTTTGCTAGCTATGTCTTAAGTACCACCTAATATGGAAGAGCCTGTCTCTTGTCTATATAAAAACTTACTAGTAGTAGTAGTAAACCAAAGTAACACCGTCATGGATCTAAAAGTGAATTTAAGCTACGAGAAAATACAGTGACGATTGAACTTTAAAGATGACTCAATCATTAAAATTCGCTATTCAGTTTCCATTGTCCTTTAATTTTATTATCGGAGTATAGAATAATTAAGTTATTGCCAAACAATAATCTTAGTGAAAAGTGTGATTGTAAGCGAATGATATTCGAATATAGTTCTGCACAACGCAGTCATAAATACTTTGCATGTTTAAAGACACATCGCACACACTTTCGTATAGTACTGATTATATAAATTCAACATTGTACAAATCGCTTCCCACTGCCGTTTCCATCCCAAAACTCTGTCCCATGCTAATAGATACGATTCCATTTATATTGTCACCTTCGTCACACTGTCTAAGGCTCGAAATACGAATGTAATACATCTCTTGCGGGGAAATAATATTATAGAAAATCCTTGATGTAGTGACATACTTACGGTTTGGATAGAAGTTAACGCAACATAACGACCTTATTTAGTCTAACTTTCATATTTTGGAGAACACTTAAAGCTGTCGGTGCCAGCTGATCTCCACATTACAAGACATACAAAAAATCTACAAAGTGGCCTTCCCTGAGAAATCCCCTTCCTTTGGATATCGGTAGCAGCTGTTGGACTTCTGATGAACAAAGAAAATTTATGTCATGATCCAATATATTTACTATTTATTAGTAGTTGTCCATTGTCGAGATAAAACCGTAATTAATTAAATTATAAAACAATAAACAAGCATCCTTTCCCATATAAAATTAAAGTATACCAATTCTCACACTTTTCCGTGCGCGTCATAATTATGTATATCTATACAAATAAAAGCGGTTGGATGCGGGTGGCCCTAGACCGGTCTATGTGGAAAACCTTAGGGGAGGTCTAAGTCCAGCAGTGAACGTCATTCGGCTGAGGTGATGATGATGATACAAATAAAATATTATAAGGAGGCAAGATTTGATATTTTGTTTGTAAGGATTTAACATAAAAACTACTCAACCGATTTTAAAAATTATTTCACCATTAGAAAGCTATATATTAACACCGAGTAACATAGTCTATAATCAATTTTAAAAAAGTACTGTTGCTAAAATAACCTAACCTACATTTAAGGAAGCGAAGCCGCAGGCAAATCTAGTGTATGCATAAAAAGTTTTCTTTCACGTATTAATATAAAGATGTTTGTCAGAATAGCTATAACTTGATACTAATATATTTATAATTAATAAGTAAGAAAGCTAGCTCGGCAAAAAAATTACATTCTGTACTTAATCTAAACGGCCCTGACAATACCAATCGTAATTTTCCCTTGACTGCGTATACTGTTGTAAATGTACCAACCTGTCAGCTGCATTGACTGTTCTGTTAGATAGCTATTTAGATAAGGGAAATAACTCTTTCGTAATACATACATGCTATTAAACTGCAACCGCAATCGTATTACAATTACAATTAATCGATTGCAATAATTCTCAATCAATTATGAAGCTGTCAAATTTAGACAGCCCACTGTCTAAACTAAGCTTGATCAATTAAGCTCGTTAAATTCGATCTACATTACGTTAATAGCAAATCTATCAAGTAAGTAGTTTTGCTATATGTAATATAATATTTAATAGCTTTGCAGTATGAATCAGGGAAACATTAGATAACAGAATGAAATTATATTAAAGAATACCTAAATCTTACAAGAATACCTTATAGGACAGATACAAATTATCGTTCTACTTTTTTAAGCCTAATTTTATAATTCATATATTATTAAAAAATATTGTAGTTTTTCTGTTTGCAAGTTATTTATTCAATTATTGATTGCGCACTTGTTATTATTTTTGTTAATTGATGTTTGTTTTTACAATAATTTACAAATACAGAATGCTACATTATTTAACTACTAAAGTCCAAAATTTAAAAGTTTACTATACGAATTAAATTTTTACACTAGTAACCTAAAGACGTTGTCCTATTTAACAGATTATCTTTAAACTTGGAATATTCAGAATAAATACAACATATTTATTCCGGCATTTCACAAGTTGTAAGTCAACCAATAATAAAACCAAAGCCATTAAATAAGTCCATGTTGAATCATTACAATTCATAGGAGGTTAATTAATCTTCGGCGTGGCCAGTCAGCGCTATAAATATTTGAGGTAAACCTTTTTATGCTTCAATAAACACGTTATAACGGGGATGTCACTTGTCCTCAGAGAACACTCGTTAAGCCAGCCAGCCAGTAATAATATTTATTCGAAGTTAGAACTAACAAAGCAAATAAAAATAAAATTCAATGCTATTTTTACTTAGCTACATAATTATATACATAGTTTTACGCCTGTATACCTGAAGAATAGAGAGATATGTATTACGACCACGTTTCGCTTGCTATGATTTTAGATCAGGTGTACTACGGGACGATCCTATTGTCGTCTATTGGGCACAGTCCCAAACTCCATGTTGCTACTTTGAACTTCTTGATAGAAAAACATACTTTATGCGACCTGGAACTGATCCCGAGACCTCATGCAGAGCAGTCACATTTACTCCCGCTGTGCCATAGGAACTTTTGCGCTTATGATCACAATTTCGATTTATTCGAATGAATACGGTACTACGGCGACATTAAAACTAATAGTGAGATGATAATCTTATCGTCTTAGACATGAGTTTTAGCAAATGGATCATGAAGATCGTAGAGATACTTCCGCTGATATTATCGATCGATACTGTATTATATAGTCTACCTAACTTTTGTTTACATAACTGTAATTAACATTATGAATGTCCTCGAAAAAGGCATTAGGTTCTCAATCTTCTCATCAATCTTATGCTACCTAAGATAATTAACTGCAGCTTGCATCTAAGTACTATGTACTTCAGCTACAACTAGTTGCAAGTCATATAACACTTGAAAAAAATACGAGTGGAATGGTTGGGCCTCCGACACTTTCACTCAACATGAATCCTAATGCAACTTTACGTCGATATTTTCTGCTAGGGCAAGGTTGCCTCACTCACACTGAAACCAGCAAGTGCTTCTCAGAAAGGACACAAATGTTTCCGAGTGAGACGAGAATACAAGTATCTTACTATGCCTATTACTATTTTACCTGATATGGGATTAATGACATGATTATTAAAACTTAGTTATCAAAAATTGTCTAAAATATCTGGCAACAAATATTTAAATCAAGTTATAAAATAAAATATATTTTTTTCTAGTTAAGAATTGCTGATTGCTTTGTTTCGTAGTTCTAGTTATACAAAATATAAAAGATTTCTAGATTTTCTGTATAAGATGAAAGAGAATACTTTATTGCATGGGCAAGAAAGCTGAAATACCGATTAATGTAAACTTACAAAATTTGGACATTTTATGTATCCATAACTTAGGTATACACAAATCAAAATACTAGAGGCTTGTAGACATTTTCATAAAGACCAAATATAAATACTTACGTGTCTTAAACTGATGACGTAAATCGTACCTTGAGAGTGTCAATGGAGGTCCGTTGGGACTTTGCTGAACAAATAAAAAATGTGTAGTATTTGCAAATGATGCTCACCTAAAATTAATTTAATTTAATAAAGCGCTGTATATGCTTGTTAAATTCAGCTCAATAGCCTTCAATTAGGTCCTATTATTAGTATGTAATATAAAACACATATGTATGTATGTATTAATGAGTGATAACCTCAGAATTTCTGCCTAACATGTAAATTTTTTATTTAAGCGGGTTAAAATGAATGTTGATCTAACTGTGAGTTCACCGAGTTTGTTGCAAAATATTATTTCGATGTGCTCCCGTTAAATTTGAACTAGCCATTAATTTTTTCACGTGTAACAAGAAAAATATTGCCCGTTGGATTCGTGAAATATGACATGCGGAAATTTTTAACGATTTACATACTACGTTTATTTTTTACCGACGTGCCATTTTAATTTTTATAGATGGTAAAATAAAGTTTATTGAGGAAGCTGATCCGATTTTTACCAACAAGTCTTATTTTCATTTATGGCAAACATTCTGTGGTTTTCTCTGTTGCTAACATTTTTGATGCTATAAAAAGCCATCATTATTTTGACATTCCTTTTTCTAAAATGTCCTTAGCTTGCTTCTAATCTAATGAATAATGGAACAGCTTTTCTTTACTGAAGGTACACTCTTATCTAATCCTCTTTTTGCCACAGTAAACTTTTATGGAAATTATCATATTAAAATCAATGGACTGAATTTAAATTACGTTAAGAATCAAGGCCATGGACGGACGAAGAGCAAAGTATATTTGACTTCTATTCGCGGTTATATCATTTACGTTATTTATGAAATGCGGTCAATACAATGAACTAATAGTTGCAAAAAACAAGTTTGCAGTTTAGAGTGTAGTGTAGTCAGTGTAGTAAGTGTTGCCAGACTAATGACATATTAATACAGTACGTTATTGTTTCATGCAATATAGTATGTTGATTTTCGGTAATTATATTTCGCGGCAATATAATTTTCTGTATATATGTATAAGTAATAATAATGCATACTCAAATCACGCTAAGCAATATTTTTATAGTCGTAAAATTTGGTTTCTTGGTTTAATCGTGAATTGGTATACAAAATATTTTGTAGTACAGATATTCCTACTAATGAGTGGAATAGCAATAAAAACAAATCACTATTGCGTTTAGTGATTTGATATCTATGCATACGATATCTATGCAGTTCGTAAAAACATGCGACTTTGCCATTCGAATGCCGAAAATCGGTCAAATGTTGGTGATCGAAATCGCAAAATCGTCGGCTGCCAATTTTTAAAGTAATATGTCGGCTTTGGCTTTAAGAATACGAAAAACAACTACTACAGGGAGTTGAAAAGCAACGATCGATTTAAAAGAGTTGGCTTTGCTAAAGTTTTAAGTATCATTGTGATTTCTAGTTTGGACAATTTTATTGTGTGATGAACATATAAGACGAGAGTTATAGAAAGAAAGAAAGAAAGACCCAAAACATGACGAAATAATGTAAAATAAAAAAAAATACAGAAAAAAGCAGAACCATAAGTAACTAAAAAATAAAAAAAAAACAAATACTAATACTAACACTATAATAATTTCATTAAATTTTTGCTTACTTACAACACCACACCCATCCCATCAAGTCAAGGGTAGTATTGTCAGTGAGCAAACAAACCAAAAATAAAAACAATAATATTCAACTATTTAAGTTTGACTTAAATTTTAAAAGTAATATGAATGTATGTGTCCCATCAGTGCCAAAATTTGGACATCGCTCAGCGTACGTTGCGATTATTAAATCGCAACACTGATATTCTGCGAAATCCAATTTAGTGACGCCGTCCGCGTCGCCTAGGTCTAAACATAGAAATATAAAATATACTTCATATGATAATATGAATAGCTAGCTATTTGGTGGGGTTCTTCTATCTTTTGATAAGACATTTAACAAAACGTGATAAGTGAATTAAATATTGATATATGTATATCGTTTGAAATTATGTCCTTATTGAGTTGAAAAGAACGCCATGCGGTGAAATTTTGTCCATAATACAGAATAATTATGAACATACAATAAGTCACTGATAACATGTGCAAGTCTATTGACCCGAGTCACCCGTGTGAGGTAACCCTTCTGATTAACGTATTTTTATTTAAATTAATCCCGCGTTAATATCTTGCTTGTAGTCCGTACCAGCTTGGGTTGGTTTGGTGGGTTTTAAGCACCTATAGCACTAAACAATGAAACAATGAACAACAATGGCTGAAATATGTTATCCTAACTAATATTATAAATGTAAATGTGAATTTGTTTATTTGTAACGCTTTCACGCTTCAAAAGCTTGGCTGATCAACATGAAATTTCGCATACCTACAGGTTGTCAGAACAAGGACATAGAGTATCTTTCCTTAAAAAAAATTATATTCTCGAGGGATAGAAATTAATTGTAAAATCTACATTAACGCGAGCGACCTCGCGGGCAAAATCTAATGCATAATGATAATATATACACATATAACTATTAATTATTAGGCACTTGATGGCTAAACTCTTTTAATTTGATAGCATAAAACTGTCCTAATTTACCTATTCATAGCGTGTTAATTAAACATTGCAAAATTATTCCAATAAACAACATCCAATATAAAAACTAATTAGGTTAATACAAAAGCAAATTAATAATATTGATACGTACTAATGTAGGTACCTATCGCGAAATTAGTTTTATCAGGAAGGTCCCAATAGAATCAGGCGGGGTTGCCTGCACGCAAACAACAGCCTTTTCCAGTTGATCGCACCTGTAAATGACGTCATTTGACAGTACTATACGGACGAGCCGATAGTGAATATAATAAAATGATAGATTAATAACGCTATAATTTTGGATAGATGAATCTCTCTCTCATTTCTAGTCTTGTATTGTTTATGCGGCAAAAGTAAATTGATTTTAGTTTCTGCGCAGTTTGGTCAAGTAAACTGTTTGTGTAGCATGTAACCGTACATTTTCTCCTATAATATGCCAGTTTTGCCCTCAATAGATACGTATACGTACTGTTCCACACGCGTGCATATAATTGGAAGTGATGGAAATGTTGTGATGCTTACTAAGAATTATAAAAAAGCAGTTGCTGTAAAGCAACCGTAAAACCTAGGATGAAATAATAGTTTCATAGCAGTATTTTTTAATAACTCGCGATTCAATCTGTAGGTATAATATATTTTTATAAGTTTATTGAATATAAACAAATATATGATACGTGTACATTTAAGGTAACGTAGAACTATTCTTACCTTGCCTATGTACTTATTCAACCTTTACTTGTTTGTAATTATTTCTTAAGCTATCACAAGCTTGATAAATATTTGGGAACAAGAAAATAATTAAGTTGAACCCGTATTCAAACTAAGAGACAACATGATACATGCCAATACAATTACAGAGCTATCCATTTTAAGATCCGAAAGAATAGACTGAGGTGCATTACATTCATATTTTGTAAGCTATGTTTCAAGTTCTATACAGCGTGTAACAGAAAGGTGTGGTCATATTTTAAGGCCGTGATATAATATATCTGATAAATAACCTATGTGCCCTATTTCCAGATCAAAAAACAATTTTAAATTTTATGACAATTTATTTAATTTTTATTTAAACATCGAAATAAAAGCATTTTATCACTATCCAAATAACGCATGGTCATTTTCGGGATCACAGAGATCACTCAAGTCAGCTGTTTGTGTTGTTCAACTAGAATATGTGATATTTATCAGTCGATAAAAAGAACATGCTATATCTTAGTGAAAATAATGGATTTGGTTGTCGCGGTTTTTCATTGTACTGGGGCTATATTATGTGATGCTTAAATATGACCACACCTTTCTGTTACACGCTGTATAGGAGAAGGTGAGTATCCTTTAGTCCACCGTTTTCTTGCGGAAAAATGTAATAACACTTTGTCCGACTCGGGTCGATCCCCGAGTGTTCAAAGTGTTATTGGATTCTTTTGGACCTCAAGTTCGGTCGCAAACATTGTATACCAATTGAGTATCACTAACGAGGCAGTAGATAATCTGAGAGAGAAACTAGGAACAAATAGTAATAATTCTACCCATAGAAACAGTGTTATTTTATATTCTTTAAATCCAATAAACACTAGAGGCATAGCGGGAATTTACAACCGGTGGGTGTTATATTCATGTAGAATAAAAAACTTTTTAACAAAAAGAAACCATTTTCCAAAACTCCCTATTAGCCCTAAAAAGTATAAAATAATACTAAATCGAATCTACTTAATCTTGAAAATCTAACATATATAACCTAACCTACCTAACCTATAAAAAAATTTAACAATTTTTGGAGTCCGTGTCAAGCCAAGTATCTCCAATCTGAGCATAAAATCATTCTGCTAACTTTGTTACACAGTTTACGTAGATAATTAAATACATAATTAAAAACATATAACTATCTTTTAACCTATCGTATTAGTATTGTTGTCATCTATCGTGTTGCACTTGGCACCGACTCCAAAAATTGTTAAATTTTGTTATAGGTTAGGTAGGTTAGGTTATATATGTTAGATTTTCAAGATTAAGTAGATTCGATTTAGTATTATTTTATACTTTTTAGGGCTAATAGGGAGTTTTTGGAAAATGGTTTCTTTTTTGTTAAAAAGTTTTTTATTTTTGTGTTTTTAGTGATAAAATTTTATACGTAGATATTGTCATCCATGGACAGACCGCGCCAAGCTTAGCTTAACCTTTGATCGGTCGACCGGTGCGGCTTTTAATGAAATTATACATTTATGTATAAATCAAACTTGAATACGAGTACTATGTGCTACAACTAGCTTATAGTCGCGAAAAAATATGTAACTACTACTAACTTTGATAGGAAATGTGGTACCCTGATATACTGAAACATTTAGCGTAACCCTTTCTAGTGTACAGACGTGATGTTATTATGTGTGATTGCGTAAACAATGCATATTTATTGCGATTGCCTTTGATTTGCTGTCATTTTTTGAAGAGTTCCGTTGTCTCTCTCCGAAACCCATCATCGGATCTATATGAAATTTAAATAGGACCACTTCGGAATAAACCCCTTTCGAATAAAAATACAAATAAAAATAATTTTGCAAAACCGTCTATATTTGACGGAGTTATGCACGAACATACATAAAAAAAACATACAAACATCCGAATTGAGAACCTCCTCCTTTTTCGGAAGTCGATTAAAAACAGAAACAATATTGCCCAATTAAGCGTGTAATAAAAATAATTTTATATACTTAAATACATAATACAATCTATCAAACAATACATGCTTTTGATTACAAATAAAAGGGAATTTGAATCTAATCTTAAAATGTTCAACGGAGTCCCTTCGATTTATTATATTGATAACGCCATTTCAGTGATGTGAAAATATATTGAGTCCATTAAAATCCAACCCTCAGAGAATTGTCAATGTTGTGACGAAAATTTGGTACGACACCCTCTCATTAATAAAATAGACGAAATTATTCATTATTGTCTCTGTGGATTATTAAAAACGTTACTCGAACTAATGAAACAATTACATAAATGAATATTCAGCGGGTCCTTACTCGTTGGAAAACTTTTGATATTTTGCATGCCACCGTCGACGTCGTGTCGCGTCAGTCCGCGCATTGAATTGTCGGAACGCTCACAGCAAAGCAACATAAGCAAATTACTTAGTTGAAGCCCTGCTCCATAATTATTATTCAACCTTTATCCGACGCAAATCGAGTAAATTTGTTCCGAAATTACTTTTATTAAAAGCATTTCTTTCCCTTCGTCGAACCAAAGTGCTAAAGTAGAGTAAATGGACTGCAATTTCTGTTTCTGGAATAAATTATATAAGAATATTATAGTAAATAACTCTTTAAAGATAACGATAAATACATTTTGCGAAAATAAGACTTTTCTTTGTGAAAAAGATGTTTAAGTCCACGACTCAGTAAGTTTACGAGAATATTACAAAGGGCTTGTAATTATCTGACCACTTCTTTGTACAATAGTGAAATATAACATCACAATTTATACGAAAGACAAACGTTAGAAATAACACAGCCAAAATTAGGCCACATATAAGAATTTCGGTTTGATATTAGATAGAGAGAACATATTTACGGTTCATTCACAACAAGTACTATCTCACTAAATTACTTGAAACATTGAATTATCCATTGTGGTTGACACTTGGCGTACAATTTGTACATCAGAGAAAATCAAACACGTAGACAAATATTCAGTCATTCATGTTAATTTATGTCCGTTCTAGTGTTTACTCAAAGACTGTCATGGTCAAAAGTAGAATAGAGTTCAGGAACCAATTCTATGATATAGCTCTACAAGCTTAATACGAGCCTCTTATTTGCATGTTTTACGAACATTTATAAATACTTTTTTACTTATTATGAGTTACTATACTCTATATCTTTATTCATTCTCGTAATAAAATATGTTCACACCAGATTTAGTCTAATAAACGTCAAATGGAAACTGAAATGCAATTTATGTCAGCAATGTCATACGTTAATTTAAATTTAGGAGAATACCGTTTTAGCTTTATGACACCGAGATTAGATCGGAACTCTATTTTGAACAGTTTTTATTACGAGAATTAAAGATAGATTTTGAAATCTTAGATACATTTGTATTTATAGTATGAATATGTCGGATACATAAATCCTAACTAATATTATAAATACGAATGTGAGTTTGTTTGTTTGTTACGCTTTCACGCCTTAACTACTCGACCAATAATCATGAAATTTCGGATACACGTCAGAGGTACAGAAAAGAGCATACAGTCACTTCATCCAGAAAAAAAAAACACTAATCTAACCTATCCAAACCTACATTTATACGAGCGAAACCGCCGATAAAATCTTGTATTAACTATTTTACAAGTCTTTTGTATAAATATATGGATGTGGCTTTCTTTGTGTTAGGGCGATCTTTCCCTCCATTGTGAATAAGAGGCCGGCTAGCTAATAGTCCATAAGTCTTGTGAATGGGTGCCAGTAGACTTATAGTGAATATCGGCTTCATTATCGTGGACTAATGGACAACATAATTATCTCCTTTGATTTAAAAGTGAACTATTATAATTAGCTGCATTTATCATTAATATATTATAACAAGGTTCTGCTCGCGGCGCCATTGATTGTAAAGATTTATGCAAATTATTATTTGATTATATATCGTGCTTTTTGGGGATAATAAGTAATCCTTAGTAAGTCTCATGCCCATAAACTATCTCTAAGCAAAACCATGTTGATACTTTGTTTTGTTGCGAAACGGCAAACCAAAATATATTATTTAATCAAAAATAATAAAAACAGTAAGTACGCCCATTTTATAATTGTTTATACATATTGAATTTAAACGCAATACGAATAAAAACACTAATAAATAGTTAATGCCAGATGCGAGTGGATTCATATATTATATTCATACTTTATATATTTTAAATGTATTTTATATATTAAAAGTTACAATTTATTGAAAAAGGTAAATAAAGTGACCTAATAAATATTATGTGACCTAAAGTTATATTTGGCGAAACGTGGTTGCAATGTATCTCTAGCTACCCATCGGTAATAAAGTCGAGAGACTGTTATGTAGGTATAATATGTACATAAGTTAATACTAAAATACCTAAAAATACAAGGGGATAAGCTGATTTCAGTAAATGATCTATATTATAATTATATTACTTAACTATCTTTAGATATCCCCAGCACAGGGTACGAAACGCTCCGCTAATGAGACGTATTAGTTCATAATAGATCACGCCGCTCAACTGCGGGTTGACATACTTCACATACATTCCAGATTGTTCTAATAGGTGTACAATTCAGGTTTCCTTACGATACTTTACTATTCACCAGGCGAAATTCACGTAACTTCGAATATATCAAGCAGATGCGTGGCTTGTAACCCGACTTCTCGAATGAAACAGTTTAAGATTCTTTTATGCAATCGAGTATTTGTAAGTAGTACGTGAAGAAAGCTCAACCTTAATTGCGAACTCGATTTATAACAAAGCATAACTTTTTACTAACAGGCAATTTAAAAGGGAACGTTCTTTCATTTTTTGGGGCTAATTCACAAAATGTGACTGTAGATATTCACGATTATTACTTTTTGGCCGTAGTAATTAATTATTTCAATCTTGAATGTAATTTTATGCTACGTCATCGTTAACCATTTAGTATTTCAGAACTAATTTCAATATCGTTAACTCAATATTCACCGCGTAATATTATGCTTTAGGCCAAGTCAATCATTTCCCATTATTTAGTTAAGTAAGATGTCACTTGAAGTGAAAACTTTCTAATACAATTCTTTAGCAAGATACTCGTATCTATGTATAGCTTTCTTAAATATTTTACTTTAAACTGGTTAATACTAGATCAGAATTATTATATAAAGTGAATACTATATGACGATTTATTACAGAATACAGACGAAACTCGAACTTGAACTGATGCTTATCATTTATAATTAAATAAAAATTGGTGCATCAAAAAATGAACATATATTACAAAGCTGGAGCGCGCGCGCCTTTGCCGTGCGTTTGTTATTTGGCTCGCGCACTGTGATATATTACAAAACATAGTGCATCATTAGCTGTAGGTGTAAGGTTCCATTCGTTTTTGTACACGAATTTGCAAACATTTGGTCACAGGAAGTAAATACGCTTGAAAACGTAGATAAAATAAAACTCTTGAGTAATATTTATAAACATAGCATACATTCCTTGCACTGAATGGTTACAACCTCCCTATAATAAGCTAGATACAAAATACAAAACAGGACGGAGGATAGAAACAAAAGACTTATACAGTTAATGAAATGCGTAGGCATTTTCATACTTAAAATGTAGACCAAACTTGAACTTAGATTCAAGTTTCGGTTCAATGGATTTATGTGTATTAAAGTGTAAATATTTATAAGTCGGATTCTAGAATTTGGTTTTCTGAGTCCCAGTGAACACGGACTCTACCAACGCTCTACTACATCATACTTTCATGTGCAGATGCACAAAGCTGCCCGCAACACGTATAAATGATCATCCCAATCCCATTACTATACCCTACTATACATATTTTTAATTTATTACACAACTAGATTCCTTGAAAAGCATTGACGAAACCATTAACAAAACAACCAAATATCTTAAATATTACCGACAATGTCCGTGGTACCTATATTCACTATTTAAACGGAATTTAATTAACTGTGAATTGTGAACTACTAATGCAATTTAAATCAATACTAATTAATTATTCCAATAGGGCGAAGAATAGTTAATTGACATTAATCCTGTAGTCTATTGTTAAACTTATGTGACAACTGACTAATTTAATTTAAACTGTTGCTAGGTGGTGAAGGAGTTATAAAGCTATGTACTTTTGTCTACAACATTACGGTATAAAGTAAATCGTAACTATAAAATATAAACAGAAATTTAAAAAAATAATATACTGGATTGCGGCTGCAGCTTGGCTCGCGTTAATGTAGGTTATGTCAATTTTATTTTCTTCGGAAATAGTACTTTTTCTGGATGAAAGGTATGTATGTCCATTTATGTACCCCTGACAACGTGTATTGCATGATGATCGGTAGATTAGTTAAATAGTGAAAGCGCAACAAACAGACAAACTCACATCAACATTTATAATATTAGTTAGGATTGGATTACTGGCTGAATGGCTGAATATAAAACAGGTTTTTGTTAACTTGACTGGTTTTCCAAGCATTTTCTTTATAGCCTTAACTTTACACTTTGTACAGAAGTGAAATGGAAATTAATGACAAGAGTAAATTGACTGAAATTAAGTCTAGTAGCTGTCTCTTATTAGTCGCTGGGGGTCAAACAATGTAAAGGGTTATAGTCACGCCAACTTAATCTACAAAGGTAAAACTACGGTACATACTGCTATTTAAAATGTAGTAAATATTTATTCATTGTAAAGTAAAACATAAATACGTTACAAAATTGCATGTAAATCATGATTTTTATTAATAAGAACTAATATTTGACAAACTTATAATACCGATAAATACATAAATTGTAAAAACCCAACTTTCTTGAAGTTGGAAATAAAATTACTTTAAATAGATTTTATCGCTTTGTTTATATAAAAAAACACTATTATTAATATTACATAATTTTGAATCTATTGAACTACTGTTGTATAACTATACTATTTAAGCTTTTTAAATTATTTATCTTCATATGAATTGTCAGATTATATTTCATACTAGTTGTTACCTGCGACTTCGTCCGCGTAGATTTTAACAAAAAAGTGTTTGTCTCCGCGGAATTCTATTTTATTTCTAAAATCAAATTGGTCTAAGTTACTCCTTATAACATCAGCTATCTGCCAGTGAAAGTCCCATCAAAACCGATTCAGCTGTTTCGGAGATTAGCCGGAACAAATAGACAGACAGACAAAAATTTTAAAAATATATATTTTTTATAAGAAAGCTGTTATTTTGACATTACAAACAGACACTTCAATTTTATTTATTTGTATAGATATAGGTTTACGCCTTTAATTAAATGGGTGTAACTATGTGTAAAATATAATCTAAAGAATCTCTGTTATGCTATTCATAACCTTTCGGTTATGTGGGTTTGGTGGGTATTAGGTTACGCAAAGCTATACTCAAATAATAATTTTGCCAGCTTTTCACGGTCCATTTTAATAGGAGGCGAGCCTATTACCTTTTATAGGACAAATTTTCAAACTCCATGCTGTTGTCAAGAATTTATTAACAAAAAAGCAAAAACTTTTATTAAATCTATGGAATTCAAACCTAGGAAATCACGGGCGATCGTAGGGTTTAAGCCAACATACGTGTAAGTAATCGGCTATAGAAACGTATATTTGTGGACTTTCTATCAGGTTTAATAGTATGTTTTTATTATGACCTTTTTTAAACATTTATAATTTATTCCTTTTTTTCCTTTTTCAACAACTTATAAAAGCTTATTTTCTTGCTATAATGTATTGATATACGAAAAGTTCCATATTGATAGAATATAATAAAACAAGTTATTTAAGTAGTATATAAATATAAAAACAGTACTAATAATAATATACTTATGTTTTTTTTTATACTACTAAAGTGGCAAACAAGCACCTGACAGATTGTAAGTGGTCACCGTAGGTTATGGACTCCTGCAACACCAGAGGCATCACTAGCGCGTTGTACAAAAGCACACCTGTAAAAACCTTTTAACACCCTATTTAAAGAACCCCGTACTGTAGTCTTGTGGAAAACTTCGGCATGTATTTCATTCCACAACCTGAGTGTCCGCGGGAGAAAATTCGTTTGGAACCGTTTGGTGTGGCACCAATTAGATAGTAATATGTGAGAATAGAATCTCTCCCGATGGCGAGCGGTGCGATGATAAAAAGTAGCTGAGGGCATCATCTCAAATAACTCCTCAGAACACAATCCATTATATAGGTAGAAAACAAAGGGAGGCAAAGTCCTTTATATATGTATGACGATAATATCAAAATAATACTGTAATTCTGTAAATGTCTTATTTATTATTATTGTCATAAGCTAGATAAGATAAATTAATCGTTATAACTATCTATTATTGCATGCTACTAACGAGTAAAGACCTAACATTGCACACCATGATCCGAAAAATACTAAAAAGAAACAGAAAATTCTTTTTAGCCGAACCAAATCGATGTTAAGCGCTTTTCTTAATA
Source organism: Catocala sponsa (assembly GCA_963564715.1). Classification (NCBI taxonomy): domain Eukaryota; kingdom Metazoa; phylum Arthropoda; class Insecta; order Lepidoptera; family Erebidae; genus Catocala; species Catocala sponsa. The sequence continues at coordinate 17,211,434 of OY751333.1, forward strand.
ATTTACGGTACATTAACCAATTTCTCAACGCGAAACGCTTCATCAACAAAATATTTTTGGGCTTATGTCGTAATCGACACATTATGTGCTAAGACGCCAACTTTACCTTCTTACGTTTAATTTTATTTTCCTAATGATATTAAATCTGTGAGAAATCGTTAGTATACAATGCTGAGTTAATTTTGCGAACCTTTCGACCTAACGCGTAGTTATAGTAAATTACAATCATTAGGTTTAATGGGAGATTGCTGAATCTGCAAGTTAGAGGTCTTGAGTTCCGTCCCAAGATCTGAGTTTTAGAATTTCACGAGTAATAGAAATGTAAGGCTGAAATTACCCGCTGCGGAAATATTTAAAGTTAACATAGCTTGTTATAACGTTATTACGTAAAATTAAAGCAAACTGAGTGAGAACAATGGTATACGTTCTTGTGTAGCATATTATTACCATATTGCACAGTATAATTTTACGGATGAATATTTTCTAAATGATTTGGAATTCCTTATGGTTATTTTGTATATAAATAACCATAAGGACTTCCTTATAAATAACAAGAATATAGTAAAGGTGTCTGAATCATACTTCGATAGAGGAGAAAATAATAATTAATAAATAATAAATAATTTTATATATTATACAAATAGCACTCAAAATCTTACCGCACCAAGTTATAATATTGATGATTTGTTCAGTAAATGTTTCTGATCAGTTTTCTAAAATTTTACCGTTATTTACCGTTGTAACCGATATTATAAGCATAATATAAATTATATTTGTTTATTATCTTATTTACTACGCATTTTTATTGACTCATAACTGTTTTCTATGTCTGATAATCTTTTGTGACATCTATATTGAGAAAATAATATGGAGTAAACATACTAAAGTTCAGAGTAAGAATTGTTTAACGTCGCAACTTCAACTTCTATATCTTTTAAGTTACATTTTCTATCTCTTATCTCTCTTATCGTTAGAGAGGTATTTTATATATTTGAATATTAAGTCATGATATTATTGCTTGAATTAAAGCTTTCGGCCATACAGTGACTGAAAGAACCTCATTTCGTAGTAGCACAGAATTGACACACACCTAAACATAGAGCTGGCTCAATTTTTATAAAAATGGCAAAACTGCAAAGGGCGGCGGTACGCAATCGCCACCCACTTCAAAGAATTACGTTTTAGGGACCATGACGTCCGTCTGTCGAGCCGTCCACAAATTCAATTTATAACCGATGTTGATAAAATTTGAAGAGAAGATTTCCGCATTGGATGAAAAGGCATGTTCTGGCTATCCGGATGTTACCCTATTGGACTTGCAGGAGATTACGAAGAATTTTTGAGTTATTCAATATGAAATATTCGCTATTTGCGGGACATACTTATTATGTAGTAGTATGTATTTGTTTAGATGAATACCTACGACGTTGGTTTTAAAGTATTACAATATAGTCACTACTCTGACCTGAAGTTTTGTTTTGTTGTCTAGATGTCTTTATAGTTGTAAAAAGGTATTAGTTTAGTTCCTTCTTACAAAACTATGGGATATTACGGGTTGCTCAATTTTCCATGACCATGAGCAGGCATGGTAACGGGAAGAGCATCTCTTTGCGATATATTAAATTTTCAATTTAAATTGAGGAACCCGTAATGTCCCATAGTTTTGTAAGAAGGAATTAATCTAATACCTATAGTCTAACTAAGTCTTAGTTTACGCAAGCGAAACCGCAAGAAGCGCAAAATCTAGTTTACTAATAAATTACTGAAATAATTGGCTTGGATATTAATTTATTTTTAGTACTATTACAATTGACATAAAATCTAATTATTGTAGAATGATATGTATATATATACTTTTTAACCTTGCTTGCATACGCAAGCAAGTTTAAAAAGTATTATTATTATTACATATATGCGGTTGGCATCAATAGTTCGACGCACGTCCTTTCTCAAGGGAGAATCACCACGCCAGACAGATTGATGAATGTGATAAGTAAATAATTACAGAATTACTTACATGACGTAAGCTCATTCCCCGTAAAGGAATTTAAAAATGGAAAGATATTTTTATTATAAGTAGCTATAGCCAAAATTTTATACGCATGAGCTGTTGAACATAAATCATCTACGTAGGTATCCTAACTTTACCTTGGAGGCCTATACCCTACAGTGGGTAGATGGGATAGATGATGCCGATAATATGCTCTAACGTATTTTATAATAGACGTTTTTATGGATCAACTGATATAAATCAAAGGAACACTAAATCTAAATATTAGATATTACTAATATTATAAATGCGAAAATGAGTTTGTTTGTTTGTTTGTTACGCTTTCACGCCCTAACTACTCAACCGATCAACATGAAATTTTGCATACACGTTGTCAGGGGTACAGAATAGGACATAGGGTACCTTTCATCCAGAAAAAAGAACTGTTGCAAACCTAACCTTTTTTTTTTTTTTTTTTTTTACTTGGGGGTATGCTATGACGCATACCCCTCCGCGGGGGCGGGCGGAGGGGTTATGTCGGACTCGCCGGGGTAAAAGAAAGATGTTGAAATAATAATGTACCTCCCGGAATACCGACTAAACCTACCACGGTGTTCCTCAACAAACCACTGTCGACGGGGCCGCGCGAATCACTTTCACATGCAGTCGCGACCCCGCCGAGGTTACGGCCCACCGTATGAAACGGCAGGCCACTACACGAAAGATCTACCCGCTGGTACCTCTACATATTCCCTACTGTCTCCCCCCTAGAGGAGAGACGGACTCAACATAGAGGCGCGCGTGGGAACACGCACGCCGCCTCTCGGACCTGGTGCTGAACGGATGGCGGGCAGGCCCACAAAGCCCGCCACCCCCAGGTCAAACCTCACGGTGGCTGGAGGTCGTCTCGCGCCCTCCGGCGCCCGGCTCTGCGGTTGGGGAGAGGGTTTAAACGCTCCCTCTCCCGCTCCGCCGCCTCCTTGATGGAAATGACTTCCTCACAAAAGGAGGCGACGGCGTTCCACGACCTCTCACTCCGGACCATAGACAGAACTACGGCCGGGAGCGAGAGGGCAACCGATCCGACTGCCGCGATCAACTCACGGCGCTGCGATGCCCAGGCGGGGCAAACCGCCAATGTGTGCAGCGCCGTGTCCTCAACAACGTCGCGGCAGTCGCCGCAGTGGTGACAACCGGGCGTCTCTTGCCGGCCTATCCGACACAGGAACCGGCCAAAACAACCATGGCCGGTCAAAACCTGTGTCAGCCGGAAGGTGAGGGCGCCATGCCGCCTCTCCAGCCACTCCTCAAACACGGGACTTACTGCCACGATCGTGGCGTGCCCGAAACCTAACCTAACCTAACCTACATTTACGCGAGCGAAGCCGCGGGTGAAAACTAGTATTAGATAAAACTTAAATCTATATACTAATATATTTTACATTTTAACTGGTGCAGCCATTGAAGAGTTATCAGACAACACGAAGAGCTAAAAACTGTCTAAGCTGTAAGGTAGATATAAGCTTTAGACAATCCACTACAAAAGTAAGGTCTATAGTATATAATTATCTACTGTGCCCAGTTTCTGTAACCTTTGTCTGTAACCACAATTATTAAAATTTTATACTTAAAATAAAAAATGCAGTATTAAGTTAACTCCTTTTACATTTTTTTGTGTTTCGTGTAACGCGTTGTATCATAATTATTTAAAAGAACTTTACTTTTCTGACGTAGTACTTACACAAATTTATACTGAATGTTTACGGACGACCCGGCTTTCTCAAACATTTGCCCTTGGGATATCCTGTTTGTCTCGAGTACGTTTTATAATAATTTATATAATTTCCTTTAAAATATTTGGTATATAATAAAAATTATGGGACAAATATTTATAAGAAATGTGTTAGATGTAACACTTTTATATGATAAATTCAACGTTACTCAACCAAGACTTGTATTAGCCGTTCAGAATTGGCTTCGTTGATCCAAATGTTAAACAAATTCGATATTTATATTTGCTATTGCAGTTTTAATGGTTATGTGGTGCCACCAATCAATTCAACCAATAATAATATATATGACACTGAGACTAAATCAAAACTCTATTTTAAAGTTATATCATGATAATTGGGCCTCTGAAAGAAACAAAATTTACAATTGTACTCCATGCTACCAAAACGCCGAAATCCTATCAAAATTGATTCAGTGGTTGGCGTTGGCTTAAAAAAGCAACCACACGAACGCACAGGCAGTCCTAACACCATTATTTTAAATTGATACACCTCCAAATAGTCGCCCGAATGCATGTTTTTTAAATATCTGCCTTACACAGACATTACAGTTTAATAATAGTAAGATAGTCACATAACTAATTTACCAAAATCGTTTCTATTAGACATTTTAGTAACAGTAATATGAGCAAATACCGTATCAAACGAGGCGTTACACGTAATAGCTAATTTGAATGAATAATAATGGATTTTCATATTTATAAGTGTGCAATCAATAATATTTTACATACAAATATTATCGTAGAGCTTCTACGGCGTAGTAAAATTATTTACGTAGCAGTGTCTACGAAATAGGTTGTCGTAAAAATAAACAGTTTTGTTGTCTGCAGACAAATTTAATTTAATTTAACAACTTTTTGTATATTGTACTTAGAACATTATAATATGAAATATAATGTTGCCAATTATTAAATTGTGAATACAATGCAATTATTTAGTGACTCAATATTATAGAGGCAATGATTTATTTAATTGGACGTTATTGAGATCTTGTTTTAAAGAAATGTTAAGCTTATTAAAGTATTAATATTGATTTCGTTTTTTAATTTCATTACTTTCAATAACTGCTTAGTTTCCATTACAATATGTTTTAGTACTTATTGTCATTCCGACTGGTGAGGTTGAAAATGTTTACTTAGTTACACAAATGTATATTTTAAATATCTAATAAGCTGGCTCCGCTTTATATTAAATAAAAAGCCGGCCAAGTGTAAATCAGCTTCGCGGCCGGAGTGTTCCGTATAACCACGAGGGCGTAAGGTCTGTCGCACCTGGCCGGCTTTGATCATTTGCTGTTTTATACTCTACGTACCTTTTTTTTTCTGTTTTTTTTTTGGTACCCAGGAAAAATGCTTGATGCACTATCCGCCGGCTAGGGGACGGCACCGGCGGGGCGTGTGGGACTCCCCAAACTGGTATACCCACTAAAAAACCTGGGGTGTTCCCTCTCTCACCCAATGGAGGGATACTCTACGTACCTACTCTAAGTTTAAACATTGTATGGTACTGTCCTATTGCAGATAAATAGAAAAACCCTTTAGAAATAAATTAAGTAGGTATTGTAAGCGACGGTAGCCCAATGAATAATGCGTGGGACTTACGATCGATCGGACGCAGGTTCGAATCACACCAATTGCAATACCGACATGAACCCCCGCCCAATAGAACCATATTAGGTTAGCTGAACTAGTAATTTGTAATTTAAATTGCTCTTTTTAAAGTAATAATTTTCTTCTATAATTCTCTAAATTCTTAGTTTCTTTCATCATTTGATATAATATCAAACATATTATGTGAAATATGACCTTTTTACTATTTAAGAGATGCGGCCTTATAAAAGGAGGAGAAATAAGACGTAGACAATACAACTTTTTGTTACATTTAAAAACCTTAAAATTGTAATTAATAGTAGGCTTCGAGCTATTTGACGATACAAGATAAGTACGTAGCTTTAACCGCATACGTACAAACGCACATCTGTACGTAATAGAACCAAATATCCCCGGTATGAGTTTTAAATATTCCAAGAGATACGTAACAAAGCGAAAAATTCTCGATGAAACGGACTCGCGCTTTACCATTTAACAACTTTGTATGCTATTTACGTAAACGCGAGTTAATTGAGGTGTACGGGGAACGTCAGCCAAATGTTACTAGGAAAATGTTGGCGCTCGCAACTAAAATACTGATGTGAAACGTATAACATTTATGCTAAACAAAATTATGGTAATTTTGTAAACACAAAGCTTGATGCGCCTTTTAGAATATTAAAATTAAAGAGTTTAATGTCATGATGAGGTCGTGACGCCTTTTGAGCTTGTAACTTTTGCCGGCGGGCCGACGTTGAAAACTTCCGTTACTCGCAGGTATTTATAATGAAAAATGTTATCATTTATGATTCTGTTTGTGTATTTTCTATTCATTTGTAATCATAAATACTATTAAAACTATGAATGTGACTTTTTTTGTTTCCTGGTTTCTTTATTTATTACGCTTTCACGCCTTAACCTAGAAATTTTCGAAAGCCAGACATTAAAAAACCATTGCGTCTGGCTGTCGCACGTTGTGCTACTCTGACTCAATAGGTTCACTAAAAATGATCTACCGATCATCATGAAATTTCGCAAAGACGGTGATATAGGTACAGAAAACTACATAGAAAAACGTACCGTTACCGAAAACGAAGCAGCAAAAGCTAGTATGGAATATTTTGGACTGCATTTATGGCGCAGTTTAACTAATAATCTAGCTATTGCTAATGTAAAGGATGTAAAATGTACTCCAGCGAAGCCGCGGGCAAAAGGTAGTTACTTATAAAACTGAATTTATATCTGTTATATTTACGTTCCTTTACCACTCATCCGATTGCAATTAAGTGTTTTGCAATCTCTAGTCAACGGTTTTGATAAAAAAACTGCCTGAATATTAAATTGAAAAAGCCTTAATATTAAGTTTAAGAGCGTGCTAAGTATTAGTTATTTTAAATAAACCTATTACCATATTATAAATAATCTCTTATTATATTTTAAGCACGTAATTTTGTCTTTATAGAATGAATTAATAAAGTTCAGCTTAGAATACGCAAAAATCAAAATACCAAAATCGTTTTCACAAGAAAACTTAATAACAAAATTTAAAAGAGTTTTAGTAGTATGCCATCTGAATATTAAAATTGTACACAGTTTTGGCAACGCCGTTTTAAAACTTTTGTTACGTAAAAAGAACGTGCCACTAATTTGTTCGTGCAAGGATTTTTATTTAAATTTAGGGTGTTTGCTTACTATATCGTATTACTGAACTCATACTCGAAAAGCACATACAAAACTAAATATGTTTTTTTTTTCAATATCATCTCCCTCACTATGAATATTTCTTGTGTCGCAGGCGATTTTACAAGTTTAAAAACATTTAAACAATGGAAACAAAGAAGACCCAGACTCGCGACAACTTTTTGTGAATCACACATATTTTTTGTCCCGCGTGGGGATCGAACCCACAACACTCGGCGCAGTAGCGGTGGCGAGGCGACCACTTAACCACTACGCTACCCTTACAGTGATATGTGACAATACTTACGCCTGTTTAGTTACCGACTGTCATCGTAACGTGTCGTGACCGTATAACTAATACAGTAGAACATTTATTTATTATTATTTATTTTAATACCACATACAGCCATAATTACAGGTAACACTTAACCTATACTGACTAAGAAAGTTTATAAGGCTAGTGTGAATGGAACAGTCGCAAGAGGAAAACCTAGGCGAACGTTTCTCGACCAGATCGGAGGCGTTCTGGACAAAGGCCAGGTTAAGAGCTCCTTGAACCGACGGGCGTGTATGAGGAATGTGATGAAAGTGAATGAAGCCAGAGAAGTGTGTCAGGATCGTAGCAAATGGAAATCCGTAGTCTCTGCCTACCCCTCTGGGAAACAGGCGTGAATCTATGTATGTATGTATGTACTTAACCTAATGCAATGGATGCAGAGTTTATTTAATATGTATAAATTATTATATTATTATAGCATAAGTACTTATTAATTTACGACTCGTTTATTAATATAAGAACCAGGCTCGGTTCTTATATTAATAAACGAGTCGTTTTAGCTACAAAAAGGTAAATTTTAACATATTTTTCATAGAATATTTGTCAAAATTAACTGACTGCGGATAAAATGACACGTTTCGTGAATATAGTAACCAGACCTTAAAGCCAATGGCTAAAACGGCCGGGCCTATAAACACCTATTGGATAAAGTCCCAAAATCTACCGTTACTGTGAATTTATTAGCATAAAATTTAAATAGCACTTTGCCTGTCATACCCAAATGATATGAACTTAAATGCGTCATATGTTACCAATTTTAGCAATTAGCAATTTTCGAATATGCAATGGCACTGAATAACAAAAACTTCTGTGTCTTATAGTCATATACTAGTATATGTCTTTAATTTTCATTTTTTGTTTAACAGCAATAACATCAGCGCTCGGGGTTGTACAGCTGAAAGTCCCGTTGTACGCAGACCCGAGGCGCGTCGCCGAGTTGAGCTGTGACTTCAATTTGGATAACCAAAAGATCCATTCAGTCAAGTTCTATCGCGACACTCACGAGATATTTAGATTTACGCCGCAAATGGATGTAAGTAAATTATATTTAATGATTTTTTTAAAGGATTGTTTTGCTTGACTATACATAACTTTTACTAGTAGAAGAGCAAGCCGTGGTGATTTTTATAGACATTCAATATCTTGAACTCAGAGGTAGTTAGCAGTTTACAAATGGAATCGTAACTAATATTATAAATACGAATATGAGTTTATTGTTTGTTTGTTTGCTACGCTTTCACGCTGTAACTACTCGACCGATGATCATGAAATTTCTTATAAACGTCAGGGGTACAGAAAAGGATATAGGGTACCGTTCATCCAGGAAAAGTACTGTTCCCGAGGAATACAAATTTATTGACATAACCTATATAACGCGAACGAAGCCACGGGTAAAATCTAGTAATTAGTTTTTATCTTCGATGACAACTTTTTATAATTGTTTATTAAAGTATGGCCTATCTTACTAGTGACTCCTTTTACATATATTATGGCAAAATAAATTGGAGATTCCATAGCTTTTAAGAAGGCAGTAACGTGTCTAGAGAAATCGTGCTTATTAGCTCGGTAATTGCTGGAATACCAGACAGAATTGGAAATCAATTGTGTCTGACCTAAGGTTAACTTACGAAGGCGGAGCCATTAAGTCTAGCTCTTTATTACATAGCACGTAAAATTACTGGCGAATGTGTTTCTCGGTCTAACCCTTACGCCTAACTTCTCTAAAGAAGATACAATCGGAATATAAGTATGTTGTACAGGCATAAATCGATTGGTTTGGATAGTATCTAGTGAGCCATTTAATATTATATACTATTATAATATTATCTCGCAAACTTCTAACATAAACTAAAACAACGGTTCCCTCGAACTAACTAGAATCATCACGGAATGCCAACTTTGCAAACATAACTACTTGCATGAATGCGTACACATTTGTGAAAGGAAACTATGGATGGAGAGGGTGCCGTAGGCGTTCTCGGCTCCCCTCGGATGAAAGAGCTCGGCGCAGAACGCCTAGTTGTCGTACAAAGATTTGTTATACGTGTATCTTACTTATTGTGGTATTATTTTAACCGCACTGCTGCAGAAAAAGGTATATTACTTGACTTATGCGGTGGTTTCTTATGCTTAATAATCATGAAACAGCATAATTATAAGTTCTTCTTTTTGAAAAAGACAAAACAGACACGTACTTACCTTAGTAATTCTAGGGGATCAAGCATTCTGCAATCGCGAGGATCTTATACCATATCCGGTAAATAATATGTGGATAACACAAATATATTATCCTAACTAATATTATAAATGCGAATGTATGTTTGTTATGCTTTTTCATCTTAACTACTCGATCGATCATTATGAAATATCGGGATAGAGTATCTTTTATCCCGGAAAAAGAACTGTCCCTATTAGTCATTCAATTGATACCAATCGTCGTCCAGTGGTCGAAATTATATTTTACAAGCTTTTATTTAGTTTCACCTGTCCCGATGTTTGTATGGTTAATTATCGTTAAAGGTTGCAATGTAGGTACCTATATAATGATATTTTTCTTATCAGGTTTAAATTATTATTTTTAAATTTTTAGTTCTTTTTATTAACAAGAACATAATAAAAGCTTGTTTTTAAAATTTTTTTTTTCATTTACTTTTATTTTTATTTGTAGTCGTTCAAATCGTTGTTTCTATATCCCTTCTCTATATAAACTTTAACTAAATCAAATCTTACACTCATCCGTGCATTAAATATGCTTAAAAAATCTTGCAATTGTTTCTCCTCACAACACTACAATAATTTAATAAACTTATATTCAAGTATATTTACATGATACCTGTAGGTAGTAAAACATTTAGGTAATACTTTGCCTGTACTCATAAAAGAATTATTGTATAAAAGTCACAATGGACAGACACGACGCGGCCACGTGGCGTCGACGTGACGCGTACGTGACATCAACATGATACGATCAATATACATATAAGTGGGAAAGACGAATCGTGGTGCGGACATAGTACAGTGTCGTCAGACGCGATATCATATATTTTATGTATTAGATATATCTTCCTGGGAAGATGAATATGGTCTGGCTTTATTATACCCGGAGACTTGAAAAATACTGGGCTCAGCTGTTACTTTAGGGATTAATTTAAGAAAGAAATATTACTGTGTAGATAGATATATCCCAAGAAAGAAATATGACTGTAAAAGGGGCAAGCATTGATGTATTAATTTCTCATTTGAAAGTTACGGTTTTAAATTCTATTTATTACAGTGCTCAGTTATAATTGTCGTCAGCCGTTTTTCTGCTGCTACCGACAATTTCTAGGCAGAAAATACTAATAACACTTTGTCTTACCCAAGAATCGAAACTGAGACTATGAACAGTACAGTCGCATTCACGACCACTGCGTTATCGAGGCAGTCAGTGGATATTTAATGTTATTAAATAGAATAGTGTTGTTATATTCGGCAAGTTTTGAGACTCATTTGTTTGTACATAATATCTCAATTTACTATTATATTCTTTTTTCAAATATAGCAACATGCTCATGTAGTCAGAAGAGATACTTTCGTAATTAAATATATTACGGTAAAAATACAGCGGCGATATAGTCTAATAAACGTCAAATGTAAATTAAAGGCAAATAATAGTAAAGTATAAGAAAACATTTTTGACGTTTATTTGAATTTAGAATTAACTAGCTGTTACCTGCAACTTCGTCCGCGTAGATTTTAACTAAAATGTGTTTGTCCCCGTGGAACCCTATTTTTTTCTAAAATCAAAGTAGCCTATGTTACTCCTTATAACATCAGCTATCTGTCAGTGAAAGTCCCGTCAAAATCGGTTCAGCCGTTTCGGAGATTACCCGGAACAAACAGACAGACAGAAAGACAAAAATTTTAAAAACAGATGTTTTAGTATAGGTACCTTATATACTTTCGTATGCATTAGATAAAAAGCTGTTATTTTCACATTGCAAACAGACACTTCAATTTTATTTATTTGTATAGATAACAGTATTCTTTTAAAATACAACTCTCTCCCGCCCTGAGAATAATTCCTTTAACGCGGTGACTTTACACACATTAAAATAACGGAAACAAAGGACATCCAGACTCGAAACAACTATTTGTGGATTATATGAAGTTTTGTCCCGTGTGCGATTCGAACTCACAACATTCGGGTTAGTAGCAGTGACCACGCGACCACTTCAACCATTACGCCACCCGTGATCCGTGATGAAAATTCTATTGCGATTTTTAATTACGAGAATTGGTGCTAAGAATTCAATGACACTCACCAACGCAAAGTCGTTCTACGTCGAAGTAACTCTTTAAAAACAATTCTATATACGTATTGTTCCTTCACTTTTATGAAGCTTATTTACACATGGCTGATATGTTCGATATCTAAGCACAAACAATCTCACTTACACATTTATAATATTAGATATAACAAAGATGGAGAGGACAAGTAAAGGTCAAATGTCACCGCCACGTCCTATTCTTGTGTCTGCGTTGAGGCGGGATGTCGCCGAGGTTTACTATAGGAAAATATTCTCCCACGTATTCAGTTACATTCACTCATCTTGTAATAACAGTGTGGTTTTTGTCTGATGCCTGATTTACAATACTGTTTAGCTATCCATATCTTCCAGGTACCATATAGAAAATACGTACTTACATACATAGTTTCACGTCTCCATTCTCGAAGAGGAAGGCTAAGGTGGCACCCATATTTCGACAGCTATCTGGTTTAGAGTTTGACGTAATAGGGATCGAATCCATTGTGATTTATCGGGCACACTTTTAGACTATCTGCTGCTATTGAGATTTTTTTGACAGAAAATCGCAATAACTTTTGCCCGGTAACCAAACTCCAGACCACATGCAAAGCGGTTAAAATGTCAATGCACGCTTTAAGATCGATTGCTGTACAAAAATTACAACAATGGACACAAAGAATAACCAGTATTGTAATCACACATTAATGTTATACATACAAGTGAATGGAGCCCTACGCGCTTTTATGAACAGTCGAAATGTATCCGAAAAGGCACGTTTGGCTGTTCATAGAGGACTATTAGTGCCCACACTTATGTATGGAAGTGAAAGTTGGGTATGGCAAAAGAAGCATGAGAGCAGAATAAATGCTGTAGAAATGAGAGCGTTGAGAAGCATATGTGGTGTGACTCTGAAAGATAGAATAAGAAATAGTGTGATTAGAGAGAGATGCGGCATGAAAGTGGATATAGTTACAAGAATAGAAAAGGGTATGTTAAGCTGGTTTGGACATGTAGAAAGAATGGACGAGGAAAGACTGACTAAGAAAGTTTATAAGGCTAGTGTGAATGGAACAGTCGCAAGAGGAAAACCTAGGCGAACGTTTCTCGACCAGATCGGAGGCGTTCTGGACAAAGGCCAGGTTAAGAGCTCCTTGAACCGACGGGCGTGTATGAGAAATGTGATGAAAGTGAATGAAGCCAGAGAAGTGTGTCAGGATCGTAGCAAATGGAAATCCGTAGTCTCTGCCTACCCCTCTGGGAAACAGGCGTGAATCTATGTATGTATAATGTTTATCTGACCCGTATGAAGATCGAATTTACAATACTAATGCCTTGGCAGATACGAGGCCACCGTAACTACAACCACACCATCCATGTATTCAAATGAAGAGCGATGTATTATCATAATTATTATTTTGCTAATTCTTGAAACATGTATATGTAGTATAAAATGTATAGAGGTTTTAGATACATAAACTAATAAGCAACCTTTTGTATGTATACGATCTTAAAATACAACTCAACTGTATTCGGGAACAAAACAATAGCCTAATGACTTTGTTTTACCCGAGGAAAAACAAAGTAATCAATGTTTTATAGCACATTTTTGAATCATTACAGTTAACGATTTTAAGTCAAAGGGTCGAAGATAAATGAAATAATGGATTAGGAGGAATCGTCGAAAATTGCTTGAATAATATTATGTGGCAAATAGAGACTGCCTTTTAAAGGGATTTATTGAAGTAACGACAATTACAGCACTAGATCGATTCGCCGTCGTTTGAATTTCTTATAGCCAATTGCTTTAAGTGTTATTATTTTGGGGAATTATATTCCTGGCAGTTTAATGTAAAGGAGAAGCTATTTTAGAAGAATTATATGTTTGTTTATTAAAGTCACTATTACCTATTTATAGTTTTAGCCGCTTTTATTATAATGACTATTTGTTTGGGAAAACGTACTTGAAAGCCTGGTTTTGGTTGTTGAATTGCAAAAAGTATCATTGAGGTATACTGTTAAGAGATCTCTTCTTATTTTAGTGATTACATCTATATATTATTTTATTTTGTTATTTCTAAAAAGATTACTAGCGCTAGATATTACAAGTGTTCTTATTTACCCTTCCAGCTAAGCTTGATGCTTGTAAAAGGAATAGATTCACGTCGATAATGGTAGGTGTACCGGAACTCGGGGCTGAGGTTACTATATGATGATGGTTACAAAACAACCGTCGAGTCGCTGACGTCCTGTACACGATGTGTAGACTGTACTATAGTGATGACTGGTTACGATGTCGGAGGCTCTGAAAGGCGTGTTGTTGCGGGTTCGATGTGCGGGTCAGGATCAGGACTTTAAATGAATAGAAACAAGCTTCATAGTTCAGTTGGTTGAAGGCTTCTGGCTGGCTCCGTTCGGTTCTTGAGGCTTGAAGATGAGGTTTCTTGAGCACTTGCGGTCGATCGATACTGTACCGCTTAAGTACCTCTAATCTTTACCGTAACGAGAGCCGGCCAGAAACCTCGGTCCACAAGTTTATTTTTAACTATATATTGTACATATTTCTGCTTATATCTACGGAACTATACTAGCTAGCGTGATGATACAAAAACTGCCGCGTAGGGCACGATAAGACCTACCTATTGATATCTGTTTTATCTATCGGAAGTTAGGTCTAGATATAGTTATTCTAGGTTTTAGGCTAAAAATCTATTTTGCGGTAACATGTATATCAAAAAAAGTGTAATAACTTTTTAACTATACTATGTAGGAATATGATTCCTTCAGTATGTTGTAGTGCTTTTAGTAGTGTACAAAATAAAACACACAAGTGAAACCTTTTATTAAAAACTTAAGACCTAGGAACCCTAACATACCTAACTTGAGGTAAAAATGCATTTTATTGGCAATATTTATGCTTTAAACATGATATTCTTATAAACTATATAAAAGAAACATAATATTATATTACTTACACTATTTATCTACACTTTTCAAGTCTATATATGACCTAATTCGGCACTATTGTAACGATAAAATTTATTGATACGTCACACTTATGTATTCACACTCACAATAACACGATTCAAGTCAATATTAACGTTGTCGCGAACAGTAGGTAGGAATCGCTCACGACCTCGTGATCGTGAGATATGTCTTAACTTTTAGGCTATCTCCACTTAACAAATTATACTGGTAAACAGCAATTGGCACGCACCTTATTACAGCAATTTTAATAAAACTGGCGATTTCCTAAGGCATTAGGTATGGCGTTGTTCAATTTTGTACAAGAAGTTGTAACATAAATGAACAATAAACATGTGGGTTACTTATATATATAACCATCTTCCTCATTTTTAGAAAATGTACATGTATAACAGTATATTTTATGAATAATATTATAATGCCTCAGTGACGCAGCGGTAGTAACGCGAGTATTGTGCATCCTCATGATCTAAAACCGCTATATGTACATTGACATATTGCGTAAACATGATCCAGAATTTAGCTTAAAAACGAAGGCTATTTATTTTCTCATAAAATAAAAATTATGAAAACATGAGGTCTTGGAGTATTATTAGTGGGTATCACTACACAATAATACTACTACTCCACTGAGTAGTTGTCTTCTTGTGTCGGGTAGAGTAATAGAGATTTGCTGTCAACTAGTTCTCAGTAGCAGCACGGAGTCTGAAACTTCCCGATAACCGGCAATAAGCTCTATCAATAAAATAACATCTATTACGTGGAACCTAAATTCCTAGTTGGCGAAATGTATCACTCACTCCGTGACAGACCGTTAAACTGCCACGCAGCAGTGATCTCCAGTTCGAGCGGAAGGCCTCTGGCTTATCAAGGTTATGTGCGTATTGAATAATTAATTATCGCTTTCTTTAACAGCGATGGATAACATCGTGAGGAAACCTGCACGTCTGAGAGTTCTCCACAATGTTTTCAACGATATGTGAAGTTACTAAACATGCATGTAATCATTACAACAAAACGCCATTATTAGTTTAAATAGGTTCTACTATACATGTTAATAGGTTAATACTATACATGCATGCAATCATTACAACAAAACGCCATTATTAGTTTAAATAGGTTCTTCTTATTAGAGTGCGGTCCTTCTACTGGGTTTTAGTATCTGGGGGCGCAGTAGTGACCCCGCCGAGACGAACCAAGCAAAATGTAAGGGCACTACATACCTACCTTCGAAGGGCATCGTCGTTTTTTAATTTGTCAGTAAAAATAAACTCGAATCAACGCCATACAAATGTAATTATCCTGTTCTTTAAATAAATAATTTTGTCAATATTGACATTACTGCTATATATTTATATTTGTATTTACCTAAAAGCTTTTACAGTAATTGTTAAAAAATAAAACATTAAGCAGGAAAATTAACAAAATGAAAGGTTTAAAAATAAACTTGACTAAAATAACATAAAATATAACAAAAGCGTTATCGTAATACGGTATATTATAATAAAATGTTCTTTTGTACACGTATTTTGCATATGGTCAGTGTATTTAAATATTATACTTTATAATTCAAAGTTGCCAAATCCTTTATTTCTTGTTAGTCTACGCTTTTTATGTGCTTAGGCTTAATCAATTTATTTTAGGCTTTAAATTCTACGCTCTTTTATATCAAGAATGCTAATATTTTATAGACGCGTACTTTTTCTTGCGCTGTGTATATCTATATAAAATTTTGTTGAAATTAGCTCAGTGGTTCTGTTGTGGTTGAGTAATAAGCACAATATAACCTTCAGCTTTTTTTTATACAACTAAGGTGGCAAACAAGCATACGGCCCACCTGATGGTAAGTGGTCACCGTAGCCTATGGACGCCTGCGACACCAGAGGCATCACTAGCGCGTTGTCGACTCTTTAGGAAAGGAAGTGGGAAGGAGAAGGATATGGAAGTGGTAAGGGGTGAATGCGCCTTCGGTACTCTCACTCACCGAACAAAAGACAACAGTAGGAATACTGCTATTTCACATCGATATTCTGTGAGAGGGTAGTCCTTCCCCGGTCGAGCCGGCCCATTCAAGCTGAAATCAGCGAGGCTCTACTACTATATTTCTTTTACATAGGATATGAGGGATCTTATTGTGGTTCAAAGTACCTACTGATCAAGTTTCACTGAAATCTGTCTAACAGATCTGGCGTTATTAAGAAGCATATACGTTTACATATATTATTGGGAATACAAATATTTTTAACAATTGATATATTTATATATATTTTTATTGAATTTTCCACATGCTATAGTTCTTGCAGCTCACTATGGTGAGCGGGCTATGTATGTGTGTGTGTAAGTGTCGCTCGCAACTGACCGCTCTGTCAAACACGCAAATTACCGCACTGTGCATACGTAAAGCCCGCTCGCCTTCGTGAGTAGCAAGAACTGTAGTAGCTTTTAATAAGAAATATTATCCCATTAATTAAATTAATACTTTGATATCTTATTATTTATTCTATAAGGATCTCCGTAGGGACCAAGAAGGACAGATATACACCATTGCTTGCCTGGATTATACCTGAATTTCACCAGCAATGGTTTTAGGTCTCACATAATAAGTTTACCGAGTACAGTACCAGACTCCGTGACACTACAATTTTTTTTTTATAGAGGTACCAAATAACTTTTCCTAGCGCAATAGAAATAACGAAATCACGACTACATGTTACATTATCTACCGCTGCAACACTGAGGCACCACATGTAATTATGAGCACGAATATAGGTCATCACTCACTTGTGATAACTACTAGAGTCGTCGGCCAGATAAGTGTTTCACAATAGGGACCAAATACAGACTCAATGAATCCATCCTGCGATAATTGATAACTACATGTTTGGGACATACGACCCATTTGAGAGTTAAATGATTTAAGCCGTATTAATCCTTTGATATAACAGTTGACAGTTTGAGTAACGGGAATGTATGTGGGATTAGTCCCGTTAAAACTTTTGTTTGAATCTATTCATGTGTACCTACAATATAAAACCAGGTAACCATTAGTACATTTCGGTCTGTCAGCATAATACAAAAGTTTTGGCATACACCTGTTACTATAAAGCCCATTATAATTATAATAATTTAATAATATATATATACATACTTATATTGTAAAGAGGAAAGATTCGATTTTGTGTTTGTTTGTTTGTAATGATTTAAGTCAAAAACTACTCACTACCGCACCACATCACAGTTAGAAAGCTATTTTATCACTGAGTAACATAGGCTATATTTTATTAAAAAATAATGTACTATGAACTATAACCTAACCTAATTGTACGCAAGCGAAGCCACGCGCAAAAGCTAGTCTATTATATATTTCTAGTATTTCACCTATATCCTTTAAGGGGTAGGCTGAGGTGTATTACCAGCTATGACCTAAGGTTCCACGTTATAGGCAGCGAGCCAATTCCCGTCTACTGGGCACACAGTATCAGATTCCGTATTGCTCTGAGATTTTCTTTTTAGAAAATCTCAATAAAACTTTACTTGATTCTAAAATGAAAGCACAGGCCTCATACCAGTCACGTTCACTACCGCTGTGCCACTGAGGCAGTCTCTTCTTACTTCTTGTACATTAAACTGAGTAAGGTCTTTTAAATAAAAAACTATCGTCAAGACTATTACCAAAATAATAACTCTTTCTATACAAAAAAGGAGGCACTGTTCTGCTAAGGCAAGGGACAAAGGTTACTGACCCCTTGTTGTCAAAGTGCTTCTATTTCAGTATCAAACTCATTGTAAAAACACGACCGATAGGTGATTTCCTGCCATTATCTATAGGGTCGATGTACTTCCCCATTTGTTCCAGTTTGAACGAAATCCCAAGTGTAAGCAAAGATCCAGCTGTGCAGTATCATAAAGTATTTATTAATATTCTTCTTTATACAAAATATTTTAATAGTCATTAAGTTTATAAACACATCATTCAAACATACTTTTATTTATATAATTACTCGATTTCTATCCTTCTTTTTTCTGGGTGAAAGGTACTCTATGTCCTTTTCTGTTCCCTCGACAACGAGAAAGTGAAATTTTATCATGTTTGGTCGCATAGATAAGGCGTAAAATCATAACAAATAAACAAACTCACACGCAATCATAATATTGGTTAGGATTATACTATTCAAGTAAATCTGTTGTCACGAATTCATCTTATATTTTACGTGGGCCTATGTTTTCGCGAATATTACTGAAATTGAACTATACTAATCTAAACTAGTCCTCATGAACACAGCGGCTGAAAAGCAATCAATACCTACACTGTTTTAAAAATAGACCGTGGCTACACCCGTATACAGTAGTTTAATTTCAATTCAAGTAATTTTTATTTAATATAATTTCATCATCGGAATGCGTTTTTAATACAAACACGAAAACATACAGCGATGTTTTAAAGGACAATGTATACGCAGATACATTGTCCTTTAAAATATACTGCATTATCTCGTAAAATAAAATAATAAGATAAATGTATATATACATGCGAATGCCTTATTAAATAATAAATAAGTGATAAGAATTTCAACAAATTTTGTTTTTAAATTAACAAAATGGAAGAACTTCTTCCTATTTTGCGCTCTCCTGAAAAATATGTATTTTATATGTAACTCTTTCTACTTTGCACTCGTCGATATTTATTATATAGCACAGAACATCAGTAGAAAGAGTAATTTGTGATATACTCGTATTTAAGCTATAGCTGCCTAAAATAATTAATCTAAATGAAATATGATTTGAATTAGAAATTATTACCCAAATTAACAAATCACTGTGATGATAGTAGGTAACTAAAACTGCTTAAAAGTAACTGAAACGTAGGCGAAAGTATAAATATAAATAATTTCATAAAGTTGAAATTATCCGCGAAAAAATTGGTTTCAAGTAGTTAAATTTAATTATTATTCTCTCAGTATTGAAAACAAGCCCTTCTTATTTAAAAAAATCTGGCCCCTTTTTAAATGTATCATATCAATTTAATTTTCTTTATACACGGTGGTGTATTAAACTCATATTTCGCCAGCTGTGTTTTTACTCCCTCGTAACAGAGGGCAAACCTATTGCCGCTAATGAAGCACATTACATTACTCCATCCTGTAAGACCCGCGTCTCGAACCCGTGACCTCAATCAGCCATTAAAATATACGTAAACTTGTGCCATGAGACTAACGAGCCAGTCTCACAGAACGCATAAATTCTTAGTAATACCCGGATATAACAAAGTAATAAATATAAAGGATTTTCATGTACAAAATCCTCTACATTTATTACTTATGGTGATTGATGACTACACGGATGGCGTGTTGGTTTAAGTGATCACCTCACTACTGTATTGTGGGTTCAAATCCCACATGGGACAAAAAATTGTCCGATCTGCAAATGGTTATACCAAATCTTGATGATTATTGTGTGCGTAATTTTAAAGTTTGTTAAAACTCCTGCAATACAGAACTTATCCCTAGTGCGGGAGTTGTCATTTTCAACATGATTAATTGTACAAAATGCAAGTAGAAAGTGCAGGCTACATGGGCAAGCTACCCGCGCGTAAACTGTTTGTCTACGCATAGAATACGCGCAAATGCTTCACCTCGTTACTTGCTTTGTGTACAAGAGCGATTAATATAAGAATAATTTATGTCATGAATTGAAATAAATCTCTCTTTCCAATATCCATGAAATATCAACTTTATTATCAATTGCTAATGTATTTTCGAAATGAATAGCCATTGATTTTATGACTTTGAGGACGTATATCACCGTTATACGACCATTAAATATGGTCACACCTTTATGTTATACGTTGTGATCATTTTATGTGTATGAGACATTTATTATATCATAATGTGACTAAAGCAACAGTTTAGCCCGTCAAACAGCCAGCGTGACGGAGCATGAGCGGAGTGTGCGCGTGCCAAGTATACAAAATAGTGAGAGACTTATACAAGCATTTCTAAGCTTGGAAGTTAACGGTTCTACAAAAATGTAAAATTTTTTGACGTTAAATACAAAATGATGTAAATTTTTATATTGGCAGGTCGCAAGGGCCATGCGACCGCCACGCCATACCTGGCCAGGAGTGCGCGTGGCGCAGGCGTGTTATTACCGGCTAGCTGTGTGAATGTTCTTGCATTAGAGCACGGTGTAGCAAGCCGACGCCCCGCTACGCTGGCTGAATGACGGCAGCTTTAACAGTTACTAAATACATCGGCTTATTAAATCGATAGAATGATGTACCTTGGCCTCAGTTATTTGGGTAAAGGTCATTTAAGCCATACATGCAACTAAATTAATAAAAGTATGTAACTATCTCATTGGTACCTAGGCATAAGCTTGCGCTTATGTTAACGACCGATTATAAGATTCTAAGTTTGGTTCTCGGGTAAGGCAGTGTTACTGTGATACAGTGTAACGCTATCGCGCTAGTACGTCGCGCTCATAATGAAGAACCCTGGTTGGGTTCGAAACAAGTCGGGCAAACCCGAATAATAAATGTAAAGATTTTAATATTAAATACACACGCAAACCGTTCTTAGTGGCTGTCAGTTACACCATTGCGATGACTAAAACCTTGGAGTCAGCAGAACCTCCATTTTAATTTTTACAGCTATCTGCTGAAGTACTGAATTTTGGTGTAGGTTTGAGAACACCCGCCTGTTCCCCAATTCTGGCTTAATGCCAAAGCTGTAGTTCATGATTTGCATAATAATTTAGCCTGCACTGACTGTGCAGTAGTTGAAGTAGTCACCTCGTCATTGCTAGTAAGCTTAGTAGTATTGTAGGTTCGATCCTAACACAATACAACAATTTGTGTGACGTATAAATTGCTGTTCCGAGTGTCAGTTTTGTAATCTTTATCGAAAAATTTTGTGAATTCTCTCGCGATATACAATCATTTTCCAGATTCGAAAATACATATATTTATAAAATATTAATATTTTTTTATTATGTGCACTTGGAACTATTTTACTGCTACGACTTACCAAAACAACAGAGATCAGGCCATACGCATATACGCGGGCAATAGTCAAGTGTGCACACAAAATACACTATGGTACATTTAATTCATGTCATACATACAATGTAATATAAAGCAGAGATTATGATAACTTTTTGAGTGGACGAACTAGCCGTTGCTAGTTATTTGATGATGGTATGAATGATTCGGCTCATCTTGTTAGTTACCACACTCTTAGAGGAAACCGACATCAGACTAGTATCACTGTTCCTGTGTTTCACCCAGTGGGTACGACATCCCGAGGCACAAATACCTAACTCTCCTATTGCTTTATTTACATCACACTTTTACTCTCATGTCTCTTTTGTAAGCAATGCGTGAGTGAAACCCTTGTTATTTCAACTGATCGTAGGCTACGATAGCCGATTATCCGTTTGTTATTCAACTTGATAGTGTAAAAAAATAACTAGTATTTTGGGTTTAAACTTGAGATATATTTAGAGAATCAAAAAATTTGCTACCTTTTACTTACAGAAAAAAGAGAAAGAGATTCCAAGGTAAGCCTAAGCTAACGTCAGAATCATATAATGTATTAACTTAACATAAAAACGTGAACTATATTGTCATGGAAGACAAAGAAAAGGTATAACAAGAACCAACATTTATCAATCTCAGACAAAACATCCTTTTTGTCACTATTAGCAACGAGCGCACGAAAATTACTTTACCGCCTCCTTCCTGTTTACTCAGCAAGGAGACACCGCGAATTTAAGATTGCCGTGGGAAATCAAAATACGTTTAGTATCTTCAGGGGATAAATAAACGACTGGTACAGTATAATAAAGCCGTATTTACGGCACAGTAAATAGTCTTTTGTGTTTTTTTTCTGCTGTACAGACTGTTACTTCGAATGCTCAAATCGGTGTAGCTAAGATTGTAGTGTGACAAAATATATATTTTAGATTTTTATAGAAATATTAGTAGACATATTTCTAAAAAAATCTTGTAGCACAGGTAATACAGCGAATGTACTAGACTAGTAGTAGTACTAGTATAGTCTATTGACTAGACTAGTACTACTAGTAAAAATTACTCGGACAATACAATGAATTTTGTCGTGGATAATTCTAACTTTATGAAATTACTAGCTGTTACCTGCGACTTCGTCCGCGTAGATTTTAACTAAAAAGTGTTTGTCCCCGCGGAACCCTATTTTTTTCTAAAATCAAAGTAGCCTAAGTTACTCCTTATAACATCAGCTATCTGCCAGTGAAAGTCCCGTCAAAATCGGTTCAGCCGTTTCGGAGATTACCCGGAACAAACAGACAGACAGACAGATAAAAGTTTTAAAAATATATGTTTTCGTATAGGTACCTTATATACTTTCATATGCATTAGATAAAAAGCTGTTATTTTGACATTACATACAGACACTTCAATTTTATTTATTTGTATAGATTATTTTATATTTATACTGTCGCCCACGTTTTAGTTACTTTTAAGCGTCATCAGTGATTATTTTAAAACTAATATATTTATTAATTTCGGTATTTATTCCTAATTCAAATCATATTTCATTTAGATTGATTATTGTAGGTATGTAGCTGTGGCTTATACATATTATATATATATATATCATACACTACTCTTTCTTCTGATGTTCTGTGCTATATATTCACGCCACAGCCCTCTTAAAGACGACTCTATAACGTAACTATCAAATGACTATCATGTGCAGGTTTCAAAACCACATTAAGAACTTTTTTCAGGTTTCGCTCACATTTAACTTTTATTTTTCCAGAGCTGGGCGTATCTGTGCTTAAGCTGACATATAAAACTTTGGTCTCGGTGGTCGTCATAAAACTGCAGTTGTTAAATCTAGTTAGAGGACTTCGGTCAGCTTACACAACTCTCACATGAAGTTGACTCCTAACCACATGAAAGGGGATTAGATGGAAATTGCGTCCAAAGAGCTATTAGGAATAATTTTGCTGGCAAAGTAGCACTTGAAAACGTTATATTACGGAATCCTTTTGTTCAAACATCTACTGAAAATCGTTTATAGTTACGTTCATGGTTTCCGCTCACTGGATACAGGCGGCTGCTTCCAATCGGCAAATGATTAGCTTTCGAATACACTTTGTCATTGTGTTTCCAGTGGACGATGCGCACATACTATTATTGTCACACACGGCAATTGTGTCTGGAGTAGATATTGTCTTAGATATTTGGACTACGTTCAAGGAAGGTAGTATAATAACAACGTAACTCAATATCACGGCTGTATAACTCCAATGCTTAGATCTATATCATACCCACAAATACCAACACCATAAACATGACTATTTAACGAGCCATTTTTAGATATCGACCGCAATTTTTTCTTTTGTATAGCCTAGTACATAGTTAACTTTTATTTCAAATAAAGAATTACATAATTAAATAATGAACAAAATATATACAATAAATTTAAACTACAGAGAAAAGAAACAATCTATATAAGACTATTTAGATCGATTTTAATTTTCATAATTATTATGGCTACAAAGTATATAGTTTTTTATAATACCTATGGGAATCCAGCACGTAAAAGTCTCTGAAACATATTACGCAATGAATAAACTACTCTTACGCTAGTTTCTTGTGAGGATTACCGGGTGCCAATGCTCACTTGTACCGTCAACAAATAATTGGCACCGTAGGGATCTTTTAATTGTTTGCTTTATTTATATACTAGGAACTTCAACTAACGTTATTATGCTAGGTATACTATCATTTTATAGTATAGCATGTACAGGACAAACAAAATGTTAAGGTGGATTCTATATCCGCAAACGGAAGCCCAACATAGCCGCACTTGTCTACTTGTGGCCACGGTCAATGCAACCTTAACGTTAGCTATTTCAAAAAGGATCGAAAATAAGTGGTATTATCGCGTTAGTTTCTGTTTCTTATTATATACAAACCATGCAACGTAAAAGTATAAAAGAAATTTATTGTATATTTATAATCTGAAGCTACCAAATTTAAAACCTTTTAGGCGGGCTCGGATAAGCTTATAAAGTTAAACGGGTAAGAGCCATAATTATTATCGTAAGTTTTAATAGTTATTTTGTAACGGTATATTTTAATTATATAATAAACTGCAGACATTTCTTTACGCGTGGATAATAAGATCTATTTATACACATTAATATCGTCAATATATTTTTTTGTCTATACGTTTGTGCACGCTGATATACATCTACAATAGCTGAACCAATCTGGAAAAGTTTTGCTTTAAGCTTAACATTTAAGATTAGAGTTTGTTTTTAATGTGCTTTAGGGTAGAAGTTCCAATGACATCCTGACCTGTGCGTGCTGTCACAGCTGATTAATAATATTGAAATTACAACCTTTGCAATTCTAAAAAGTCTATGTAGGCTGTTTAATTATCATTAAAATATGTAGGTAAGCTTAACATTTTATAGTCAATCTCATGAATATTATCACTGCAGTGCCCTAGCAACTACACAATAAATTACATTTGAATTTTACGATCTGTACACATCTAAATATATTTTACAATAACCCGATTTCACAATTTCCATAACCCTGTCATAAAAATACGAATCATACTAATATCATAAAGAGGAAAAATTTGTTTGTTCGTAAAGGATTCGCATAAAAATGGTTTATCAGAAAGAAATGAAACCTTTACGATCGAATACTTCACCTCCTTTGTAGAGGGTAAAATGTTTCTTATTATCGGACAACGGACCAATTTACAAAAATTTAATATTTAAAATAAGAACAGAATTGAGAATTCTAAACAAGCATTCGTTTTACTGCAATATACTGACCGGTAATAACTGTCGTACTACACGTAATTATTTTTTGCATATGGCTATGCATTCAAATGATTTGAGCTGGAGAGACAATGGTTGAAAACAATTGCACATATTGCAGTAAAATTTTGCCCGTTTAGAACGCCGTAATTATGTACTGAAGACTCAAACTGCCTCAGATTGTATACGTGAATCTAGCATCCAATTAGCATGTCAGAGCTGATAGTTTGCTGATAAATAGATTTCTATACCCAACAGTCGTAACGTATTTCGTGTTTTTGAAATATGATTATTGTAAAACATTCGTTTTTGCATGTACCTATTGCTAAAGTTCTGCTTATTTAATTTTATTACAATTAAATATTATACCGTATACCTACGTATAAAGTTATATTATATTTGGAGTGCTATGCACTCAATCTCATTTAGGATAAAATATGTAACCGTAAATGATACTGAGTAGAAATATTCTTGTGTCCATTATTTCAATGATTGGTAAATAAAAAGTCTGCCAATAGAGTGATTATCCGCAGTTTAAAAGTTATAGTTTTAATTAAAAATAATATTAATTATTTTGTTCACAGCCTCAAGTTCGTTATTTTAACATAACGGGGGTGAAAGTCCAAGGCGGTCAATGCACGTCACATGATCACTGTGAACTTCGAATGATGCCTCCAGCTGTTTCTTCTAAAGCAGTATACACGTGTGAAGTGTCAACCGAAGGACCGAGGTTCGAAATTATAAGGGATACGAAGCAGATGACTGTTGTCGGTGAGATTTGAGTTTTCTATTTAAAATGAACATTTAGCAGAAATAAATTTGCATGTAATCCTGTCTAAGATACATAGAAATTATTATCGCAACAGTAAATTTTAAACATTAATTTATCTTGTTGATATAGACGTTATCGGAGTTTCACAAATATATTTTTAAAAGGCAAATTTTAAGATATATGTATATTGGTCTGTTATCCTTTTAGTTGAAAGTGTAAAAGCAATACTTTATCGAAGCAAGTGTAATAGTATTTCATATTGTTAGACGTCTATTATTAGCCGACATATTTATAGTTTTTGACGGCTTCGATGGCGTAGTAGTTAGTGTAACCGACTGCTGCGCCTGAGGTCGCGGGTTCGATTCCCGCACAAGTCAAACATTTGTGTGCATGAACATGGATGTTTGTCTTGGTCTGGGTGTTTCTATGTATAATATGTATGTATTTACAAAAAAAAAGTATATATGTATGTTTATCCATTGTCTAGTACCCATAATACAAGCTCTGCTTAGTTTGGGCTAGATGGTGTTGTGTGTATGTGATAGAATATATTATTATTATAGTAAAGCCTCATCACTAAAGTAAAGTATGAATAAAAATATGTTGTATATACTAAATAACTGTCTCTGGAATAACGATTTTATTTTCAAAATAAATACGTTACACTTAAATGAGAAAATAGAAAATGGAAATCCGTAGTCTCTGCCTACCCCTCTGGGAAACAGGCGTGAATCTATGTATGTATATGAGAAAACTTATTTCTAACTACACATTGCTTACCCTTTTATATGCAAGCAAATAAAAAAGGTTCGATTGGTTATGAAAATTTGAAAAACAGCCTGGGACACTTTTCGCGTGATCCTTTCTTAATTACGATCGGTTCAGTCGATCCGAAGATTAGCCCAGATAGACTCGCAAAATTTGATTTTGTTTATGTTTTGTAGCATGGAAATAACGGTCCAAGCTTTGAAGGAATCTGAATATTACAGACTCATTTTTTTAAGATTATTATTATGTATATTTATACATCTAGAGCGTGATGGATTATATATCACATCGAATTTCTGAAAGCACTATTACATACATACATACATAGATTCACACCTGTTTCCCAGAGGGATAAGCAGAGACTACGGATTTCAATTTGCTACGATCTTGACACACTTCTCTGGCTTCATTCACTTTCATCACATTCCTCATACACGCTCGTCGGTTTAAGGTGCTCTTAACCTGGCTTTCGTCCAAAACACCTCCGATCTGATCGTGGAACGTTCGCCTAGGTCTTCCTCTTACGACTGTCCCATTCACACTAGTCTTATAAACTTTCTTAGACAGTATTTTTTCGTCCATTCTTTCTACATGTCCAAACCAGCTCAAAATACCCTTTTCCATTCTTGTCACTATATCCACTTTCATGCCACATCTCTCTAATCACACTATTCCTTATTCTATATTCCAGAGTCACACCACGTATGTTTCTCAGCGCTCTCATTTCTACAGCATTTATTCTGCTCTCATGTTTCTTTTGTCATACACAAATTTCACTTTAAACGTGCCTTTTCGGATACATTTTGAAATCGCTATTGCAATTGTTAATTTAACCTAACTGTGGCCGTATCCTCTGGGACAGTGAAAATGAATATCTATTTTGGTTTGACCTGATGACCAATTCCCATAATAAAAAATCTAAACAGAAAGCAATATAGCCTCCGTTTTATCAAGGAAACATCACAAATGGTATGTCCCAAAATTAAATTGCATTTATATTCATTAGACTAGACCGACACTCCATTTTGTACATATTTTAATACAAAAATTGGTCTACTGAAGTCTGGGGTAAAAATAAAACGGCTATATTTTGATTGCCAGTTGATGTCCTAGACATAATGTCATCATTTTAATATATTCTTTAGAAAAAAAGACCCTCCCGCTAAGAAAAACGTGCTATTTCAATTTATTGTCATTAAAGCTCTAATAAATCGAACGTCAAAAGATACGCATAAATTTTGATACCCTGGATATCTTAAACGGAAAAAATGTGGTAAGATTTTTGTTACAAAAGTCTTAGTTATGAGTATATCCCTGAATGGGAACCATAGCCGATAAATTGCAATGGGTCCACCCCTTATAATATTTCACCACCAAGGAAAATACTTTCATAACATATTGCGCTTCTGACACATACACACACGCATACACATAAATCAATGGATCTTTCACCTTATTTCGTCCAGTATTTTATAGCACTGGGATTTATTAATATCGAGAAATAATAATTACAAAAAAAGTACATGTCTTATAAAGTTGTTTACAATTAGTAGTGTTTAGGATTGCGTGTTCAGATTTTTTAACCAACTGTTATTTAAACAAAGTTTTACAGTATGGTGTAATCATATCCTGTGGTGGTAATCGTGTTAAACAGCACCGTAAACTAAAAAAAGATTTTTGGGTTTGTAATTTAAATCTTTAAAATTTGCTTTGTTAATACACAATTCTATACACAACACAGCAATTTTATAATGTTTGCATCTGAACAAATTCATTCATTCAGGACCCTCAAAAAACCTAACCTACAGTTATTTCGAAGCGGTTCATCTATCTGATGAAAATTCATTGGTTCGGTACTTTTCAAGGACATATTATACACTAGAGGATGCCCGCAACTACGCCCGCATATGTTTTTTATTTATCCATTTCTTCCCAATCCCGTGGAAATTTCGGGAAATCCCTTCTTAGTGCACCCCTACAGTACCCAAGGAACATACATGTCAAATTTCAGCTTGCGCCCAATAGTTTTGGCTGTGCGTTGTCTGTCAGTCACTCGGTAACGGAAGAGTTTTATATATATATTTTTTTTCTAATTGAAAGCTATGATTGTTTATATATAAAAGCATATAAATTACATTTTGAGTTTTGTACGAATAAAAAAAAATCAAAGGGTTGCACTCCGAGAGTGCCGGCAGAAGTGAAAACTTGAATATTAACGTTGTGCATTTTTGATATGTTGGAATGGTTAGGGAATAATTTTGCACGAATTGCTTTAATTATCAGTATAAAAGTACTATCATTTATGTGGTGAAATACAATATTATTCATTTATTGCGCTATCGTACACAAACATGAGAATTCTCCCTCCGTCTTACGAATTTTCGATCAGGTCACGTGTCCTGACGCGAGTTTAACATTTTTTACCCATCACAAAAAAATGCACAACGCCGCTAAAGAAGTTTTCACTTCAAAAATATGACCACACCCTACTCGTACAAGTTGTATATGACATCGTGTCTCTTTGATTTTTGGAGTCACGTAATTCGCCGTTAGATGGATTGTCATTTGACGGCCGGCATTACGTGATTCGATAACGGAAGAAAATACGTTATCTACAAAAAATTTCAGCGTAGCCGAGTTAACGTCTCGTAAAAATAAAAACATATGTTTGTCAATTTTGAACGTACACTTTATCTAGACGTGCGACTTGTCTTAGTGCATTAATTCTACATTATCGTTACAACACTCATCGTGATTTATTATTTATAACCATATTCTGAAGATAGCTTCCATTGAATTTGTCTCCTTAGAATACAAATTTACTTATAATACTATAAGTATTCATATATCGTTCAATGTGGGCGGTGTAAAATGTCCTCAAACATACTATTATGGAAACATCCCAGCAACGTTAGAATAAAATACAACGGAGCGGTCATGAAATGACCCGCATCGTTCTATTATCTCCTGGTACCGAAGATTAAACAGTACCATATTATACCGGCTACGCACTTATCAGACCTAATTTGTTAGTTAGGCTCAACTTTTAATAGATGATTCGTATATTTAAAGGGAATTTGGCTCGAAACTTTCAACAAATCGGACCGAGTTTTGATATCTCTAATATGGAGACTCGGTTGTAACGAAATAATCTTATTATCATACGAATAGCAGAAAACTTGTTTCTATAGTACATCTATAAGGAATAAAAGTCTAGACCTATGCTGATAACGCAAATACCGATCTGGACTACAAAACTGAAGCTATTTTAATATTTCTATTGGTGTTGTATACCTACAGGAGTTCATATTATGTTAAAACTTAAGTAAGATATCCTACCAGAACGCAAGGGTATTTTTTATTTTACCTATCTGAACAACCTATTTTTAATATAATGTCTTGTGGCTTGTAAATTAAGAAATAAAATTATTATTATTATTTGTATATGATTATTATCCTACAAGCGAATCGTTTATGTTCGATTCTCTGCTCAGGCGATGTATTATTGGGTTTTCTGCTAGAGAAGTCTCAACAGCGGAAGCAGGCAGTCTGGTAATGTGCTCGGTAGTGGACTCCTATCATTACGTACGTGGGACTTAAATTACAATATTAGAGTATTCTATGGCGAAAGCCATAGTATATCATAGTATAGTATAGTACATGCAAACGTGATATATATAACTTGTTATTAGCAAAGCAAAATACTACGTGCCGTAATACATAATAGTTAATATTGTTAATTATGCAAATAAAGTAAACATCATAATTTCCCTTTCCTATATAGGTCCGTACTACGTATGTATAATAACTTAGTATATAAGCCTTAATTAAGTAACAATAAACCAGTCAATATTCAATCACCACATCGTCGTTTTAATTGGTTCATAAAGCAACACGCAATAATTGGTGACCCCGACGTGATCTATTGGTCTCTAGTGCTGATATAATACCGGGACGACCGGAACCCAATTTGGTTTTCAGCGGTGAATCTAGAGAACAATATTATTACGATATTATCACATCCTCATAACGTCAGAAGAAAAATGGCTCCACCAATAACTCCTTCAAAAGGCGACTCAGGCTGCGAAACTGTTGCTGCAATCACGGTCACGGAAAAACTACCGCAATTTTGGACAGACTCACCACGATTATGGTTCGCTCAGTTTGAAGCCATCTTGGCACCACAAAAACAGGGCGAAGACTACAAATACAATATGGTAATATCTAAATTACCAAAAGAGGTAGTCCATCAGGTTAGTGACATTTTGACTAATCCTCCCAGCGATAATAAGTACTCCACCATCAAGGAACGTCTAATAAACTGCTACGAAGAGAGCAAACACCGACGTTTTCACAGACTACTATCAGAAATGGACCTCGGAGACCAAAAGCCTTCCCAGCTCTTGAGAAAAATGAAGGAAGCGCGATGTGGAAATATAAACGACGACACTATTCGTCTTCTGTGGCTAAGACAACTTCCCGCTTCGCTAACAGCGATTATATCGGTTACAAACAATTTATCATTAGACAACTTGAGCGAGTTAGCCGATAAAATATATGAAAACTTGACCTACAACAAGAATACCACTCAAGAGACATCGATTGACATTAATTTAATAACAAACATATCGTCACAACTTGCAGCTATGCGAATAGAAATAAATGCATTACGTAGCGCACGCGAGCATCAACCTATGCAACGCAGCAAATTCCATTCACGCCATACGTCACACTCACTGTCAAGGTCGCGCCACAGAAGCTCGCATAATGGAATTTGTTATTATCATAATCGTTTCAAGCAAGATTCGTATAAATGCAAGAAGCCATGTTCGTGGAATATGAACAAAAATATCAGGCCGTCGGAAAACTAGAAGTAGCACAGAAAACGACGGGTCTCTGTGCTATTCACCCAGCAAACCGTCTAACTATAACTGACTCAAACAGTGGTTATAGATTTTTAGTCGACACGGGTGCTAACATTTCGGTTATCAATCGCACAAATAACGAGAGCAAAGCATGCGAATACAAATTATTCGCCGCCAACGGCAGCCCTATAAATACATACGGGGAACGCACTTTAATGCTTAACCTAGGACTTCGCCGAAGCTTTAAATGGACATTTACCATTGCCGACGTCAAGATGCCAATTCTGGGAGCTGATTTTCTGGATCATTATCAATTATTAGTAGATATACACGGAAAAAAACTGATCGATAAAAATACAGGTTTGAAAACGCCTGCCAAAATAGTGAGAGCAAACATTGCATCAGTCCGATCGTTAAACGCTTCTCTACAGGAACCAATAAAGCGATTGTTAGAGAAATATGAAGACATTACAAAGCCTAGATCGATGAACCTACCTACCAAGCACCAAGTACAGCATCAAATAATAACAAAAGGTTTCCCAGTATTTACTCGAGCGCGTCCATTACCTCCTGATAAATACAGAATTGCAAAACAGGAATTCCAAGACATGATGAATATGGGAATTTGCCGACCGTCAAGCAGTCAATGGGCATCGCCACTTCATTTAGTCAAGAAGAAGAATGGCGAATGGAGAGCATGTGGAGATTACCGCGCACTAAATAAAATAACAGTACCAGACAGGTACCCACTTCCAAGGCTACTTGATTTTACGTACGTGGCAAGCGGAAAAGGATTTTTTAGCAAAATAGACATAAAGAAAGCTTTTCACGTTCTGCCCGTAGCTGAACCAGAGAAAACAGCGATTATAACCCCTTTTGGACTTTTTGAATTCATCAGAATGCCATTCGGGTTACGAAACGCAGCACAGTCCTTCCAAAAATTTATTGACTCCATATTCAGAGACTTGGACTACGTATTCGTGTATGTAGACGACATATTTATCGCTGATAAGAAAAATAATATTAAGGAACATTATGAACACTTAGAAGAGGTGTTTAAGCGCTTGCATGATCACGGCATAACAATAAATACAAACAAATGCGAATTTGCCAAGTCGGAAATTGATTTCCTCGGTTATCATATAACGAGCCAAGGGTTGACTCCTACTATGGAAAAAATTCAAGCCATAAACAATTACCCTAAACCACAAACGATAAATGAATTACGACGTTTTTTGGGTATGATTAACTTCTACCGAAGCAGTATTCCACATGCAGCAAAACATCAAGCACCATTAAATAAATATTTAATTAATTGTAAGAAAAATGATAAGACAGTTATACAGTGGAATACCGAAGCAAACCACGCGTTTGAATGTTGCAAGCAGGACATTCGACAATTAACTACATTAGCATGTCCGGACAGCAACGCGCAAATAGCTTTAATGACGGATGCTAGTCTCAAATGCGTAGGCGCTGTACTACAGCAGCGAAGAAACAAAAAATGGGAGCCGATAGCTTTTTTCTCCAAATCACTAAGTGAAGCCCAAACAAAACACTCTACTTACGATAGAGAGCTACTAGGAATTTATATGGCTATAAAACATTTCAGAAGACTCATCGAAGGACGAGAATTTACGGTCTACACGGATCACAAACCACTAATGCATGCTTTCGATAAGAAGCCGTCATTGGATGATACCCCTAGACGAATCAGATATCTGGATTATATATCACAATTCAGTACGGATATCCAGCACATCAGCGGCCACAAGAATTTGGTAGCCGATGCTTTATCTCGAGTTATCGAAACGATATCCTTACCCTCTGCAATCGATTGGTACGAGGTAGAAAAATATCAAAAGAATGACAGCGAGTTAAAACGATTAAAAGCCAATAAATCGTTAAAAATAGAATTAATACATTTTCCAGATAAAAATATTAAGATTTATTGTGATATATCAACAGGAAAACAACGCCCTTTTATGCCCCTCAAATTCAGGAAAACTATCTTCGAAAGTTTTCATAACATTAGCCATCCTGGTAAGAATACTACGAGAAAACTGATTTCAAGTAACTATATATGGGAAAATATGAATAAAGACGTAAATAAGATGAAGATGACTGAGACATGTTTACAATGTCAACGAGCAAAAATACATCGTCATACAAAATCACAATTCGGAAAATTCATGCCAACAGGAAGATTTTCCCATCTTCATATTGATTTAGTTGGGCCTCTACCCACTTCTAAAAACAAACGATACATAATTACAATGATAGATCGTTGTACTTCATGGCCAGAGGCATTTCCCATAGCTGATATAACTGCAGAAACCGTAGCCAGAACGGTATATGAAGGCTGGATAGCCCGATTCGGATGCCCTGAATACATTACCACAGACCAGGGACGCCAATTTGAATCTGAAATATTCAAAAATTTAGCAAACTTAATGGGAATTCATAAAATTTGAACCTCCCCATATCATCCACAGTCAAACTCTAAAGTAGAACGACTGCACAGAACATTGAAAACGGCATTGATAGCAAGAGGTAACACAATCAATTGGACAAAAGAGTTAGCTACCGTTTTACTTGGCATACGTACGAGTTTACGGCAAGACACAGGATACTCGGCAGCTGAATTAGTATACGGTTCAACAATTAGATTGCCTGGAGCATTTTTCGAGACACATAATAACTCAACATACGCAAATTTTATCAGAGAAATTAAGGACAACTTAGAACACATGATTTCTGTTCCACAAAGACAAAGTAAGAACGACAAGATATTCGTGCACCCACAGTTATCGGAATGTAAGCACGTTTTCTTACGTTGTGACCGATTACGGCCAAGTCTTACACCGCCGTACGATGGTTCTTATCTTGTCATCAGTCGAAATGATAAGATCTTCACGATCTTGATAAACGGACGACAAAAAAGTGTAGCTATCGATAGAGTTAAACCTGCATTCATGTTAAACGATAGCAAGATAAGCAAACGGACAATAGACGACCAGATAACGAAAACTTCACAAGAAGATAAGAAAACAGAAACAAGAACACGTTCTGGTAGAATCTCCCGCCCGACGGTTAGATTCCAATTATAATATATAAGCTAGAATAACACTACTTTATGCATTCACTTAGCACAGCGTCGAAACAACACATAGCATGGGATCAAACTCGAGCCACGAGAAGGAACAAATCAACATGGTGCAGAACAATGCAGTAAAACCAGAAGATTTATTAAACCTGCACTCCCAAGTGGTCGAGGAAGTACAAGGGATCCGGAGCTGGATAATATTCATGACGATAGCAGGGGTTGTCATATGTACAATCGCAACCATAGTCATAGTATTCAAATTCGTAAGCAATAAGATCGAGAAGAGGCTTACGAAAATAATTAGAGACGCAAACGTTGTTTAGAAACGTAGGCATAAAATTAATCTGTATTATTATTTTTTTCTAATCTAATTATTACTATGTGTAATTTAGTTTTTTTTCTTCAAGGGGGGAATATCTATGGCGAAAGCCATAGTATATCATAGTATAGTATAGTACATGCAAACGTGATATATATAACTTGTTATTAGCAAAGCAAAATACTACGTGCCGTAATACATAATAGTTAATATTGTTAATTATGCAAATAAAGTAAACATCATAATTTCCCTTTCCTATATAGGTCCGTACTACGTATGTATAATAACTTAGTATATAAGCCTTAATTAAGTAACAATAAACCAGTCAATATTCAATCACCACATCGTCGTTTTAATTGGTTCATAAAGCAACACGCAATATATTCCATTGCTTAGAAGCTTGTCTGTGTTTTATTGTAAACTAGCTGTTACCTGCGAGTTCTTCCGCGTAGATTTTCACTAAAAAGTGTTTGTCTCCGCGGGACTCTATTTTTTTTCTAAAATCAAAGTAGCCTATGTTACTCCGTATAACATCAGCTATCTGCCAGTGGAAGTCCCGTCAAAATCGGTTCAGCCGTTTCGGAGATTACCCGGAACAAACAGACAGACAAAAATTTAAAAAACAGATGTTTTCGTATAGGTACTTTATATACTTTCATATGCATTAGATAAAAAGCTGTTATTTTGACATTACAAACAGACACTTCAATTTTATTTATTTGTATATATATCAGACAATGTAGACTTTGCTAACAGTATTAAAATATTAATTAATATTTGAAGCTAATTAAATATTAAAAACCTACGTATTTTCGTTAAAGGTTAACCATAAGTTTAACCTTTTCTAAATAAAAATTATTTAAAGGTTAAACTCGTGATAACTACAGCGGATATTAATGATAATGTATTCCTAAATAAACTGGAAGCTTATGCGTCTAGACTATATAATACATATTTACAGTAAAACTAGTTTAGTTATGATTATATTTTGCAAAAGCCAGGTTTGCCTGTTGCTAATTATTACGCTCAGTATAAATAAGCCGGCTTGCCTGTACATATCCATCTTCTTTAATTCTTTTTCTGTAGGTCAGCAACGCGCGAGTGATACTGCTGGTGTTACTAGATTCAATCAATCATAGACTATCATATGGTAACTAATTCCTATTAGCCGCGCTGTACACTTTTGGCTTGTTTAGGAATATAAAAAAATATCAATCAATCAATCATGTATGTTTAGGCAAAGATACTTACGGAGTATCCATCGCAGATTAGTATTTGAATAGCGGTATTATTTACAACATGAAAGAAACAAAGAAATGTCACCAATATATGACCCAAAAAGTTTTTTAATAAGACAGCACGTTCTTGTTTCTTAAAATATCTGTGCTTTTAATTTAAAATGTAATTCTTGTTTTCTTTGTTTTACTATAAGTAAAGAAATTAATGAAGCGTCCTTTATAATTAAAATGAATACGAACAATCATTAATTCATAAGAGCTTCATTTGATACTCTGAAGCACCCTTGTAAGGTTTCGTTTTATTTTTAAGTGTGCGCGGCGTATGTACGTACTTGTAAATAAAAGAAGTGGCTACTTTTTGTATCTTATTAGGTTACTTATTAAGTTATAGAGTATTTAGAAGCAATGGCAGTCATTTGGTTAAGATATTGCACCTAAGATTGTCTGAACAGGGGTTTCATTTACATTTATTGCAATACGAAAGTGGATCCTGGCTCAAGTATTTAGCTTAGCTTAGGAGGAATTAAGAAAAATTGAATATTATCATGGTAGTGTGCAAGCATACGTTTCGACTGTTGGTAAATGGGTACTATAGCCTTTGAGGGTTCTGAACTTACGCGTTGCCAACCTTAGGACAAAGAGATTAAAGAAGGGATGAATCGAAAGGGACAGGCGGCTGCCCTTTCGTTTTATCCCTTCAGAGTTTCAGATGCTCACAGACCTTTGTGAGCCTCTGAATCTCATACTAACCAAGCGAAACGCAGTCACAATGTGACTACTCGTAAGCTAGTCTCCTATACGAGGACAAAACCTCTCCGACCAAGCTAGCCCATTGGGACTGTCATCAAAATTAAATACTTAGCAACGGCAGGTTCTTTCACAAAAAGTTTCTTTTTAATGCTAACTCTTAAAACTACCTGCATATAATGTCTATAATTTATTAGTGGGAATTTGATTAAGGAAACCTAGGCCTGCAATACATAGACAATATATCGCATCGAGTTCGCAAATGTAATAGATTGGTAACCAAATCAAATCTATTGTGGAATATTTATAGCACCATACTACAACAATTTGTTAATTAAATCTATTTCTCGGCCGCACTAAGGATCAAAATTAAAATTACCAAATTTAAATTTAAATTAAAGCAAACTCATAAGAATCAGATTTTAAACCTACACGTACGTGAACGCGGTTCTTACTCCATAAAGCAACATAAACTTCCAAATCTGAATTTATATTGCGCACGTTGTCGTTAAATAACTCGCATAAGCTTGGGGGCACATCGATGACATTAACAACGCTAGCTCGAGCTTTCGTTAATAGCCGTACCACATTCGCTCCTGAAACCGCAAGTTTTATCGACGCAATTATCTGAACAGCACAAACCGCCGGCCTCCGACATCAATATGGCCTCAGCCTAACAATAGCGTAACTCGACAACTCGAATTTAAGGCTTTTAATTAAGTTCAGCATTCCCGTCTACGATTGCAAAGGACTTTGAAATACTTGATTCCCCTTGGCGATCTGTCCTTAGCATATTCGGTTAATGTAACTTCGTAACAAACTTATGACACCTAGCCTAACTTGTGTGATGTATTCAAATCTATTTTATGTTCAGCTATGCCGCAAGCGGACCCCGTGATAATTGGAGCTCAGAAGGTGTTAAAGCCAGGCGACCAGATATTCCTGAACTGCACATCCGATTACTCGTTGCCACCGTCAGAAATTAATTGGTACATCGACGAGGAGCTACAAAAGGTTCGTATATATGTATGTATTTGGATACAGTGCCATCGCCATCGATTTGCTTAATTTGATCGCTTTTGGGTTAACGAGCAGAAATCCCATCGCAAAAGGGAATAGCAATTGCAGTGCGATTTTAGTTCCATTAGTTCCATAGCACTAGAGGAAAAGCTGGTTTTAATCTGTCTGTATTTCGTTTGTTATTGACTGTAGGAACCTTGTTGTCGCAAACAATTAAATTGTTTACTAATATTGCCCCTCTTGTTTTGTTGGGTCTGTTTTATT
Source organism: Catocala sponsa (assembly GCA_963564715.1). NCBI lineage: Eukaryota > Metazoa > Arthropoda > Insecta > Lepidoptera > Erebidae > Catocala > Catocala sponsa. Next base: position 17,250,017 of record OY751333.1, read on the forward strand.
TATGGGCATTGGGGTTATTGCTTCAAAACACTGACAGTAAACAATAATTGCATAATTATGATTTGCAGGACTGTTTTGAAAAGGTATATTTATAATTGAATTATAACAGTCTTACTTATAAACCCATCTTAAATATTTGACAGGTAGTTAACTATTATAATATATTAATATATATTGATTAGGAAAAATCTTATTTATAAACGTAAGTTAGCGTTAAGAGCGAAGAAATTCGTTTCTTTTTATGTGCAAAATTGGCTGTACCCAAATTCTCTGCATTTAGGGGATGAAAGAATGTTTTAGTAGAGATAATCGCGGATTTTAGCGCGTAGGCACACGTTGAGTATTTCGTAAATCATATAACGCTAATAATATTTATATCACCCACAACCGCCTTGTAATCTGTATAATAATTTAAATTGAATTACAATCGGCATTCGAATGTAATGACAACTCTATATGAACCGACCTTAACTATCCATGATATATGTCGCATTGTGCTCAACTGTATTCAAATGATAGTTAAAATTTAGTAATACAAAGAAAAATATTTGAGTACGGGGCAGACCCCGTAACCAATTTTTTGCTGACGGTATAAATTAACCGTCTCGCCCGGTCTTAACGTTGCTGGTGCATACCAGTTAAAGAGTAGTAACACTGTCACGGTAAGCCATAAGAACATAAACGAAAACATACATCCACGAGAAAGTTAGCTAATTTGTAACGCTATCTTGCATAATCTAATTAGACTTGCCTCACGTTGAAAAAACTAACAAGATAATATTCATGAGATTTTTTTTCGTAGAACACGTCTAGATAGTAGTAGTGTAGTAGACACTTATTTTGACATCTGATGTCACAAAAAACATAGTTTCATAATAAGCCATATACATAAAGAAGAATAAGATATAGGTTTCACATACAGGTTAGATAGTTAGTAACTTGTGCTCTGTACGTAACCCGCACTATCCGACTGTGAAGCGCACAAGCGCGCTCATGTAATTTATAGATGTTCGAACCGCCAATTATTGGATTCGAAATCAGGGCAGTCAAGAAGCAATCTAAATCTAAATCACAGTGAAGTACTCTGACCGAGTGATTCTAAATACACATCCACGTGATTTAATCCGCTTACGTGCTTCATCGTTATGAATATAAGAATATTCTATTGTCAAGATTTCAGCCCAAATTCGACACAATGCCTGTATATTACAGAGCGTACGACTTCAATTTGTGAGGATTACACAAATTCAATGGCATCCTCTAAATGTCAAAATTGGGATGATATTAATAATTCATATGTATGCTCAATTGCTATGTGAGGAAATATCTTTTGTCCCACATGACCCAGATGAACATAATTGACATACATACACGCCTGTTTCCCAGAGGGGTAGGCAGAGCACATTATTGAGCTTATCTCAAAATTAATCACATCGATTTTTCACAGTTTTCCAGTTATACTTAGATTTTATGTGATAGTAAACGAATTTCATACTGATCATCTGGCACTTCTTTTTATTGACTATTTTTTGACAGAAATTCCCACAACTTGTCATGTCACGGAAAATGAACGCTTTACGACCACAGGCGTTCACGTTTATGCTACTACAGAATTTGAGAAGTATGCAATTAGGTATACAAAAGAAGAATAGAGTATAACTTAGCCATTGCAAAAGTTTTTTAATAATAATATAACGCATTTTCCCATTTGTGTGGGTCGATCGGAAGATTACTTTAATGTGTATTTATGGTTTCTTCTATGACAAAGTTTTGTAGTATATTATTTTTTATCATTTCCTTTCTTTGATATTGGGTTTCAATATTACCTGTAGTAATCTAAGTTTCCTGTAGTAATTTCTCTTCGTAATGTACTTTTGGGACATATAATAGGATTTTGTATGTAATATCAATTATATTACAGAATACAATACAGGACCTTATTAGTTTATATCACAACTCAGATTTTTTTAATAATAATCCTTATTATAAACAAATATTCTTTATAGCCCATAAATTTAAAACTTTTCGTAAAATAACATTTAAATAGTATATAGACCTTATAAATTTTGTTGTTTTTATATTTTTAAGTTGTCCAATGCACGAGAAAGGACTTGCGATCGAGAAAAATCAGGTTCAAACTCAATCCATTACGCTAAAGAATCCGGAAAACCACATCGAACTCAAGAAAATAAGCAAAGCCTGCAATCTTATGTTTGGATCGCTATCATAATGTATTCGTTAGGTTTTTCAAGCTATTTGCTTACTGACTTAAGTATCTGTAATAGCTAACATTATTTTAACCCTGATGAACAAAAATGTGGAAGATCAGGGTGTGATGTCCCTCAAACACAAAGGAAGGATCCTCCGACCAGGCTGGTTGATCGTGCCTGGCGGGCCGCGGCCCGACGGTTGATGTCGAGAGCGTGTATATATACTTAGTCGCTGTGTAAATGTTACTTGTGCGATTCAGAATAGTATGACGTCATTTGAGCGCTTATGGTATGTAGTGACATCTGTTGGATGTAGGCTGAACTTCTTCGTCTGTGTGGAGTCACCACAAAAACATACCATTGCTTACTTTAATAATAATTAGTAATTTTAAGAAGAGTTTGGCTATAAAACCATCGTCTCTACCTTAAAGACCTTATATTAGAATAGTTAAGATGATATTATTTAGTTAAGAGGTTTCTATTAACTCGCTGCTCACTATCATCGGCGTTTGTAATAGCCGGACGGATTAACATTGATTAATACATAATATTGCATGACGCTGTATAGATGATTAAATTAGACTAATGAATTGGTTGCGCTGGTTTGAGCTTTGATCTAGAACTATATTAATCCCTGTCAATTCGTTAACAGCTATTTTAAGTGTCATGATATTGTAGGTTATGCTTATGCCGATTCTAACCATAGTCCATATTAAAATGACTTAAGATAATTGGGTGTGTCGTCAGCGTAGCCACTAAACCAGATAAGTTACAATTAATAGTGTAGAATTATTGTTGTATGGTCTGTCAAAGGCGCTGATCTGTTAATTGTAAGTCACCTTATGTGTAATTTATTGTTATAGTTGAATATTTTTTTTATAATGAATATCAAGTAGTTATATTATCCGAACTTGCAAATAAAAATAAATTTTGTAATCTACTCAAAGTAAATAAAATACAAGCGTTTCAAATCTGGTAGTAGAGGAAGTTCTTAAATTACAGAAAAAGAATGGTCGATAAAAACTGTGACGTGTGTGACGCGAGGGAGATAGTAAGATATCCCCACTACTAACAGCCCTACATTTTATTTATTTATTTTTATTAAGAAAGCCAACAGCGATACAGTTTGTTTAACAAGTCGTTTATCGTCGTCGTTAAGAAATTATTTTCTTAAACATTTGTTCCTCCCTTATTCTGCAACCAACTTTGATAGATGCTTTTCTGAAAAAGATGTTATTTGATTGCTATTGGCTCTGCTATGTAAAATGATGTATAAAATCAATCATAGGCAACTATCCTATAATAAGCTTTGATTAGCATCACGCTGAAATAATATATTATTATATCCATTCATCGTATTAATAATGCAGGTGGTTTACCCTTGCATATTATTATGATTTCTCACTTCAAGTAATGGCTTTGTATGAAGTACTTGTGCATTGTTTGCCATTACGGTGGCTCATTGTTAAGCGACTCTAAGCAGCAGAGGTACTCTTTAAATCTTCGCTAATGGCCTTTTAAAACGCCCAGTATATTTTGCCGAAATGCTCTTCCTTTATTCAACAGTGGAACCTTAAAATGTTTATAATTAGATCTGGGTAAATATACTGGAATGTGCGATTTCCTCGATTCGTTGTTTGTTTTTTGGAATGTTTTAAGTGGTGAACAACGATAATAAATATTTTAGAGCTATTCTTACAGAACATTTGGTATTTGAATATTACGCATCTATTACAGGAAATGGTTACTTCTACTTCAATGAGTAAGATATATCCCGCACCCTTAAGCATTCGAAATATAAATAAGACATAATGTTTAGGTTTTTCAACCGACTAAAGTATCAATCTATTGTTCTACTGAGCTCATTTCTAGAGTCTGTGTTGATATTGGATATCTCTTGCATTGAACATTTACATTTGCTCGATCCCGATCAGCTATTCGCGTAAGTGCTCAGGCAACTATTTGTGTTAGATTTAGATTATATCAAGCATGTTCGTTATAAATTCCAACACAGCAATTATTTTGTATAGAACTACAACCAGTTTTACCATGATGTGTTTATTATCTGATAAGCTATCCCTCGGCAACAATTCTTTTTCCTGGATAATGGTCCTTCTTTGTAACCCTGTTAACATTAATAAATTTCATGATGATCGGTCGAGTAGTTAAGCGTAATGAACAAAGAAACAAACCCGCATTCGCATTTATAATATCAGTTAGGATTACCAGAAGCAAACGGAGAGCAATAAGTTCAGAATAATATGCCTTCACGAATCAGTTACTTGTGCGGTTTTCAGCTGCGTGTGCAAACAAATACAAATGTTCACACAATACAACAAAACATATTGAAAGTGCATTTCTTTAATCTTATTTCTAGTGAGGACAAAGTCGACAAGTATTTGCATATTAAAATTAAGTCATAGTGAAGATTTCGGGCTAGTTGGTGCCACTTGATGCGGTGAGGAATATTATTTTTCTCACTTCAATGCAGAAGTAACATGCTCTCTCAAATGCGAATTCGAGCATTTGGCTTAATCCTTGTATTGTGAATGCTTTTGGTTTTTTTAATATGTAACCAAAATACGAGTCATAAAAATATACAACGTGAAAGATCTGGTATTTTTATATTATAAGAACCTGAGTCTATGAAGTCTCGAAATAGGACAGTAGCATTCACTACCGAAGTACAAGCGCGGTAGTCAATATTAAAAATATACATCCTAAAAAGTCTAACCTATTAATTATTTAAAAATAATTTAATAATAATATATATGGGTAAGATAAGGATAGTATATGGAATGTTGACTTCCAGGAAATAATATGTACACAAATATATGTAACAATTTCATAATACCACTCAAAATGGTAATGAGACCTTACATACTAAAACAGATCCGTACCTCGCAATGTAAAAATTTTCAACAGGGGTAATATTTTTACTATCCTTTTTTTATAAACGACTCATAATTTTATATATTTGGATATGCGTATACCAACAATTATTACAGGTTAAAATACCAAAACCCCAAACTAGGTTATCAAAACAAAAGCTGTGAAGCAACCAGTTATAAGACAATAATTCCATATAACAAACTTTTGATAAATGCCATACCATTCATCTCAATTACAAAGTAATGGACACAGAACATTCAATGTTCCCGAAACTGGGATTTAGAGGATTTTATTTTTAATATTTTTGCGAATATGAATAACAGCTGTATCACAAAATGATGCCGATTTTTCGCGGAAATATCACATGTTACTGTCAAGCTGACACTATGTTCATAAAATAATAGATAAAAGGTAAAATTTTTATTTTTCAAATGTATTGCTGTCACTGTATCATAACAAGTATACAAAGTTATACAGTTGCCAATTTTTTTGTAATAATGCGTATAAGCCGGTTACGCTGAAGTAGTACCTACCATTCTCAGGTTCGGTTTAAGAGTTAAATTGTTTGATTGAGAAAAATTTTTACTGTGTTTAGCTTGGTAAATAAGAGTTTGAAGTCTCGCATTTTTTCCTTTCATTTTTTCCTTTCATTTCATATCATATCTGTAATACCTTTTCTCTGAAAAGGTATTACAGATAATAGGTTGGCGATGGGCGAGTTATATACCCTGGTATTGCAACCGATCATTTGAAATATTTAGTAGAAAACTCGACCAGTTAATACATAATATAAAATTAATAAAGTTTACAGAAACAGCATTGTTCGTATTATCGTACAAAATAATAGTGCCAATATTAGTTTAGCTACTGTGGAAAACGTGAAAATATAGTACCAAAATTTGGTCCGTAACTATGAAAAGAAACTTTATCTTATAAAGATGGGATTTTAGTGGGTGCCTCGTTTGTTAACTTACTGTACCGTCTGCCAAGCATATCAATCTTTGCAGCAAGCCATTCATTTTTCTTCTTAATAATAAATGCGTATTTAGTTGTGGGTAATTTCATGTCGATATAAAGGTTGATAACATTTCAAGATTTATAATACTTCTATTCGGTTCGAGTTTTGGCCTACATGTAAACAAACATGATTTGAGTTTTAGTAGAAAACCAGTTTTCCTGGAATCATTAAATAGTATGTGCTGGATTAACTTAGAGTTACATAAACGTTGCGTTTCATTAATACATATTCATAACAATACATTTCATTGAAACGATAAAACCAATGTAAACTAGTGTAATTGTTTAAGTGTAGGAGTAATATTCGTGTTTGTAACAAATCCCAATTATATTTTGCGTACTTCGTAAATACATTACAGATACATATATCTTATCTAATGTATATTGGCCCGAGGCGCGGATACGGATTTCCATTTGCTACGATTCGGATATACTACCTATGTTTCATTCTCTCTCAACAAATTTATCATTCGTGTTCATCAATTTAAGATATTCTGAGCTTAGAATCATTTTCCGAAATGTCTCCTAATTTGGTCATTCCATTTTACCGTAACTAACCCTGTTTATGATACGGTCTATTCCACTGTGATCACCTAAGTGACGACGCATATCACTAAGTACCATACCCGTAAGGTTAGTGGAGAAAGGACGCTGGATAGGAATCTAGCCTCCTTTCTTCACTAACCTTACGGGTATACAACAGAAGGCCTTAGTATCTTCCAGTATCCAAAGCACATTTAGGAACCAGCTATATAGACGCCAATATTTCGCCGAAGTCTTTCCTTTCGAACTACCCATTAATACTCATCATGTACTTAATAATCAGCTTTATTTTTCTTTGCAGCCAGAACCATGGCAGAAAACTGAGGTGATAGATGAGCAGCCGGGTGGGCTTCGGCGCTCATGGCGTGTGCTTCGCTTGCGTGTGCCGAGCAACGCAAGCGGCACAATACGCGTAAGATGCGAGTCCACACTTCACGTACAACCACCAGTTGTGCGGGATGTGGAAACCATGATTACTATACAGGCACGCACACAGCTGTCTAAATACGTGTCTAATAATAGTGGTAAGTTGCTTATACTATTTTATTAACACTAGCATAATTTTAACTACGGATCCGTAGTCTCTGCCTACCCCTCTGGGAAACAGGCGTGAATCTATGTATGTATGTATGTATAATTTTAAATCACAAGAAATTTATACTAAAATACAGGCTTATTGAGCGTACCTCCAGAGTCAGAATTACTAAGAACAATTTTGAAAATGTAAAAACTAAGTATACTTATTATTAATTATGCGCAAGATTTGCAAAATTTCAATTCATAAATAATTCTTTATATTACATTACTTTTATTTTGTAACAATAATGCCTGGAATGTAAGTTTAGGTTGTTGCAATAATGTGCTAAAGGTTAGACCAGTCCTGATTTAGTTAAGGCACCAAACAGTTCTTCATATAATTAATTATAATATAAAACAATTATATTCAAATATAATTTAATAATAAATGAATGTGACTCTTAAATCATTTGTTTATGCAAGAGATATTACAATTAGTATGTATTGCTCAGTTTGTGTTATTACATTTGTTTTTGTAATTGCCCTAATAATAACTTACTGCCATAAGAATAATTTACTAGCCTTTTTTACGTATGAGCTGCACTCCCCTTGCCCTTTTCTCTCTCAATTGAGTAAAGGGTAAGGGGAGTGCCTTACGGAGAATAAACTATTAATAAAGTTAAATCAGTGCAAACCGCCCTCGTTATTGTACAAGTATAACCCACTGATTACGCGTTCACCCCACAACGCGAATGACGTAAATGAGCGATAAATACGCTCACACGAATTGGATAATTTAAACTATACCATTTAATATACGGTACGGTACTACGCACTATGCGTAATGGAAATGTTGGTTAATAAGTACCTAATATGCTTTTTTAGTCATATTGCGCACTATTTAGTGGATTTGCAGAATATATACTTAGGTGTACATTAATTAGGATATGTACAAAATATCTGTCTTAACAGGAAACATTGTTGAATATATATATGTATGTATATTTATTTATGGAGGTCCAACAGCTTATCCTAGTTTAGCAAAATATTTGAATAAGTATTCGATAGCCTATATAATATATATTAATATAAAATATGAATTAAACAGTAACAGGACGCAATCACGCAAAACTTGGTTTTAGATAGTCTGTTACTCTTTAAAAAAATTGATTAATGCATTTAGGCTTTTTATAACCAGTGTACTGCCTTACTATTTGAAAGGCCTTATACAAAAACACAGGTTGATTTGATTATTTCCATAAAATACATCTGCCGCACTAGTAATTATTTCTGTGTCTCGGGACTTGACACACATTCAAACAATTACCATAAAAACACCCCAGACTTGTAACAAATATTTATAGGGGATCGAATCCACAATAGCTACTAGAAGCAGTGGCAGTGGCGAAGCGACCACTTCAACCACTACACCAACAGTGCAATCTTATTGTATTTAAATGAGCTAATGATTCGATCAAATATACCATAGATGCACATTCTCATACAAAAACCGCGTCAATATGTGGCACTGACCAGTATTACTTACTTATAAGTGTCTGCATTTATTATGCAATCCAGGTAATAAACCGGAATAACCATTGAACGCCCATTGAGAAACGAAACATTTTGTAATAGTTTAGTTAAAACGCGTCAATGTAAAGCGTCCTAAGTCTGTTACTCGCGATACGCAAGCGTACTAAGTATATGGTACGGTCTCCACCGTAGTAGTGGTGTCGATTCGCTCTCGCTTACGGGCAGCACACGCAAGAGTGAGTGGGACAGGTGCATAATATAGCGCATACGACTGATTTATGCACAGTTTTGTTGGGGCCGTTTTTCGAGCGACGATCGTGAATCTATGGTATATTTGATCGATGAGCTAATGGTTTGCCGCAAACTGCATGCTTCGCTTACACTTCACAAATTATCTACACTTGACGCAAACTAAAATGCATACGTTATTAACAGATGTTTAAAATTCGCTAATAGCTTATCATGTAATTATATGTTTTGCGGTTTCTAGTGTGCATGACATCTGTGGTGTTAGTGTCAACCGAAGCTTATTTTGTGTGCAATATTCAAATAGAGGTGCAAATATTTTGTACCAAGTTTTCGCTAGCGACAGCTTCGCAATTATACTGCGAGTTATGAAGCATTAGCATTTGCGCGCGGTTGCGCCCGCGTGGTGCCTACATCAATAAGAAGTAGCCTATGGCTTTCCCCAGGGTTTAGCTTACCCCTGTAACAAATTTCATCTAAATCGGTGAAGTGGTTTAGCCATGAAGAGGTAACAGATAGACAGGCAGACAGAGTTACTTTCGAATATTAGTAAGGATTGTGATTGACTTTTTCAGTTTTCATGTAATTTTTAAGTTATTCAAACCAAAATAAGTAATTTTATGGCAATATTAAACCGTTAAACAGACTTCCATGCAACTTGACACACTAATAAACCGTATCCTGCGTTAATACAAAATTCTATGATATACTTTTATCCATAGTTATTATCATATGCCATCATATAGCTTATCAAAGTTCATTAACATAATTTAAGGTGAGTGACACCGCAGGGCATATCTATAATGAATATACAGACGAAGCTATGCTATGTTGAAGGCAAATATGACTTCAAAAAATATACGTAATTAGTTAAAAGCTTATAAAGGTATACGCTAATATTACGAAATTAGGTACATGTTAACTGTTAAAAGATGAATGACATGTTCAAATGTTCACATAAATAATATTTGTTTTAAATGGATTTCCGTGTTTTATAAATATTTTACATGTCATTATGTCGATCCTATGGCATTTAAACTGGCTTAAACTGTATTTTAGGAACTAGTACCTAAAGTAATAAATAATGTATTGTCATTTATACATATATCTATGCATAGTAAGAAATACACGGTTATATTAAATTTCTTATTTTATTATTTTAGGTAATAGTGAATATTTATGAGTGACGTGTACCAAAATAAACCGTTATAAAGATTAAAATGGCATAGTTTTATAATTGTTTAACATTATCTTTTTATTGTTTCAGGTACAAAAGTAGTCAATAAAGTCATGCTAATAGCAGCATCAATTATATTATTGACTTATAATGAAATATCAAGGTTTACGAGCTTATGAGATTCGGTGTGAAATATTGTCTGGTGATATTAGTTTTAAGTGTAGATAATATCAAAAACGGCCTGTATCGAATTACATAAAAATGTAACTATGTATACAAAGAAAAATATGTACAGGTTTTGACATATTGTTAAGAGTAAATTCTTTTATACTTTTGTTACGAAATTGAGCATTTTGTTAATTAAATAATGTCGATTTAATACAAATAAGGTGAGAATATTAGTGGTTAACAGAAGAACAAAATCGTTATAATTTTATTCAGTTATTATCATATAAATTTATTAAGTGTCAAAACAATCACATTTCGATAGGCTACTAGGCACAGGCTAGGTACTTCTGATACTGGACAAAAAAGCCACTAGCTTACGTCCAAATATAAATTGCAAGTAGCTAATTCCCCATGATGTTAATGATATAAATATTCTTAAAGAATAATTTAATAAAGATTTTCCACATGTCCATTTGGCAACGATAAGATTAAACGGACAATATGTCAAAACATTAATGAAAATCTGTACATCCTTTTTTTATGTTATTACATTTGTTTTTTCATAAATAGCTGCTAACCGTTGTGTTCTTAATCAACTACTAATAGGTACTAAAGTCACAAACAGAGCGAAAAATGTATAAGATACAACACACTACCAAAACAAAATTACTAATACAACCATAGACTTTGAATGATTATGTATGTATCGAGGAAGAATAATTATTTTTTATACGTTTCTGAAACTTTAATCGAAAGATCAAAAATGTATAAAGTGAATTTGTTGATAAGTTGATAGATATTTAAATATAAATTTAAATAAGTTGTAAAACAATTTGTTTCTATGTAGATTTTTTTGGAATACCTTACCTGACTACGGCAGAATGTTATGTTGTAAGTTACAAAATTTAAAAGAAACTTTTTTATTCTTATTATCATGAAACATCGGCCCACATGTTTAATAATGAAGACAACCAAAATATATAATTACATAAAGGCGAGTAAATAAGATCGTGACTTTGTAGACCAAAACCAAGGATTACAGATTTCTATCTAATGTGTCCACACAAGAGCAACGTCCAAACTGAATGTAAAGTTGAGTTAGAAGACTGATAATAGTAGCGTTTGCTTTTGTCGTCTGCTTAACGTACAAATTTCTTGATTTCAGACTAGAAATTCACAAACGCTGTTTATCCAGAAGTAGACTTTTACCATTACGTGTTACAGTAAAAGCTAAACAATAATTGTTGCTAGATTATTTTCTTAGCAAACCAATCAATTTTCATTTCCCTTTGCTTGCAAGCTCATAGGTGCTTCGAGTCAAGTGTCGAGCGGACATACGTTTGCCCGTTATTGTTTTTTTAATGACTCTTCTTTTTGGACGACGTATGACCGCTCGAAATTTGACGGGATTAAGAATAATTGAAGTCTTATTAAATAAGTATGTGTATATTCCTTTCCTGATATTGTAACAATTACAGGTACAGTCTGGATTAAGAAAAATTTGGTTCAGTGCAAAGTTTCTCTTAAATCAAATATGTTTTATTGATATCTTCAAATTATTTTCATTACGTGCTTGCACGTGACGCAGTTTTTAGCTAACATGACATTGAATATACTCTATTACTTACGATACTATGTTGTATAATGTAAATTCTATAGCAGCGTGGCGTCATAAAATATTTCGTTTACTTTAAACTTTATTTATAACCTTTCTCACAGTGAGAAAATGTCCGTGCCAGTGCGCAGCAGTGGGACAATTTAATAGTAGGCTGATATTATTTTAAGCTATGGTACTAATTCACTATGATGACACCGTGCATAGCTGTTACAATTAATAATAATATTCTATTACGTACACACAACACCATCTAGCCCAAACTAAGCAGAGCTTGTACTATGGGTACTAGACGATGCATAAACATACATATATACATTTTTTTTTTGTAAATACATACATATTATACATAGAAACACCCAGACCAAGACAAACATTCATGTTCATGCACACAAATGTTTGACTTGTGCGGGAATCGAACCCGCGACCTCAGGCGTGGCAGTCGGTTACACTAACCACTACGCCAACGAGGCCGACGATTTCGTGTTATATAATTATATTGTATTACCTAAACAACTCTCGCACTATAAATAAATCCTGTGCGCGAAACAGGAATTATTTATAGTGCAAGAGTTGTCTTGAGACTTTAGATATATTGATACAACGGACGCCGGACGCAAAGAACATCTAGGGTCGAACAAACTATTTGTAAATCGCACAAATTTTTGTCCCGTATCGGTCGAACCTACAGAACTCGACGTAGTCGTGAGGCGACCACTTTAAGCCATCCATGCAGTCCATCATAATTACGTATAATTTTAATCATTATATAAATTGTAAATTTTAATAATTATCTGTTTAAACTTAATACATCTTGTCCGAGCTATATTTCACTCATGCCGTAGTCAGGTTAGAAGGTTATCCAGTTTCAGAGGAGCGTTAATTAGTTTTACCTAAAATAATTCATAGTTTTAATAAATAGGCGTTAATCTATGGCTGTGTTTTCACTTTTAAGGTAACGTCAATTCTTTGCACAACATCATCTTTTAACTATAAATGTACAGTGACACGACATTGTTGTTTTATTTTGATTTTGTATAATTTTTATCATTGTATGAATTGTAAATTTTAAATGGGATACGTAAATAAAGTTATGATACAAATTGTAGAAAATGTTTTTATTTTAACTTTAACATTACCCTAAGTCAGTCTTATTTTTTATTTCAACAGACTTTTACTCACTCGGTGAAAACAGTACTTTGCATAGACTATTTTAGATGCTTTCTTATTTCTTCTTTATAAAAAACTAGTTTTTGCCCGCGGCTTCGCTTGCGTAAATGTAGATTAGGTTAGTTTAGTAATAGTACATTTTCTGGATGAAAGGTACCCTATACCTACCTTGACAACGTGCATTTATAAAATATCATAATGATCGGTCAAGTAGTGAAGGCGCTAAAGCGTAAAAAAAACAAAAAACACATTCGCATTTTTAACTTTACTTAGGATAAGGATACTTTTTTTTTACGTGTGGTATTCTGTGACGCATACCCCTCCGCGGGGACATTCGGAGGGGTTATGTCGGGCTCACCCGGGCAAAGATAGAAAGTCCCGAGTCCTACCGACTAAGCCTACCACGGTGTTCCTTCACACGGTGTATGGCCGGGGCGCAGGGATCACTCGCGCATTCATCCTGCAGAGGATTAGGGTACCTCCTATATGTAACATAGCATCCATGAGGTTTTAAATGCTATCTAAAATTTTGAGAAATACAACAATAAGTGGAAAAGCAATTTAACTGGCATAGCGCCGACATATTGCAATTTAAGATATGGTATTCTCCTATCGAGTGGTTCTATAGAATACCCACTGGAGGTTGTTTGTATTCGTACCAGATTTATTTAATTTCACATAATTTCATTGTTATACGTATTCATTTACTTAGGAGCTGTCCTCTTTCTTTTGTGCCTGTCAATCTCTGTAAGTATGGCCTGAAGTAAAGATAGAAAACATTTCTACTTGAAACATATATTCCGTTTAAATAACATATTCTAATCATTTTATTTAAAAGCATAAACATTAAATATTTTGTGACCCCGAGAGCAGTTGACCTAGTAACAAAATTAAATGTCAAACTTGTCCGACTTTATGTAAATTCGTTTCAGAATTTTAAGCTATTACAAGTATTAACAAGTGTTCATAAAGTAACTCTGTGTGCGTCCATTAATTTTATTTATGAAATAGTTGATGAAAATAATGATAACTTTTATTTTATATTAGATTTTGCCCGCGGATTCGCTCGCGTTAATGTAGATTTGTCAATAAATAACTATCCTTCGGGAACTATAGATCAAAAAACCCTATGTCCTTTTCTGTACCCCTAACAGACTGTATACGAAATTTCAAGATGATCATTCGAGAAGTTAAGGCGTAAAAACAAACTCATATTCATGTTTATAATATTAGTTAGAATTCATAAGCAGGTGCTTTTATAGGCATCGAAAGTAAGTTTAATTTAAATGATTATAAGTAAATAATGACTTATTAGAATATAATAAAGCACACTTTACTTTAATTTCAAATATTGTTGCTAATCAGAAATCGTGTTGCCACGATATTCCCAATTCTAAGTAAGTATCCTTAGTCTGCGACTTTGTTTTCTTAAACTATGCCATTCATGTGTATCAGACAACGCACCAGATGCCGCCGGTTCTGTTTAATCGATTTAGACGGAACGTAGGTAAGGTTTTAATCGACTTCCACGCTTTCGAACTGTAAAAAGCACATAACTGCTTTTACGTGATGCTGAAATACATTGGAAATCAAGAAAAGTTTTAAAATCAATGTTTTGGTTTTAGAATCCTTTAAATACTACCTACCAGGACATAAACACATTACAGTTATACCGTACCGTAGATAAACTGTGTTAATTCATTGACTCCTAAAACCTGTAGTGGAAACTACGATTGCGTGTTCAGAATGCTTTCTTTATTATATTCTTTGGTATTTATATCACAATTATATTTAAGTTGTGTAGGACGCCCTCCGACCAGGTGAGATGACGATCTGCGAAAGACTGCAGGCAGATGCTGGATGCGGCAAGCTGAAGACAGGGCGGTATGGCGCTCTTTGGGGGAGGGCTATGTCCAGCAGTGGACTATTATAGCCTGGTGATGATGATGATGATGATTTAAGTTGTGTGTGTAGGCACTCATACGCATGCAGAGATATAGAGATGACCAAGTAAAATATTAAATAATGATCCAGTACACTAATTGGGGTCGTAGGCATGTATAAATATCGAGGTTTCATAATTGCAATGCTCACAAACCTTAATTGCCAATAAATTTGTAGATATTTTAATTATTTTTTTAGGCATGGTATTTGCGCATACTTTCAAAAGTAATATGTTTTGCGGTTTCTATGCGAATTTCTTTTGATTAATAATGTTCATAGGCTTTTATTTTCGCTTAAAAACGAGTAGTTCATATTTTAAAGATTTAAGAGACTGCTTGTTGCCTAAAGATTTGCAATATTCTGATAATTTAAAGGCGTTTAAGAAAATATCTTATTTACTTTTTGTGTTTTATTTTCTCAAAATGTTTATTTAGGACTTTAAAAAATATTTAAAGATGTTATAAGTTAACTGTATGTTACAAATACAGTAACTCTAAGAAAACTGTTAAAGCCCCTCGGTTTGTACAAATAACATTATGTACCTATCTATTATGATCAAAAAATACATTTAATTATTATTTATGATTTTAATGTTCACTTAAACAATATTATATATTATAAGAACGTGTAGCATTTACTCCCAAAACATTAGTACCTATACTTTCCATTCCTTTGCATCCGCGAGTATTCAAGTGAAATATGAAATTACATAGACTTCTATATCATAGTTTGGTTGAGTTATACGAAGTTCTGAGTAGTGTGCTGTAAATCCTAATGGAACTTATCGATATGGCCAAACCCGCTAACAGCTCTTAAGAAACATTACTAAAAGCGAGAAAAGCATGTTATACGGAAACTAATTTCGTTGCATAAACATTTTAAGGAGGGAAATTCTTTTTTATATGTCATGTCAATTAATAGGCAATAGGCAGTCTCAGGTTGACGTTATATACACTGATTTCAGCAAATGTTTCGATCGTATAGATCATATCTTACTATTACGAAAACTTTTCAGGATTGGAATCAGAGGAAACTTGTAGCGTTGGTTCACGTCGTATGTACACAATAGGTGTCAAATAGTTGCTCTCAATGGTTACACTTCCAGAGCCGTAGTGATCCCGTCAGGAGTTCCTCAGGGATCCTTACTAGGTCCTCTCTTGTTCAATGTTTTTATAAATGACGTCGGTGCATGCTTTCAGGGCTCTAAAATCGTATTATACACCGACGACATGAAAATATTGAGACAAGTAACAAGTGCGAAGGATGACCAATCTTTGCAGGACGATTTAAACCGGTTCTTAAGCTATTGCTGTCGAAATAAATTGGACTTGAATGTCGCCAAGTTTTACACGTGTACCTTTACCCGCAAACCAAACCCCATTAAAACTACTTATAAGCTCTGTAATGCACCAACAAAAACAGTCAATACCATCAAAGATCTTGGAGTAACATTTGACGCAAAGCTAATATTTGATTCGCACATTGATGATATTATAAATAAAGCATCCAAAGCATTGGGTTTTATATTGAGGCTATCATCTGAATTTAAGAATATCAAAACAATTAAAATTTTGTACTGTACTTTTGTCCGTAGTCACCTCGAATATGCATCGCAAATTTGGAATCCAATTTATAATGTATATATTAACCGCATTGAAGGTATTCAAAAGAAATTTTTAAGGTACTTACAATACCAGTCCAATACCTACTTGCCTAACTACCTTAGTCGTTGTAGAAAGTTTCACATCCTCCCACTATACGAACGCAGGAAAGTAGCGGATCTAACATTTTTATACGGCGTTATGAATGGCTTAGTTGATGTTCCTGAGTTAGTTAACAAGGTTGGACTATGCGTACCCACTGCACACCTACGAAGAACAAATCTTCTCGATGTACCTCTAGCAAGAACAACGTACAGACAAAATGCATATATTGTTAGAGCATGTCGAACGTTTAATGGGGAGTGTCGGAGAGTCGATCTTGACTTGTTTGCATCAAGTATTGGTAATTTAAAAATCCATTAACAATAATTTTTTTGATACTTAGTGTTAGATTTTCTTTTATGTATAATCTTTGTATGAAATACATCGCTCTCTACGTTAAAAAATAAAATATATATATTATACTATTCATCTGTGAAAACTTGTGATTGGCCTTTTGCTAATATGTTTTAACTTATAAGAATTATTAGCTGTAAGTTTTCCTGAAATAATAAAATAAAATAGCCACTCAAATCCGATTTTAAGATGAATATATGAGAAAAGATATATCTATGAAATTTTTACCTCAATATGACGTATTTGAATAGTATTACCATAATTATTGTAATAATTTTATACATACCATGTCTGTAGACGATTATGCAGGAAGCCGTTATACACTATTTTTGACTAGTTCTTGTCCTTTTACTTCATAATTAGTAATAAAAAACGTTTATACACTTTCGCAGTTTATACACATACTTAATATAATGTTAGACAAAGAGTTGTAATCGCATTAGTAGTTAGCATTTAATGGCAATAAATATTAATTGCCGACGTTTCAACCGGCTTCGATCGTGGTCGCGGGTACACTGGTAAAAGCTTCGCGGTGCATTCGTTAATGCGGGTTTGGACAACTACCCTCACTTGGTCATATTTATTCATATTTGCACGGTACTTCGACACACAACACTAAATAGGAAATCCGTAGGTATTACTCACCTCTAAATAATGAATAATCAATGCGATTAAAACCATTGTCTAATATAAGATTGGTTATAAGACAAATATAGTTTAGATACGTAGGAAATGGAAATCCGTAGTCTCTGCCTACCACTCTGGGAAACAGGCGTGAATCTATGTATGTATATTGGTCATAAATTATTCCTTATTAGGGTTAATTAAATTAACAACATGACAACAACAGTACTCCTATAGATAAAAATATATAGATTATTAAGGAGATATTCCTGAATTTAAGTCCAATTACGTTTGCGCTTAAAAATAATAGTTTATATATTATTGCCATTATATTCAATATGGCGGTGGTTCTCGGTCATATAATTTTGTATGCGTTCATAAATCATATCGAAAGTACTATATATTAATGTAAATAATATATAAATATATAATATATGTCAACAATAAATATGTTTTAGAGTATTATTTATTCATTTCAACTATCATACACATCTTTTCAACAAACAATCATCATAAAAAATATATTCATTTATTTATTTTTTTACTTAATTAGAACGGCCGCAGGCCACTTATACTAATTAAGGACGCAACTATCATACTAACTTTTTACAATATTCCTTGCACACTGACAGTATTTTCTTCCAATCATCCGCAAACATATCACATTGAGTGTTGTCCACAAGGACAGCGTTGAGTGTGGCGAGAGACCGAGGTATAGGTAAATCAGTACGGGCTACTGTGCGACAAGCTGGTAAGGCAAACAGTTTGTGCTTTCTGTCGCGGCGGTAATTATTAGGAACAAATATCCTCAATAGCACGTCATGAACTTCTGGTGCGTCAATTATGCCACGAAGGATTTTGCACATAGTTCCGATCTGATCTAACTGCCTTCATACCTCCAGATAATTATATACTAGCTTACCCAACAGGAACTTTGTCGGATACAGAAATGGATAATAGCGCTTGTAAAGGAATGTCAAGAAAGCCTTTTGAACCTTTTCTAATAGCAACGTATATTTTTTTTCATGAGGATACCATACACAAGCACTTGTCTCGATTTTGCTGCGTACAAGCGAATTATAGATGATCCTGACTACATCGTTACTGCTGAAGTCCTTCACATTTCTCAAAATGAATCCAAGCCGACTGAAAGAGTCCTTCGCCGTTGATATAATATGGTCGTGAAAAGTGAGGCCAGGATCAAACACTACACCTAAATCTTTGATACGGGTACATCTAGAAATGGCAATACCGTTTAGCTGATAGTCAAAGTGAAATGGACTTCTGATACGTCCAAACGTCATCGCTAGGCACTTGGAAGAATTGTATTCCAATTTGTTATCAAGAGCCCACTTATGTAGGGCGTCGATGTCACTCTGAAGTAGCACACAATCAGTATAAGAGCTTACAGCACAGTATAATTTTAGGTCATCTGCATAAAGAAGACATTTTGCATGTTTTAGCACAGTGGGTAGGTCATTGATCATAATAAGAAAAAGGAGAGGACCGAGTATAGAACCTTGACTTACCCCAGAGCGCGTATGGTAGGGTTTGGATACATATGCCTAGCTTAACATTATATAATATAATACTGCTTTTGTAGGGTGCACTCCGGAATGAAACATTTTGTTTATGTTTGACATTAACTGTCAATGTCATATTGACTAATAATAAATATTCCAATGCTGAATTGGTGTTTCATAATACACTTTCGTGAATTCATACGTTTCCCTTCCATTTTTATAAGAATTATCAATTCTTTGGTGAATATTATTCCAGCAAGAGTTCTTTTACTTCTGACAATTCTGGCATTCTAGGTTATGTATAAATGTCATCTACCAACTTGTGAACTTGTCATAAATATTCCGCACGACAAACGTCAAACATTTTATATTTTATTTTGCGCAACGAAAATACTAGAAATGAATAAAGAATTGCTTAACTAATTGTACGAGTATTTAGGGGTACATTTCCCAGGTTTCCTGAGGATGTACAAGTTATAGTCCTATACAAAAGTGAAACATCTACTTTTGAGTAAAAGAAAATGTTAACACAGTTACACTCAAAGCAAACCGTTTTTGGCGCGAAGCCTATAAAATCAATTGCAGCTTAGTTAATCCCGAATGTAATGAGGATCCGTGGTGAATAATCCCTCTGGCCTGTCCAACCGTATGTTATTTACGTTGACCCAACATTTTCACTGTCCAATTGACTTGTTTGAGTAGATATGAGATTTGAGTTGATATTGTAATTATTGGAAATTTAGGACATTTAGCAATACGAAAATGCTTTATCAAATATGTAGTCATGTTAAAATATTTATTTATCGATAAAAATCTAGTTTTGTTTTCTTCATTCATCAAACACTTCTTTAATGCCTGTACTTATATTATTGGTTGCAGAAATATTTACTACTAGTTTTCACCCGCGGCTTTACTCGCGTAAATGTAGGTTAGGTTAGGTTTGCAACAGTTCTTTTTTCAGGATGAAAGGTACCCTATGTCCTATTTTGTACCCCTGATAACGTGTATGCAAAATTTCATGTTGATCGGTTGAGTAGTTAAGGCGTGAAAACGTAACAAACAAACAAACTCATTTTCGCATTTATAATATTAGTAAGGAAGTAAGGATAACAAACACTATTCACAACTAATGACTCAGTATAGGCTCTTCCCGAATCCATCATAATTTTCTTAATGGCATGGACATTGCATGATACAAATATGATAAAATAGAGACCGTTATTAAAGTAATTACCGTAATTTGATTCTACCTCCATTTAGTGATGACATAATACTAATAGAAGCTGATCATTAATATTACGAATACGGACACAGGTCTAACAATTTCAGACGAGTAATGGAAACAAAACCTTTCAGAGAGAATAAAAGTCACGAATAAATTGAAAAGTAATAAGGATAATCTTCTGAAGGCTGTTTTACATAAATAAATTATTCAAAAAACTGGTGATATATAATGTATACCTAGTATTTGAATGAATATATTATAATTATTTACATTGATCAAACAAATTATTAAATTGACAGGTGCTGTTGATAGGTTGATAGGGTTCAGGCCTGACTAAGGTATTAAAAAGCGTGATATTAGTGAAAACATTTTTAAAATTTTTACAATTACGCAAAACAAAGCCTAATAGTTTGAAGCTTTTGGTAACTAATTTATTTATATGTGTGTTAAAGCGCAATTGGTTATCTATAACAATACCAAGATCACGAATCTCTTCGACCTCCCTTATACGAGTATTATTAATCGTATAGATGGCTGATGTTAATTTAATATTTCTTGTGAATCGGATATAATTACATTTTTCTATGTTTAACGACATTTTGTTTAGCACGCACCATTGAGCCAGCCTGTTTATATCATCTTGCAGCAACGAACAGTCGTTATTAGATTTAATAGCCCTAAGAAGTTTAAGGTCGTCAGCATACATATAAACTTTAGAATATTTGAAACACGACACTATGTCATTAATCAATATGTTAAAAAAGATTGGACCTAGATGGGAGCCTTGCGGAACTCCTGAAGGAATGTTAAAAGGCATTGAAATGTGACCCTCGCACACGACTCGTGAAATTCGATTATCTAGGTACGAGGTACACAAATTCAGTATGTTTCCAGCAATGCCATTGCGGCACAACTTTTGTTTCAAAATTTGGTGATCCACGAGATCGAATGCCTTGCTGAAATCAGTGTAAATGACGTCAGCAGGCACCCGAGCGTCGGTCAAATCTATCAAATCAGATACAAAACATAAGAGGTTTGTAGTAGTGGAGCGCGCCTTGACAAAACCATGTTGAAAAGGTGTAAGATTCTAAGTAATGAGAGAAGTTATCAAAGGAGACATGAGTGACTCAAACACTTTACCAAAAACGGACAGTATCGATATGGGTCTGTAATTATTAGCCAGGGTGATATCTCTGGATTTATGAATTGGAACTATTTTTATTTATAGTTAAAGATAGAAAGATCACATAAAGAGAAATCCTAGCATTTTATTAGTCCATACTTAAGTTTACGTTTCTGTGAACAAAAGAAATATTGCTTTAGGCGCAAGAATACTCATAGTACACTTATCCACAACATCTACCAATTAGTCTCACGACAAGCTGCCCAGGTAGTCTCTGCCGCAAAATAGTAAAGTAAACATTGAAATTAAATTACTTTATACGGATTTGATCGCGTTGTTTAGTACCACTTTTATTTTAACAATTTTTTGTTAAAATATTACACTAGTACTGAACCTTTACTACTATTTGTTACCCTATATTTATGACTACTGGTAAATCTGAATATTTTATTATTCTATTGGTTTACATTAATTTTATTTCTGACATATTATATTTTTTAATTCAAACTGACAGCTACGGAACTGACAGCACGGCATTCTTGTGTGGAGCGTTGAAGTGAACGGTTATTTAATAAACGTCGTATGAGAATATTGTTGGATTAAAATAAAAACCTAGCAAGTAGGTACAAGCCTAATGTGAATTGAAGTGTTTGCATAAAATTGTAGAAAAGGAAATAAATATATTGGTGATTTGTATAAAGTGTTTTGTTTGAAACTACGAACTCTCTAATTTCTGAGCTGGGATTACATATTTAAAATTATTAACTATTTAGATTTAAATATACACTTCATGACACCTTGACGTAACGTTTCAGTTGCTTTTCAATTTGTTAATAAACAACGCGATCCGAATCCGTATTAAGTAGTCTAAAAACATTCGTGTAAACGTAAAGCAATATTATATTATAAAAATAATTTTAAGTAAAGTAAAGACTTACTATTAAAGTACCTTCTGGTACCGTTCAAGTGAGGAGACAATTCAGTACCTACTGCAAAGGTAGCGGTGCGGTTTTGCATTATAAATTAGCGGCACATTCAGGACAGGCTTTTCCAATCCTATAGATGATATCTCAGTGCCAACCGCTAAATTATAATATATTGGATCAGTACAGGAAACTAAACAAAAGGAGACAACCCTGTCCACACATTTTAGTAAATTATAAGTGACATAACTACTCCATTAGTTGTGACTCCTACAATTTACTAAAGTGTGTTAACTGGGTTGTTCAATTATTTATTATAGTACTCAAAAGTAATATTGGAGAATTTTGTAATATAACAATAACAATGTTGGTATTCATTTAAGTTCTACAAATGAAAAGCAATTTATTACAAAGTCTAGACACTGAAGCAATAAATAAATAAAGAGCGATTATCGATGGAAAAATGTTCGTGTCGTTCAGTGTAATCACAGAAAGGTTACACTGAATTTTATTTGAGCCAATAGGCTAAGATTTACATGCTCAAATAAACACAGTAGGTGCTCATAACTGTGACCATTTATTAATAGTCAACCTAGAGACTTATAAGTATTCTGACGACTAGAATGTTTCGATATTTAAGTGATTTAAGAACTTGGATCTTAGATGAGCTAATCTACCAAGGTTAATTTATTTTAGAAGACACCCACAAATATAATCATCATTAAAACATCTCTGGTCTTCTAAAGAGAAGACAAGAAATATTTGCGTATTTTAATCAAAATAACTAACGTGCTGATATGTATGGATATGAGATTAATGAACAAATAAAAGCATCATATCATGCAGAAGTTGGAGCTATTTTCTGGTATGTTCGAAAGGAATATTAACATTAATTAAATGAATTACTCACTCACAACAGTAATATAAACAGAAAACCACAAACCAGTATTCCTGTTGGAAATCTTCTAAACAGTATACATTACAGCGGGATCAAATTAACTGTACATCTCGCTACAGTTTGTCGGGATGGCGAATAAGGAAGTGGTCCCTTGCGGGTCGAACCTTGTACGAAATCGAGTGCGCTTCCTCTCACAATACCGAATATTTATATACCTTTGTATATACATGATATACATTATGTTTGTATGCTTTGAATGAAATTATTTAAGGAAACGTTTTAATAGAGATTGCTTGGCTATTACAATTGCTAGAAAAATGGATACCAAATTGCAAGTGCTTTAGACTAACCAGGTAAAATGCTGGCAGAACTATAATCGTCACTTTTATTATAATAATATACACTAAACGCTTTAACAGAAATCAGTATATTATATGACAAATAAATCCACGATTTAAAGAATAAGATCAACAATAGTGGTTTCTGTTTAGATATTATATTTGTGTAAGTTGTTTGAAATAAATAAATCAGTTACGTAAGAATTGAATTGTTATGTCGCAGTCTTATCAAGCTATTCTGTAAAAGCTTTTATATCGTAATCAGATGCTACTTTGACAGCGACTATAGTAGGTAATCTATTACTATTCGAATATGACCTGGCACCACTCCACATTAGTCAGATTATATTGTAGCTTAGTTAAGACTAAAACAGTGCATATATGTATATTTTTGCTTTATAATAGAAATATAAAAATATTCTACAAAAAATTTATGTAATCTAAAAACCAGCAAAACCACTTGGATTTATTCCAACTAAAATAAATAAATGATATTCATTTCCAAGTTGATATTATTTGTAGTTACGGTGTCAAGGAACAACAAGACAAGGAGGAGTGACACACATAGACAAAGCCACACCATACATTTGGTACATACATAAACATAATAATCTTAACACTAGCAATAATTCCTGTTTGGCGGGGTACTACAATATAAACATTCAAATACCGGACACATAGAACATTCAGACTCGAATCATCCATAATCAGTCCTTTTACGTAGGTGTGCATTTCGTTCAAAAATTACGTCACTAAAATCTATATATGAAGCAAAAACTTTGTATCCCGTTTTACGAAAATTGCGCGGACAGAGGAGTATGAAATTTAGCACAGTTAAAGTTTATATGGAGAAGCAGGGGCGGATCCTAATATTTATATAAAATATTTATTAGAAGTACATTAAATTCATGAAAAGACACTCTACGCACACAACCGTGCATTTGACACAAGCAGTCGAATCGCGATCGTAGTATTTCGGCTGATGTAGTATTATTCTTCGTGACTATGGTTACATATATCAATATATAATTACATATATCAGCAATATCTTACAGGCAACCTTTGGGCGGATTGGAATTATATATACTATTTATAATATATTTACGTATTTATATGTAAGAAAGAAAAAGAAAACAAAGAAGTAAACTTAGGAATATCGTCAATTAAAGAGTATAGTTAAATAATTATTTGTTTAAGAAAATATAGGTAAATTAACCTGTATAGATCGAAATCTAAATGAAATGTGATAATAGGATATTGTTCTAGACAATAAAAACTTATTAACTATCAAATTTAAAATTTAAATAAATTATGTTCGAATTTCAACCACTAAGCGACCGCTAGTACCTAATATTAAATGTATGAGTGACGATGGAAAAATAGCTAAATAGATATTTTAAAATTATATTTTGTGTATTGAGAGTGCCTATTTTATAATAATTTAATAAAATATTATCAAATATAAAATTACATCCATCATGTTTTGCAAGCGATGAGAAAAATATATAGCTTACTCTATGTTTTAATAATTTTGGCAAAACAAATAAAGATAGCAAATTTTCTGACCGAATCTCAGATATGGCAGGAATCATTAAAACTACAAGCACGAGTGTGATTTACTTTCATCCTACTGTTTATACACGTTATCAATATATCAATATATGTATACAGATTTTAGTAATAAATAAAATCTTAATTTAAAAATCTTTTATATTTTGCATAATTGTTTTTTATTGTATGGACTATAAAAGTGTTTTTGTTTCATCGCTATGGCTTTAAATGTAATTTTAATTTTGTCGGCTCATGAGTCAGAGCACTTTTGCTGACACCAGATGTAAACACACTACTAGTGTATTCCTTTGTATGAAAATATTATTTGTATATAAAGCAATTCACCAGTACACAGAATAAATAAATAAATATTGTTATATTCCCACGATGTGCAAAATTGTATGATAAAGGATTTTAAAATTAAGAACTCATTTATTACTTAAATCGTATTGTGCTTTTATAAATTGTCTCTCGTGGCAGATGGGCCAGTAGCTCACCTGTTCGTAAGTGGAAGCATCCGAACATTTGGCAAAGTCACAGTAAATAAATAAATAAAAGTAGGGGGCTGGAATAAAGGAGAAAAATACTTTCTCGTCCTTCATTCCCTGCCGGAAAGGAACCGAGATGTTGATTGGGTCTGCGGCGCTCTCACTCATCGAACGAAACGCAACAATAAGTATACATCTTCATACTATACCACGATATTCTGTGAGAGGTAGTATTTCTTCGATCGAACCAGCCCATTTTTAGTAAAAAGGCAAGGCAAGGCTCCATTATTCTAAATACTGAAATACTATTTATGATTTAAAAAAATTTTTGACTGCACGAAAGTTGTAGTGATCTAATTAGTCACCTCGCCATTGCCACTGCGCTGAGTGTTGTGGGTTCGAATTCCACACGAGACTTTGTGTCCATTGTTTGAATCTTTGTAAAATCAACCGCGATACACGTAATGTTCTATGGTTCCGTCTTAGGTTGTACTAACAAAAATAAAAATTAGTTTATATTTGTGTTTATATGTACTTACGTAACATATAAACACTGAGAACATTAGCATCACTGTCAATTTCAAATGTACGGATGGCTATTTTTATGCGAAGAGATAATACCGATACGGAATAATAGTAGAAATGTTGCAAATAAAAGTCAAACCTTGTATCGCATAAAATAATACAACCCGAATCACCGATAGAGATAATAATATATTCATATTGTGTTATTATTTTTCCAAAATACGCCCGTAGCTTTGTTTACAGAGGCAACTAAAGGCTTTCGTGGAGGCTCATAATAACGCAAACGACTAACTCTCTGAGGGGCGTCGGGTAATTTAGTCGTCGCCTCTCGGATCATATTATCCGTATTCCTAATACAAATGATCCGCAGTTCCGTTGGGATGTGCCAAGCTGGGTAAATTAAAACGAAGTATACTACTCGTAGAATTTTGATGCGTATAAAAAAACTGCAACGTCGGGTGCCCTGGCTCGCCTCCAGGCTGGCGGCTTGTCAACGAGACCATACACGATAGATTTTTATCAACTTTTTGTTAAAGTGGCGAAATAAAAGGGTCGTTCTCGTGCCGCGGGGGAGACTGGGTAAATTTGGCCTAATTTAGACGCAAGGCTAAATGTGAACGTCATAAAAGGAACAAACGAGTTCCCATGTAGCATTTACGCGACTATAATTCGAATGTTTAATGTGCCCGTGGCAGGTGTTTGTTAACTGTCACAAAGAAATTATGTAGGTGTTTTGACACGCGTTTGAAATGTAGTTATGAAACAAAAATATATGTAATCAGCACGTAGCGGTTATAATGTAACGTAAATGTAGCCACTTTAGTTTTATTGACGATTATATTGTTTTTATAAGCCTTAAAATGGAGCCCAAGTTTTGCTATCACCGTGTTTCGTGAGTGAGTTTTGTTTGTGTAGTAAAGAACCCTTAGCTGAGTAATATAAAAATCTTATGCATCATACATAGCTCAAATGCACTATATTGTAGCGAAATTATTATAGGTCTTGTGGGGAGACTAAAGGTCGTTATCTATCAACTTAAAGAAAAACAAAAAATACCTCTAAGAATCTTTAGGACGTCGTCCTTTTGTCATTTCTATTAGATATTTAGAAATATCTTCTCTTTAGTGGATCCCGATACTAATTACTATTGCTAGCAAGTTTTCAGGTAGACTGATTTTCTGCTTTCTTATCCTTTTTATTTTCAGTGAAATAGTAAAAACAATACGTTGTCAAATTGCTGAGGGGCAAAAACCTACACTAAACTTATCAGTACATAACAACAAAAATATTAAACAATTAGTACGACAACAGCTCACCATTCACTACAGTCAGGCGTCCTAATAACACAATAATTCATCCAATTGCTTTTATAAAGCTGTAATATGATTATTGTTCTTTATGCTATCATCTAAACCAAAAGGAACTGTATTTATGTGGGTGTGTATAAGAAAGTAATAATTCTAAATTATAGAATACCCTGTTGTATAAATTGAAAATATAATTTAGCTTACTATTTTATCTGTAAATTATCCATAGTTACAGTCTTGGAAAAACTAGTTATAATCCCGTTTGTTCAACGACACGCAAGCATTATTAATTCTTAATTATTGTTATATTAAAAGCACAGTTTCTTTTACTTTACTTCCGTTATAATTATAGTCAACGGATCAAAATCACGTCCAATTATACCTTTTGTTTCCGAACGTTTCGGTCAAATTGTACCAATCGCGATTGCAGGTTGGCTGATTAATAAAATATAACAGTACTTTCCGTGGTTTTATTTACGAGACACGTATTTTAGTTAGAATATTTTCTTAAGATTTTGTGCGATGTATCGTCCAAAAGTGTATTTTTCCTTCGGCTATCTCTGGAAAAAACATCTTGTAGTTTGAAGTTTTTAAATTATTTCATGCCTTTGTTGTCTATTTCGGTTATATTAGGTTCAGTTTACAGACATATTACTTTGTTCTTAAACTTTTGTATTTATTTTAGTTTGAGATAATGAAAGGTAATTACAGACGCTTATTTTACGCTGGATTTATTTCGATACATTTAATTTATATTTTACTAGATGTTTCCGCGGCTTCACCCGCGTTTATCGTTACTGCGTCGCCCCCGTGGGTCGTAGCGTGATGTTATATAGCCTTCCTCTATAAATAGGCCATCCAACACTAAAATTATTATTATATTAATTTTTCAAATCGTACCAGTAATTCCTGAGATTAGCGCGTTCAAACAAACAAACAAACTCTTCAGCTTTATAATATTAGTATAGATTTGACATTGACTACCTTTTTAATACAGCATAATCCAAATGACCAAATTAATGAATGTATACTATGGAATACATTAATTGAAGGCACTATTGGTATGCTAATAGTGCCGTAAATTGCCAATAGTAAGCTAAAGACATTTTGTTTGGAAGTTGATATGTAGAAAGTGTAAAGTTATATCATTTCATAGTGAAAAGTTAGTTATTATTCGTCATGTTTTAAAGTAAGAAAAATAAAATTAATAATATCAATTTGACTACCTGTCTGTCCATAACAACTTAACATATGTAGAAATCTATCGTCACAGCGACATAATAAGATGAAAGTCAGATTTAATACTAGAACCATGGCCCAATGTCTTATGAGTCTAATGTTAATTATTGATGTAATATACTAATTATTCTATTCTTCTTCTTCATATCAATGATTCTAGTGTGTAATATTATTCATAATTATTCTATTGAACAAACAAGTGTCAGCGCAATTGCCGATCGTGTAGTCTCTGATTCACTAAGATGGCAAAATTTTATTGATTTTTATAGCAATTAATACGCAATTAGGTACTGTATGCATTAAAGTATAGGTTGTCAATAATCTAAAACATGTGTCGCAAAATTTTATCGGAATCAAATAGCGATGACGCGAAAGCTGTGTTCAAATTTATCCTAATCCTAACTAATATTATAAATGCGAAAATGTGTTTGTTTGTTTGTTACGCTTTCACGCCTTAACTACTAAACTGATCAACATGAAATTTTGCATACACGTTGCCAGGGGTACAGAATAGGACATAGGGTACCTTTCATCCAGAAAAAATAACTTGCAAACCTAACCTAACCTACATTTACGCGAGCAAAGCCGCGGGTGAAAACTAGTATGGATATATTTAAATAGTTTGATATGTAAGTAGTAATATCAGTTCAGGGTACGATGAAACTGACATACGCTGTGGGTAAAAGTTCAGAAAGAAAAAGAAGATAAATAGTCTAAATCATTGTATTATGATTACTACATGAATACTTAACACCTCGGTAAAACATGAGCATAGTGTTATGTAAGTTTGGTCTTACATTTACGGCCGCCTGTGAAAGGAGTTTTCAATGACGAAAATCTCAGTAATAGCAAGAAGTCTGGGAATGAGCCCAGTAATCTTTTCCTCAGCTAACAAAATGTGCGTGTGCAATATATGTATGGAGTTCTGCCTACTCTTTTTGGGAATTTATAGGCGTAAGTATATATGTAAATACAAATAATTATCACCTTGCCTCGCATTTACGATAGATATAAATTTTATAAGCTGACAATGTAGTAGACATTATACGCGTGACATCATAGTAATAACTAATATTGGAATAGATGAAGCGTAGAAAGTTATATGACAATGTAATGTAAAAATATTCCAACGTATACGTAAAGAAGATATATGTTCAAGTTTAAGTTATATTCGCTTGCCAGACGTGCAATAAACGGGTACATATATAATATGTATATATATACATGCACACATATATAATATGTATGTATGTGTGTGCGCGCGCGTGTGTGTGTATAACTACATGCTTCAGACATCTCAGAATTTATGGTACAATGTTTTAGTTTTCAGTATTTTAAACTGTATAATAAAACCATTCCATTTAATTTTTATAGATTTAAATTTATAATCTGCAGTCTGTATATGTGCTTCATGAAATTCAAATGAATGCAATTCTAAATTATTTTAGTGTCTAGACTGATAACTGTAGATATGTGTAAGAAATAAAATTTAACTGTGATGAATCTAATAAATCACGATGTTTGTTTTAAACTTTAGTGGCGGTCGAGATAAGTCGAAATGTATTTGAATGGTTTCCAGTGCTCATGGACTTAGTTATAATCTATTTAAGCCTCTTTTGAGGAGGATAATTCACACCGCTTTAGAGACACAACGACTATAGTTCACTGTAAAAATATGTGGATACAATATTTTGCAAGGCAGTAGAGCCTCGCTGATTTCAGCATGAATGGGCCGGCTCCACCGGGGAAGGACTAACCTCTCACAGCATATCGACGTAAAATAGCAGTATTCCTATACTGCTATTTCACGTTGGTTTCGGTGATTGAGAGTGCCGTGACAACCACCCTCTTTTCCCCTTACCGGTCCTTCTCCTTCCCACTTACCTTTTTCTCTTCTTCCTTTCCTAAAGGGTCGGCAACGCGCAAGTGATGCATCTGGTGTTGCAGGCGTCCATAGGCTACGCTGACCACTTACCATCAGGTGGGCCGTATGCTAGTTTGCCACCATAGTTGTATAAAAAACAAACAAAATAAAATGTGGATATAATTATTTTTTAATCGTAATAAGTTGAATGAGAAAGTTTCTAAATAAATCCTGCTACCAGGTCGATAAAAGAAAAGTGATGTGCTTTAAGGAAATGTATGCGTTGGTACACAAACATTTCCTTACAACAATTAAAAAAAAAGAGTTATACCATTTTTTTTTTTAATTGTTGTCTGTCTGTAGTTATGTTTGTATTCACATGCAAAAATGACTGCACGAAATTGAATGCGGTTTCCACAGTTGTATTGTTGCAATCTAACTTTTAGTCTGGTGCGGTTTTTATCTTAATACGCCGCTTAGAAGTCGAATATTAAGAAAGACGAAAACGGATGGGTACCTGCCTACTCTAAATGCCACGATTACAAAGCCGCGGGAATAAGTTCATAATAATATAAGTAATTATATACATAAGGAGTTTTAGAGTCTATAGTGTCAATAGCTTTAATGAAAAATACAATAAAACTGACAAGAGTTATGCATGAGTAATAAGTTTTATTACTTTGCTGTGTCCTGACATTGCTGAAGTCCATGAGCAGCGGTTACCACTTTCCATCAGGTGGGCCGCTCGCTCGTCTGCCGCCAATGGCAAAAACAAAAAATCTACTTCCAGATTTGTCAAAAACTTACATCATGAAGTCGGTAATTGATTGAAATTAATTATAAACATATTATACTAACATTGTACAACATGCTAATCTTCAGGTGATGGAACTAATTCAAAACCAATTTCAGTAATATTATTATGTTTAAGGAGCAGCGATAGACTAGTGGGAGACCGTAGGATGGGAGTCAAACGATCTCCTACTAGGCCTCTGCGTAACAACGTTGAGGTCTCGAGATCGATCTCAAGGCGCGTATCTCTAACTTTACAAAGCTATTTGCGTAATAAAATAATTAATTATCGCTTGTTTTAACGGTGTAGGAAAACATCGCGAGATAACCTGCATGTCTGAGAGTTCTCCATAATGTTTTCGAATATATGTGAAGTCTGAAACCCGCACTAAGGCAGCGTGGTGGACTATGGCCTAACCCTACTCACACTGAGAAGAAGCCCATGCCCAGCAGTGGGACGGTGTAATACAGGGTTGACATTACAAACATTTTATTTATTTAATTAATAATATTATATAATTTATTTATTCAACAAAATATTGTTATATAATTAGGTATGATTCCTCATTATACAACTGCCACTGAATTAAACATGTCATCACATTTCTATTACATGCAAATTCGTCAGAAAACGCACACCAGCATCAAAGCTAATTAAAAGTCATACAGAATTCACAACTACGTATGTGTTTAATGTATCGTATTAAGCTTGAACGTCACGGTAGAACACAAGTTGAGACGGTTTGTTAATCTATCGCTCAGAAGCACTCTATCGCCTACTAACCTACTTCCTACAGTTGAAACTCACTTGTGTGGGATGATAAGCCAGCCCGAGACTATTTTCCATTCATAGGTACATATAACAACTACATTTTAATTCACACCTGAACTGGTTACGAGCAAAAATCTGCATCTCTCTTCAAACATGAAAGTTTTAATTGTGCTATATTTCCTAACTAAGAATAACAAATGAATAATTAAAATGACAGTTGCATGGTTATTCGCTGGTATGCTTCGCAAGAATGGGATGCCGAACCTCGCTCGGACGAATATGAGTTCTACTACGACAATGATAAACACCACAGTCCAACATTCGTAAGTGCATCGAATAATATCCTAGGTTTATTGCGCGTTCCATTTTAAATTGGAATAAGCGAGATGAAAAGGAGAAAAACATCACGAAAGCAAATTACAGGAAGCGAAAGAAACTAAAATGCGGGACGGCTCGCTCGGGCTTGAACTATAAAATATTTGCATCCAAACGAGGGCAGCAACAATAAGATGGAAATGCGAAATCCTGGAACGATGCAACGCATACTGTCCTCCCTCGCTAATGGCCAACCGTATATTTTACTTGAAACTGAGTCTCGACTTAAAATTAGCTGTATTATGGTATGTAATTTGAATTATGCTTATTACGGAGCATATTATATAGTGAAATACGACGGGTATATTTACTACGTCAGTGTTCCTGTAGCATAATTATGTTGAAACTCAAGATATTTGGACATGTTCCATTTTGGCCAGTTCTGATTTTAGTTACGTTAAGATTTATATTTATTGCATACTTTAAAATAGTATTAAAAAAAGTATTACGCTGTCAAGTTGCTCGAAATAAAATTTAGGCCCACAAGTTATTTACAAATTACGTTTAGTTTACATTTACATAAAATAGCTTTGTAATAATCGTCAACATCTTACTATCTAATTTAAAACACATTTAGTGAAACAAATTATACTGGCTCTTATCCACTCACTTTAACAGAAAGGTAAATTAGAAACGCTACTTACACGTTATGTAAATGGGGCTTCATAAAAACAGACAGTTGGATATTTTCGGTGTATCGTTTTATTCTAAAGATTTCACGGTACTCGAGCAGCTTGTGAAGTCGAATACTTTGGAAGACAGAAGAATACAGCCGAATTTAATACAGGGAAGGTCTCGGGAGGATGGTGCAGGGCTCTCGCGTCGCAGACTGATATTGTAAAACTTTTCTTCGACGCAATCTACATAAAAAATGAGCTGAGGGTTCGCGGTGACCCGCTGGTAAATGAGAGCCTTTTGAACTGTTAATTTTGTTTGCATACGAAATGAAATCTGACATGAAAGTTATTTGCGCCTTGATCTTAACTGGGTACTATGTTTTGATAATAAACATTTATGAGTTTATTTTGGCTTCTTGTTTATATCATAATCCCTCTGTTTTATCCACGTAAAAAGAGCTCCCTGCGTGGTTTTTGGAAACGAGTTTTATGAGACATACAGAGCCATCTAATGTTGCATATAATATAAGATATTTTTAAGCACTACATATTTCCTTATTTCGAGGTAAGAATAAATGAGCGGAATAAAAAGATTTTTGCATATTAGCTGAATAAGAATAAATGTTAAAATGCAATAAAATCTTATAAGTTTGATTTTAAATTCATCAGTATGATTACTTTATATAATAAAGCGTGCAATAGATATTCAGTATGTATATGAATTAATCTAAATTAAACTACCTAGTCGAGGAGTTGAAGAACATAGTGCGAAAGCAATTTGACTCACTTATCAGTTCACTAACAGAAAACACAAATGCAATGCATTTTATAAAACAACTTCAAAGAAAATTAAATGCAACAAAACCCCTTCATTTGCGAGTTTCATTTTTATTTAGGATCATGCTCGTTGTTACTAAAGGCATCCACTGTTCCAACACATTGTTTACAAACTAGTCCAATTAAGTTCGACAACTGGCAGCAGAACTTTGAACTGAAAATAAAAACACCTTTCTGATTCCCTGTCTGATTTTCACAAATAGTGAAAGAGTGCCGATTTTAGAGTGTGTTGAATATTATATTATATTTATTAGCTTTGGAGGCTGGGAGGCTTACATACTAATAACAATTATTCAAATAAAATTGTTACATATTTATTTATCTATAAATAAATATGTAACAATTTTGCTAATGACCCACCTCTGCACTTTTCTATCCAATTAGATTCTTAATAATATAATTATGCAAATTCTTGCCTACGAAGATGATACAAAATAAAATACAATGGTACTACTTAAATCCAATATAAAAAAGAATATGTATACACATAAGTACAGATATCATACAACATACAAGTAAACACACATATATACTAAGAGGTTTGGGTGCCACAAATTGCTACCATTATTAATATATAAATACATATATATTAGCATACCCACTACTTACCTGGGTTTAATCAATGTTCAGTATGACAGTGACGAAGAACAATAAAGTTTATTTAGGAATAGCATTGATATAATATATAATTTATATATTAATTCCATAACATATCCATGCTATTCTTAAATAGGTTATACTTCTTCGTCACTAAGTCTCTTTCTGACTAATTGTAGTAAACCCAGGTAAGGTTTGTCTACGATTTAGTTACTGTGAATCTAACTGGTGTTATGTTATATTATTATAGCCAAGGTAAAGTTATGAACAAGTTAATAGAAGGAAACGTGTTAAGGCTATGTTAATTTAATTATTATGTTACATATTACATTGTAGTAAAATAAAAGCGGATGTTTACATTTTACTCATTGAGCGACGTTCCTATGGCATTATACGTGAGTGTCGTCAACAAATATTAAAATATAAAATAATGTTTACTCAATATTTACGCGCAGGAAAAGATTCCAAACATTTTTAAGGTGCACTGCACTGATGAGTCTAAGATACTAAACTAATCATTGCAGCGTGGCGAAGTGTATTCTTTATGGTTTCTTTAGCTCTTTAGCAATAAACTATTTATGCAGCTAACATTTTAGGTAAATCTCTTATAATAATTGTATCAATGTTTTTTTGGTCACTGTGAAATAAACAGCCTGATTGATGCTGCTGGTATTTTACAAAACACTTAGCAATATGAAAAAGTACCGGTAAGTACCGGTAAGTACATAAACGCCTCACCTGTAGCCAACCCAAAAAGATGCTAATACCATCAACCGGTAGGCTAAATAAAATTCTATTTTTATCACTTGTTTTTCATCTCATACAGACATTGCGAAACGGCACCTAAAATACTTTCGGACGTGTGACGTAACAATTTACGTAAATCTAGTGCTTCGCTATCGATAATCTCAGTGCTGTTATAGTTCGTGCAATTTACGAGCGCGCGTCGTGCTTGTTTTATGTGAGTTTCTAAGATAGAGTGTGGCTAAAATTTAAATGTGTATGTACTATCTTGCTCCCGTAAATGTACACGTGCATAAAATAAAAATAGGATTTATTTGCATTTTCTTGGCTTATATGATCTATATCGGCGTGTGCCTTTGATCTAAACAGGATATAAATTAATATGTAAAGAGAAAGCTTTGTACTCATTTTTAAATTACGTGCACAGAGGAGTGTTAAATTTGCCATCCTAATCCTAACTAATATTATAAATGCGAAAATGAGTTTGTTTGTTTGTTACGCTTTCACGCCTTAACTACTCAACCGATTAACATGAAATTTTGCATACACGTTTTCAGGGGTACAGAATAGGACATAGGGTACCCCATTGAAAGGTATTTCATCCAGAAAAAATAACTGATGCAAAACTAATCTAACCTAACCTACATTAACGCGAGCGAAGCCGCGGGTGAAAACTAGTAATTAATAGTTCATCAATGGTTTTTTATATAAACAGTGAATGCAGGCAGCAATTTTTTTATATTTTATTATTTTTGTCTATTCGGTCGTATGTCGACTATTAAGCGGCCAAAAGTAGTAATAACTTTGTATTTAACCTATTCATTCATTGTTTTAATCGCAGAAATATTGCTGCTTATTATGTTGCCTACACGTATACACACAAATTAAACTACTTACTCTCTTTATAAGCCTTTATTTCCTACTTACCTACAAAGCTTTTTTTTAACCAAAGTACCTCGAGAATTCAAAACGTACTTAGCATCTTTACAAATTCAGTGTTATAAGAACTTCTCACTTGAACTTAATGGAGTTTGAACTATACATTAACTTGTGCTTACTAACCTACAAGTAAGCTTTTTTCTTGGTAATTACCAAATTTAATGCAAGAACAAAAGGTATGCTTTAGGTAAAACTAGCTATCGCTGCGCAAATATTTTTCAAAATATCGCTTTTGGATTAATATACTTTATCGCTAGTTGCAGAATTTTTAACAGTTTTAAGCTGTGTGGCAGTCTTTATTAAAGTAAAACACACATTTATATAAAGACCCTCCCACAGCTAGTTTAAATCATTACTAATATTGTATATGCGAATGTAAGTTTGTTTGGTTGTTACGCTTTCATGCATTAACTACTCCACCGATCATCATGCAATTTCACATACACACTGGCAGAAGAACAGAAAAGGACGTGGAGTACCGTCCATTCAGAAAAAAGTACTGTCCCCGAGGGATAGCTAGTAGTAAATAAATAAATCCCTATTTTACAATAATTAACTGTAACTCTTGAGAATGTACACCGAGAACTATCAAACTGCAAACGTCAGAGTTAATTCATGTCATGGAACTAATAACACAAAATATATTGTTGCATTGAGAATGAATCAGTTCATTAACAAAGTAAATTCTTTCACGACTTCAGCCTCGTGAATCACAAGGAACGCCAGGTTAAATAGGAGGATTATCTTATGTATGAATTCAGGGCTTGGTCTTTGTGTGAACCAAGATACATCCAAATCCGTCAAAAAGTTTATGCGTAATTGAGTAACATACATATAAACTTCTTTTTTAAACTATCACATTAATAATATTCGTGAAAAACAAAAAAATGCCCAGTTCTTTAATTTAATTCGTTTTTGAAATGGCCTTTTAGAATTATTTTTCATTGACTAATGAATACCTTGGTTTGACAATGACGATCTCAATAGAAAATATGTCAAGTTAGTATTAAGAATACGCTCTGGCCACATTCCATCAGCAAAGTTTGCATTCCTTATGAATAAAGTGAGTTCACCAAATTGCAGCATTTGTAACACCGTGGAGGATGTGCAACATTTGCTGAGGGAGTGTGCAAGGAACCGAAATGAAAGAGGAATGTTCATGAGGAAGTTTAAGCTAAATAAGTTAAATATGGGCTTAATCCAGACTATAATGTCCCAACCCAGGTCTGATCTAGCAAAACAACTTTGTAGCTTGGCGCCAGTTGTTAATGTATAACTCATTCTTATTATTTTTAGATTTATATTTTGTTTCTTGTGTTAAATTTAGGTAATGCTACAATGGAGTTGGTATGTCCTTGTGGATAAAAACGCCCAATAAAAAAAAATTAACTAATGAATTATTAGATAACAAACTTAATAAAGCAGAGAGAACAAAAATAATAATTTTAAATCCTAACTAATATTATAAATGCCAGTGTGAGCTTCTTTGTTACGCATTAACTATTCAATCATCATGAAATTTTGCATACACGTTGTCAGGGGTACAGAAAAAGAAAATCGTAAAATATAAAATAAAATATATATCTATACTTTACGATTTTCTTCGAAAAAATAAACTTAATCAAAAAGATTATGAATTGGTTGATTAATAACTACAACCGTAAAATCGTAAGACCGTAAAATCGGCCTCGATGGCTTAGTGGTCAGTGTAACCGACTGCCACGTCTGAGGTCGCGGGTTCGATTCCCGCACAAGTCAAACATTTGTGTACATGAACATTGATGTTTGTCTTGGTCTGGGTGTTTCTATGTATGTAATTACAAATAAAAAGTATATATGTATGTTTATCCATTGTCTAGTATCCATAGTACAAGCTCTGCTTAGTTTGGGCTAGATGGTGTTGTGTGTATGTAACAGAAAAAAAATTTATTATGTTATTTTATTTAGGTAGTGGGTTATGATTTTAACTGAACGATAATGGGGCCTTGTTCAGTTTAACAAATTAAACTAATGAAGATGAAGTTAATCAGATCAGTACAATATTATAATTATAAAAATATATTTGTAAAAATGAATGAAACCATTTATACGTGAAGAATTATAAAAAGTGTACCTCATCTTAAACAAATTGCGCGTGCGGAGGACTGTAAAGTTTTGTATAGTTGAAGCTTATATGGACACAGATAGCAAAAAAAAGTTTATAAACATATATTTAGTTATGGCAGGAATTTCCGCCAATGGGCGACCACTAATTATTATAAATGTGCTATTAAAGAGTTTGTAAAGATGTTTAGTGGTTTGAATGTCCATATGTTAAACAGTAGCAATTTTTTAATGATTTGGTTGAATCTTGGCACACAGATAAACAATTTCCTAAAATCCTCTTTAATATATTTAGTAGTTTTGTTTTAATAGATATGTCAACTCCATAGCACTTTATTAGAGTTAATTATTAACGTTGACAATATAAAACTTAATTGGTAAAAACAAAATCACTGATAAGCTACCTTCACTAAATCATATGATCTATTAGCTGTTACCTGCGACTTCGTCCACGTAGATTTTAACAAAAAAGTGTTTGTCTCCGCGGTACCCAATTTTTTTTCTAAAATCAAAGTAGCCTATGTTACTCCTTATAACATCAGCTATCTGCCATTGAAAGTCCCGTCAAAATCGGTTGTGCCGTTTCGGATATTACCCGGAACAAAGAGACAGACAGACAAAAACTTAAAAAACAGATGTTTTCGTATAGGTACTTTATATACTATCATATGCATTAGATAAAAAGCTGTTATTTTGACATTACGATCAGACACTTCAATTTTATTTATTTGTATAGATTACATTAGCATTACTTGGTTTGGGATTTGCTAAATTAGTCGTAATCTGTTTAACATTTAATATATTCAAATTAAACTATTTTATCAGAGATTCTCTTCCTCTCTGTTGTTCACACTCATCAGTAAATTTGTTTCTTCTCATAGGCTCACTATCTTACGTTTACGCCGTATGTTACAGATTGAATTTAAACTACTTTTTTAGTACTACATATATAGCGATAGAATCCGTATACAGTTCTTCAATTTCAACATAGGACATTTTTATCTCAGTATGCATAGCGATAGCTTAGTGCAAAACCGATAGACTGCCACGCAGAGGTCTTGATTCCGATCCCGAGGCGCGCATCTATCTATTCAATAGTTAATTATCGCTCGATTTAACGGCGAAGGAAAACATCGTGAGGAAACCTGCATCTCTGAGAGTTCTCCATAATGTTCTCGAAGATATGTGAAGTCTGCCAACCCGCATTGGGCCCAACGTGGTGGACTATAGCGTAACCCTTCTCACACTGAGAAGAGGCCCGTGCCCAGCAGTGGGACAGTTTAATACAGAGCTGATATTATTACATGCGTTCCCATGAGATTCAAGTATGCGAAGCCGCAGGCAGAAACTAGTAGCCAATATATGAATTATTAGTGCCGAGAAATACATTTTGTAACTTGTAACTATTACCTATATTGCATCGCAGCGGAGCGCTGACGGTTTCACAATTGCTTTTAACTTTCACTCAACTTGTTCTCAATATGATACACAGTTTATAAGCTCCTTTAATATTTAATAACTAGAATATAAGGCTTGTGGTAGTTTCTGATGTCATCTCCCTATTGCGGATTGTAGTAAATTCAAATTGCACATAGAGGAAAAACGGTGTGATTTACTAATAGTTGTTCAAAGTCTAGATTTTATTTGTGTCCATTGTTTGAATTTTTGTAAATTTTCCCGAGGTGCAAAAATTATTCTATGAGCTGCAGTTATTGAAAAGTCTTACGGTTTGTTTGATGAACATAATATTACGATTACAAGTTAGTTTTATTTTAAAAAGTCAATGGTCTTTATTTTGCAAAATCAGCTTTTGATTTGTGTATGACTGAATTATATACATACACGCATACGAAAATATATCAATACTGCTTTAGTGACGGAGCAGTAGTAAATGCGACTGGAGTGCATTAAGTCTCGGGTTTGACTCTAGGTATGGGCAGTGTCGTTAGGTTTTTCTGACAAGAATTCTCTCTTCGTAGATATAGGTATGAGATTAAGAGATGATTATAAATATTTCATACAAATTGTAGGGTTTTCATTTTTAGACATACGCGATTTGTACACCTACTTTATTGAACTAATGTTCGCGTAGTGGTTGAAATTCGACCACAATTATTATTAAAATTTACATTTTAGAAAAGTAGCTGTTAACAATTTTGTTTTGATAACGCTCGTCGATAAAGCTCGTCACAAGCTACTAAACAAAATAAAAATAAATTGTTGTCAGTACACCTATATATAAAGAAATTTGACAACGGGTTTTAATCGGGTTGGTATTTATTTAATTAATTACCAACTCGATTCAAACCCTTTGTCTAATATGATAATTATTAAGAACTAGCTTTTGCCCGCGGCTTCGCTCGCGTTAATTTAGAATTTGACAATAAATTCGGGTTGTACTCTGCTTGTAATAATATAATTC
This sequence comes from Catocala sponsa, assembly GCA_963564715.1. Taxonomy (NCBI): domain Eukaryota; kingdom Metazoa; phylum Arthropoda; class Insecta; order Lepidoptera; family Erebidae; genus Catocala; species Catocala sponsa. The sequence goes on from OY751333.1 coordinate 17,290,931, forward strand.
AATCATGATTCGAAAGAAACGTGGCGCACTCTATTATCATAAGAACATTTTTGTTGTTTTCCTCTGGAACAGTAATTTTTTTCGCGATGAAAGGTAGCCTATGTTCGTTTCTGTACACCTGACAACGTATATGCAAAATTTCAGGATGATCGGTTCAGTTGTTTTGGTGTGAAAAGGTAACAAACAAACAAACAAACTCATTTTCGCTTTTATAATATTAGTTAGGAAGTTAGGATTTAACTACAGTACGTGTATCCAGGGACATGGATCGATCTAACTGCACGTATGCTATTACGTCACGAGGGCACCGCGCTCATTTCCTGCTATTAGGAGGCTTAAAATACCAAAAAGAAAACAACATGCCCCGCATTAGACCTCTCTAAGCCTAATGGTTTCCTAAGTCGGCACCTTTGCACTTAGTTTTTAATTAACAACACATAGAACTACGTATATATATTTTAATGAATATGGCTGCTGTTTATTATGAGTCTAATATGAGAAACAAATGACTTAATTATTTCATGTTTTAATTGTTTCAAGCTTTCATATATAGTTAAAATAGATGCGAAATGTCTTCTTAAAATCTTAATCAGTTGAAATAATCCTAATCCTAACTAATATTATAAATGCGAACGTGAGTTTGTTTGTTTATTACACTTTCACGCCTTAATTACTTGACCGATAATTATGAAATTCTGCATACACGTGGCGAGAGCTACAGATTAGGACATAAGGTACTTTCACCCAGAAAAAAGTATTGTGACTAACCTAACATCGTATAATATGACTCTTTTTGAAATACATTGTGGCAGCGTGATGACATTAGGATAGAAAGTCTCGTAGCAAACTGTGAATCTACAAATAATATTATATGTTGTTATTGATATATTAACAAATCAAACGAACTACATAATAAACTGTACTCATAATGGTACGTACCTCAATTAAAACAAAAATAAAATAAGGAAGTCCTTTTTATTCAATTTACGACTTACTCGAGTCGACGACACGGCACACTAAAAGCCAAAACCCAGAAACCGCAAGCATAATACAATTAGTTAGCACAAGAAGGGCTGACTAGTAACATTAGAAGTGACCACTTTAAGGGAAAAAGGACAAGGGTACATTCAAACAGAACGAAACTATTTCATTGGGATAACGAGACTAAAATATCCGGTTTTGCGGGTGCAAGCCGTACCTTACTTTGTTATTTGTGTGTAAACTTGATGGGCTGTTGTTTCTAGTGTTCTTATGTTTTTGGGTTAAAGCGTTCCGGGATGAAATGGAACATTTTCTGCGTTTTCGTATATATAGCATGTATAGTAAATGTGTTTGGCCTGCTGTGGTATAAAGTATAAATATATATGGACCTTAAAAAGCCAGTAGTTGCGTGCTGCGTGTATGAGTTTGCAAGTGTTGTTGTCTAATTTATAGGCGTACTATGATCATAATGTGGTTAAGCGTATGTATCTATATTTTTTATCTACACTATGTAAGATCCCACAGTATGTAACATGTGGTTTTTGTTAATGTGCTTCTATAAAACTAAATGGGCGTATTTAAATGTTCTTGTTATAAAATACAATAACTGTGTGCTTCAGTGGTAAATGTTGTGTATACCTGTAATTGGCATATGTATCAGACCGTTTCCATGTACCTTTTTATTTTTATTTTAAAATATGTATGCTGTTGGTGTACCTAATTAAATAAATAAAATAAAATACGGAGAGGAGATGAGAACCTCGAAAAGCTGATCGTAGTTGGGAACACGGAGGACAAGAGAGCTCGAGGACGGTCCCCAATCAGATGGACCGATCAAGTAAAGCACTCATCTTCAACCAAACTCAGCTCGGTGGTCAGAAGTGCACTGAACAGGAACCGATAGAGGCATATCGTTCGATCCAAGTGTGGATTATCCAACGATGATTACGATCCTCAGACGTGAGGAACCGACCATAGAGAGAGTGACATAACCACTGTTATTTTAAATAGCTATAATTTCATAATTTAAAAGAACCGCAGAGAAGCACATCAGCAATTGCAGAACATATTATACTGAAATCAGGTACCAATCATTGGATCGGATTTCATCGTCCAGAAGTCCTCCCCATCGATGCCAGATTTATTGAATAGCAGTGCGTGAAGCTATTGACATCAAGAAACAGACATCTTAATACGGAAGTTAGTTTTATTTTGTCCTTTTGCTAACATATAATCATAATTATGGGGACGCATGAACGTAGTGAATGGCGATAAAATAAAATTAATATGCGTAAAGTGACGGTGGATGAAGATTTTTCTGCATCACAAACGGAACCGAATTGTCGTCCATCGTCAAATCAACTTGTGACCACGGCTGGCTTAGTAGAAATTTCATGACTTTGTATCTACCAGATTTTGCAATATAAAAGATGAATATAAAAACAGAGGATATCTATGCTGTTAATATCTATGGCACTACAGCAACAGAGCGTAGAAATAAAATTTTATTTCCAGAGTGTACGCGGCTTAGTTGCCTACATTCATGGACAAAATTGTTATTTATAGCAAGAGTTATTATAGTTTATAAATTTTCTTTTCCTATTGAGAAATAAACAATGTGGTTTAATACACTGAAGAGTAATGATGTTATATATAAAATAGAAGTAGATTTGTTAGTAGCGCTTGAAAAGTTAAGAGGTCATCCCAATTGAGACGTTTTTTTATTGTTTACAAAACAAAATCGGTTTAAGATAATGCCTATAGAATGATAACAAAAAAAAATAGTCTGTTATACGTAAGTTCTTACAATTTTTAACAAAATATAACTAGTAAGTAGCTGAGTAAGTTATTGGTCTATTTAAGTTCAAGTTTTCAATACAAGGATAACAGTTTAGTGCATATTATCATTACTGAATTATCAAAGACCTGAGCATTCTCGATGCGAAGCGATTTTTCGCAAGACAGATAAATTTTTTGTTGTTTGGAGAAATGATGCAAGGCTCAGTTCTTTTCATGGTTGTTACAGCATTATATAATGTATAAAACAACAATATGAGCTGTTGCTTCGGGCGCCTCATAATAAGAACTTTAGAAACTCCGTTCACTCTTTATTAAGAAACTTGTTTAGATAATAATTTTGTGTTACGAACGTTTGTGATCAACATTTAGTTATTACAAGAAATTATTGTTGCACTTATGACCATGAAACATTGGAGCTTGACTTTATAAGTGCATATTATAAATACGAATGTGAGTTTCTTTGTTTGTTTGTTACGATTTCACGCCGTAACTATTAGACTGATCATCACGAAATTTGTCATACACGTTATCAGGGCAACAGAAAAGGACGTAGGGTAACTTTCATCCAGAAAAAAGTTCTGTCACTAAACAAAATTTTTTTTTTACTTGGGGGAATGCTTTGACTCATACCTCTCCGCGGGGTGCCGGAGAGAGGGCTCACTGGAGAAAAGATACCCCGGTAATGTGAAACGGCAGGCCACTACACAAAAAATACTTCCTCCACCGTCCCTGAGGGGGAGACAAAGACACGAAACAGGGGCGCACGTGGGAACACGCACGCCGCCTCTCGGACCTGGGGCTGATCGGGTGGCGAGCAGGCCCACGCAGCCCGCCACCCCCAGGTCAAACCTCAGGGTGGCTGGAGGTCATCTCGCGCCCTCCGGCGCCCAGTTCTGCGATTAGGGAGAGGGTTTAAGTGCTCCCACTCCCACTCCGCCGCCTCCTTGATGGAAACTACTTCCTCACAGAAGGAGGCGACGGCATTCCACGATCTCTCACTCCGGACCATAGACTGAACCACGGCCGGGAGTGAGAGGGCAACCAGTTCGACTGCCGCCATCAACTCACGGCGCTGCGATGCCTAGGCGAGGCTATCCGCCAAAGTGTGCAGCGCCGTGTCCACAACAACATCGCGGCAGTCGCCGCACTGCTGACATCTGGGCGTCGCCTGTCGGCCTATGCGACACAGGAACAGGCCAAAACAACCGTAGCCAGTCATTACCTGTGTCAGCCGGAAGGTGAGGGCGCCATGCCGCCTCTCCAGCCACTCCTCAAAAACGGGACTTACCGCCACGATCGTGGCGTGCCGGGCACTGGGGTGCACAAGTCGGTTTCTCCATTCTTCCACCAGGACCTGGCGGTGTTCGGACCGTGCCGCCTCTAAAGCGAGAAGACCTAGTCCTTCGCCCCGAGCTAGCGCTTCCTGGCGCCAACGATAGAGCGACGCCAGAAGCGTCGCTTCCAGGTCCCAGGACATCGATCCGGCTAGAAGACTCGCTGCCTCGAATGAGATCATGCGGTAGCCTCTAATTAGTATAATACTAACCTAAGCTATCTTTACCTACATTTACGCTAGCGAAGCCGCGAGTAACATCTAAAAACTTAAAATGATATAAATAATTTTGCAAAAATATTACACAGAAAATTTGTATTAGCTAATAGTAAATCTTGTTTATTACAATTGTTATTAAATAAAGCAGGACGTATCACATTAAGATTTTTAACATTAACATTAAGATTTAGCGATTGCCAAGTAACAAAGTATATGCAATAGTATCAAAGACCGAAGGCAAAATAAATCCCCGATATCAATTTTATTATAAACAATTATTCTATTCGTAATTTGTAACACACATACTTTATTTTTATAACGCTTTGTTGTTCAAGTGTATTTTTGTATGAATATATCTATACACTAATGTCTCGAGAAAGAAGAAAGAAAAATACGGTAAATGTAAATAAACATTTACTTAAAACAAATGCTATAATTTTTAAAATGGAAAGTAATAAGATGATGTTTGTTTTACCAAAAATACAAGTTAATGATGCAAATGTGAAAATAAGAAATAATTTTACTTAAATATGAATTCATATTAATAAATGAAATCATATTATAATTGCGTTAACTTGTTAGAAATTGCATATTAAAATAATTGCGCGGTATTTAACATTATATTATTGATGAATTTGTAAATTACACAGAAAAATAAATTGTTGCCGCTATCAATCAATCTGATACATGTAGTTAATTTGATATCCATCTGAAAATCGACAAATAACCAGAATGAAAATTTTAAAATACATTTAAAAATTGTCTTCTGTTCACGCGAATGTTATTCATTGAAATTAAACTACTATATACGGATTTTATCGCGTTGTTTATTTGACACTTTATTATAAAATTTAGAAACTGTTACACTACTATTACTATTAAACTTTACTAATTTTTAAGCTAATTAAATTATTGGAACTATTAAAACTATTTATACTATTACTTTTTTCTGAATAAAAGGTATATTGCTATGACCTTTTCTGCTCTCCTGAAAACGTGTATGCGAAATTTCATGATGATCGGTCGAATAGTTAAGACGTGAAAGCGTAACACACAAACAAACAAACTCACATTCACATTGATAAAATATTATTGTTAGGGTAGTTAGGATTTACTAAATCAACATTAGGTTATCGAAAGGCAACGGTGTGTATAACATCTACAAATCTCAATGACCTAATCTCGTTGTACCACAAATGTATCTTCAGAAATGAAAACGATATAAGCTTTATGTGCAATGCCTTGGATTCATAGACAATGTGCACGAACATGTTATTGTCTTGTTTGCATATGTCGGTAGCACTGGTATGATAGCAATTGAAGAATATTCGTACCAAACAGTGTAAAGATAACATCAGGAAGAAAGGTTACAATGAATACACATTGCAGTTTCCCTAATAGTTTAGATAAGGGATAAAAGTGTGAAAACTGAAGTCATATTTGTTACCATGGCATAAAACGTTGGTGTATAATTACATTTTTATTTTCACTAAATTTTGCATGCGACTTCGCTCGCGTAAATGTACGTTAGGTTACGTTAAGTTCGTAGCAGTGCTTTTTTCTTGATGAAAGGTACCTTAATCCTTTTCTGTTCCTCTGTGTATGCGAAATTTCATGTTGATCGGTCGAGTTGTTAAGGCAAGAAAGCGTAACAAACAAACTCACATTCTCATATTATTTTATTAGTTAGTAAGTTAGGATTTGGTAGTATTATTATTCTTCGGCTTGAAATAGTTAAGCCAACCACGTCCGTGCTCAAAGACCTCAGGGAGTTCTCGCCACAATAATTCAGTTCGTTAAGTTTCGAACTCTCAAACCGATCGCTAGTCAATAACGTAGTTCAAACTATTTTCGTTCAGTTTTACTAAAAGCCTCAACATTTATTAAAGCTGACCTAAATTTACAACCTTGTTTTAGTTATTTCTTTAGGTATGGTAATAATCCTATTTTAATAAGTTCAAAATAGTTACTACTAGTTTTTGCCTGCGGCTTCGCTCGCTTAAATGTAGATTATGTCAAGTATCCCTCGGTAGCAGTACTTTTTTGGATCAAAGAAACCTTCTGTTCTCATCCTTTTGGTGTGGTTAGTTAAGGTGGGAAAACGCAACAAATAAACACACATTCGCATTTATAATTGCTAGATTTGGCCTGCAGCTTCGATCGCGTAAATTTAAGTTAGGTTAGATTAGTAACAAAAAAGGACATAGGATACCTTTTATCCAGTAAAAAGTACTTTTTTACTGGATAAAAGGTATCCATGTCCTTTTTTGTTCACCTGCCAACGTCTATGCGAAATTTCATGATGATCAGTCTAGTAAAGGTATGAAAGTGTAACAAACAAGCAAATAAATAAACAATGGAAGAAACTCACTTTCGCATTTATAATATTAGTTAGGATAGGACAGGATAACCTAATATTTAATTCCAAGAATCCTTTAGAAGCTTATTAAACATAAAAAGCCAGCACTACTTATTTAACCTTGCTTGATAACCTCTTTTGTATAGCGTAAAATGTGGGAGTATTTTAAATTAAATAGAATAGTGAATACTGGTAAATATTTAATTATTAAATTGTAGAGCTTTGGTCTACGTCTTGCTACGCCGTAGACAGTCTGTAGACCGATCATGGTCGATATGTAGTATTTACGTTTATATTTCTTTTTAATTCTCGGCACTAAAAGATTAGTTTTTTTATTTACTACGGAGACGTAGTTATGATATGAGGGCAAATACTCGTAATAAAACTGTTCCGATCTAGTCTAATAACCTACAAATGTTAACTAGCCCAAGTTTATGTTTATATTTGACATTATTGAATTATAGTACAATACCATTTGAGATATTTATGGCACTGTTCTTATAACTAAGCATTTTCTTTTGATTTAACGTTTGAAAAATTAAAAATCCAATCGCCTAGCTAATAAGACATATATTTCTAAAATAATTAATTTAGTAATATATAGCAGTGATCTCAATAATTGTTAAATCGAGTATGATGACCGAGCGAACTCGATATTACTACCCTCCAATGAATATCACAACGAATGCATTATCTGATGTAGTAAATTCATTGAACTAAGCGAGTTGATTAATAATCCCTCGGATTAAGACATTATAAACATAAATACATAGGAAACCCGTGACCACGATCGATGCAAATCGGTCGAAACGTATTTGTTGCCTTTTAAATACTGTATCGCGAGTAAGACCCGTTACCTGGCATTATATTAAATATAGGTAAATACGTCTTAGTCTCGCTTCGTACCCCGAAGAAATGAGCAGAGTTATTTTATAACCACATTTAGTAATAATGTTTTTAAATTCCACGAACAAGCCTAATGACGACTAAAGGGCACAGTTTAAGACTACGTACTAGTAGTGATAATTTCTTGATATATACTCCCAATAATAGTTTGTCCGAGCCGAACATCGAAGCCGAGATCGTTGCATTACCAAGGCATGTATTATGTAGAGAAATAATGATCTAGTCTGTCAATGGGTTCTTAACAATATGAGGCATGAAAACATAACAACTCTATATACTTTACTCAAGTTTACCACCGTTTCGATTGCTCCGTTCGCCAAAATTAGATTTCGCCATTTGAAGGTACTGTTTCCTCTCAAAACAAAGGGCTGTTTCGGGAGCGATAAGATTAAATAAACATTGCTTTCCATTGTTCGGGCATGTTACGATATTAAAAGCTAGACGACATTTAATAGGTTACAGATATGCACGGTTATTTTGTGGGGTTTAATTACTGGTAGGTACAATACCAAAAATTTATTAAAATCATTGCTATAGACAAAATTATATAGATCCGTTATAACTTAAAGAATAGGTAGGGGTGAATTATTCCACAATTTGTCAGCTACGTTCCTTGGTTCCACGTAAAAAAGAGCGAGCGTATTGCGGTCACAGTATTCCAATATGTTCTGTGATTTTTGTTCTACTAATAGAACAAAATAGATTGTTTTCCACAATATTCTACTAAAATTTTAATAGAACAAAATAGAATTTAAATTCCTTATTGTTCTACTGTCTCTATCAGTAGAATAAACTGAAACTTATTTTAATTAGATATGTATGTCGGTTGTTGATGTCGGGTATAGCGGTAAAACGTATTCTATGCCAAATTTCATCAAAATTGGTTCAGTGGTTTAGGCGTTAAAAGCTAATAGTCAGTACACACCCTAAGCTTACGGCTTTATTACAACAGTGTTTTACTTTAGACATTATTTTTCTATTCCATCAATAAAGTCAACATATAAATAACGTTTTGCTACTTCATATCATCACCATCGACATACATATTTGTGACCCGTACAGATCGTATCTTGACTTTATATATGTTTGAATACAGACAACTTCTTTCAGACCGTTGTATATAATGTAGATACGCAGTATGTGATGTCATAAGTTTCCGCAACCGACGTGCGTGCGTGAAGAAAACTTTATTCGTGAAGAAAAGAAGGGTCCTTAATGGACTCGTCATGACAAGCTTATTATGATAAAAGTATTGAATAGTATACAACTGTTGTATGTTCATTTTGCTAACTTTATTATATTGGTATATTTTTTTTGTTAATTACAATTGCACCTCTAGGTATTACGCGCTATGTTACGGAGGACTTAACAAATATACAATTAACATCCGTGGCGCAGCGGTAGTGAATGCGATTGCTGTGCATTGTGATTGTCTCGGGTTCGAATCCCGGATCGTGCCAACAAAAAGTTATTGGGTTTTTCTGTTAAGAAATCTCAATACGAGGCCGGAGTTAGGAAGTTGGTGGTATTAGACACCGCCGTGCCTCGGAAAGCTCGTAAAGCCGTTGGTCCTGCGACTGATCTCTCTCCGGTCGTGTCGGATTATTCGTCCCATTGGATCATGAGAGTTAAGAAACAGAGAGTGCACTTGTTTTTGCGCACATACTTGTGCACTATAATACCTCCTGCGCATCTGGAGACTGGCTATCTGGCCAGTCTCCATTAAGATTGGCCGCTGTGACCGAAGTTCGGTCTGGAGGACATTATTAATATACCTACCTAAAGTACACCTAGATTAAAAACAACCAGTAAGTATTCCGTGTGTAATATGAAGCCACAAGGTATGGCGGTAGTAGCAAGTGCGCTGTGGGCCCGCAGAATTTATTCATAAGAAGATATCCAGTATTATTAGTAACCAATCAAAGTCAATGCAATATACAATTAATGCACAGATGGTGTTGTCGTTTAGTGGCCACCTCGCCTCTGCCACCGCGAGTGTTGTGGTATTGAGCACACGGGACAAAAAATCAACGGGTGGCACTCCGGGAGTGCCGGCAGAAGTGAAAACTTGAATATTAACGTTGTGCATTTTTGATATTTTGGAATGGTTAGGGAATAATTTTGCACGAATTGCTTTAATTATCAGTATAAAAGTACTATCATTTATGTAGTAAAATACAATATTCATTTATTGCGCTATTATTCGATCAGGTCACGTGTTCTGACGCGAGTTTGACAATTCTCCCTCCGTCTTACGGATTTTCGATCAGGTCACGTGTCCTGACGCGAGTTTAACATTTTTTAACCATCTCAAAAAAGTGCACAACGCCGCTAAAGAAGTTTTCACTTCAAACATTTTTGTGGATCCCATATATAGTTATTCCGAGTCTGGTTGTTCTTCGTGTCCGTTGTTTGAATGTTCGTGAAGTACTCCGCGACAAAGGAATTACTCCTAGTTCGGGAGTTGTCTTTTATAAAACAAACTTTACGGGTCGTGATAACTGTTATTGGATTCAGCTGTTAAGAATTTTTTTGCAGTAGCTCGTTTGGACCTTAACCTGATATACTACAAAATATTCACCCATAATACGCGGCACCTGAATCAATAGCGCAATAAACCATAGTCTATTTCTACAAGTATATAGAGTTGTAAATCGCTTAGCTTTACCTTTTAGACGCTCCTCTAAACGTAAGCAACAGCGAGAAAAGCAAATGTGGTCACAGGACTCACAAGCAGACCTGTGTCTTTGACCAGTGTTATCTGACTGAAATGTCATGCGTATCAATAATATAGGTAAATACGTTACATAGCTACGATAATTCTCGTTCATCCTAACTAATATTATAAATACGAATGTGAGATTGCTTGTTTTCTGTTTGTTACGCTTTTACGCCTTAACTGCTCGACTGATCATCATAGAATTTCACAAACACGTTATCAGAAAAGTATGTAATCTTACATACTTTTCTGATAAGGTGTTTGTGAAATTTTACTATTCCCGAGGGATAGCTAGGATAATATAGTTCATACAATGTAAACGTAGGTATTAAAGTAATCAAAGACTTGCTGTGCTGCCTGCATATATCAGATGATTTTATAGAAAAGATTGATCGCTAGATAGCCAAAAAAATGGTCCTTCTAACAGGAGAATATATTATAAAATTACAAGTCTTACATAGAGATATACCTATTGATAGGATACACAAGCTTTTGCCCGCGATTTCAACCACATTTATGGTTACTGCTCCGCACCCGTAGATTGCAGCGTGATGTTATATAGCTTCTATTATTCCTGTCTGTCTTATCCCCTACGCTCTTTCTTCTGCATATCAATGATATGTTGAATCTCGGCAACATACATTGTTATGCGGACGACAGTACCGTGCATGGGCGATATCTCGGACATCCTGGGGCCAAACAGGCTGAGGTTGAGGGGAAAAGGCAGAATCTTGTCGTTGAACTTAACCAGACCTTGGACCGCATCTATGAATGGGGTGCCAAGAACTTGGTGGAGTTCAACGCCAAGAAGACCCAGGCATGCGCGTTCTCAACAAAAAAGTCTCCGTTCCTACCCTCCCTTCTCTGAAGAACACTCCACTGGTGATACGTGACAGCCTCTCCATCTTAGGTATGGATCTTTGCCACTCCCTTAATCCAAAAACCTACATCGAGAGCGTCATTAAGCAAGCTTCGCGAAAACTCGGAGTTCTGAACAGGGTGAGGCGGTTCTTCGCGCCTGGGCAGCTGTGCTTATTGTATAAGGCACAAGTGCGCCCTTGCGTGGAGTACTGTTCTCATCTTTGGGATGGCTCCGCGCAGTACTTGCTGGACGCTCTTGACAGGTTACAGCGGCGAGCTGTCCGTATCATCGGAGATCCAGAGGTCACGAGTTCACTGGAACCTCTGCAACTCCGTAGGGACATTGCCTCATTGGCATGTTTCTACAGAATATACCACGGGGAGTGCTCTGAAGAGTTATTCGAGCTTATCCCGCCCTCCCCTTTCCTATCCAGAACAACGCGTGCTGGGCTCAGATGCCATCCTTACACAGTAGAGTCGACTAGAGCGCGTACCAACAAGTTTGGGTCCTCATACCTCTGCCGAACGACCAAGGCATGGAATTCTCTGCCAAGGCACGTGTTTCCTTCTTCCTTCGATCCTGGGTCCTTCAAGCGGGGCGTGAAAAAGCACCTTCTCAGGCCGTCAAAGTAGATACCTCAACATCGCCTCGGCTGCTATGAGGGCGGTGTGGAGGCCACTGCTCTTAGACCACACGACTGCTTACCATCAGGTGGAGTGTGGTCATTTTGACGAGCAAAATAAAAAAATAAGGTAGCTTTCTAAACAAATATTTTTTAATTGGTCCAGTATCTAGATTTTTAGTTTCTTCACACAAACATTAAAATATACAAATGTTTCCTCTTTATAATATTAGTATAGATGACAGGATGACCCGTTAGGGTCTAAAATAAGTAGTCAGCAACTGCCTATTTTAGACCTAAACCTCGTTAAACCTCACAGATATATTACGAGAAATATATTCGTAAGTTTCTACGAGGCAGACTGTCTAATTTTAGACCAAAAGGGAAACTCATCTCATAAATGCGACTTACATGTGTGTGTTTGTATGTATGACTGTAATATCATAAGTGGTTGCCGACCATTAATATAAATTAAATATTTAATGGTCGCCATTGTGAACGTGTTTGCTGTGCATGCGTTCTCGAGTTCAATTGCCGGAATAAGCAATCTTGTTGGGATTTTATGGCAAGAAATTCTCAGTAGCAGTACGAAATGTGGAACTGTAGTCGGTAGATAGTAATAGGCACAATATGGATATGATACATTGCCTTACTAATCGGGGATAAGCGCGTACATCTATACTTGTATATCACAATATTTGAGGAAATTTTATTATAATTGTAGGGGTACGTATGTATGCGTTATAATGTGTGTGTGTGCAAGCGCGAGGTATGAGAGACGAGTCGGCCAGTTGCTGCGCATTGGCCCGACAGAAAGCTAGGCTCCACTTAGATTAAGTAATTTTGGCTATAAAATATATGTATGTAGAATTTATGTGAATTTATGTTCGTAATAAATATTATATATTGTTCGTGAGTGTTGTCTGTCGGACCAGTGCCGGTAATTCCCTTTGTAGCACTTATCTAAGTCTCACATTTATTTGTAGCTTGGATACATTAAGTAGATAAATAAGTAAGGTCTCGGGTTCGATTCCCGTGTAGTAAACTGTTTATAAATATAGGCATTCCTATAATTGGTGACCCCGACGTGATTTAGTGCTACATTGGTTAATTATTAAGCGTAAATATAAGTGTAGTTTATAGTGTATGATGTTCCAACCATTGAGTCCCGTGAAACCGAGTATAAGTGACAAAATGAACAGTGACCCGAACGCGAACACAGGTATGTCGGACTTGAAAACTAGTGAGATCGCCGCGATAAGTGTACAATCACGATTGCCAGATTTTTGGGCGGAAATGCCGCGACTATGGTTTGCGCAGATAGAAAGTATCCTAAAACCGCAAAAACCAAGTGATGAGGTTAAATTCCATTTAGTGGTAGCGAAGCTAGGACGCGACGCGTTACAGCAAGTCAGCGACATTCTGGTAGTGCCACCAGCCGCAGAGAAATATAATGCCATTAAGGAGCGACTACTACAGGTATACGAGGAAAGTGCAGAGCGCCAGTTTCAGAAGCTTGTGGGTGAGATGGAGCTAGGAACACAAAAACCTTCACAGCTGTTGCGCCGTATGCGAGACCTGGGTAGGAACGCCCAAGCATCAGACAAAACGTTACACAGTCTTTGGATCGCGCGATTACCAGCATCTGTAAGAGCAGTATTGACAGTCAGTCAGGACCAAAACCTGGAGAACTTGGCAAACATAGCTGACAAGGTGATGGAGAATGTACGGGATGGAGAAATTGCCGAGGTGAGCAGCTCTTGTACCAACAACCAGTCGTCCACTCAACTGCCCATGAACGAGATATTGACGCAAATGCACAAGTTGAACTTGGAAGTAGCATCTCTACGTGAAGAGGTTGCGCAGCATCGTCGAAGCGTGTTTCGTGGTCGCAGAGGGCATGGTGCTTTCCGAGGACGGTCAAGGTCAAGGTCCAGAACACCAGCGGATCCGAATTGGTTGTGCAAGTGGCATTACCGATACCGAGTTAGAGCAACGAAATGCGAGAAACCCTGTGCGTGGAAGTCACCAGCAGCGTCGCGGACGGAAAACTAAACACGGTACGACCTACGGTGGCGGGGGTGATAGTACCGAGTAAAAATCACCGCCTCAGTGTATATGATAGGGAAAATGGACTAAAATTTCTAGTAGATACAGGTGCAAACGTGTCCGTCATTCCAGTTAGCAGAAAACAAAAGTTATTAAGTGCGCATTCGGACTATAAATTATTCGCAGCTAACGGAAGTGAAATTAAAACGTACGGCGTAAAGACTCTAAATGTAAACTTAGGTCTTCGGCGTCCATATCGTTGGACATTCGTGATAGCAGATGTTAGCCAACCCATACTAGGTGCGGATTTTTTGGAACATCATACGCTGATAGTAGATATAAGTGCGCGTAAATTAGTTGATAAGAAAACAAATTTGCTAACGCTGGGCAATTTAACCATTTGCGATAATTTATCAATCACTACAATAGATAGTAATCATCCGTTTAGTAGATTGCTGTCGGAATTTTCAGAAATAACTAAGCCTGTCTCATTCAAAAATATGGACCACGATTATGGTCACGATGTTTATCATTATATAGAAACCACCGGACCACCCGTTCATGCCAGAGCGCGACCGCTGCCACCTGATAGGTATCATAAGGTAAAACAGGAATTTAAGTTAATGCAGGAACTAGGTATTTGCAGGCCATCAAAGAGTGAATGGTCCAGCCCGCTGCATGTCGTTGCGAAGAAAAATGGAGAGATCCGGCCCGTGGGAGATTATAGACGTTTGAACGCCATCACCAAGCCGGACCGCTACCCTGTGCCGCGATTGCTAGACTTCAATTATATACTAGCAGGTAAGAAAATCTTTTCCAAAATTGATATTAATAAAGCCTATCATTTTGTAAAAATAGCACCAGAAGATATAAAAAAGACGGCTGTGATAACACCGTTTGGGTTATTCGAATTTATGAGATTAAATTTTGGTTTGCGGACAGCCAGTCAAAGTTTTCAAAGGTTTATGAATAACACGGTACTCGAAGGATTAGATTTCTTATTTTGTTTTGTCGATGATGTCATTATTGCCAGCGATTGCTTGAAGAGCCATAAAACGCACTTACGAAAGGTATTTGAACGATTTGCAAAATTTGGCATAACTATAAATCTATCAAAATGTGAATTTGGACAGGAAAGTATAGAATTTTTAGGTTACCAAGTCTCGACCGAAGGTATACGACCACTCGACCACAAGGTCAAGGCCATAGTGGAATATCCTCGGCCAGACAACGTGGAACAGCTTCGCCGTTTCTTAGGTATGATAAATTTTTATAGAAACAGTATTCCTCACGCAGCTGAGCACCAATCACTGCTGAATGAATTTTTAAAAGGTGCCAAGAAGAAAGACAAAACCAAAATTTCATGGTCACAGGAATCCATCGAAGCGTTCGAGAAATGTAAGAGAGGCCTCAGAGATGCGGTTATGTTATCACATCCGGTAAGTAATGTACCATTATCGTTACATACAGACGCATCAGACACTTGTGCTGGCGCAGCGCTTAATCAATGGATTGATGGTAAGTGGTTACCGTTAGGATACTTTTCTAAGAAGTTTAGTAAAGCTCAACAAAGGTATTCTACGTATGATAGAGAACTTACAGCGATATTCTTAGCAATGAAACATTTTAGATACATGTATGAGGGAAGAGAACTAATAATTTTTACCGATCATAAGCCATTGACTTTTGCATTCAATAAGGTCGAGTCTAAAAGCGAAACGCCTCGACGTACAAGGCAATTATTATATATTAGTGAATTTACAACGGATATACGATATGTCGAAGGCAATAACAATGTAACCGCTGACGCGCTTTCTAGGATTGAAACCATACACTGCCCCACTACATTTGATTACGCGGAATTAGCGACCGCACAGGAACAGGATGCCAGCTTAGCACAATTATTAAACGAACAACAGACTAATATTATTTTAAAGAAAATGTTTGTACCTAATTGCGACAAACCTATCTATTGCGAAAATTCGACTCAGATGTGTAGACCTTATTTACCAGAGAAATTTAGGAAATTAGGCTTTCAATCAGTACATAGCGTATGTCACCCGGGTATTAGGACAACGCGAAAATTAGTAGCACAAAGATATTTTTGGCCAGGCCTTAATAAGGACGTTGGTCAGTGGGCCAAAGCGTGTATTCAGTGCCAAAAGAATAAGGTAGGCAGACACACGGTATCGGAGTTACAACAATTTCCAAAAGCTGAAAGGTTAAATCACGTTCACATTGATATAGTCGGCCCGTTAGCACCGACCAAAGAATGCTATAGATATTTAATAACCATGATAGATAGAGGCACTAGATGGCCCGAGGCCATTCCTGTTTGTGATATAACGGCTGAAGTAGTAGCTAAAATTTTTTACGAAAATTGGATTGCCCGATTTGGTGTGGCTGACAAAATAACAACCGATCAAGGTAGGCAATTCGAGAGCAACTTATTTAGAGAACTTTTAAAGATAATGGGTATAAAAAAATGTAGAACTACACCGTATAGACCACAAAGCAATGGCATAGTGGAACGCTGGCATAGGAGCATGAAGCAGGCCTTAACAGCGCGTCTGACAAACAATACGTCATGGAGTGACGAGTTACCTACGGTCTTATTTGGATTGCGCGCAGTGGGCAGAAGTGATAATGGGGTAAGTCCCGCGGAATATTTATATGGTAAAACAATTCGGTTGCCAGGAGATTTTTATAACATCTCAAACAACCAAATTGTGTCAGACCACGAGTATTTAGATCGTTTAAGGAAATATATAAGTAGTTTAAAACCAATTTCGCATAAATTTCGGGATTCGCGCTCGCTGTTCGTACACAAAGAATTAGGTAAGTGTGAACATGTCTTTATCAGGAACGATGCAGTACGCAGACCGTTGACGTCACCGTACGAAGGCCCTTATCGAGTTCTAGAAAGAAACGCAAAGGTATTTACAATCCAGTTACCCAATAGAGTAGTAAAAATATCCATAGATAGACTGAAGCCAGCTTACATTTTGAACGAGCAAAGCGAAGAAAGTAATGATCATAAGGTAAATAAAGTACAACTTTGCCAAGATAAAGTAAACGAAGCGATTAGCAAAGGTTATCTCAGCGTTAGCAAAGACATAGATAATGGTGGTAATTTAGTTGGTAAGAAAACGAGGTGTGGTCGGCAAATAAAACCACCAGTTAGATTTAATTTATAGGTTTTATGATATATTGTTTTGTATGGTGTGATTGGTATACCCTATGTATTGTAAAATTCATTAGTGAGCCTAAGCAAATCCGTCAAATATAACATGTTTATGTATATAGGTACATATTTACTGACGTAAGAAAATAATTGCACCATATTCATGTCAACAAATTTATTAGGTACATTAAAATATAGCAAATTTAAGTATTAATTAATTATACAAACTTGCGATATTGTAAAGTAGAGCACAAATTATTTCGCAACAACTATTGATAATTATAATATTGTTTGAGTATCTCATTAAATATCTACGTCTTAGACGGGTAACAAGCTCAGTCAAGTAATTTTGTATTTCGAATAATAAGTCAGTGTCTGTTTTTCTGTTTACTAAATTATTGTAAGAATGGGCAAATCATATAGCAAAAATGAAGAAGTCATTATCGCCCAAAATGGAGCAAATCAAATGGACTTCACTAACATTGAAAGTCATATCAAAACTTATGGAGTACTACTGTTGGTAATTTGCATACTATTGTTTACAATAATTATGTGTAAATTTTGTGGAATCTGTTATTATAGAGGAAAGAAATGGGTGCAAAAACAGACGGAAGGTTCCATACAAAAATTTCATCAAGCAAATATGCAACAAGTGTAGGCAGGCGATATTTTGTATACATTACGCTGCAATCACCGAGCCGGTTTAGCACACCTGCAACGGAAGGCGCGTAACATGATCCCATAGTGTCGCAATGTTGTTATCAGTGTAATGAGTGACTGTTATAAAACAAAGTAATGAATGATAGGGTGACCATAAGACTTTCGATATGTGGATTGTGTATTGTATTGTGTTTAATTTTTTTTTGTACGGTTTATGTTAAATTTTTAACTATGTAAAAATTTGAGGGGAGTATTGTAGGGGTACGTATGTATGCGTTATAATGTGTGTGTGTGCAAGCGCGAGGTATGAGAGACGAGTCGGCCAGTTGCTGCGCATTGGCCCGACAGAAAGCTAGGCTCCACTTAGATTAAGTAATTTTGGCTATAAAATATATGTATGTAGAATTTATGTGAATTTATGTTCGTAATAAATATTATATATTGTTCGTGAGTGTTGTCTGTCGGACCAGTGCCGGTAATTCCCTTTGTAGCACTTATCTAAGTCTCACATTTATTTGTAGCTTGGATACATTAAGTAGATAAATAAGTAAGGTCTCGGGTTCGATTCCCGTGTAGTAAACTGTTTATAAATATAGGCATTCCTATATAATCATTGCAATTTACTTGCACCATTTCAGTACCAATTTCAATAATTTAGGCACCCTCATTTCGCAAGAACTTTCAATTCACAAAGGATCTTTGCATTACAGCTAGTAATAACGAGAAAGGTGAATAATCTTAATAAGCACAAAATTTGTTCAAAATGAGGTAAGTATTTTCCATTAAACTAATTAGGTTTGATGAAAAAAATGCTAATTAGTTCTGTGAACTCATGATTCTTATTTTTGTGGCCTACTAGAGCTAATTAATTCTGTATACCTATTTACATTAAACATTTTTCATTAACGACGACAAAGTTTTAAATACAAATATTTCGCTTTTGTTATCATTGAAAATATTCACACTGAATTTTACATATTAACCTCTTGAGTGGCAAAGGCACGTCGGTCGCCAGACACAATTGTTTTCAATTCTGGCATTTCAGCAATTGATTGATTAAATCTATAATACCCAGTGGTAGCAATTATATTACGACCATAATACTTTGAAGCGCAGCTCTATAGTTTCATAATTAACTCAATTTAAATTTAATAATAGGTGATTAAGTATCAAACTTAGCTATATAATAGAATAGACAAAATAATCCGTAAAATAATTTTGTTAAATGTAAAAAGTCTTTGTGTAAAACCTTTTGGCACAAGTTAAATAAGAGACGAAAAGATGGCTTGTTCTTTATTTGCTGAACAAACTTTCAACTTATGAAAATATTTTTGTTGAGTACAAAAATTGTTTCTATTTTACAGATTGTCTTTTAAAAATATTTGGTGACAATGTGAATAGACCAGCTTCTCTAGAATATAGAAGCCATCTTAAATGAAACTGGTGTAAGAATACACATAACTTCTACATTTCGCTCGTGGAAGTAATACCTCATTTCATATGCCTACCGCACCACGTCTTTACCCTGTATGATATAGTTAATTCTTCTGTATAGAGTCTGTAGCATATGAGTGATACCTTGGTATTGCTAACGAGCATAGGCTACAATGTTTTAATATGTAATAATAGCCGCTTACCTTGGGGTAAGCGGCTATTATTACATATTAAAACAAATAAGTATATACAAATACAAGCTCCAAAGCTTGTATTTGTATATACAATAAGTATATACAAATACAAGCTTTGGAGCTTACCTTATTAATACAAATGGTCGGTAAACGCTTAGCGAGGTTAAGCAACGTTGGGTGCGGTCAGTCTATAGATGGGTGACCGCTTAGTGATATTTCATCTGAGCGTGTCCGTGCTTCGGAGAGTACGTAAAAAGTCCCGGTTGTTGTCAAATTGACAGCAGTTGTTAAGCCATGTCAGAGACCTACGGGGGCCTTAAACAACTCATGACAACAGGTTGGCCACTAACCACATGAAAAGAAAAGAAGAAGAATACAAAAAAGAGACTATATTATTAAGATATTTTAAATAGCTTTTCTTGCTTAGGTTATCTAGAAGCAAAAGAATGTCTGCATAAATACCATGTTTAGACTGATCTAAACATGGTATTTATGCAGACATGCTTACTGGTACGCTTTATGGTACTGATACCATGTTCTAAGATTTAGATATAAATAGAATCAGAAACACTTGCTTCCTTGTACTTATATAACACTTTATTATAACTAGCAAAATGAGGTTGTACCTAATATATTTTACCCTTATACGCTTAGGACTAACTAGGACCTTATGACTAAAAACTAAATTTTAAAGTATTCACTCCTATATCACAATATCGATGTAGTGACAATTTAAGTAAAAAAGCATTTGCCCGGTGCAGCAATCTGTTATAGTGAGCAGCAATGTAACACCAACGCAACCTTGTCAGTACAATTTCGTTTACTTCAATAATACTCATCTGTTTTATTCTACGGCAAACACTTTACATATAAATTACGTCGAGCTAAGCGTCAGTATTACTAGATTGACTTGTACAGACTTTGTTTCAGGCATTGTGAAGAAGATCGGTTTTCAACTTACTACTGTAAATAGTTGTTGAATAACGTATGAGCAAGCCCATCGCATGGCTGGGGTAAAATTTACAATTCACTAGATAGGGCTGGTGGAGATTACGAAAAAAGGTTACGAAGCTATATTATTATTTGTAAATGTGTTGATGTCGGTGACCGTTTCATTCTTGAGGTAAAACTGAGGTAGGTAAATGTCGTTGGAGTAAACACAATTTGAGTGAAAGTTGTCTTTATTGTTTGAGTAAGTTTTGCAGCAATTACGTTAACTGTTCGTACCTTAATTGTATGTAAACAACTAAAGCTATATGAAAAGAACTAAAACTACATACTGCTGCTGGAAATATTTAGTAAGGAAAATATAGGCAGATGTGTCGTAACCAGCCCAAAAAATCTATACAAATAAATAAAATTGAAGTGTCTGTTTGTAATGTCAAAATAACAGCTTTTATCTAATGCATATGAAAGTATATAAGGTACCTATACGAAAACATCAATTTTTTTAAATTTTGTCTGTCTATCTGTCTGTTTGTTTGTTCCGGATAATTTCCGAAACGGCTGAACCGATTTTGTTGGGACTTTCACTAGCAGATAGCTGGTGTTATAAGGAGTAACATAGGCTACCTTGATTTTAGAAAAAAAATAGGGTTCCGCGGAGACAAACACTTTTTAGTTAAAATCTACGCGGACGAAGTCGCAGGTAACAGCTAGTATGATAATATAATTATCGTTGATAAAGAAATCAATGTGAAGCACAAACAATAAAAAACATTGCAAATTCTATAGAATGTATTTAATTAATAAGTATGTCTAGGTTAGCTGGCTTAAAGAAATGTAACATACATATAACGTTGAACATATAAAGTATTTTTATAACATATCGAATAATTATTTGTTGTACAGTAGGTACAGTATAGATCACTGAATGCCTAAATCATAAAATAAAATATATATTCATTTATTAAAGTAATAAAGCAACACTCATGAACACTTATTAAAGTAAATTAACATTAACATTTATCGCATACATTGTTCAACAAAGCAAGGGCGTACAATCTATCAGAAGAATGGCACTCTTGGGGATTGGGTGCTTCGCATTAATTATAGGTATATAGAAACATTCATGTCTTATCGACACTGATTATGCCAAGCTTACAAAGAAAATATAAAGCACAACACATCTCAATTGGAAGGCTTAACTTAATAAGCTATTGCTTACTAACAAAAAGTCACGAAAAAATCCACTTCAACCAAAGTATTCTACGTTAAATAAAAAAACTAGAACTTAAAGTTGGAAATAGAATCTCCAACATAATACAAGTAGGTCATAGCCGACTTTTAAGGTGAGGGTTAATCAGACTTGCCTCTTAATTTGGTGGATAACTAACTACAACGGCTAAGTCGGTTAAAAGTACGGTTATAAAAATTCAACGAGTCAATCTGTATAAAAAATTAAGTGACAACCCTCAAGTCGTCTCCCGAATTTGAGTGGTTAATCCGCTTTTCGATAAACGTGAGAAAATAGCTGCGAAGATTTGTAACAATACAATATGTAAGGCTTTAGTCGCGAAATACGATTCTTGTGTCTTGACATCTAGAAGTCGAGATTATTTAAGAGATAATAATATAAATACAAAGCAATATAAATGGATTTATTACTTTGTTATAATGATAATAATTCTGTTTTGTTGATTTAGAGTTTTGAATTTTGGCTTGGGTTTGTAACACACCGAGCTTCTTCTATCTTAAAAATATTATGGTTTTATTTTATCCATTATGATTGTTCAATATATATATAAATATAAAATAGACTTTGGTCGGTATATCTTACCGAGGTTTGCAGGGTAAAAAAAATATTTTTAAAAAGTCAATAATAATTCGTAGTGCTTGTACTAACATATTCCAAATTTAAAATAAACACAACTTTTTCTTAAAATATAAATACCAACCTTGTTTTTCTGTTAACAAAAATGCTTTGAGTATTTGCTTAGGTGTGAAAAAGGTGCCCACTACGTGAACGTGACTACAAGTGACAAATTCTGCTTGGTCACTGAAGAATTTTACTGACCAAGCTGAATTTCTCATTTCGAGTTTTGTACACCAAAAATAAAGGTTCTATTTGCTCACCAAAAATCTGAACACTTTTCTGTCAGCACACGGACGGTAGTTTATTCAGGCAATTTTATTTATCGAGGTTTAAAGGCCAAGTATTGTCGAACTAAGTGTTGTAACTACCAAGTAGTTCATTATGCCAATGTATCTGCGTAACTCGTTTGGCAATTGATACTTACATATATATATTTATATATGACCTACGCTTGTAACCCTGAAGAAGTACGCAGTAGTGTACGTACACCTACCTTTCGCCAGCTTGGTTCTTAGATCCTATGTTATAGAAGCGAAGCTATTTCCACCTACGGCTACGTCTACGTCTACGGGGCACAGCTCCAGGTTAAGAATTTCGTGATAGAAAACCCAAAAATTGCTTTTCTCGGCCTGGGAATTAAAACCGAGACCACACGCGCAGCATTCACTGAGACAGTCTATCTCAGTGTAATGTAATAATTATAACTTTTCAAACGTTGTATAGTAAATGTAGATTTTCCTTTAAGGTTGAGTGGTTCTTTATATTTATTTAAAATTAATATACATATATTTAAACCTACCCTTTTTTAAAGAACTTCCATAAGTACGTAGAGACTCGTACTATTAGTATAGCATATTTAGGCTTGTCGATACTCATCAAGAACACTTTTAGACTAAATAAGAATCGAACACGCCATCTTTACGGTTGTTATCGCTGTCCATGCAATACCAAACTATTCTAAGCTATAAACACAACAAAACACCTGAAGGCCAATTCTTGTAAATAAAACCTGTTCAGAATAAAATACCAATTGGTGTTTTGTCAAATAAAAATAAAAGTTAAATGTAAATGTAATGTAAAAGCCTTTCAATTCGCATTTGTCGTTTAATAGACTACATCCAAAATCTATTCTAAACAGCTTTTATAGGAAGAATTGGCGCTGTCATTATAGTGATAATCAAAAGTACTTAATTGACTGAATATTTTATTTATTGTTATATAATATTTTGTGTAAGTAATATCAATATATGAGTGGAAGGTACATAGATATAGGTAAACGAATAATATAACGCGTATAAGTACTAGGTATAAAATGCATTTATTTCAGAATTCTATGCAAAATGGCCGTTTTATAACCGATTGCCGGGTTTCAAATGCATCGTTTCGTGAGGTAACTGCCATACAACGAATTAAATATTTCTCTCATAACTATTTATTGCTTCTTTCTTGAAGTGCAAACTGGAAGTGCATTCGACATATCAGTATCATTTTATTTCAGTGTTTCTTGTTTTATTTTAGTTTTATAGCATACTTGTCTTTGTCCATTCGGCTTGCCAAATGTTATGGGTAATTATAGAAACCTATGAGAGTAATAGAGAAGCGCTTGTTTAACGCGGGTTGTCTCAAAGGAAGGCTGTCTGAAATAGTATGGCATCATAATTACGTTTTAGTTTTTAAAGTAAGTGGCCGCGATAACCAGATTACGAGATTTCCAATTTGAATCTCGTGTAGAAGAAGTATATTTAGTGTTTATTTTAGTAGGAGTGTAGTTAAGGCATGTTTCATTATATACTCCTATTTCCCATATGTTAAGACAAACTGGGCAAAGTTAAAATATTATTTAAAACGTTGTTACTATGACGTATATAGGTTTGATGCAAGTAAAATTTTACCTTCACCTGATAGGCTAAATCTAGCTGTTTATACCAGGGCAGTGTAGCAATAAAGTGTACTTATATTTAAAGGAAATATAGTGGCATCAAATTTATGCTTGTGGAGCAATAACGAGCTCATTCAATATTCTATTCTATCACATACACACAACACCATCTAGCTCAAACTAAGGAGAGCTTGTACTATGGGTACTAGACAATGGATAAACATACATATTATATACTCTTTTTTTGTAAATACGTACATATTATACATGGAAACACCCAGACCAAGACGAACATTCATGTTCATGCACACAAATGTTTGACTTCTGCGGGATTCGAACCCGCGACCTCAGGCATGATAGTCGGTTACACTAACCACTACGCCATCGAGTATTTAGCGTCAATGTTTAAAGAAATCTTTACATTATTTTGTAGTTTAAGAATGCGATTGTACGGACGGCGAAGTGGTTTAAGTGTTGGTAAAAAATGTGTTATCCACTGTTAGTTATTTCGTGCCTGGAAGTTCTTTGTGTCCGTTGTTGGTATGTTTGTAAAGGGCTCCGCGAGATATAAAATCTTTTTATACCGGATATGTGAATTTAAAATTAAATATAATGTTTAAATTAAAACATATTGATTATGAAATAAATGGTTAAAACTTAAGCTGTAAGAAACGTATCGTAGAAAACCATTGCTTACAATTTCAATTTATCTTCATCGTCAGGTATCGCTGTTTCTTTGAGTAATATATAGGACACTAGGAGATGCACTTGCAAACACATCGGTTACAATGTAAGTGGTAACTTCTTTTTCAAAATTTGGAACAAGTTTGCAAGGATATTTTCCTGTTCTTGTATTTCTGGCTCGAAGCCAGTAGCTTGTAACTCAACTTCAAAACTACTGAAAGCAAGACGCCGTAAGAAAAAGTTTATGATATATTCAGTTATTAGTAATTAAAAAGTTTGGATGTACATACATAACTTTATATGTACAACTAGCTTTAGCGCGCGGCTTTGCTCGCGTAAAAGTTGGTTAGGTATGTTATGTAAGTAACAGTACTTTTTTAAAAATAAAATATAGCCCATGTTACTCCGTGATAATATAGCTTCCTAATGGTGAAACAATTTTTAAAATCGGTAGAGTAGTTTTCGAGTTAAATCCTTACTAAGAAACTTGAATTTGAACTAATAATAAAGTGAATTGAAATTAAGTCGATAGTGGATAATATAAAATATTTTCACAAAGAACAGCTGATATGAATTTATTTTAGCAAAACTTAGTCCCTTCCTTTATTGTCGTGAAGATAACCCGCACAGAGGCGAAACACGTGTCTAAGCATATTTTTTGTTCGAAGCGAAATGCTGCGAGTTTGAATACGCCCGGATCCCATAACACTCCTTTCTACATTTAGATGAGTTCGGTATAATGTTCAACCTTTTTCTATTGCAAATACTGCGGTACACTATACGGTTTTTATTTTAAGGTTTTAAGGTCAACAAAATGAGTAGAATTTTAATTATTTTAGTATTAATAATACTGTTTGGATAATTCTTTAATTCCGAAAAACATGCTCAGCTTGGTTTATGAAGCTAAGCCGTATAATATATTATTTAAAGTTTCTTGCAAGTTGCTTTTGTAGTAAATAATAATAAATTCTGCAAATTACAAGTAATTCTTGAAATATGTTGATAGTTTAAAACACCTTGGTTTCGGTATAATTATTATTAGTTACAGACAACGCCCGCACTAGGGATAAATCCTGTGTCAGCGACTTTACAAACATTTTAACAACGGACGAAAAGAGCACCCAGACTCAGAACAACTATTTGTGGATTACACAATTTTTTGTCTTGTGTGGGATTCGAACCCACAACACTCGGCATATTGACAGTGGCGAGGCCACCATTTAAACCACTACGCCATCCGTGCTGTCTTTATGATTTTATTGTGTACATAATAATATAATAATTGCAGTATAATATAATTATAGAAGTAGATATAATTAAAATACATCAACATAACATGATCTAACTCGTATTCACAAAGCATGCTGTGTTCACTATTTAAAGGCATGCAATTTAATATTTATGCTAATATATAGTGTGTAAGAATGTGAAAATTGTATTGCTCGATTTGTGAACCAACAATAAAAAAAATAAAAAAATTGAGTCTATTGTCATAACATGGACCATTTTCGTATTTTTCAATTCGAATACAAGCTACGACATACATCCAGATAAAAAAATGTTACTATAGAAGTAAAACTATAGAAGTTTACAAATTCAAACACAGTTCTTAAAAAAATAAAGGTTCATCAATTGTATTTAAATTCATACAGACAGCGCAAAATATATGTGTAATTTTCCTCCTTATTCTCCAAACAATAATACTGTCTTTCTGCTGGTAAGCAGTTACCGGTAAGGAATTACTCGTGCTTTCCCGTCTGTAAAAAAAATTATGAAAGAATATCTTTAGAATTTTTATTTATGCATTGATAATGTTACTACTACTTACTTTAGTACTTTAATGTAAAATTTCCTGTACGAGCACCTTACCCAATTTTTGCTACTGTGGAATCTTTTACTTAAAACCTATATTTACAAACGTTTCAATCTAATCGTTCTACCACGTATAAATACACTGTGACAATAGACAAAAGTTTATCTAAAAAATATTTCAATCTTGTGTAGACAAATACTGAATACACTAAACAATCAAATCCGAAACCTTTTAGCGACTTCAGAGAAGGAAACCAAAATTCGTGTTGTTGTCTCTAATTCCATATTAAATTATAATTGATACAGTCTTTTGCATATATATGGTATCTTTTCATAGACTCAACCAAAGGGTTGAGGGTACAAGCTACATTCTGATCAGTTGGTAGGGTCAGGCAAAGGCTGCTTTGTAAAGTGGGTGGGTCGCTGGAACTAGAACTACATCAGTGACCCACCAAGCAGTGCCCAACGCAGACGGGGAAAGTCTGCGAGCGACGACTCCTGGGCGATGCCCTGGCAGGACAGAGGGCGTCGCTCCTACTCAGTGGCTGGCGGGCAGTACGGATCCACTAAGATATTTTGCGAGATGATGTCCTCGCAGAAAGATGCGACTGCTACCCACTTTGTCTCGCTGTCGACCATAGCTTTGATCACAGCCGGCATCGAGAGGTCTTCACTCCCAATGTCCTGGAGTTCACCCCGTTCAAGCAAGACATTGCTCGAGCGTGTGCTGCGCCGTGTCCTCCTGACACTCGCAGTGGTGGCAGATTATTTGATATACGTTTTTATCTATGCTAGTTTAAATAGACAATTCATTGTTACTTATGTAATATACATATTAATATATTAATACGTACCTACTATTTTTAGTTTATATTATTTAAATTTCATTCATACCTTACATACTTAAACGTGTCATAGATTGTTTGTAAGTTATTACTTCTACCTATTTAAGCCACTTTTTGTATATAAGGGAAGCTTCATATAATTTTACTTTATAATCAGGTGTAATCTTTGTACTGATACTGAGAATTTCTGGTATAAAACGCTTTGAACATATTACCTGAAACTAGTACTTTACAAACAAGCCCCGCTATATTCAATTTTATAAAATATAAATTATATTCTTAATACTCTTTATAAACTGCCTCACTGCTGGGCAGACGGCTCCTTTTATACGATACGGTTTGGGCCAATGTGCTACGCTGGTTATATGCGGGACAAAATGCAATAACAGGCTAACATAATTTCATTCCATATTTGAAATGGGACTTTGATGCTAAAGGTCAGCCAGTCAGTTCATCTCTAGCCAGTCTAATCTGGTATTCAGTTATTGTATTATTAAAAATCGAAATTTCATTTAAACTAAATTTTAAGAGATGTCCTTTAATTTGGACTAATTGCTTGTGAAGGAAAACAATAATTTGCTGCTATCAGACTTTTCTTGTCTGCCGTCACTAAAAAACACTTACATTTAATCCTGGTTGTACCATGTAAGTTTTATAGGAATATACATTTATGATACGATTACAAAGTGAACATGTATGCATCCTTCTAACATGGTACTATCTGTTTATTAAATCACTTAACATGATTATATATTTTCCATTAAATTTGTTAAGTACTTATAATCAGCTTCCTACTAGTGAAGGCAATTGCTGTGTCTGCTTGTCATAAGTCTTGGATTTAATACCCGGGTCTGATAGGAGGTACTTAGAAGCAGCAATCACTCTGAAATTGTGCCTGGTAAGCAAGAGGAAGTTAGCGTTAGACTTACAACTTTATACAATCCTAACCGTTCGTGTTACATCCACAATACGATGCATCCAGCTATGTTCTCTGTCCTGTGTAATAGAAGGCGATCTTACTGCCATCTACTGGGCCGACCCTATGGAGCAACCAAATAAATCCAACATAACACTTTACGCGTGGCGAGAAAGAGACGTGGCATAAGCGCAAATTGATGCCATGAAACCAACGAGATAATAAGACAGTTGATACATTGCTAGTGCGATTGTGGAGACAAACTCATTAGGCCATAAGCTTACCTTTGAAAGCATTCGGTAACATTCAAAAATAAACTTTTGTGCCACCTACATAAATGTAATTTCTTGATGATGTGCAGCTTTAAATTGCATTTCTCAATGATATACGACATTTCTTAGCGCAATGTGGTTACAATTCTTCAGTGCTACAAAGAGTCCGAGTAAAATGGAACGTTTATTCTATGTCGTCCGCGACTCGCCCCGCTGGTCAGATACAGTTTGGTTTTAAATGACTTTTAGAAGAATGTAATTCTGTTTCGTTTGTGGTCTTCGTACATTTGTTATAAGCGGTGCAAGTGCAATTCGGTATTACCAATTCTTTGAAAATTGCCTGTGCCCCTGTGGTATTAACATGCCCTTGTTAGGTTTCACCACAGTTACTGTTTACTGCCGATTGACGATGCCATCATTGATTTGCAAGTTAGACAGAGAGTTGAGTTTTTCAGTTACGATTTCTTCGAATGTAATAAGCATGCATATTTCAATAATCGCTATGTAACATTTGAATATAACAAACTGTAAGTATATTAATAGCACACCAGTCACCGTGACCGAAATCAGCCGAGAGGTTATGTAATTATATCTTCTTGTACTGATTTTCTGTCCAATACTTTTAAAGCTTTTGACGTTTAAAACTAAAAGCTAGCAAAAGCGTAGTTATAATAGCATACTCTTTTGAATATTATACTGTATCATATGTTTTAGTACCTCTATATTTACACACATACGAGTATTTGCTTTCATCGTGTGCATCCGCGTGGTACGCTGACATAAATGTTAAACTATCTAACAATGCGTGATTCTTATCGATAACTATACGAATATTATTTCATTGTCTTGGTTAATAAAAATAACTTCATTTTATAAACTTTTTATTTTACTGTTTCAGATAGATGATATCAATAAACTTATTTTATACTGTTATTATTAATGCAAATGCTTCTAAAGACACTAAATTCTACAAAACTTCAACGATATTATTTTGAAATATCCGTGAGGAGTATTTAAATAGCCAGCTCATATGAAAAATCTATCTACATTTACGTACCGTTTTTTGAATTGACGTCAAAATAATATCGTATCTTATACTCGTAATTCCGTTTCATCGCGGTTCTTCTTTGCTTCCGTTGTTGTCTTTATTCAGTTTTATCGTGTTTTTCTTAAACATTGATGCAGGTTTAGTCTTTACACAAGTTCTATAAAGGCAGGTATATTTTTAGTTTTTAGACCTTATTGTTTGTTATGGCGGACGAGCCAATGCTCCAGTGAATAAGTAGTGGTCTACAATGTATAGTAAAGTGGTCTATCTACAATGCTAGTAACCAAGCTACCGCCTATTGGTCAGCAAAAGTGGGTTCTTATAGTGTAGTTTAAAAAATGATCAATATAATTCAAATACCACAGCAGATAGAACGCGTAAGAGACAAATATGGCAGATTTTTTTATTGAAAATAATCTGCGCCTGGGTGGTATAGATGAGCCCTACAGTAATGAATTATATGTCTATTATTGTATAAAACCTAACCCTTTGCTTTTGATAATAATAAAATGTCTTAAGAATCATAATCTACCCTTTGCCTGAACCTAGCAACTAACCTAAATGTAGCTTCAGTAACTTAGTAAACTCACTAACCTATATAATTTGACGTTCATAAGTGTTACTTTGTGACCTAAATGAATAAATGATTTTTGACTTTGACTTTGACTAATATAGACTTCTAGCAATCTTATTTCTCGTAATCCTATTTTATACAAATCCCATTATGTCTTATACATACATACATACACACATAGATTCACGCCTGTTTCCCGGAGGGGTACGCAGAGATGTGTGTCTATCCTTATAACCGTTAAATATCTAAAATCTTTTTCGTAGTATAGCCTGGTCACAATGTCATTTCTATTTTCTTTTTCTGAAATCAACGCTTCGCCTTGATATCGTCACCCATTTCCCGAAATTAAATTTCTATTTTTCTTTCTTCGCAATTAGTCTTTGTCACTCAACCGAGGGAGGTTCTAGATTGTTTCTGTCGTGTCTTTATGTCCTATTCTATTAATATGTGAATGAGAATCAATGTCGTATGTTTGTATGTTCTACTACAATCACTTTTGTACCAAAGTTGACAAACCTTATTAGTTCTTTTATAGACTAGAAAATATACTACTAATAGTCTTGATAAATATTATCTTATCCGTAAAGCCTTAAGTCCATTATATTATATCATTTGTAAGCTTGTTGCCGATGTTCTCGATCATATACCTACTTTCTATTATTTTTTATAACTAGATAAAATGGCGTTTAGTAATCGTTATCGCTATACACTGCATCTTATGGTCTTTCCCATTATCGTTGGTCAATGTGATAGACCATAATTATATTTATTCGTTTTTACTTTGAGATGAGAGTAGACGTTTACTGTCAAGATATTGAATTGTATAAGTGTGGTCTCAACAGGCACGCCTTCTGGTGATTGTTTTCACTATAGAATATTATAATGTAATACCCAAAAGGCGAAGCATATGATCATTAATTAAGAAAAGTGCCAAAATCTAAGCTTCACTCTCTTATATCATAAACATTATTTAAAGTAAAAATAAAATACGGATCCAATTAGCGCTTTTATAATTTTTTTGTTTTCAGTGCGGTACTTCAAGCAATAGAAACTATAAAAACAACGAGCTAATTAATATTATAATAACAGAAATTTCCAAATAACAGTCAAGGCAACCTATGTGGACGGACACAAGATGTAACAAATACTTTTCTAATTAGTATCTATGTTGTGTCTATATCGAATTAGTTTTCTATGAAGTATAATATGTTTATTTTCCGCGAAAGTCTCGGTGACCTCGTTGATATGTTGACACAAATTATCAGCCATGCTTCACTGTTAAAGGTATTTAAAATAACAGCATGAGTTATAGCTGTTGAATATAATAATTCGCTCGCATAAGTATAGGTTATGTTAAGTTAGTAAAAGTATTTTTTTCTGGATGAAAGGTACCCTATGTCCTTTTCTGTTCCCCTGACAACGAGTATGCAAAATTTCATGATGATCGGTCAAGCAGTTAAGGCGTGAAAGCGTAAAAAACAAACAAACTCACATTTGCATATCTATATTTATATAACAATAAATAATGCTTATTCTGCATACATTTACTACATGAATATTCCAGGCAAGTATAGCCATGGATAAATTCTAGTCTATACGTTAGATGTTCACATTTCTGGGTCAATATTTGGTGAGACGGTGTGTACTGTTACGTCTTATACCGGATGGGCTAAGATAGTAAATATTTTGCGATATATTCTAGCTTATGTATGTTTGGTCTTGATACACGACTACAGGGAGCATTTCAAAGCAAAATTTGTTTGTACCGAGCATATTTAGTGGGTATATTATCCACACAATTTGTGTCGTAGGTATACCGAAAAGTATTATAGTAATATCGTAGTATAATATGTATTGCGTTGTACACACACACAAAAATTATAGGTGTTGTCGTATATAGTCGCCACTTAATATTAATTCTTAAAATTAGGTACTAGCATTTGGGGAGTTTTCTACTTATTCGATCGAAGTATCGTTAGGCAACCATTATTGCACTTAGCATTGAAGTGATGATATACATATATCTTAAAAGAGACTATGTACGTGTTGACATGTATTTAAAAGTCCTTAAGCAAAAATAAACGTTCAAAGTTAATAATAATTTTAATATTTAATTTACGTTTGAAAATACTTTTCAACAACACAACGCATAGTACTATAATTTCAAAGCGTTTTTTCACATTTGTGTAAATATCCCTTATAAATTATACCTTCATAACTTCACATTTGTGGTAGTTTGACTAGTAAATTATACCGTTTTAAAAAATAAACTATACCATCGATCACTGAATATCTATTATGAATATGTACTCTAAAATATAGTCCATCTCGAATTTTAAAAGCACAATCATACAGCTATTTTCACTTTCCCATTTCACGTTCGTACTGCAACTGGCATCTTGAGTGTACGCCGGCGTGCACTTTTTTAAAAAGCATACCGAGCAACGACATTTATATATTGCTTACGTCATCGTCCACCCTTCTTTATGACATACTCGTACACTGGCTAGTAACTAGGTGGCAAACGGTGTTTGATGTTTGCGCACAAAACATATTTAATCTAGCTGATCGGTGCGGTTTGGTGCCGTATTACTTATAAATAAAATGTACTTGATACGTGATAATTTAACTTATATCATAACGCCTATTTGTCGTTCAGATACCTATATGAAGACAGTATGGATGATGTGTGATTTAAGAGTTTAAGCATTGTGCCGTTGTTGGTTGATTTCCCACACGGGAAAAAAATGTGTGTGAACCAAATAGTTGCGCCGTGTTATTCTTTCAATGCTTGTAAAATCTACCGTGACACAGGCATTACTCAAATAAATCAAAAATTATATAAAATAAAATTTTGCCTTTCCAGACTTAAATGAAGAAGAAAACACAACGAACGTTTTGCAGACAGTAAGCCGCAAATAGTTGGTCTCATGGGATAACATTCATAAGTTCTCTGCATATGTTCTTTCATTATGCGCTGCGTAATATCATAGAATTAATTACAACTTCAACACCCTTAAAACAGAGTTTCCCCTTTGGATTCAAAGTTTGTAATTACATCTTTTCCATTAGCGGCTTGTGTGGGAGCAAGATCACAAGATTTATAGCAGTAACTTGTTTAAAACAAATCGTGGTTTGTTTCATAATTACGTACATACGTGTGAAACGTAAATTCATATACTTTACAAAATGTGTACTTTTGAATGTAATGAGTTGGGATTAATTATTACATCACACAAATATCACTGTAATGGATTACGCAAAAGTGTGTTCAAATTAGATTTTATACCTAAGGGCTAATTCACGTAATAAAATCTGTTCAAACTAGCGTTTAAATCCTGCCTTTACCCTCAATGTACTTAATATTTATTACAAATAGCTTCCTCCTAAAGTAATATTTGACGTTTACTAGACAATATTTCAACTCTTTTTGCACAATATTATTATATAATGAAGCGCTCATAGCCAGTTGCACTCACTGATCGGTAAACTAATAATAATAACTATTTATTTCAGACCAGAGATCCATATGGGGTAAGTAAAATTCTTAAAGTTAAAGTTAGTAAATAAGAGAGAAAGAAAGATAATATTATTTTAAATTGCCAACGTGTAGCCTATTCCAATGTCTCCAGATAGGGCTTTCTAATTTTGAAGCAATGACTTTTAGGTATCTGTTGGGACTATCCTGCACTCTGCGCATCATAGACGCGGTTCTTTTGCGCAATATAGCTGCAAAGCCATCTATGTTAGCCTCTGCAAACATCGCCGATGCGCTACAGTACCGAGGCAGTCCCATCAGTATCCTAAAAGCATTGTTGTATTGCACTCTTAGTGTACTGACAGCTTGCTGCGTGTGACTGGCCCACAGACTGCAGGTGTAAAACGATTGAGCATAAGCTCGAAACACGTTTTAACTCCTATGGAGCATTTAGTGAACCTGCGAGCCAGCATATTGCACCGAATTGCCATTTCTCTGCGCTCTCGCTCAATGTCAGGATCGTCACTGAGGTTTTCATTTACTATATGGCCTAGATATTTAAATTGTGTTACCGTATTTAACGGTACACCGTTTAAGGTCACACTAGGCACGCTGGTGGTAGGCACGCAAGCAACGTTGGGTGCCGTCAGTCTATAGACCGCTAGTGTATTTTGTAGCGGTTGAATGGCGGTAACCGCGCGGCTTGAATAATCACGCGGTTATGTCTGAGTGATTGCGAAATACTCATACAAATAAGATCCACGCGGTTTCCGCGGGGATTTGAAACCGCGCGTTTCCTATCGTGTCTGAACTAGCGCTTAGACAAAGTTAACTTATCTATGATTAGCTGTCTCCCGCGGTTTCACCCACGTTTATGTTTACTGCGCCGCTTCCGTAGCTCGTAGCGTAACTTTATATATAGCACCACGCTACGAGCTACTGGAGCGGCGTCTGCCACTTCTGGATAAGCTTACTAATGGTGAAAGAAAAATTAAAATCGGTTTAGTAGTTTCAGAGTTTATCGGTTACAAACAAACTATATTTCTTCTTTATCATATTACTTGATTATAACCGCTACGCTAGCATTAATATAGGTTATGTCAATAAACTTATATCTTACAAAAACAGTACTGTTTTTTTATGAGAGGTAACCTATGTCCTTTTCCGTTTCCCTGACTACGTGTATGCGAAATTTTATGATGATCGATCTAGTTGTTAAGGCGCAAAAGCGTAACAAATAAACTAACTGTCGCATTTATACTAGTTAGGATTAGTATAGATGAACATCCAGGCATATACAACCTTTACAATTGTTAAGCCATTGACATTTTAAAATGGCGATTACCTCAATAACAATAATGTAGAAACAAATCCAACTTCATCGCAAATTTTGCAAAACCTCTTTCCAAAACCGCAATCGTTGAAAAGGGTCCTTGTTGAGTAGATAAACTTTATACCATTAACAGAATAATGAACATTATATATATTTGGTTGTAAATGTTTCATTTGTTCATATTGAATTTGACTCGAGCTAAATCGGCATTAGCTCATAGCAATGGACCTGCAATGAAGAGGTTGTCAGTTTGATAATATTTGCTCGAGCTGAAACTCTAACGCCCGGTTCTTATATGAAGAAACGAGTCATTTTATCTACGGACAGTTAAATCTATACTAATATTATAAAGCTGAAGAGTTTGTTTATTTGGTTGAACGCGCTAATCTCAGGAAATACTGGTTCGAATTGAAAAATTATTTTAGTGTTCCATAGCTAATTTATCGAGGAAAGCTATAGGCTATATAACATCACGCTACGACCTACGAGGGCGGCGCAGTAACTATAAACGCGGGTGAAACTGCGGGCACCGTTAGTTTTGACATACATATATTGCATAGAATATGTGTCAAAATAAACTGTCCATAGGCAAAACGACTCGTTTCTCGAATAAAGGAATTAGGCCTAAACTAGTTAATCGCTCTTATGGTCGGTAGCGGTAAGAGTATCTAAGCGTAAATATAATTTACTAGATTTTGCGGATTTGCTCGCTTAATGTAGGTTAAGGTAGGTTAGGTTTTCACACGTCTGGGGGGTGGCCTTGGTGAGCAAGGCCACCCCTCCACAGGTGCTGAGGCCCGGCTACCATCAGCCGCGCCAACCGCCGGGGCGGGATGGTGATTGCTAACGCGACCCCATCCCGTCCCACCCCGTCGGCGGAGGGACTGCTCACCCCAGGTTGGTAAATGTAGGTTAGGTTAGGTTTGCAAGTTATTTTTTCTGGATGAAAGGTACCCTATGTCCTATTCTGTACCCCTGACAACGTGTATACAAAATTTCATGATGATCGGTTCAGTAGTTAAGGCGTGAAAGCGTAAAACAAACAAATTCACACTACATACATTTATTACTACAGGTGTATAACCTAATACTATAGTAGGTATAGTTACTACTTAACAATAATGAACAAACGTCAAATTTATTGGTTTTACATGGTACAACCGCAGTATCTATTTTGTACAACCAAGAGAAATTTATACAATAAGCGGCCATAGTGAATTCATTCAAAGTACATTTAAATAAATCAATATGTTGTGGTATGGAATCGGTATGGTAGTTAGAATCAACAACGCAAAACTATGAGGCCTATACCATTCACCTCGTATCATCTTTTGTCAGCTGTTGTGTGCAAAGGATTCTGACAAAAATAACAGCAAATTAATATAATTAGTAAGCTTGGCTGGCATTAGTTAGTAAGTATATACAATTAATAAAATGTTGCTGACTGTTCTCACATCACAACGGCAAGAAAAATTGAGCTACACAAAACAAACAAAGAAACTTTTTCTTATTATGTCAGTGAATAGGGAAGTATACAAAAGATCGAACAAATTATTATAGCTTACTATGTTTATAACACAATCAAGTATTGTTATCTATAGAATAGAGGGAATACAGTATCCGAAAATGGCTAAAAAAATATTATTGTATATATTATTTCGTTTTGTTTTTTTATGGTATAGGGGGCAAACACGAGCAGACGAATCGCCTGATGGTAAGCGATTACCGCCGCCCATGGACACCCGCAACACCAGAGTAGTCACAAGTACATTGCAAGCCTTTTAAATTTCCCCCCACCCCCAGGAGCGGGGAGGGTTGGGCCTCCGGTACCCTCACTTACTCGACGAAACACAACGCCAGCGCTATTTCACGCCTATTATTTATTTTTATATATTTAAAAATAATTTATAATAGTGGTAAAAATAATTACACAATATTTTCAATGATTAGGTTTTAATCACAAAAACAAATAATTAAATACGAACCATTAATTAATGTAAATGAACAGTTAGCGCAATTTAAGAGTAATATACTAAACTAATAAACTTAAACTTGAAGAGGGCTCTACCAGCCGCATGGAATAAAAAAATATGTAATTCTCAATAGACTTTTTGAGTAACATGCGCTAGATGAAGTACATACTTGTTCGGTATGTGTACATCACGTAAACAATTTATGCTAGCTAGCCGCGCTACTAACCCGGCACAATAACTAAATGCTTAGTATAATAAAATGACTAGACTCGGTTAGATGATACGATACGCACTACTGCCTGAAATAGCTTGACTGACTTAGTTATTGATGGTGTACTTATTTTTTTCTCTTTTTCTTATTGCCATTGATGGCAGACTAGCAAGTGGCCCACCTGATGGAAAGTGGTAACCGCTGCTCATGGACTTCAGCAATATCAGGACACAGCAAAGCCGCTGCCTACCGTGAAAGAAGAACTCTCTTTAAACCTCGTTTGAAGAAGGACATATCATAGCGCTCGGGAAACACCGAAGCTAAAGCGAAGAAGTATTTGAGACAAATAGCTGGCGCGGGCCACATGCGCGAGTTAATTTGTCAAATCTTAGAATACCAGACATAATTAGAAATCTACTGTTTCTGGCCGCCGCTATGCCGCTGTGACTTAATAGGTTAATCATACGGATTACTTGCGTAACTTACACATGTTTCTTCCATTCCACCAGTTATGTTAGGATATCTTAACCAAATTGATAATCTAATTCTAGCGCTTACATTAATGGCTATTGGCCAATTGGATTAAGATATCCTAACATAACTGGTCGAATGGAAGAAACATGTGTAAGTTAACCTAAGTTAACTTACACATGTTTCTCTTGTCGTTTACAATAGCCATTAATATAAGCGCTAGAATTAGATTACCAATTGGGTTAAGATATCCTAACATAACTGGTGGAATGTTCATGTTACAACATCTATCAAAGCAAGGGTATACCTACCAGTAATGAAAACCTACAACATATAACTTCAGCATAGAAGTACTTAAGACGAATTGTATTTGGTTTATTTATATAGTTTAGGTTAACTTTTGTCGCCTGTACTTATTATGCTAAGTCTTTTTCCTATTTATTTACAAAAGCCTCCTGGCGGCAACTTCATTAATTTAAAAGTTGCATTACTTTTCATTCAACAGAGCGTCATGAAAGAAGGTGCACAATATACAGAAATTTTCATTTCATAACAAGTTTTTGTTAACATTAAAGACCACTGAATGCTTGTTCTACTATTTTTATCGTTAACGCGGGACACTCATTTAGAGCCTTTTTATTTTAAATAGCAGATTGCTCTGTTTTTGTGTTCATACAATATTGTGAGTTTTGATATAGCATTGACATGTTATAGTACGAGATTCGGTATATATACCCTTATCTGTTATTTAATGATAATAAACAATATATTCCAGATAATTTATAGATTAATACATCGCAAATAAATTGCCTAGTTAAATCACGTGCCGCTGATGTTAAACAATAAAATGAACATTATATTTTTTTTATCGACTCCCCCGATTTGTTATTTATGAAAGTCATGCATTAAGTGAGGGAATATATCCCAAGGAATTTAAAAGACAGAGAGAAAGGAGAATTTATTTGCGTAGTACTTCATCAACAATACAACTAGATATCGGATCGGCGCAAAAAATACGTCTCGGTAAATAACAGCGCACTTGGGATGTGAGCTCTTATTTTGTTTAGTTCGCTTGAAACACAGCCAATGTAAACACGTCTCACCATGCCGCGGTGTGTATTGAAAAGTTGCAAAAATAATGCCCAAAAAAAGCAATTTAACGGCCGGAGTATCTTACTTTCGGTAAGAACATGAAGAATAAGTTATATTTTACTTTAAACTAACAAATAATGTCAAATTTTGAACACAATTACCGATTTTCAACCACCGCTACAAATGTTTGGCCAAGGCTCGCCAACACACACACAAACTTTTATAACAAAAATAAACGAAACAAACGTTGTAGCTCTCAAGACAATAACGAGAAAAAGTACTTTATTTGTTGCCGCTTAAGGTTGATTTCTCACTAAATGTTGTTGTATGTGACGAATAATCGTAAGTATTAGATAATATTTTGAAGATTTGTGACTTCATTACTAGGTGTCATGGTTGGAATTAGGTTGAACTTAAAACTGTTTTTAAACTTTGCTTTCCTTTTGTTAGTAAACAAATGTAGTATGTATACGTATTGTCACGTGGACAGCATTTAGCTTTGATTTTGTACGTGACCCGATATCTAGTTGTAATATAATGGAATAAGTGTGTCTAATAAATCAAATCGTGTAAAATACAATTTTCTGCTTCGGTCATGCAGTGCTAGTGACTGTGTCTGCTGTGC
This sequence comes from Catocala sponsa, assembly GCA_963564715.1. Lineage (NCBI taxonomy): Eukaryota > Metazoa > Arthropoda > Insecta > Lepidoptera > Erebidae > Catocala > Catocala sponsa. Next base: position 17,330,281 of record OY751333.1, read on the forward strand.
ATGAGGGTTTGACTCCTTGCTCGGCAAAAGTGTTATTGGATTTTTCTGTCGATAAATTCGAGCTCTAGAACTGTGCGCAGTGAACAGAACTTATTGCCGTCACGCCCTCTATTACGTGGGATCTAAAACCGTAAATTGCGAATTGTGGATGTAGACACCTTTTCGGCGATAAAAGCGTAAAACCATGTATGTATGTATGTGCGATATGTCTTTGTTAAAGTATTGCGGTAGACCGATACTACAACTGGAAATCGCATCGTCGTGAACTACTTATGTAAACTACATAATAAGTTTAAGTTCTCAATGTGAGAAGGGTTAGGCCATAGTTCACCACGCTGGCCTAGTGCGGGTTGGCAGACTTCACATATCTTCGAGAACATTGTTGAGAACTCTTAGATTTGCAGGTTTCCTCACGATGTTTTCCTTCACCGTTAAAGCAAGCGATAATTAACTATTTAATACGCACATAACTTCGAAAAGTCAGAGATCGACCTTGGGATCGAACTTGAGACCTCTATGTAGCAGTCCAACGGCCTCCCACTAGGCTATCACTGCTTGAAAATAGGATTGTACTTTGTGGCAACTCCAAGAACTTTCATAGAGCAATTATCACACAATAAATGTGTTAGATCTATTGCAAGTAGGTATTTCTCCTTGGAAATATTATAACCCCGTATTTTGTAATTTAAGACTATTGACTTTGACAGTCTGAAAAACACGGAAGCCGCTTTTGACAATATTATTGCAATGGGTCTTGAAGATTATTTATTATGCGTTGTTGTTTTTAAAGCACATTTTTGTGTTTACTTTCTACATTTGTAGTCATATGTACATATAACATCGTTACCAACGATACAAGAAACCGGCCTGCTCATATGTTGTCATTGTAAAATAACATCGCAGTTAATGGATCATCAGTGTTATAACTCAGTTGCTGACTTTATGAGTCGAATATAATATACTTTAACACGTTACACTTTAACCTTTGCAACAAAATTTTTAAATCTATCCCGTGACACAAACACTTCTAGTTATTTTTAAGTTAATTGATCTTACGTATACGCGTAATATCTATAACAAAAAAAAGACAGAGTGCAGATGACCCGAGCTAACTTTGCATAATCACAAAATTGCACTCAGTTAAATGTGTTAATGTAGTACGTTCATTTTTTTATTTTAATAAGGGCACTCCCGCTCTGGCAATGAATCTTAGATTTTACAAACATTCAAATAACGGACACAAAGTACACCTAGACTCGTAATGATCCTACATGGGACATAAATTTGTGGATCATACAAAGTTTTGTTTCATGTAGGATGAATCCTAGCGTTGCGGGTTCTAAAACCCGTAACACTCGGCGCAGTGACAGTACAAAGTGAACACTTAAACCACTACGCTGTCCGAGCAGTATATAGCTGCAGAGCTTATTGCCTCATGTGTATGTCAAGTTTAGTTACAGGAATTCCCGCACATGTCAAACATTTGTGTGCATGAACATGAATGTTTGTCTTGGTCAGGCTGTTTCTATGTAGGTATAAAATAAGTATGTATTTACAAAAAAAGTGTATCTATAAATAATATACCTAATCAGTTTTTAATTACATGGAGAACAATTATATTATTTATTCTAAGGAAATGCTGATATTGCTAATCGAAATAAAAATTGAGAAGAATTTATAACAATACATTCGTAAAGTCCTTTTTATTCCTTATTCCTTATTTATGTCAACGATTTACCACGCACACTTTCTCACGAATGTGTCTTGTTTGCTGATGAGTGATGACACATCAATCATAATGAATTGTAAAAATATAAATTCCTATGAGTCTGAAATTAATACAACATTAAAAAACGTCATAAAATTGTTTGATACAAATAAAATAAAATTAACTTCGGAAAATAAAACTCTTCCAATTAAAAACGTACAAAAGTAAATATATTCAATTAAATGATGGCGGCCCCGATGGCGTAGTGGTTAGTGTAACCGACTGCCACGCCTGAGGTCGCGGTTTCGATTCCCGCACAAGTCAAACATTTTTGTGCATGAACATGAATGTTTGTCTTGGTCTGGGTGTTTCTATATATAATATGTACGTATTTACAAAAAAAAAGTATAAAATATGTATGTTTATCCATTGTCTAGTACCCATAGTACAAGCTCTGCTTAGTTTGGGTTAGATGGTGTTGCGTGTATGTGATAGAATATTATAAAGAACAAAAAAATAAATATAAATATCAGTTATAAAATAAATATAAATATCAGTTATAAAAATACACAAGTGCAGCAAATACAACATTCAATTCATACATTCCAAGTAAAACATTCTTAGGAATAACTTTAGACGCTCATTTTACGTAGAAGGAACATATTGACAAGATAATATGATAAAAAATAAATAAGTTCGTTTTTGCCATAAGTTAAAGAAACAATATCCAGGCAAACTACCATAATGATTTACCACTCATATATGTCTTCTATAATACGTTACGTATATATATATATATATATATATATATATATATATATATATATATATATATATATATATATATATATATATATATATATATATATATAACCGAGCTATGGCGGTATAACCATAATCCCGACTAGGAAACCGGTTAGAAGAGGCTTCAGCGACCTTGAGGATCAATACCCTCAAAAATGTCTGGTGCAGAAAGCCATGGGAAACTACTGCACTATATTCCCATAGAAAGCCGTCATGATCGAAATAGAAAATAGGATACAGAGGTGGCCATGTGATCCGCTTAGCAACCGGCGCCGTTCTGCGTCCGGGGCAGACGGTGGGAAATGGACTACCGGCCAGGCTGATGTAGGAAACCAGGCATCGTCTGGAAATCGGACTACTGGAATGCCCTTCATGAAGATGCGAAATGTCCAAAAGATTGGTACGTGGAATGTTCGAGGAATGCTTCAAACAGGCAAGCTTGATATTCTGGAGAGGGAGATGGAGCGATGTGGAATAAACATCTGCGGTCTAAGTGAGACGCATTAGAGGGGAAATGGCCACTTTCAGACAGCATCGCACACTATCTACTTCTCTGGAGACGATGACAACAGCAGAAATGGAGTTGCCTTTGTTGTGCCGAAGAAAACTAGTAGCTGTGTGATAGGATATACACCTGTGAGCGATCGAGTGCTAAGTATTAAACTAAAGGCGAAGCCGATGAATCTAAATATCATACAGCTATACGCACCAACTAGCGCAGCAAGCGACACTGACATAGAACACTTCTACACCGAGCTGGAATGAACTATAGCCAGAATTCCTAATAGGGAGATACTGATTGTAATGGGCGATTTCAATGCAAAGATAGGATCACATGCTGATCAGCTCAGCCAATGCGTAGGAAAATTCGGGACAGCGAAACGAAAGAGGTGAGAGGCTCATCCAATTTGCTGCCGAGAATAACCGGGCGATATCCAACAGCTTCTTCCAACACCATCCAAGAAGACTGTATACATGGATTTCACCTGACGGCAACTATCGAAATCAAGTCGACTACATTATGATAGGCTCGAGATGGAAGAGTTTCGTGAGAAATGTTCACACTCTTCCGGGTGCTAATTGTGGATCAGATCACCAGCTGCTAATAGCAAAAGTCCAACTCAAGCTCAAAGCCGCTAGGAAGATTGAGAGCCAGAAAAGAATCCAGCCCATAGATAGTCATAAATTCTTGGCTGTGATTGACCAAAAATGGCATCAATGGACTGATCTAGATGCTCGATTGGCATCCCCGGACCAACTGTGGAGTCAGGCTAAAGAACTGCTCGAGAGTGCCGTATTGGAATCCAAACCCTCTACACTGGCTCGCAAACGTCAACACTGGATGACTGATGGAACTCTAGCCCTTGTTGAAGAGAGAAGAAGAATGAAAGCTAGAGGAGCCGACGTGAAGACACTGAACGCAATATCTGCTCGTATACAGGAAGCTTGTAGGCGTGACCGCAATAACCATCTGCAGCACTTGTGTGCGGAAGCTGAAGTTCACGCTGACAGACATGAAACAGGAGACCTGCATCAAAAAATCAAAGCCATCACCAAAACTCTTTCTTCCAAAACATGGGCTATAGAAAACTCACAGGGCGAGCTACTGACCGAGATAGGTGCGATATCTGAGACGTGGAGGGACTACTGTCAATCGCTATTTGAAGATCCTCAAGCTCACAACTATCTCCCGGCAGAGCCCCAGGACGAAGAGAAACTCAACTCAACTGTCAACATCGGACTACGTATTTATTTCTTAAATAAAAATATTATTCATATCTAGGCGCCTAAAATACGATAAACCGTGATCAATAAGCGATAGACTATTTAGTAAGAATGTTATTCCAGTGAACTGATAAGTGTGTGTATTACTAACAGCATGACCAGTAAAAACGACCATTCAGCGGATAAGTGGAACTGTAATGCATGTGAGCAGAAATTATAAAGTCAAGCTACACCCACTACACCCACACATAACACATCTATTATAGAACAGTCCTTCATTACCATGAGGAAGAAAAAAAGCTCTAATAAAGCTGAAGAAAACGCTGCTCAATTACTTAATAGCCTCGAGAATAACCAGGTCTATTTGAGCAGTAGTAATATACTAGACTGTTCGATTAGTACTACTGATCTGCCTTTGTCAAGAAGCGTGGACTACGGTAGAATTGATTTAATCTCTTTCCAAGAAATGCAGGAACAAATAGGAAAACTTCAAACTGAATATGGTAGCTTACAAAATGAGTTTGAAGCTTCAATATTGGAAAGCAATGACCTTCGGGAACAAATATCTAAATTAAAAAAAGATAACATTACATTGAAAAGTTTATTAACCCAATCACCAAATAATAATAAGCCGAAAACTAGATATTCTGAAATACAACCAGAACTGAATGCTATCGCTACGCCATCTAGACGATTCTCTTCACACTTGACAGATGTGACGTACTCCAATAAGGCAATGATTATGATGCAGGATAAAATAATGAACCTAGAGCTACAATTGAAAGAAGCCAATCAAGAAATAGGACGGCTGAATGAGCAAATCAACACCCTACAAAAAGCATTACAAACTATAAACAAAGATGTCTCAGTAAGTCCAATTGCTTACAGCAATATTATGTCTCATAAAGACCATACAAAGAATAAACTATGTATCATAACAAATGCTAATCCCTGTGGTTCTCACAAAATAATTGATAACACGTTTGGTGATTATTTTAAGTATTGTAGATATGTTTCAAAAAACTGTAACATAAAACGTCTACTACATGGGATAGATAGCAAATTACAGAATTTCAGTATGAACGACTATTGTATTATTATATTGGGAGGAACTGAGTTTAAAAATACACGAGACTGCGTAAAATTAGTAAGGACTATTAGAGAATCCTTGCAACATGTAAATTATACAAACATTATAATAAGTACACCAACATATGTGTGTGGTGCTCCCATTTATAATTATAAAATTGAGATATTCAATACTCTTTTATATCAGGATCTTCAAAATTTTAATTATGCTTACTATTTTGACACAAATTGTTTTCTATCTTTTGATATGTTTTCGTATAGCTCAGGCATAATAAATAATAATGGGATTAAAACTATGTATAGTAAACTTATGGATAATTTAAAAATAGATTTACATATTTACTCTCCCACCAATCTCATACCAAATACAAATTATGTAAGTAAAGTAAGTTCACAGTTTTTTCTTGAATAAATTTAATTGTAATTATAAAAATAAGACTGATAAATATGTATATGTTCCTAAAAAAAAATTGTGCAATAAAATTAGTGTTAAAAAAATTAAAATATACTATCAGAATGTAAGAGGTCTTCGTTCTAAGACTGTCCAATGTTATAATAATGTCATTTCAATGTCATGTGATTTCTTTGCTCTCACCGAAACCTTTCTTAATAGCTCTGTGAATGATGCAGAATTGTTTCCCCAAAACTATATTGTTGTGAGAAAAGATAGAACCGGTGATGTCGGTTGGGGAGGTGTATTATTGGCAATAAAGGACTGTTATACGGTCAAAGTTATTACTGATGTAGATGGCCTTACACATAAAAAGGAACTACTGTTTACTATCATTACATGAAAAAATGTCAAACTATTTGTAGCAGTGGTATACCTACCACCAAACTATAATGATAAACAATATTTAGATGTTTTAACTTGCTTAGAGAATGCCATTGTTTCTTATTCCAAATACCAGTTTGTTATATTAGGAGATTTCAATCTGAAGTCATGTAGTAAAGCTGTCCAGTTGCAGTTTACCATGTTTCAAAATTTTCGTAAATTACAACAATGTAACAATGTATGTAATGAATATGGATGTATCCTTGACTTGGTACTAACAACAACTGACCCAGGTGAAATTAGTGTAATTTCACACACTGATGTTCTAGTCCCGCCTGATGCCTATCACCCTCCATTAAAAATAGTTCTCACATTTCCTAGGGGTACACAGATAAAAACACCACAACCTCCAAAAGGAAGTAAAATTCCCGAAGGAGTGAACTTGGGGTGGAACTTCCGGAAAGCCAATTTCCTTGACTTATATTCCGATATAGCCAGCTTGGAGTAGGGAGACCTTCTGGAACAACAAGATGTTAGTGTGGTTGTAGACATTCTTTATAATAAATTAAATGTGGCAATAAGTAAAAATGTTCCACCACAAAGAGAGCCTGTAACACATAAATATTTATATCCATCATGGTACACAGGTGAAATAATACATTATATAAAACTGAAATATTATAATCATAAAATGTTCAAAATACGGGGCCTTCAGTTTTAGCTTTTTAGATACTATAGGACTAAAGTCAAAGAACTTACTTATAGCGCTTATAGAAACTATATAAACAGTTTAGGAAATAAAATAACTAATGACCCTTCTGCGTTCTGGCAGTATATTAGAGAGAAACGCAAAAATAGACAACAAAGTAGACTATTTACTCATGAGGGTAAGATAGTGGCGGATCAGGAAGCTGTCGATGCATTCGCGCATTATTTTAGTTCGGTATTTCATACAGGAATGCCAAAGTTAGACCCTGTTGAGGCTGAGCGTGTTGGTAACATGCAGCAAAGTTGCACTCAAATAAGTGTTTCGCAGATAGATTCTGCACAACTGAGAAGTGCTGTACGACAACTCAATTCTACATCTGCGTATGGACCAGATAAAATACCAGCTTTTCTAGTCAAAGATTGTGTATCTGCTCTGGAGGAGCCTCTCTTACATATATATAATCTGTCCCTTAAATGCTGTTCCTATCCTAATCGATGGAAAACTTCTAGAGTGACGCCCGTTCCTAAAACTGGCTTGTCTACTGACATTAACAATTTCAGACCTATTGCCGTATTATCAGTGTTTGGTAAATTATTTGAGATAATTATAAAAAATCGTATATTTCTGCAAATCAACAGTCAATTAGATAATTCTCAACACGGTTTTCGACCAGCGCGTTCTACATTAACAAATCACATTTATTTTACTGACTACGTGAAAACTAGGATGACATCTGGCTGTCAAATTGACGCAGCCTATTTAGATTTTACTAAAGCTTTTGATCTTGTCGATAACGACGTACTATTAACAAAGCTATCGGCAATAGCATTCGACACTAATCTCCTCCAATTTATAGCCAGTTACCTCAGAGATCGAAAACAATTTGTAAAAATAGGACAGTATGTATCAAACGATTACTATACACGCTCAGGAGTAAGTCAAGGCAGTACCCTTGGGCCTACCTTGTTTATTATCATGATAAATGATTTACCTAGAGTTTTATCTAAGACAGAATGCCTAATGTTCGCTGACAACCTTAAGTTATTTGCCCCTGTTCGGAGCATTACAGATTGCGAAGACATACAATACGACATAGATGCCGTTGTTGAATGGTGCACAGCGAATAAGCTGTCCTTAAATATCCCTAAATGTAAAATTATCACCTTCACTCGTTCCCGTTCACCTATTACAATGGCCTACGAGCTGGCAGGGCAGCCGTTTGAGCGAGTTACTTCTATACGAGATCTTGGACTGACCCTAGACAATCAATTAAATTTTCGCAATCACATCACAACCATATGTAAGGCTGCTAATAAATCATTAGGATTTATAATTAGAATGTCCTCTCAGTTTGATAATGTTCTAGTAATAAGACTGTTATATAACGCCTATGTACGTAGCAAACTGGAGTACAATGCGATTGTTTGGCATCCACATGAGCAGTTATATACACTTATGATAGAGAGAGTCCAACGCAAATTTGCTCGTTACTTGTACAAACGCATATATGGCTACTATCCCTTTCTATACCCCTCTATGTTTGTCTCGGGAATGATTAGTCTCAATACCTTAGAATTTAGGCGCAATCTTACACACATAATGCACTATTATTTATTACTGGTACATAAGGTGGATACATGCATGCTGTTGGACGTAGGCAGCATAGATTATTCACGTATCCCACATCATGGCGTCTACCGCAGGTTACTTATTGTCCAACGGCAAGAGCGATTGACAATATGAACAAATTACTACTTGCAAGTCCGGATACAGACTTATTTTATTGTAACACTAGTCAAATGTTTAAAAAAGTAACAGAGTTCCTTAACATGATGGCATAAATTATTTTATCTATTGTTTTCTTTACGAATACTCAAAATTGTTTTATTTTAGTAGTTAATATGATTGTTAATGTTAATGTTTCTTTTATATTTTATTTTAATTTATTTGTTTTGTGTGTTTAAAGTGTATGTTAGTAGTATAGCACTAAAGGCGTGTTGGTACAGATGCTGTAAGCCTCTAGTGTTTTTTTATTTTCTGGAATAAATAAATAAATAAATAACGACTGCCAATAGATGTTCATGGCAGCCGGGACCGACGGCTTAACGTGCTCTCCGAGGCAAGGAGCAGGCGATGATTGTCAATCAATACGCACATAATTTCAAAAAGTTATATAACTTCCGAAAGTCATAGGTGCGCGACGTGGGTTCGAACCCGAGACCCTCTGCATTGCAGTCTGTTCGTCTCCCCACTGAGGTATGCTGTTCTGTTAAAATAGTATAGTTCATAATACGATTTCCACTTGAAAGAGCCATTTATATTGAAGGATGAAGTGCGAGCCGCTATCAAACGCCTTAAAAGCGGAAAAGCCACAGGATGGGATGCCATACCGATTGAAACTATCAAAGCTTCAGGAGAGTATGGTGTCAATATTTTTCATACCCTGTGTAACAAAATTTGGGAAACAGGAACTTGGCCCCAAGAATGGACTCACACAGTCTTTGTGCCTCTACATAAAAAGGCTCTACAAAAATATGCAGTAACTACCGCTTAATTGCCTTAATATCACACGCAAGTAAAATTCTGCTGCATATTCTTAATGAGAGATTAAAGTCCTACCTATCCAGGGAGATCGCTCCAGAACAGGCTGGTTTTGTGAAGGGGAAGGGTACTCGTGAGCAGATCTTAAACGTGCGACAGATTATTGAAAAGGCTAGGGAATTTAACAAGCCGACCTATATTTGCTTTGTTGACTTTTCGAAGGCGTTCGATTCGGTAAAATGGCCAGTACTTTGGGAAACTCTCCTGGCTATGGGAACACCCATACACCTTGTCCATCTCCTTAGAAGACTTTATGAAGAGGGAACAGCATCGGTAAGAACAGACGACGTGTTATCGAGTGAATGTCATCCAAGTGCCGGGGTCCGTCAAGGCTGTATCTTATCACCACTTCTGTTTAACATCTACACGGAACTCATTATGAGAATAGCACTCGAGAACTGGTCAGACGGAATCACTGTAGGAGGCTATAAAATCTCCAATTTGCGTTACGCAGATGATACTACCCTATTTGCAACAAGCATCGGCAATATGAAATCTCTGCTAACCAAAATGGAACAAGCCTTGATTTCGGCTTGAAGATAAATCGTGGCAAGACGAAGATTATGATTGTTGATCGACTCAACAATAACTCGCCCGAAGTAACGAAAATTGAATCATTATTAACAAACTTTTTTAAGTAGTAACAATGAAATTTGTGAAACAACCGCATTCATTACTTGTAAACAAAATCTGTGTGGAGTCTAGCAAGACTGGTCTACGTCATGGAAAATTATTACCCACCTCGTTGCGATGCATCGTATGTGGACCATCAAATTGTGGAAAAACGAATTTAATAATCGGTCTTCTCATTCATGAGAACGGGTTGAGATTTCAAAATGTTTATGTTTATTCAAAAACTTTACAGCAACCAAAGTATATTTTTTTACAAAAAGTGTTGCAACGAGTACCTGGCATTTCATTTCAAAAATACCATGAGAATGAGGAAGTACTGAGTGTTCAAAATGCTAAACCAAATTCAATTATTATATTTGATGATGTTGCTTGTGAAAATCAGAATAATATGCGTGATTATTTTGCAATGGGAAGACACAAAAATATCGATTGTTTTTATTTAAACCAAACATATAGTAAAATTCCTAAACAGTTGGTAAGAGATAATGCGAACCTAATCGTGCTTTTTAAACAAGACGAAATTAATTTGAGACATGTTTATGAAGAACATGTCAACACTGACATGACTTGGTCTGAATTTCGTGAAATGTGTTCAAAAATATGGCGCAAACCTTTCAGTTACGTTGTAATTAATAAGGATTGTCCCAAAAACAAAGGATGTTACAGAGATGCGTTTGACACTTTTATTGTCTTTGATTAAGAACGCAAATCGGTATATAAGGCAGTCACCTGCTCAATATTAATAATTCAGAGCGATCACTTAATCAATAAGGATCACTATATTAATATGGAAAAATCATTGAAAAGACAAATTGTAAATGCAGCAGAAGCTGTAAAGAAAAAGGTACGAAAAATGAAAGGTGTTGAGATGGATAATAAACAAGCATTGGAATCTGTTTTCAAACCTGTAACGGAACCCCTCCGTTTGATTGCTAGTACTAGTAAGCAAGTTCCTCTTTTGAGTGCTACTGAAGATGAAGATAATGTTGGTACCAATTTGCAGACAGATAAATATGAAAGTGATGACGGTGAAAATGAATCTGTTTCTCTTAATAGCAACTCGTCTTATGAATCCGTTGTTGATACCAAAGAAGTTTGTGATACACCATCTCGGTCAGTACCCTCAGAAGCTTTGAGAGATGTTCCTTATGGCGTAAGAGTAGAGTGCGGTAAACTTATGCTAGGTTCTGCTCACATAACAATAAAAGATCAATATATCACCGTCGCTGGACGTAAATATCGAAGTACGCCTGGTTTAAAACAATTGTTGCTAAAGAAAGACATAGATTTAAGCTTAGTTACAGATAGTGATATGCAACATTATAAATTGATGTTGATTGATACAAATGTACATCGTCGAGACTACCAACCAAATAAACCTATAAAAAGTAATAAGGGTCAAAAATATTAGCAAGTTATTAAGCCTCTCTTCAAACTTCAAAATTCACTTAAAGATAATCAATCAAAGGGAAAAGGTCTACCATTGATAAAAAAATGGAAAAAAGATGTCGATTATGTGTACTGGGATGATCCAAATGAATTAGTAGAAAGGTTGAAATTACTAATCGCATCTCGAGATGCTGGTAACACTGGATTAGACAATGAAATAATATCTATTGTTTAAGAATTGCAAGAAAGTGGGATTATAAATAATCAAATTTCATTCTTATAAAGTTCATTTCACTTTCAACCTCTATATATACTATACAGTAGACTTTAAGCATGAATGTAGATAAATTCGGTCACTATATTCATAAAAGAATGCGTTTATCAGAATTGTTTGAGTTTAATGAAAACGCACTATACAAAACCGCAAGCGGGGAATTTGATTTAAAATCCTCTAAACTCAAAGGTATTAGATCCCCTGTGGACGCAGATGAAGCTGTAAACAAAGATTATGTAGACCGTTTTAAAGAAAATGTAATAAAAGAATTATATAAACTGAATGCAGCCCTGCGTTCACATATCATGACAGATGTGCAAAATATTGTTCAAGCTACTATAAAAGCAAAGATATCAGAATCTTTGATTCATTTAGAAGAGAAGTTCTACACAAAGTCAGAGATTGATAAATTCCTTATAAAATCTTCGCAATGACGAAACAAGAAATAGTCAACGAAATCCACAAACAGGCACGAATAAATTTTTGTCGACGTTCAGTTATAGTAAAAGGGATAGATGATTTATGGCAAGCAGACCTGATGGATATGCAGAGTCTCAAAAAAATGAACAAAGGCTTTAACTACATTTTAGTGGTAATTGACTGCTTTTCAAAGTATGCTTGGTCAGTACCAATAAAATCAAAAAATAAGCTTGATGTTGCTAATGCATTTGAGAATATACTATTCATCAGCCATCGTAAACCAATTCATCTACAAACTGATTTAGGAACAGAATTTTATAATAAAACTTTTCAAGCTCTAATGAAAACTAACAATATTAATCATTACTCAACATTTTCTATAAAAAAAGCTTCAATAGTAGAACGATTGATCAAAACTATCAAAAATAAACTATACAAATGTTTTAGTTTAAATGGAAGCTATAACTGGCTTGGATTATTGGAAGATGTTGTAAAAACGTACAACAGTACAAAGCATCGCACTATTAAATGTAAACCAATCGATGTCAATAAATCTAATGAGCTACAAATAAAGGAAAATATAATAGATTCATATAAACATACATCAATTCTGCGGAAGCCTAAGTTTAAAGTTGGAGACTACGTTCGAATAAGCAAATACAAACAGCATTTTGAGAAAGGTTATACTCCGAATTGGTCAACTGAGCTATTTACGATAAAAAGTATCAATAATACCGCGCCAGTTACGTATCACTTAGATGATCAACGAAAACAAACTATATTAGGAACGTTTTATGAACATGAACTACAAAAAACCAAATACCCTGGTGTATACTTGATAGAAAAAATTTTAAAAAAGAAAGGAAGTAAATTTTTTGTTAAGTGGTTAGGTTTCAGAAATGATGAAAATAGTTGGATTAACAAAGCAGCGATTGTATGCTAATTTGTATTAAATATAAAGTTTAAGCCAAATTTCTGTCATTATAATTTAAGCGATGCAAGGTGGTGGACTATTGAACAGTATCATTGATAATAATTTGCCTGTTGAACTACATTTGCCTGGTTATAATTATTGCGGACCTGGTACAAAACTGGAAAAACGATTACTGCGAGGTGACAAAGGTGTTAATAAACTTGACGAAGCCTGTATGCAACACGACATAGCATATGCAAAACATACAGACCTATCAAATCGTCATAAAGCTGATTTACAACTTCTAAACATGGCCAAACAAAGACTTAAGTCAAAAGATGCAGGCAAAGGCGAAAAACTTAGTTCGTGGCTAGTAAATAAAGTTATGAAAGCCAAGATTAAATCCGGTGCTGGTGTTAAGACATTTAAACATTTTGTATCTAAAATTAAATCTAAAATCAAGAAATTGAAACACAAAGATAGTAAATCCTTAATTAACGCTGCTTATTTAGTGGCTAAGAAAGTATTTCCAAGCAATATGAAAATTCGGGTACCACGCGTAATACCTATTCCAAAAACTGGAGGGATTCTGCCTTTAATTCCAATATTTGCTGGATTGTCAGCTCTAGGAACTTTAGCTGGCGGAGCGGCTGGTATTGCAAAAACTGTTAATGATTATAAAGCAGCTCAAAAAATTTAGCAGAGACGGAACGACATAATAAAGCAATGGAAGCTTTAGCTTTAGGGAAGGGCTTATATATTAGGCCGTATAAAAATGGCAAAGGGCTATTTATAACAAGTTCAAAAAACTGAAAAATAAGCTACCCAATCGCCCTCTAACTAATATGGATATTCAAAAGCATGCAAAGGATATCCCATATTTTCGAGGAGTGTACATGAAAGATCAGTTACCAGGGAAGCCGAAGCAAGTTGAATGTGGCGTCATTAACTTGGATAACTCCAAAAATGAAGGAACTCACTGGGTAGCTTATGTTAAAATAAACAACTATTGCGAATACTTTGATAGCTATGGAGACCTAAAACCTCCAGTAGAATTGATGCGGTATTTTAAAAACTGTACTGTATTTTATAACTACACGAGATATCAAAATTTTAATACAGTAAACTGTGGGCACTTATGTTTGAAATATCTGTGGACTTTTTGGAATAAAAATGTATAAAATATATAGCATTTCTTTTATTTCACTCATTTACAAAATGTCACTCACTTTGTCAATAACTGGAAATTCATCAAGTTTATCTACATACTTTCCAAATCCTTTACAATTAGATGGACAGTATGAATGTGCTTTAATGCATTTTTCAACATTAAATTCTATCCCAAATATCGATAAAACTAATAACAAGTTATATTATGGCATGAAAGACGTTATTGAAATACCTGAAGGTACGTATGAATTGCAAGATATCAATGACTTTTTAATATCTGAAATAAAGGATGCATCAATAAAAATACAGTGTAATAACAATACCCTAAAAACTACTATATACTGTACAAAAGACGTAAATTTTACCAAACAGGACTCCTTCGGAAAACTGTTAGGTTTTAATGAACAGATTTTGAAAGCAAATAAATGGCACGTATCAAAGTTTCCAGTCAACATTTTACCGACTACCGTGGTCAGGATTGAATGTGATATTGTGAGCGGCTCTTATATAAACGGCGATCCAAGTCAAATTATTCATGAATTTGCTCTAAACGTGCCACCTGGATACAGAATCATTGAAATCCCGAAGAACGCTATATATTTTCCGGTAAACCAAAACAACATAAGCTGCATACATATCAGGTTATTGGATATTAACATACGTTTAATCAATTTGCGTGGTGAAGAAGTACAGCTATATTTACACTTTAAAAGAAAAAATGATTGACTTTAATAAATATGAGAGGCAGCATATAAAGAATATTAGTTCCATTCGAGCAACCTATCAAGTAGGACCTTGCTCCAAGAAAAAAATTAAATTAACTAAAGACAATAAGGCATTCCTCAGAGTAATTGGGTTGTTAAAATGAATATATTAGACGTCTTATCAACTCCGAGTTATGACAATTCAATAGAAGGCATTGAGTTTCATTCTTACAAGCCTTATGTCACAAGTTTCAATAGAAATGATGAAATTCGAATACCTATCAACCAACAAGACTTATATATACTGCCTTCAGCTAGCACCCTGTATTTGGAAGGAACTGTTATAGTAAGCAAAAAAGAAACGAAAGATAAAGCTACTACTGTCCATTTTACGAACAATGCTCTGCTCTACTTGTTCCAAGATATTAGGTACGAACTAAATGGTGTGGAGATTGATAAAATAAAAAATGCAGGTATAACTACAACCATGAAATCATTAGTGTCAATGAATGAAAGTGACTCCAAAATGTCTTATGCCTGGGGCTGGAATATTGATGGTATAGAAAATATTAATGGGGGAAGTTTTTCTGCTTCTATTCCCCTTTGTAATATCCTCGGATTCGCTGAAGATTTAAAAAAAGTCGTGATTAATAGTAAACATGAACTTATATTGTTAAGAAGTAACACTAATTTAAACGCTGTAAAACTGAACACTGGTGAAGTAGTGGAAGATGTTCAAATTAATAAAATCATATGGCGCGTACCACATGTTAAAGTATCAGACAGAGAAAAAATAAATTTACTAAAACTTTTAGAAAAAGATCAACCGCTTCAGATGATATTTAGAAATTGGGATCTGTACGAATATCCAACTTTACCAAAAACTACAAAGCATACCTGGTCTATCAAAACATCTTCTCAAGTAGAAAAACCTCGATATATAATTATTGGTCTACAGACAGATAGGAAAAATAATGCAAGTTCTGACATGTCTCAGTTCGATCATTGCTATATTCGTGACGTTAGAGTGTATCTCAATTCAAATTATTTCCCGTATGAAAATCTAAACGTTAGTTTTGCTAATAACAGAATTGCTTTATTATATGAGCAATACGTTCGATTTCAACAGTCGTATTACGGACGCCGCGGAGGATCGTTATTAAGTGAGAAAGAATTCAAAGATATTGCACCTCTGTTTGTAGTTGACTGTTCTAGACAAGTGGATAATCTGAAGATAGGTCCTCTTGTGGATGTGAGAGTGGAAATTGAAAGTGAATCAGTTATACCAGATAAAACATCAGCATACTGTCTTATTCTCAACGATTGCATTGTTGAATATAATATCATAAATTGAATTGTGCATTAAATAATGTTGTGTGTATTAGAAAGTGGTATAATGATAATAATATGTATTTGTTTAATTTGTTTTTATCAATAAACTGATCATTTGTGATATATTATATGGTTATTTTATTTAAAATTCTCAAGCTACTCTATTCTATAGACTTGAAACTAGCTGCAGCAAAATAAAATTTAATTTTAAATTTGAGTAAGCTATACTTGTACTTAACAATTCCTATGTATGTATTGTATGGCCATAGTCCTCCGCACTGAGCCAGCGTGGTGGACTATGGCCTAACCCTTCTCACACTGAGAAGAGGCCCGTGCCCAGCAGTGAGACAGTTTAATACAGGGCTGATATTATTATTATTATTATACTTGTACTTAACAATTTATTGCAACTTTATTTTAAAGATAAATATATTTGCAATGAAGTTAATCTTATATAAATAGAAATAAAACTACAATGATATTTGTTTATTATATACAATCATTCATTTTAAAATTTAACATAACATAACTTTCATACTTTTTACGATAGGTAAGTACTTAATTATTTACATTTAATTAAACTAGCTTTATATAATTATATATATATATGTGTAATTCTACAATTATTTATTACCTACAGTTTCTTATTTTTATTATAGCGTATTTTATTTACAACAATTTATTATTTAATGTAATGTATGTAGTGGAAATTATATAGAATGTACATATTTATCTTGAAACTTAAGAAATTATAAAGGAAATAAATGGTATATATTTTACACAAAATATTTTTTATTATAGGTAAATCCTTAATTATTTACAATAAATGGAATTTAAATAATAATATTTACACATAACTAGAGTCTTCACAAAGTTTTTTCGATATTTTGTTTACTAATCTTTCCACTTCATCCATAATGTTGTCCACCGGTTCACTCACTACGTATTGCGCACTTATCAATATATCATCACCTCCTTTATCACTTGCAGTTTCTTGTTCATTTATGTCTATCACTTGTATTTGGATGAGTCGTAAGCCTTTTTTCTTTTGATTATTGATCACGTAAGACTGACAAATGACTGCTTCCGCTTTTGAGGCTTTGTCCTTGATTTTTTATTGACCGGTTCTTGTACGTTTTCTTGTTCAGGAATATGCCAGCTCGGACTCGGGGTCGGAAATCCTTGACCGTACTGAGAGAAAATGATATCAGGCGAATAATTCATTATTATCGATGATCTGAAACAAAGAATATAATAATTATAATTATTTTATTTATATCACAAGGAGAAACTCACAATCATAAAATTCACGAAATACATATACTTACGAAATATTTGTTTCAAATCGATGTGACCACCACAACAAGCGACAGCTTAATGATTAAGAAACTAATATTATTATAATGACGAAGCAGTAGTGTAACATAAACCTGTGATACAAGTTTGAACTTGTTTCTTGTGGACAATGAGCATGCGTGCGAACACCTGATTAGTGTTATATTTCAAAACTTTTTATTATTATATTTTATATACCAGTAAACTACTGAGAAACAAATGCATGTTTTGACAGGTTGGAGCTTCTTTGCTTGACATGTAGGAATGAGAAGTACTATAGGTACCAAATAGAAAGCTCTATTATCGCGGGGCTCCTATTTCTGGGTATGGGGTCAAAAGAGAACCTACCGTGGACAAAGTCTTTATACTATTGTCGAAGGTCTTTGGTCAAAAATATTTGAAAGAAGGCTTCGTCGACTTCGATCATACAAACATTTGATATTTGAACACTCGATGTATTCAGTGTACGATATATTAAATGTTCGATTTATTGCCCATTCGATCAATTGATATTCGACTGGCTTCGGCTTTCGATTTGGCATAGTACATCCGTAGGAATGGTAGGTATTTCACAAAAGGAATGAAAATAAAAGATGTTACATATTCATACAAATGTATTTATTTTCAAATAAAACTTATACAATAAACTTACATTTATTTTATTACATAGGTAACTATTTTTAGTAATGTTATACGAAATATTATATATTTATTCATCTGTATATTTACAGTAGGTACATTGAATTTATAATTGATTAACACGATATTGCTTACAATATTTTAAAATATGTAACAATTAGATAAGTAAATTACTTAAATATAGTTGCATTTCCCCAAGCTAAAGTAGATACCTTATCTGGTAATAGCAACCGTTTATCGTCATTGCTTGAAAGTGCTATTTTATTTACACTCTGTGTAAATATTTCATGCTTTATTGACCTAAAGAGTAAATTCTTTTTGCGGATGACATTACAATTATACAAAACATTTTTATAATCTATCATATGTAAATTTTTCATTACACATTTTTTTGTTCCTTTTGCTTTCTTTATTGTTTTGTCTAAAGTTTTTATACAATAAAGCTTTGAACGTAGCCCTACAAATTCTTTAATTATTTTGCCACCCATTTCATCCTTAAAAAGTCCTGGAACTTTTTTATTAATAATTGGCAAGCCAAACTCGTTATCAGAATCGTAATTGCTAGTATCAAAATATTGAAGAAAATATTGTTTAATATCTTTGTAAAAGTCATTCGTCTTTACATTATAAACTAGACTATCAGTGTCAGTATAGCATAATTCAACATTATTGCCATAAAATGGTTTTATTGTAGAATAGTGGAAATCGTACATATGACTTAGATAATTCTAACACAGCGAACCCTATGTATATTGGTTTATTAAGAGTAACACGCGAAGGTTTCATTTGTATTGCTACCAAATCATCTGAAAATACTGAAGCGCTGTGAAAATATGGGCTAGCGATTAACTTTTCAGCACAAGCTGATTTTTTTGTTTTATTATTTGGGTCACACCATTTGTTTACTAACTTTAAATCAATTCTATGCTCATTATTCTCCAGAGTTTTTCCAAAAATACTGTTGTTTAATAATTTGAAAAAATCTTGTTCAAACTTCGATTCGGCTTTTTGACGTAACTGAGTGTTAAGATCAATATATTGCTTTAAAAAATTACTTTGCTTAAATACGATAGCGCGATGGATCTTTTTCAGTATTAAACCATGTCGTATGCATTTTTTTAAATGGACGTAATGAATAACATAGTTGTATTTATCATACAAATTTGGTATTAGTTTTTTATTCTTACCACCAGGCGGCAAGCATTTTTCTGGACAAAATGGAAAGTCGTTGTGTTCAGTGTGTAAACTCTCAGGGTATATTAAATCAACTTCAAGAATATAACCATATGCCGCGTTATCACTAATATCTGTCAAGTTCAAATGTACATACATACATACATAGATTCACGCCTGTTTCCCAGAGGGGTAGGCAGAGACTACGGATTTCCATTTGCTACGATCCTGACACACTTCTCTGGCTTCATTCACTTTCATCACATTCCTCATACACGCTCGTCGGTTCAAGGAGCTCTTAACCTGGCCTTTGTCCAGGACGCCTCCGATCTGGTCGAGAAACGTTCGCCTAGGTTTTCCTCTTGCGACTGTTCCATTCACACTAGCCTTATAAACTTTCTTAGTCAGTCTTTCCTCGTCCATTCTTTCTACATGTCCAAACCAGCTTAACATACCCTTTTCTATTCTTGTAACTATATCCACTTTCATGCCGCATCTCTCTCTAATCACACTATTTCTTATTCTATCTTTCAGAGTCACACCACATATGCTTCTCAACGCTCTCATTTCTACAGCATTTATTCTGCTCTCATGCTTCTTTTGCCATACCCAACTTTCACTTCCATACATAAGTGTGGGCACTAATAGTCCTCTATGAACAGCCAAACGTGCCTTTTCGGATACATTTCGACTGTTCATAAAAGCGCGTAAGGCTCCATTCACTTTGTTGCCAGCAATCGTTCTCCTTTCAATATCTCCGTCATGTTTACCATCCCTTGTAAACAAAGTACCCAAATATACAAACTCTTTCACTTGCTCCACTTTTTCTCCATCAATCATAATATTACACATCGTCACGTACTCTTCCTTTTCAAATACCATTACTTTCGTCTTGCTTACATTTATTTTCATTCCTTTACTCTCAAAAGCACCATGCATAATAGTTACCATCGCCTGCAACTCTTCCGCCGATGACGCAAGTATTACTTGGTCATCGGCATAAAGAAGACATTTGACAAGTAACTCATTCATTCTTAATCCCCATTCACAATCTTTTAAATCTTTCAAACAATTGTCCATGTATAGGTTAAACAGCCAAGGTGACGCTACACATCCTTGTCTAACACCTTTATCGATGCTAAACCACTCTGTGTAGGTCCCATTTATCCTAACACAAGCTCTGGAATCATCATAAAGAGATTTCAGAGCTCGCGTGAGGTTGCTATTCACTCCATACATGGACAATGCCGACCAAAGTTCATTCCTCACCACTTTATCATAAGCCTTTTCCAGATCCACGAATGCGCAATAGACCTTTTGACCTTTGGCCAAAACTTTTTCGGCTATGCTCCGTAAGGAAAAGACCTGATCCGTACATCCCATACCCTTTCGAAATCCCGTTTGTGCATCCCAAATTTTCTTGTCGGTTACTTTCACAATCCTTTCAATTAACACTTTTGCATACAATTTACCGACGACGCTGAGCAAGCTAATGCCTCTATAGCTTTTGCACTCTTGCTGTGAGCCTTTTCCCTTGTATAAAGGTACTATGACGGCCTTGCACCAATCACTTGGTACACGGCCGGTATTCCAGCACAAGTTAAAAAGGCGGCACAACTGAGTTGCTATAAGACCCTGTCCAGCTGTCAGCATTTCGACTGTAATCCTATCATACCCACCAGCCTTTCCTGATTTCATGCTTTTCAATGCTTTCATTATTTCATCCATACTAATAGGGCTTTCATCACTACTATCATTATCATTCATTTCGAAACTTTGCCCTTGCCATTCCTCTCTTTCAAATAAACTTTCAAAATATTCCTTCCATCTCTTCAGTACGCTCTTTTCTTCATTCAGTAAACTTCCATTCTTATCTCTGATTGATTTCAGCTCTGTGGTTACGGTTTTACCTCGAACCGAGCGAATGGATTTCCAGAAGAACTTCGCGTTGGTCCGGAAATCTTCAGATAATCTTCTATCAAACTCGTCTTTCAGTTCCTCTTTTTTCCTTTTAATTACATCTTTCACTACCTTATTCATTCTTATAAACTTATTCCTAGCTTCATTCACATCCTCATTCGTTGCTTCTTGCATTCTTTCATTGGCTCTGACAGATAGCCAGTCCAACCATGCCTGCTTCTTCTCACGTACTACCCCTTGCACATCTTTATCCCACCACGCATTCTTCGATTTTATAACTTTCCTCTTCTTGCTCACACCGCATACTTCTGACGCTACAACAACCACTTCATGCTTAAACGACTGCCATAATTCTTCTATATCATCAGTGTCACAAAATCTTTCAAATCTTTTCCTCAATTGATTTTTATACTCGTCTTTCAATACTTCATCTTGCAAATTTTCTACTTTTATTCGTTCTTGGACACTTGTTCGGGTAGGTATACGGTGTCGCCATCCTTTGAAGAGGCCACGTATCCGGCTCATAATCAAAAAATGGTCGGTATGGACACCAATACCTCTATATACCCGAGTGTCTAGGACATTCTTTCTCAATCTTTCATCCACTACAACAAAGTCAATCATACTACTTCTTACATTCTTTGCTTCTCTTGTATACTGGTGGATTCTTTTGTGGGCAAACATAGTGTTTGTCACACAGAGATTCCACTCCAAACATAGCTCAAGCAACCTTTTTCCATTCTCATTCACGCTTTCGTCCCCATACTTGCCTAAAACCCTTTCGTATCCTTCACGCTTTACTCCCACCCAACCATTAAAATCCCCTAACATTATCAACCTCTCGTGTTCCTTGCATTTCCTCAAGACATCTCTTAAACACTCCCAAAAATCTTCTCTTTCTTCCCGTGCACTCTGAGACATACCCGTTGCTATGTTTACGGGTGCATAGACCCCTACCATAAACACACGAGTAATCCCTACTTTCATTCTCATCCATAGTAACCTAGCATTCACATATTCGAATTCTTTTACACACTCATTCATTCTAGCAGACAGAATAACACCAACTCCCTGACAGGCTCTGGTATTGCTAGGCACGCCGGACCAATACGCCGTGTAGGGTCCATGCCTAGTGGTGTTACAGCCTTTCCTTTTCGTCTCATTCACGCACAGAACATCAATCTTTCTCTCATTCATCATCTGACATACTTCATTCAATTTTCCATCCATCCCTCCTCCAACATTCAATGTAGCAAAACGGCTTTCCGTAGGCCACTTTTCGCCCTCGCGAGAAACGAGACGTGACGGGTGGCGGACCGCGTCGCCGCCATGCGGATTATTAATAAAATCAAAGTCCATATGCGTTCCCACGATTGTTAGGGAAAATACTGTCCACCTCCGCAGAGCCCTTTACAGAGGTAAGGTGGATCCATCCTGTGCCCTGTGACCACCAACACAGGCACCCTCCGTTCACGACCAGCTTTCCCTCTGGCCACGAATCCATCAGCACGGGTCGGTTAATACCTTGGATCGGGGTTTATTCTCGGGTCTGCTCCCTGAAAATTGGTTTGACTTCGGAGTTTTCCTTCTCCTAGACAGGTTGCAAACCAATGCTAACGAAGCCCATCTCCCCGGGTGTGATTTCGGAGTTTTCCTTCTCCTAGACAGGTTGCAAACCAATGCTAACGAGGCCCATCTCCCCGCTAATTGTATTATTAATTCAAATGTAAATTATTTATTTCATTGCTTGACATAAATCTAAAATCTGAATAGGGCAATGATTGACACATGCTATAACCATATAAATTGTTACAGTCTAAATAAACGATGAATGCATTTGGACGAGTTGGATCGTAAGAATCTAAATATTTATGATTGGCTTTGACATGTCGTTTGAAACACATACAAACACCTCCACGAATACCTTTTTGTATTATTCTAAAAATGTCTACATCGCTAATCAATTCTAATTTAACGCTTGTTTTCAAAAGCATTGCATCGAATGATAGACTTGGTGCTGTTAAGTAAAACGCTGGATCGAGATTATAGTACCGCTTACAAGTTTTTCTGAAACTTTCTAACACGTCTGCTAGCAATAATACGTCGGTTTTAAGATATAAATCTGTGTACATACCCATATTTTTAATATTAAACACTGACCAAATGGATTGCGCGTGTTCATAGTCATCATAAGTAATTAGCTCGTTTGACAAGGAGTTATAAAAATTGGTTTTATTAGGCAAACACGTATCTTCATATCGATTCCATTGTGACATATAGTCATACGGATACACTCCTTTACGAGTAAGGAGGTCAAATTGTCTTTTCTCAGGAAAATAAGATTTTAGTAATTTAAACTCTTGTTTTTTCATAGTATTAACCAACTGTTCTAAACTAGTTCCTAAAAACTTGAATGAATCTACAAATTGAACCTGGATACTTTCCTCCCTTGAAATAGGAATGAACTTTGTGAA
The DNA here is from genome assembly GCA_963564715.1 of Catocala sponsa. NCBI lineage: Eukaryota > Metazoa > Arthropoda > Insecta > Lepidoptera > Erebidae > Catocala > Catocala sponsa. The sequence goes on from OY751333.1 coordinate 17,354,068, forward strand.
AGAAATATAGTTTTCTTTTGTTTTAGGGATTACTTTTAAAGATCCAGGAGCTTCGCCCAATTCTTTTATGAAAAGGTGACAATCATAACCAGATAAATTATGAAAAAATACTGGCAAAAATGTTGGTAATTTATATTGTAAGTTACAATAACTATGAGCTGCACCGCGATATTTACCCGTCAAATGACAATGGTCTCGGACCCTATCACCAAACAATAAATGCTCACAAATATGACAAGTTACCGCGTTATCAAAGTCGTGCGCATTAATATCGGTGTAAATCATAGGTACTTGTTTTTTAAAAATATTGTAAATTTTCTGTGCATCTTTGTAAATATAATTTACAAAATTTTATACACAATCCAAACCACGATATGAAACGTAGCGATTATAATTTTTGTCTAGCGCGCACGTAATATGATAAGTGAAAGCAACAGGCACATGTCGCTGACGCGTTACAGTGCTCGCTTTAGTTGGATCAGGGTCACAAGACTCAAACCGTTCTAGCATTGTTTCAAAGTCAGCGTATATAACAAATGGTACAATTTGCTTTCTATTAAAATTTTTAAATTTAATAAAAGAACCCTGTGGAGGTAGTTCCGTAGCGACACCTCCACAACTATGCGAATCAAGATCGTCGTATGTATTAAAAAATATTAAATAAACGTCACAAAAATGCAATTTACCGTGATGTTTTGTAATTTGATTTTTAACAAGTCGCGGTAAATCTTTGATTAGACAGTAATGTGACAAATTATCGCTTTCTAGATAAAGTAAATTAATTACCTTTTTCTTTAAATTATTTGATTTATAGAGAGGTCCTACCACAGTACTATTTTTTAGCCCATAAATATAAACACAAATTTTAGGATTATTTACTTCAAACTTGGCAATATCTGAGAAAGTCAATGGAAATTCTATGCCTTCTATATTTAACACATCCCAGAAATCAGGGTAACATGATACTCTTTCAGGGTGACTGTTGGCTGGGTATAAAGCAGCAACAATTGACCATAAAAAGCAATACTCATCATTATTTCGAATATTTACACAAGCTTTTTTAGATTTTATAGTAGCCGGCAACTCAATAAAGCCTGAACCGCGCAAAGGTTGATATTTGTTAATATTCACCTCTAAGTGAGAGCTACTCAAGAATGACCAGCCACTATCACGATCCTGGAATTCTTCAACCTTTTTTGTTAGAATGCATTTAATTTGGGATATTAAGGGCTCATATTCATAGTTTTGATGAAGTGTATAATTTTTTGTACAAAATGATTTCATCTCTTGAGAGTCATTTTTAAACATAAAAAACAAAGCAAAATACTCAAAGTTAATTTTCACGCAAGTATGTTGTTTAAGGGACAAGTCTATTAATGACTTAATTTTTTCATGAATGCTAATTAAAAATGAAGTCAAGGAACAGTTCTCATATTGATTAACAATTCTATAGGAAGCAATGCGATTTCGAAATGCAGAATTTATTAATTCAACACCATCGCAGAAATTAGAAATATTTTTGTTTTTGTGATTGGTGCTGCGTAAGTGACCTATCCAGTGCTTGCGCTCAACAGATGTATTACAGACAGTACATAAAGGCATTTTAGAGGTACGAAAATTAGATCAGAATAAAAATTATTTAAGTGTTTCAATAAAATATAAGTGTTTTAATGAAAAAGAATGATCTAATAATACTGCAAAAAGAACAAATTAAACAAAAAATAATTACATATATTTATACGAATGTCGTCACTATACTAAACAGGTCCTTACTAAGTAATTCATGCGCTCGTTGCATGAATTTTTGCAGCGCATTCCACTGCAGAAAGCCTCAGTGTAACTGTAATTTCAGTGTGACTAATGCTATAGTTTTGGCATGGGCTTTGATGTCTACATAAAATTCATCCTACATTATTATATATCTCAATAAAAATATAAGTGCATTAATGAAAAGAATGACGTACCTAATAATATAATCATAAAAAGAACAAATTAATCGTAAAATTATAGTACCTATTTAAAATTAATATTGTCACTGTAATACGTGGGCTCTGCGTCATTAAATAGTTCATGCGCTCGTTGCATGAATTTTTGCAGCGCATTCCACTGCACAGAGCCTCGGTCTAATTGTAATTTAAGCGCGACCAACGCCTTTCTCCACCGATCCTCACGAGGGATGGAGACCACGTCACCCTTAGCGTAAACCTTGATGTCTACGTAAAATGCCCCTGATAAGTCCACTTTCCTTCTCACCTTCCCGTTGTCGACACGGCTCACGAGGGACGAACCGAGATCAGAGCACGAAGTAAGCGGCCGCTCCACATCCTCTTCTAAGCCGAAGAGATCTGAGCTGCGTTTCTTTTCGTTGTAATTTTTACTGTAAATATAAAAATAATAAATTACTATAACGAAAGAGGCTGTTTACGCTGGATGCGGAAGGCTTAGACTGAGGTAGTTCAACAGTAGATTGCAATAGACTAAGTTGATTGACAGTAGATATGTTTATATATACCTAGGGAAGATATGTTTTATCTAAAGTTGTTACTGTACAAAAAGAGTATCTTATAGGTGTGTTAGGTATCTGTTTCAAATACTAGTAGAGGACTTATATGTATATAACACTTAAATATCCACAACACACAGCACTAAAACTAGATATACAAGCAGTATTAAAATATTACCTCGATTTCGACTCGGAAGGCTTGGAAGTGCCTCGTGAATCCGGAGCTTTGCGCTTCGTCACCTTTTTCTTTAACTTCTTAGCTTGCGGTGCTTCATTCACTATGGAATGCGAGTATTCACTTTCGGAGGCAGACCTGCAAATAATACACAAAGATTATTATTTATTGTTACAATCACTATTCTTTTTTTCTTTTCGTGTGGTTAGTGGTCAACCTGTTATCAAGAGTTGTTCAAGCCGCCCGTAGGCCTCTGACATGGCTTAACGACTGCTATCAATTTGACAACAACCGGGACCGACTTTTTACGTGCCCTCCGAAGCACGGAGACGCTCAGATGAAATACCACTAAGCGGTCACCCATCTATAGACTGGCCGCACCCAACGTTGCTTAACCTCGCTAATCGTTTACCGATCAGTAAGTGCAACTGGCTATGAGCGCCTCACAATCACAATTGATAATAACTCATTAGTTTACGACTAGGATTTGAACCTGCGATTGTTATTATTAAAGGAAGTTTAGACCAAATTGACTTAAAGTGAACAATACATAATATATCCACTGAACCACAAACATCCTTAATTATTTAGATAGCACTTACTTACACTTTTGTTGTATTGATGTCGGTTTTCAAGCGCGTAACGATAAGAATAAACACTTAGAAAATATTTTTTGAGAGTCAAAGAATTTAGGCACCTATCTTTCTCAGCCGGCAGGCAGAAACCAGGTCCGTAGCTGGGTTGTCTTGTCACATTAAGACAAAGGAATGAAGTGATTTTTTGATCTATATTGATTGGGTTTTATATACAGAAATCATCCATTCAGCAAAATTATTTTACTTTAAAAAATAAACTTTAACTTCTTTGTTTTAAAGAATTATGAGTAATGATTGTCAGTTACGTCCTTTTAAATTACATCGATGCATATCGATTCCGTCAAATTGACTTTTTGCCCTGAGAAATGAAATATAAAACCATCGTTTATGCAGCGCCGACAAAGAAATGAATACATGTGTGCTTGTTCATAAGACATCATTACCTAAGCATAATATATATTATTATGAACTAGCTTTGCCCGCGACTTCGTATGCGTTGAAGTTCAGTTCTATTTTCTAAAATTTTATAGTTATTCTACCATTCGGAGTGGACAGGAATCATACAAATCAAATATCATAAAATCAGTCCAGCCATTGTCAAGTTATAAATTATGTTACTAACACAATTTTGTTTTATTTACCTATGTAGATTAAATAATATTTGAGAGATTTTACGAGACTTATTTAAAACGCGTAGAAGAAAGCCAAGTAGCAAGCAAGTAAAAATTTTTAGTATCATAAAACTAACACATGCTGGTCAAACTCGTGAATTAAATTAATATTGTAAAGTAAAGAGCGATTGCGTAAGGAATTAAAACCTACCAAAACATTTCATCTACCAAAATTTTACAAAAACATTGTAAGTATTAATTTTTGTTAGATTGTTTATTACTTAAAATACTACTATTATATTATATACCTAATACTAAAGATGAGTTATTGACTACAGAACCCTAAAAAATGTGTCGTAATATGTAGCAGTAATTAAATATTTTATGAATGTGTATTATAATAACATTTTATTTGCAAAATAGTTTTACATACTGGTAGTGAAGCAGACATTAGATAAGTATATAATAAGTTTGAATTCGTATGCCAACTACTCTTTATAAAAATTACTATAGAGACGTATAACAATTCACAAACGAAGTTATTTTCAAAATTTGTGTCAGAATATTTCCCAGTTACCTATATAAAATAATGTATACCTACTTATTTTATAATCCTACTTTTGTTTGAATTATCTTGTAAATTGTATAAGAGACAAATTTTAAACAAAAACTACAACATGCACGAATGTCATCTTTCTCATCGTATAAATATGTTCTCACGGAATTGACACATACATGCACACAGCTCACATACAACCTAATACGAAACTGCAAGTTACATTATGCAGTTCAGCAGTTTTGTTAGTACCATTTAGCAACCTGTAATCCAGTATCATTACAAAACGTAACGTGAAAGGGATAAGTATTTAATTATATTATTACTCTTTAGTGCTGATATAATGGAGGTTCCGAATCTCCGCCCAACCTTGGTTGGTTTTCAGTTAGAACCTAGAAGTAATAATTTCGGTCGACGATAGGTAGTGAGTGAAACGAAGGCGACTGAGGTGAGCCGTAGGAACGACAGGTGAGACAACTTCACATAGAAAACATGCTGCGCGATCCAAAAATATTATTGGGCATTCTACTCCACCTTCCGTTCACTCCAGAAGTATTATTGGGCATTTTACTCCACCGGGAGAGACGGAGGCGAACGAAGTGAGCCGTAGGAACGGAAGGTGGAGTAGAATGCCCAATAATACCCTACTGACGATTTAGAAATGTGGTGTTGGAGACGAATGCTTTGCATAGCCTGGACACAGCTCCGAACCAGCGTCTCAATCCTCGAAGAAATAGATATAAAACAACGTCTTTCTTCCATCGTTCAAGGTTGTATTCTCACTTTCTTTGGACACATTACACGTTGAGAGGACACGTCTGTGGAGCGACTCGTGGTTCAGGGCAAAATTGAGGGCACAAAGGCGCGCGGTAGACCACCAATGCGCTGGACCGACCAAGTCAAAACTGCACTAAATGGTCCACTCCACGAATGCACGAGACAAGCAACAGTACGAGAGGAATGGCGGCGAGTTGTGAAGCTTGCCATCACCCCTGTCATCACGACCACGACCACTCTGCCAAGAGTGTGATGACAGAGAAGAATAATACGTTATGGCATATGTATGGGGCAACTCGAGCGAAATTTTAAGAGAATAGCGTAAAAAAATGCATTCGCGCATTGTCAGAGTCCTGTAAACCTATTTTCAAACCGAATACGCTACTAACTATTCCTAGCATCTATATTTACTAGCGGTCGCCTAGTGCTCGAAATTCGACCAAAGTTTGCCTGTAAGATATTGCTGACATATTATGTCATTATATATTGATATATGTAACCATAGTTACGCGCTTCGACTGCGTGTGTCAAATGCATGGTTGTGTGCGTGTTGTGTTTTTTCATTAATTTTATGTATTTCTAATGCATATTTTAAAAAAATTTTAGCATTCGTCACTTCTTCTCTGTATAAACTATAAGCGAAATTTCATACTCCTCCGTCCGCCCAATTTTCGTAAAAAGGGATCCAAAGTTCTCGCTTCACGTATTAATATATAGATGAAGTGGCTAAATTTGTCAAATCTCACAATTACCTTTTCTGAAAACAACGACAACACAAATAAGCGACATGTTACCCACTTATCATAAGAATGCCTGTGCCTAAGTTGGAATTATTTAGGAAAAGTTGTGTCTATATGGCTCCACTCATTTCCATTTTCCTCTCCTTGCCTAAGAGGATAGTGAATTTATCGAATAAGAACTTTTGTTGTGCTTTGTCTGGCTATCAGTATAATGGTTAATCAGAAAATCTTTTATTCCATCAAAGACTTTTTAAGTAATAGTTCTTGTTTTAAAATTCCTAATTAAATGCTATGCATTATTTTTTCAAATTATTTCTACTCACTTATCTTATCTTATCTGGGGACCAGTCAGTGTAGACTGGCGACACTTCAACCCAGTGGGATCTTTTGTGTCGACACTCTCCCAATAACGACTGCCATAGATGTTCATGGCAGCCGGGACCAACGGCTTAACGTGCTTTCCGAGGCACGGAGCAGGCGGTAATTGTCAATCAATACGCACATAATTTCGAAAAGTCATATAACTACCGAAAGTCAGAGGTGCGCCACGTGGGTTCGAACCCGAGATCCTCTGCATTGCAGTCTGTTGATCTTCCCACTGAGCTATCGCTGCTCTTTCTACTCACTTAATTCAATTAATTCTGACATGTAAACGAAAACGAGAAGTCTTTAATTTGACATATGGATAATTTGATTAAAAATATTATATTATTTATTGAAATGAACCCGATTGAATGCAAATTTATTTTCAATAATTAATCACAAATTCAATATTAACATGCACCTAATTTCGTTACTAGACATGTAATTAAGTAATTTAATTGACATTATATTTTTTTCATACCTGTATTACGGGTGAAATTTGTATTGGTCTAATTTATATTGTGCACCACATTTGAAGCAAAATAAATAGGTACAGTATTATGTTTCTCTTATCACAGGTAGTTTCTAACATATTATATTAGGAAAATACCTGGCCCTTTGGGAGGATTATTACTAAGCTTTAATTTAACCAGGTGATACTTTTTTGTTTATATCACAAGACGAAGGTGGTTTTTTAAAAGCTAGTGTACTGTGCCCTCCGATATCGCGTTAGTCTCATGATGAGATAACGGCTCTCTTAGAGGGATTATTAAAGATTCCACGAAAAGCGTAGTGGTTTAAGTGGTTGCATTGGTACTGCCACTATGCCAAGTGTGGTTCGAATCTCACACGGTACAAAGATTCTTGTAATGTACAGCTAGTTTTTTTTTTTTTTTTTTTAATCTGGCTGTTCTTTCTGCCCAGTGTTTGAATGTTGATAAAGTCCCCCGCAATACAGAAATTATTCCTAGTGCTAGTGTAGACTATTTTAAAATAAAAAAACCCTCAATACAAACATATATTTGATGTTACGTTATAACACTTTAAAACAATGCCTGTTTTAATAATCACATTATCGCTGTATACTACTTTCAGTACTATGAAGTAACATTGAAAATAATATCCATTAAGTACCATTTACAAACTTCGTACTCTGCTAGCGAGCATATTCTACAATTTATTTAAAGTTCTCCAACAGTTTACAACGACTTCTTAGTTAACGCTTTTCTCAATAAACAAGCTAATTGTCTGCCCTCGTGCAATTGAATGTTAATATTGAAGAACAGTTCGGTATAGTTAGGTAGGTACAATTAGTGCAGACGGATTTACAATGTTATATATTATGTACTAGCTTTTGCCAGCGGCTTCGCTCGCGTTATCCTGGAAGGTACCCATAGTTATTTTCTGTTCCCCTGACAACGTGTATGCTAAATTTTATGACGATCGGTCGAGTGGTTAAGGTGTCAAAAACAAACAAACAAAAAGTCACTTTCGCATTTATAATATTGGTAAGGATTTAGTAAAATATACCTATGAATTTTACTTGAAATATTTTCTTATCTAATACATACTTCTATATTAGATTTCTATATGTTTCCATATGGCCGTTGGATAGTAAGTGACAGACGTACGAGCTATAAAATCGCGCATCTAAAACTTCTTGTTCTTACTTGGCTTCAAGACGACGTTGGCTTGGCTGAAACCAATACGCGGTATTGTCTATTTACGGTCTTGTATCAGATTGGAATAATATAATATCACGTTTTAATATAATACTAACCAACAAATGAAAACGATATCGGCTAGCGGCTAGCAAAATTTCAAACAACTTGGATCGTCGACTAACTTGCGTGGTTGTTTTAAGCCGGGCGTTATGTTTAACAGCCCGAGAACATGAACAAATAGTACCCGTACTTATTATGGAAACAAAGGAAGTTGAATAAGATTTACATACGTCATACATACATAGTTACTCATACCTCTGGTATCAATCGATCCAAGGCGCTCGAGCGGCACGAGCGATATCATATCTGACCAATTTACAAAACTATTATTATAAATGCTAATGTAAATATTATGGTTATTTGTTTGTTGTATTGTATGGTTTCACGCCTTAATTACGCGACAGATCATCATAAAATTTCGCATACGCTTTGCCATGGGTACAAAAAAGGACGTATGGTATGGTATTTATTGAGAAATTCTAGTTTAACGCAAGCGAAGCCGCAGGCAAAATCTAGTATTAACACATTAATATGGCTTTCTGCTCTAGTATTTACCAAAAATTAATGATTTTCACTTATTCAAGCTGATGCAATCTGTATGAAAGTATGAGTAGTAAAATAGAAGTAGTAGTTATGCAAACACATTTTCAGTTGAGTACTATCTACTTTCTTTTATTGAAACCTTTTAGTATTTTCTCATTTGGGAGTCTATGATAATTACTTTATTTTCTTTTAATTAATTAAATTTACTGATTACAATTGATATTGACCTGATTATTGCTATTACTAAGCTTGAATTATTTGTGCATTTAAAATTCCATATAACTAATCAATTGCCTATGAAAACGAAAGAAACTTCAAGAACTTTGAAAACTTAGTATAGATATCGCAGTTTATTTCAAAAAACACAATATTTTGATAATTTTGAACAGGATATTACTACTATTGAATTATAAACTACTTCTGTATTTTTTTAGACGTTTCGGTTGCTTTTCAGTAGCCGTAGTCTCGGAGAGATTAAAAAAAATACAAAGTACCCGGGTTTGTTTAAATTATGGGGATACCCATAATTTATTTGCGCAAAAAGAGCTCAAAGTATGAAGTCTCTAGGGTTTATTCATATCAAACAATATAAAAGTATATGACAGAATAAAACTTACTTATTGCGTTATTAGAAATAGAACAGAACCCAAGTAACAAAGTATTAAGTAGGTACATACTAGAATTATTTTAAGTAAAAGTTCCTATGTTTATTGTAATAGCGATTGCTGGACATTGGCCCACTCCATAAATATTGCCAATTACCATAACTATCACATTTTGATGTACTTTATGTGGAAATGTTTTCCTTTTTACGTCTTAGAAATACGGTGCCAGATATAAAAAGTTTTGTAATAATATTTTGTTTATTGCTATTCAAAAGAATAATTGTTTATCATTTTGTCTTCAATGCTTCAAACAGTAAGACAAGTTATTTATGTGTTTAAAAACACATAAGAAGAAGGTGCAAGTAAAGGTCTTGTGTTACAGCAATAAGGTGTGCGTGTTAGGTTTAAGTGGTCGCCTCGTCAATGCCACTACTATACCGAGTGTTGTGGGTTTGAATTCCATATGGAACAAAAATTTGTATGAATGGTGGTTTTAAGTTTGAGAGTAAGAGTTAAGAGTTCTTTATGTCCGTTGTTTGAACGTTTGTAATGTCGCTCGCGATACAGAAGTTATTTCTAGAGCGGAGGTTGTCTTCTTATAAGAAAGATTAAATTGTCCGTCAGGCCCTTTTTTAAACCGTGGTTTGATACTGACTGGTAACGGTATTTTGTCCTTTACCTGTCTGTTGATTTGATTTTATTTACTCCAGTGTTACTGATAGAGAACTCACAAAGCAGTAATAAAGTATTCAATAAAAGTAAGCCAGTCCAGCAAACAAAACAACGTGCCATATTCACTCCAAAACTTTTACGTAGGATCATTCTGTCCCTTGTCACCTTTCAAGCTTACAGTAATCGTGGCCTTTATGTTTGTGAATATTATTATTTACTATCTCACTCTATCAATGCCAGTTAAACCGAGGTACGAAACAATCGAGTCATAATTTAATCACGTGCAGGGCTCGTATTAACGCCAAGATAGACTAAGTATATAAAGGTTATTTTCTGAGATACAATTATCTTGAACACAAAGAACAAAAGAGTGGCGTAGGTTTTATTCTAGTCTACGATATCAAAGGCTAGTTTACTACTTACGATCCCTAGCTATAAAACATATTTTCCTGTTGGCGTAGTCTGCGATACTAATTTACCAAGCAGTACTACTGTAGCACGTAACAATGCTCTTTAAGAGGACCCCTGACACATTTGTTTGTCGTACAGCCGTACTATTTACCTAGCCGACCAAGTTTTTGTAACGGATTGGTTTAATTTAACATTCCACCTCGTCCCCTCTCTAGTTAGGGCTGCCAACTATTTGTAATTGTTGTCTGGTTTCTTGCACAGTTATTGTTTTTTATTATGATAAATGCTTTTGAAAATTAAAGTCCTTTATTCATTATTGTGAAATGTGATTAATTAACTATCAATTAAGTAGCTCTTTTTTTTTATTTTGCTCGTCAAAATGACCACACTCCACCTGATAAGCAGTCGTGTGGTCTAAGAGCAGTGGCCTCGACACCGCCCTCATAGCAGCCGAGGCGATGTTGAGGTCTCTACTTTGACGGCCTGAGAAGGTGCTTTTTCACGCCCCGCTTAAAGGAACCAGGATTGAAGGAAGAAGGAAACACGTGCCTTGGCAGAGAACTCCATGCCTTGGCCGTTCGGCAGAAGTATGAGGACCCAAACTTTTTGGTACGCGCTCTAATCGACTCTACCGTGTAAGGATGGCATCAGTATGATATTCAGTACCCTATTAATAAAGTAAAGTGCAAATGGTTTATTACTGCAAAAATATACAAAGATGGTACTTCATAACAGGAAAACTTACATAAATACTTATAATAGTGCATAGAACACGTATTAATGCTACAGTATACATTAGCACCAATGTGTGCCCTATGTAACTGCATACATTTTGCAGAGAACTTAATTTCGTAACCTAAATCTCCTTTGGTTTCCTCACTAGTCAAGCCTGTATCGAGGAAATCTTGCATTGCATTAGAATAACTTTAGGAATGAGCTTAGTTAAAACAATGAAATAAAATAAATACAACAAAAACATTTATAATGTTTTTAACCGGTTTTATAATTAATGGAAATATAAATACATGTGGCTACCGTGACATAATTATTAATTTCGTATTATTTTTATATTTGCTTTAGGTAAATGTAGTAGTGTATATAATTTTCTGTATGCAGTGGTAATAAAATCAATAATTATATTGACAATTTGTAATATATTTAAAATAATGTAAAATCAGTCAATTAATGGCTGACCGACAAAATCTTTTATGGCGACATATATATAATCCATAAAATATAATTATATAATATAAATATAATGATATAAAAATATAATTATACAACTTAGTTTGCTGGAAGTTATCCAAAATTCCTTAATAAGTTACATTAATAAAATAGTTATGAAAGATACGTAGCGGATATGTACAGGGATATCCCTATAGCTTTTGGGTGACAGCCCTATTTTCTGGTGGGCTGTTGCCTGTCGCCTCGCTTCGTTAATTGTGTGGTGGCTCTCATTACATTAACACAACTATTGTCTTGATTATTCTTGTTGACGAGCTTCCTGCCTATACAAATTATAGAGATGTCGACTATACGTGTGCACCGTGGGTGGACGTTTGATCCCTTTAGTACCTATTTGTTTTATGTTCTTGGGAATGTTAGGCACGAAATATTTACTTACATATTGTACCACACTGACCGTTTTCTGGGAGGAGGAACTTTTTGCGATGATGACTACAGCCATTTTTCAGCTTCACATAGGCAACTCAATTTAAATTCAGCAGGAAACTACTTTCTTCTAATCACCCCTTATATCTTAGGATTAAGCAAGCAAATCACATTCTAAAAGTTTTGTGCAAAAAATCTTCTAGACTGGATGGCTTAGAAGATTTTTTGCACATAATTAAATGTTGTGAAATGATCTCTCGCCTTGATTTTCCCATGAGCATAGGTGATCTTCAATAATGGTACAACATTGTTTGCTTAGACGGCAACGCTTCATTGGTACTCACTGCTGCACTGCTAATATTACCAGGCAGAGTCGTTTTAACCTATTGAGTCGCAGTGGCACACCGGTGGACAGACAATAGATTTTTAATGATGTCTAGTATTCTAAGATTTGACAGACTACAAGGAACCTTTTACCGTAGCCGGGTCCTCTGCTTTTCCACGAACCAAGTAGCTAAACAATATTATAACCTTTTACGTATCATAGAATAAATCTAACAGTGTACCTAATATGTATTTTCAAATTGTATAATGTGACATTATACCTGCGATAAACAGTAGTTAGCTAAATTAATTAACAGCTGCCGTACAATACTTAGCTAATAATAGCTACCGTAATATAAATGGAAGTGCTCATATTCCACTCTAAATTAAAGCTCGAATTGCAAATCCATTGCAAATCATAAAATAAACCATTTTCGTTACAATTAGATGGCATAATGCTTTTAGTCTGATTGTTTGTAAAGGTTTGCCTGAAGCAAGATTTGGAAGGTAATTTTCTATGCAAATCTTCGTGCGGTTTTGTGAATATAACTTTCTATTAGACTGGGACTTGTGTCGAATATGATATCTTACATGACGCACCGTAATATTTTAATCCTGAGTCTTAATTGATAGTGCAAAATTACAATCCATTAGTCAAATAGGCAACTTGTAGTCAGGTTATCCGCATGCTTCGGAGTCTTTAATTAATAAAATATACCTCACTATATTAGTTAAATTATATGATTATTAGTACTTTACCAAAGAAGCACATATTATTTTTATTTTTACTAGTAAGCCACCTGAGCAGTCGTTCGGAGAGAAGTCCAGTCAGGAACTATTATAGTAAAATCTCGATATTATCAATAGTGCATAGGTATTATAGTAGGCCTGGAACTGACGGCCTTCTAAATACATGATGCCACATTTAGAGAAGCCAAGTCAAGACAAAGGACATGTGAGCTGGTAATAAGTTCCAATTTTAAAATAAATCGGATTATATTAGCATGAAATGAATCACGTTATAATTCTAGACGTTGATTACTTTATTCGCAATATTATAAACTTTATATTTGTTAAACTAAAAGTGTGATAATTTTTGTGTCTTCATTAGAAAACATTTCAGAAAATTTTCAATTTAGGCGCCTAGAGCAAGGATCATCTTTCTGTTTATTAGAAGTACCTACCTATTTATTTTATTAATATTACTGTACGTAAAATATATTAATTTTATTTGTGGATGCATAAATACAATATAATTCCATTATATTAAATAAAACAAAAATAACATAACTTTTATTATAAAAGTGTGACTAAAATAACGTCGGTATGTTTATTGTTTGGGTCACACGTAATATGAGGCAAGCCTATAGCCAGACTATAAACTACTACAGAAGTTACGCAGCAGGAAACACAGTAATATGTTATTTGTGTGATAGAAATGCTTTTATTTCTCACAAAGTGATCAATTTTTATACACGGATATGACAACTTGAACGAGGATTGTGATTTACTCTTTCGTATTTTTATCCTTTACAAATTACATTTCGATCAAAATGGTAAATCGTTTGTCGTGCGGAAGTTTTAGACTGGCTGGCATGGGGACTATAAGGGTCAAAGGAAATTTTATATCCATAGAGAGAATAAAAAATTAGGATGATTTCCTTCCCTTGACATTATACGTGAAACGCCATTCAAATATTGGATAAAACCCTAATAGAACAAAAGATAGGAGGATGAAACGAAGCATATTTTATTTTAGTAACTACCCACCATTCTTTGCGTGATACGCACGATATATAGAATTAGAATACAAAATTAGAATTAATAGGGATTTTAGCGTTAACTAACAGGCCGTCACCATTTTATAGTTACTATACTGGCTTTATCACTGTAAATTATTAAGTACTATATTTTACTGCAAAAATTGTGTCGTTCGTATTTTATCGCCGATAAGACTTTATTTTTAACATCAAATTATTATTTGTAATTGTTAAAAAATCAAAAACACAAAGTAATGTAAATAATTTAAAGTATTAATTACGATTATGATATGGATTTTAAATTTAATTTATCACCGATGTATTACCAAATTAGCATTTCAATCAATGCTGATAGAATTAAGCTTGGATGCGAAAAGTGGAAACCGATTGCTATTTATTTACTACAAAAGTCTATTTGATGGACTGATTGATTAAAACCTAATAGGTACACACTAAATGTTTTCAATCATTTAAATTTGAATACAATAATCAAAATGTGATATCAATTATTTATTGCAAGTTTCAATTATTCATCAAGCTAATTTATTAGTCATCCACTAGTTCAAAGTTCATTTATATTGAATATCCAATCGTAGCTTTGTTTTCTGAACCGGAATATCTATGCCAATAAATTCAAAACATATCTGTACCGTGCGAAATATATATAAACCTCAATAAAGCGGCCACAGAATCAATTGCCGTTTCAAAATTTCATTGCTTAATTTAGGAGGTATTGAACAGACCCGCGCCATTTGAAAAACGGTATTGTCCGGGGATCAAACCGATTATTGTGTATTGTGTGGAATATTTTTCACAATTACTGGCCTTTTGGGCCTTTTTTACTAATTCTCTGATTCCTAACTTGTATATTTAATATCTATAGGTATAATAGTACAATGGCACAAAATTCACGTAAGTTGTTATATTCTTATGGAAAATTTTCACAAACTACAGTGAGAAATTATTGTCATGATTGCAACCTAATTGAGATAATGTTAAGGCATAGAATATCCAACAATTTATTTTTTAAAAGCTGTAGCCTCCGTAACAACAGCTCTGCTCAGTTTTTAATGTATGTATTTCATATATTAATATTTACATTACAATTTAAGTAAATTTTTAATCAGGTATGATTACAGATAGGGCAAATGCTTTATTATTAAAGCTTATTGAAATGACTTTATACTTTATTTCGCTTCATATAAAATATCATAACATTGGTACAATTATTGTAAACTGCTAAACTTATAAAATCTATATAATTAGAAAATCAGTTAAATAATTGCATAGATGAAAACGAGAAATGCATAAAGGCATTAATGTATCAGCAAATGTATTCAACATTAGATAAAGCAAAGCCAAGGCTAGCCTGGGACTCGGGTCTAGTTTTTGTTTGCTAGAATTGGTTTTCCTTCAATTAAAACAATAACGTATTACCTTACACAATAGCCAACAAATTGGGGTGTCGAAAAAAAATTAAAACAGATATAATGAAACATACCGCCTATGTACCTTTTTATCCAAAAGGTACATAGGCAGTCTGTATTATGATTTATGAGTCAAATCATCCAAGCTTAGTAACAGCGAGGTTCGACGTGGGCAAAGGCTATATTTAAAAAATCCTTAACAATTGTAATGCTGAAATACCTGAGCGCCATTTGACGTAACGGAAAATACTTTGGCAGAGAACATTTACAATTTAAATTATATTTGCTAATTCAACCTTCGTCGACTTTATCATCTACCTATTGTATGTTCCCAATTTTATAAGTAAAAAAGTATTTTACGTATTTTATACTGGTTTACATAATGTAACAAATGAAATATACTTAATTTATCCTGTCAATTGTTGGAATGCCAGACATAATTGAATAACTATTGTGTTCGATCGCTGGTGTGCCGGTACGACTCATTAGGTTAAGTCTTGAAGATATTCGACATTTTATTTCAGTGCTTTGTAGAGACTCTGTGTGTGCTACTTGATATTATGCCCAGATGGATGGGGTAATTCCTGCTACGGTATCCAGTTATATACTGGTTAAAGGTGACGTCTTGACAAACAAGGAACACTGTCAATGAAAGAGATTACAGAACATCAAGAGGGAACTGCATAATATAATATCATTGACAATCTGAATAACTCAACTGTCAGTAGAAAAACCAGTCTTTAAACTAGTTGTACTTTTCGCTATCATCCCTCAATTTATAAAAATTATGTTTTATTTAATAATAAGTTTAATGTTGGTATAGTAAAAATTTAGTCATACGTACATTAGTACAATGTACGTATGACTAAATTTTTCACTACTCGTACGATATGATTTATTATCGTACAATTCTGTAACGTAAAAGTCTTTATTAATTTAAGTAGACTTCTGACGGAGGCAATATTTTATGTGTGCCGCGACCTCATTAAACCGAGTCTATCTATCTCAGTGGACTCTATGACCTGCTACGAAGAAAATTTCGTAGAATACACGTGTCGTCCAGCTAAGTGGTTAAGAATATGCGGCATTAAATAATTTGTTTAACATGTTATACACACCATTTTGAGATTGACTTTAAAGTGAGTTTTGTCAAAGAATGTGATATGCTAAAGTTACGCTGAAGATTGTGCGATCGCACAATCAAAATCGTGTTTAGTGAGCTCAGTACCTACACATAATATATTTACTTGAAAGTAATAAACAACTATTACAAATTTAATAAAATTAAATGTTCTATCTTCTATTTTATTTACGGTTTGCTGTAGTTGAAATCGGCGTGAAACAAAATATAAAGATTAATATTTTTTTATTCATGGATTGTTATGTTTTCTCTGATGTAAATTTTAAACCTTTTAGACTTCAGTGCAAATGCAAAGAAACTGCAGCTGTCTAACAGTAGTCAGTAGCAATACGCTACAAAGAAGAATAACTCATGGAACCATAATTATCAGCTTAGTAAAATCTTAATATTCTCTTGTGCTAAATAAATTTATAAGTATTCAGTTGCAGCTATTAATTATTTACTACAATTCCTTATTTTCTTAGTACCTACTAATTGAGTTTCTAAGTTATGCTACTTTATGCGGATTTTATCATGTTGTTGTTTTGAAAAACACTATGTTAACGTTTATATTCAAATTAACAACGCGATAAATCTCTACAAAGTAGTTTAATTTCAATGTATAACATTCGGGTATAAAATTCGGGTAAACGAGAGACAATAATTATAGCTTGAGTTTATAGAGGATGTTAATTTTTATTTATTTTTGAAGTTAAATCTTCTTTAGGCGCATTGAGCACTTAGGTGAACAAAAATCATAGGACTCGCGTCATCGTTACGCTTCCACGCTTTCCGTTTTGAATTATTTTAGAATATTAACAATATCTCAGAAATGGTGCGTCCTACGCAAAAAAATATCAAAATTTTGACCCCCTTAATAACTCCCAAGAGAGTATCAGGAATCCGTTTTGTTTTATAAAGAAGTGTTTATGATCAAGGATTAAAGTTTTCACTTCTATCGGCAGTCCCCAAAGACAGCCTCAATTTTTTATTTGAAAATTACATATTGGGGCCTTCAAAATCGTACACAAAGAACACATAGACTCGGAATAACTATTTGTGGGTCACACCATTTTTTTATCCCGTTGAATCGAACCCATAACACTCGGTGCAGTAACTTTGGCGAGGCGATTACATAAACCAGATTATATTCGAACTAGTAATTTTCAATCAATTTTCAAACTATAAGTATTTTGCTTGGTTTACGTTTAATAGAAATGTACGTTTGTTTATTACAAAGGTGGGTACAACGTTCTAATAGGGTACAGCCAGCTAGAATTCTCGGTAGCGTCGTAACCTGCATTTAAATTGTAAAGCAAACAGCACCGGGTGGTACAGACAGACATAACGAACTTCGTGTTTCGTGTGTAGAATTTGCGACTTCAAATAATCATTCACTAGAGAACGCTATCGTAACTCCTCTGGGAACTGCATATTAAATGTTTTACATAGATATATAATTTAACATTGCAATGAAAAGCCAACAATTAAAAATAAACAACCAAACTAATTCAATTTGAATTATAGACCGAACACTTAGTGTATTCGGTCTACAATTGTTGTGTGTATGTGCTAGAATATTAATATTAGAATATATATACATACGTTTTATATTGTATTATTTAATAGATTGATTGATCTATTACATAGTACGTTGTTTGAATGTTTGTGAAATCTGCCGCGATACAGGAGTTATTCCTAATGTGTTGTTTTTTTAAAAGACATTTTTTTAAAAGGTATTATAGACAAAAAAACGCCTAAACAATAACATGTCGAACGTATATACTTACCGAATACATCAAGTAATTATTCGGTCTAAACGTTTTTAATTGTATTATTTTTGGTTATTTTTCTTTATTGTATAGTAAATATAAAATAATTTGAGTAATGTTAACGATTGTGCTATATATAGAACTTTATAAAATTTAATTAGCATTGACCATAATTATAAATTGCCGACAGTACCCTCACAGTTAATAACTAATGTCAGATAATTATAATTTTCCAACAATAGCCCTAGAATTAATGATCAATGCATGATCAATGTACGAATTAATGATGCATGGTTGGATATTGTAATAGTATGTAACAAGTAACGAATTGATATATTAACGTTGCAATTTGCAAAATATGCTGTAGTGAAACATTGTAACAACTGTATCACCATTTTCATGGCAATAAATTATATTCTAATCTATTTTCAACTTTCAAGAGAGAGAGAGAGAGGAATCATTTTTAACTTTTCCGAGTTTTTTTATTTTTTTTCTCTGTTTCGTGTCTATCTTTTAAATGAGTACAAGTCTCATAACTATTATTCAAATATGGTAGAATTACTTTTAAGCTATAAACAGATGTAACACTCTGAAGTAAGTTTATGTATATAATTGGTATACTCACTTTAAAATGATGGAGTTTATAACTCCATCATTTTAAAGTGAGTATACCAATTTACATAATATTGCCTGTCAATTTACTTTTAGATAGTGTCAATGGTACAAAGTAAAAAGTCAAGAAGGATGCACATAATTTTTTTATTTTAATTCAATTTAATTAACATTTTATTGTTTGAATACCGATAAAATTAACTGCGAAGTTGATACAAATTTTAGTTTAGCCATTGAATACATGACATGATATTATATCAAAAATATCTAAATAACATCATAAAAAAAGCTATTAGCGCTAAAATTACTATACAAACTTTTGTAAATGGTATTCATTATGTACTCGTAATATAAAAAACGGTTTGCCTCACATTGTTTATTTCGGTAGATGCAAAGCTAGTCGGAAATCATTTTAAAGCCACCTGGGAAATTGTTGCTGAATACGACACGGCATACCGGTGCGACGAAGTCAAATGCTATTCTGGCAAGCCCAAGCAAATTAATTATCGTATAAATTGTTCCCTGGACTGTTTTCTAAATATAATTCTCTTAATATTAAGATATTTAAAGTTAGCGTAATATAAGACGTGTAGATCGCTAATACGCTTTAGCTCTTTAATTGATATATGTTGTTCACGGGTAACAGATAGCAGCGGCGACGGCACATGTTCAGTAGTAACAAATACAAAAGGTGCTTCTTTTGCGAGATGGTGATAAAGGCAAAGGAGAAGACTGATCGCGTGAGGGAACGCAAAGCATCACGCCTCGGCCGCAGCAGAAGCACGAAGCGCATGATTGTTGCCAGCCATAGTAAGCGTTGGCCCAAGGCCGGTGAATTATTGTTAATTCTTCGTCCAATTAGTTACAGGTCCGAGCAAAAGGCCAGTTATGATTTATACTATTAAAACACGTGTTTGAAGTACATGACGCAATTAGCTGGATCAAGCTACATTCATAAGTTTATCATGACCACTTGGGCGAGCGGTTCACGTGACGTCAAGTGTCTCACTTTGTGCATGTTACAAGCGGCGTGTACAAGAACCATTACTAACACAACGGTACTATTACAACTATACTGAACATTTATATGGCACTTAAATATCGTGGAAACGTTTTTGCCAATAAATTCTATTAATACATTTAGAAGGATAGTAATACCAAATACCGAAATATATAAAATCTATATTACAATTCTAAACTCAAAACATTTTAAATAGAACGTATACTCATGTTCACGTAAAACAAACTTTGCTCTTTTACCGTAAATCTGAAACATACCTTTCAAAGATTCGAAATTATTGGTAAGGTAAAAGTTTAAAGTGGCTCGGAGTAAAAGCACTAACATCGCATCAGTAAGTAAATGCAAGCGATGCATACCGAATAGAAGTTTAGGAGTATAAGTTTATATTGCACATTTCGAAATACAGTAAATACTCGATCGTAAAATTAGGGTGGCAAACACCAGCGCTGCGGCAATATTAATGACAAATGTACTGTTTACAATAAGACGTCAGAAAGCTCCTTATTCACATGTTGGCATGTCCTAAGATGATTAATATATAGGTAACGAACCGAGCCTAAGAAACTGGTTTTAAAATTTGACTTGACTGCACTCACTAAATGGCTTAGTGGTTAAAGTAGTCGCCCCCGCTATTGCCCTTGCGCCAAGTGTTGTGGGTTCGATCCCCAAACGGGACAAACATTTTCAAAAATTTTCACTTTAATTCTTCCAAATGTACTAGAGGGTACGCTTTATGTTGCATTGTTTAAATGTTTGTAAAGATCGCTGCGACACAGAATTATTTATAGTGCGAGTATTGTCTTTTTCCAATGCTTTACCTTTATTTAAACTGATCTCAGTAACAATTACCCACCGAAATTTCGCTCTTTACAGCCCAGTTACCGCTAGAGGTTGGTTAGTGATTCTGGTTAAATGCGTCTCGTTGAGTTCAGGCTGATTAGAGGTGGTATCTAGTGACAAAATACTTGACTGGAGCACGATCGAACGATCAGATTGAGGGAAAACCTCAATTCGGTACAGTGAATCTGTGAAAGTAATTGTGCAAATTATTATTAGATATTTATAAATAAACAGATTTTACTGCCTTCTTCGTACCGAAAACCGATAAACTTTTGCACTAATGTCTGCGTGCGATCTTAAGGTCCCGAATCCGATTGCCGGGCATGAGTTATTCAGTTTTTTGTTAGGTCATTCTCATTGTGCGTTATAAACAGTAATAGGCTACGTCTCCTGATATGTGGGATCTACAACATATTACTTACCATTTGAAAATATACATCCATGTTAAATTAAATTTACTTACACAAATGTTTACGATCAAACATAATTAAAACTTAACCTTAAACAACCGACTCATTTAGCCAACAAAGTGGCTGTAGTAAAGGCTAAATTACTTCACCATATCTATCACTTTTTGCGTACTTAATAGTAAAGTTTTCGCTTTGAAAGCGAACTTAGTGCCGGTACGGCATTTCCTTACTAATTAGCGCGCAGCTACAGCATTGTTAGTCGCATCTTTTGCTTGGCTAAGCGAAACTTGGTATTACATTGTACGAACGGCCAAAGATTATTGTTAGAAAGAAAAAAATTAAACGACTTCTTAGACTTGCTTGCTTTGAAAGCAATTAACTAAATAAGCATTTCTCGTCGTCATCGGTGTATATGTTACTTTAAAAACCCTGAATATTTAGTAATGTTAGGCTTAACCAGTAAATCTTAGGATTTACCAACACTAGTTAGTAAATGTAAGAATTTATAAAAAAGAACGATTTTTCAGGCTTATACCATTAGAATTTAGTACATGCTAGGTTTTACGAGTGACGGTTTGTAAATATTGGTTTTGAGAATAAAACAACTAACCTAACCAAAGCAGAGACGGTAGGGGAAGATGGAACGGGTAGCGGAGGGCTGCAAAATATCGAATGGATAAGAAATCGAACATTTAATATATCATACACTCAATACATCGAGTGTTCAAAATAGTGAGCAATCCGAGTCGGATAGGTTAGGTTAGAAAGCTAAGGCGAAAGTTCAGCTCCTGCCTTAGCCTGCGTAGGTACACCCGATATTTTGAACACTCGATGTATTAAGTGTACCATATATTAAATTTTCGATTTATGTTTATTTCAACATTTACCGTGTCTTGGAGGCAAATCCTAAGATTTACCAAGTGAATGGTGGTAAAAGTTCGAAATAAACCATGATCATAGAACGGTTCGGACTTTTAAGAGTTGGCAAATCTTAGGTTTTACTGAAAAATTTTAGGATTTACCGTAGTTCGGGCTTTTACAGTAACATATAGATTTAAAATACAAGTTGTTTTTATTTCGCTCGCAATTAATAGTGTAGCGGTACTATTACGAAATCATTTATTGATCACTAAAACAGTGCTTTATTTATCTGTTATTAGTCAGTCTAATGGTCGTCGTTTACTGAGTTATACAGCCTTACCATTGCCATTTAAAATTGCTAACAATAACCAGAATCAGTTTAGTTCTGATATGAATTATGTGGTCCCAGATGAAATTATGTAGATTACCTATATTTTTTTACTTAGTTGCTTTGTATTTCATCTTTTTTTGATAATATTCAGCTCTCTACAAAAAAAAATATATATTTATATATAAAATAAAAGGTGAAGCTTAATTTATTTATACACAATTATTTATGATTTTTTGTCAAGTTGAGTCAATATTTGTTGCATATTATTACCATGGAGTAATTCGTTTAAGCTCAAACAATATTAAGCTGCAAACAAATAAATCATAAGCGCAATAAAATCGATAGAAGAAGAAAACCCTATTAGATGACGCAGCACTTCAGTCTTCCGCAAACGAAAAAATACTTATTTGGATTGTTTTGCGTTTTTTCTTATCCTAAACTAGGATTACCTGGTACAGTTGTCCTAAGTACTTGGTCCCAAAATAAACATACTTATCAGCATTGAATCGAACCCGACCCTCACTATCGCATATTACGTAATCTAAGAAGCCTTTATAACAAGCATTTCTTTTTTGTATTTACCAGTCTTTTAAAGTAAATATTATAAATTATTTTTAATATCAATATAAGTCCCCATAAAAGTGAGAGCCCATCTTTTGAATATTGAGTTTTATTTTTTACCTAGAAGTTAGTCTTAATTAGATTGTTGTTGTTCCTCAAAATAACCAGAGACGGCGGGGCCGGGTGAATAACTTCCACATGCCATCGTGATTTCGGCCCGCCATATCAAAAGGCAGGCCACTACACAACATTATTTGGAGATAAATTTGATCTCTACAGCTTAAAACTACATAATTGAGAACGTGCGTAGGAACACTACTGATCGGGTAGTGAGCAAGCCCACGAAGCCCACCACCCCTAGGTACAACCTTATGATGGCTGGAGTTCGTCTATTGCCCTTTGGGGCCCGATTATGCGGTTGGGGAGAGGGTTGAAGCGCACCATATCCCGCTCCGCTGCCTCCTTGATGGAAATTACTCTGAGGAAGTAATTTCCAGTCACAGGAGGCGACAGCGTTTCACGACCTCTCGCTCCGGACCATAGACTGAACCATGCCGGGAACGAAAGAGCAAACGTTCCGACTAACGCGATCAACTCACGGCGCTGCGATGCCCAGGCGGGGTAATCTGCCAACGCGTGCAGCGCCGTGTCCACAACAACATTGCGGCAGTCGCCGGAGTGATGTTATCCGGGCGTCTCCTGCCGGCCTATGCGACACAGGAACTGGCCAAAACAACCGTGGCCAGTCACACAACTAGGAGGAAAGACCAATACATTGTATTTGCAAACAAATTTTTTGTGATTTGGGAGTAGCGACCTCTAGCGGCCAGTGACAAAACTACCAAGTAAGATCAATATACTTAGTGCCAAGCTGTTTTTGCTAGCTGCTAATAGGTGGTGAATATTATAAAATTATTTATTTACACTGTAGCGAACACCGCCAGTACAGAACATATTTAAGTATTTGATCTACAAATTATATTTGTGACGCCATCTGACTACAATCAGTCACACTCGATGACAGGATGACTGGCCGGGGAGACGCCACCAATTCCACCAGTTTTACTGTTGGAGATACCGCTCCCGAGGCAATAGCGCGCCTCGCTCAGACGATTACTTTACTCGTTTACGAAGGGAAAACTGTGACTGCAGCCAATAAAAAATCTATTAAGGAGGCCGCCGAGGAAATCATCGCGATTAGCAAGCAATTAAAATCACCACCACCCTTGCAATCCACCACCACCTCAATCTCTGAGGAAAGCTTCGCCAAGTTGGGGCGGGAGCTTGTGGCGGAGGTCCAATCCGCAATTGGACGGTCGTTGAAGGACATCACAACCACTCCAAACCTGCCAGCGCGCCCGCCTTTAAACCAACCGGCGCTGATTATCGAGCCTAACACCAGCTCACCATCAGCCTCTTCGTCAAACGCCGAGAATACATTAAACGTCATAAAGTCTGAAATCAGCTTCAAAAATAAAAAATACGCTCCAACGAAGCTCAAAACCCTGAGCAAAGGGCGAGTGTACATGGAGTTTGGCACCAATTCACAAAAGGAGGAAACAAGGTCGAGAATAGATAACCTAAATACTCTAACAGCTGGAGAACCCAAACGACGCTCCCCTCTAGCTATACTCAAGGGGATACATAAAGACACCAAGCGAGAGGAAATCTGTGAGCTGGTTAGCAACCAAAATTCTCTCCCAAACACCGACATTAGGCTCTGCTTTCTGACAAGAAACCGCTCGGACAAGTTGTACAACGCCGTGCTGGAAATCAAGCCCGCTTCATATCAGAGACTAATCCAAAGTGAGAGAGTTGCTATTAATTACCAGCAAGTACATATACAGCCATTTTCACACTACTTGCAGTGCCGCAAGTGCTTGCAGTTTGGTCATTCTCACAACAAGTGCACAGCTGCTGTACACCCGTGCCGCATCTGCGCGGCAACATCGCACACAGGCGACAATTGCCCTCAAAAGCGCGCGGGCACATTTACTTGTTATAACTGCAGCCGACACAACACCAAATTTGGTACAAGATTACCTACAGACCACGCTGCCAACAACCAGACCGCCTGTACTAGGATTCACGTAGCCAAGCAGAAAGTAGAGGAGACTACAGACTTCGGGTACCAAGAAAATTAACCCTGTTGGATAATAATTGCTATAAGATTTGTTTGTTTAATTACTTTCTCTCTTCTTATTACTTTTTTTATTTTTTTTTGTATAATATGCCCTATTACACTAATACACGCAACACCAACGCGAACACACGCTCTCACACCCACACACGTACACCTGCCGGCGCACACCCGCTCAGGACAGACGCACCCTCATTACACCGCACCACACCCCGTACACAACAAGCGCGCAATTGCCCATTAAATTCACTCACACTTACATTCACACAAGCTAACTTAGGCCGCGGTTTTACCGCCACCCACGAACTTATTCAACACTGCACACAGAACAATACTGATATAATTTTTATAAATGAGCCATATGTCTCCAATCAACTCACCATGAAGAAAATACCCAACTACATCACCTATCAATTCCCCACTAACACACACACCAAAACAGCCATCCTTATACGCAACAACATCGGTGCAACTTTGGGTCTCTCTAAACACTCTACACCGAACATATGTTCCACCCAGCTCACTACACACACTGGCAAACGCTTCATACTTACCTCTGTTTACATTGAACCTGATACAGACACCAACAACACACTCAACAAATTACATTCACTCCTACACGACACACGCGACGCTACACACGTTATTGCTGGAGACTTCAATGGCTGGCACCGGATATGGGGCTCGCCATCTAACAATGACAGAGGCAAAGATGTGGCAGACCTTATACATTCACACAACGTCACCATGCTCAACATAGGTACTACAAACACGTACGAAAGCGTGGCAAACGGTCGGATCAGAGGCTCAATCGTTGATCTCACGATAGCTAGCGATGACATCGCCCGCTTCATCGATGACTGGAGGGTTGACCCTTCTATCTGCCCTTCATCTGACCATCATGCCATCACCTTCACACTACATACTTCACACCGTTTCACCCACAATAAAAAGTCCAACACATTTCGCTACAACACGAGCAATTATAAACAATGGGACGAGCTCAAAGAACATTTTAAAACAGAAATCGCAAACATTGACCTACATACCACTGATTTCACTACTCTGAACACCCAACACGACATAGATACCTACACCAACAAACTCACATCATTCATTCAACACGTCTGTAATCAACACTTACCACCTACCGGTCGTCACCTTACTCGCCCATCTTGGTGGACTGATGAACTCAGCCACCTGAAACACCAAGTCATTACCAATCACCACAAAATACAACAGCTCAAACGAAACAATCTCTCTCTTATAGAAGCTCTCGCTGAAAGAGACCTATTTAAAGCTGCTTATGCTCAGACTATAAAGAGTGCTTCCACCACACATTTTCGCGAATTTTGCACTCTTCAGGAGAAAGACAATGTATGGGCGATCACTAATAAGATACTGCGTTCGAGCCGCCCTCCAAAACCGCCCTCCCCCATAGAAATTACGCCCGGTGTATACACTACATCTACACAAAACACCGCAGCTACATTTCTAGACAAATTCTACCCGGACGATACACCAGACTCTCCCACCCAACAAACCACTCGCTCCAACACTATTCACCTACCTGATACTCACAATGAACATGTACATGAAGTCAACACAATTCTTAAACACATGAATCCCGCCAAATCTCCTGGCGCCGATCATTTAACTTCCGATATATGTTACCAATTCTCGCTCTGCTTCCCTGACATCATCACCGGTCTCCTTAATCGATGTCTTTCTCTGTCTATCTTTCCCAAATCCTGGAAACACGCCATAATTAAAATTATCCCAAAACCCAACAAAGCCAACCACACCTGCTCATCCGCGTATCGACCCATAGGGTTATTGCCCATATTAGGCAAGACCCTTGAAAAATTAATCACACAGAGACTCACGCATCACCTTAACACCACTAGCACATACAACAAAAAACAATATGGCTTCAAGCAACAAATGTCAACAACACACGCACTCACCAACATAACCAATACCATCACCACACACAAAAAACGAGGATTACACGTCGCGATGATCTCCCTCGACATCAAGGCCGCCTTTGACCATGCCTGGTGGCCGGCTATACTCGCACGCCTACAACACATTAAATGCCCCAGGAACATCTACACAATAATACAAAACTACCTTTCTGACCGTACTGCGACAATTCACTACGCCGACGCCACCGCTACCAAAAACCTTACTCGAGGTTGCATTCAAGGGTCTGTATGTGGGCCGATCTTCTGGAACCTGATCCTGGATGAGTTGTTGGATAAGTCCGGTGACTCACCAGGACACGGGTCCCTACCGGAGGGTTGTCAGATGCAGGCCTTTGCTGACGACATCACACTTATCGCTGCACACAGGAATCTCACCAC
The DNA here is from genome assembly GCA_963564715.1 of Catocala sponsa. NCBI lineage: Eukaryota > Metazoa > Arthropoda > Insecta > Lepidoptera > Erebidae > Catocala > Catocala sponsa. The sequence continues at coordinate 17,381,500 of OY751333.1, forward strand.
ACTACAACAAAATATCAACCAAAGTTTACACATCATACACACTTGGGGCACAGCCAATAAACTGACCTTCTCACCTGAAAAAACAGTTGCTGTAGCCTTCACACGAAAAACTAAACTCCTCTACATCACAATGAACCGCATACACATACCCTTTAGCCGCACTGCTAAGGTGTTGGGGCTGATTATCGACGCAACTTACACTTTACACAACACGTAGACTACATCACATACAAAGCACGTAAACTTAATAACATACTCACCAAATTTGTACGCCCCACATGGGGCGTACATTCGGAAAACATACAGACACTCTACAAGGGGGTAATCGAACCCATCGTCTGCTACGCCTCCAGCGTATGGCACCAGGCGCTAAAATACAATACGAACAGGAGCAAACTCCTTTCACTACAACGAGGATTCGCTCTGAAAATCATTAAAGGATTCAGGACCATTAACACAACAGACGCCATAGCACTGGCTATCCTAGCACCGCTTGATATAAAAGTCACAGAAACAGCCAAAATCGAACACACCAGAATCACTGGGGTCACCGATTATCTTCCTGACGACATAACACTCGACACACCCACCCATCCATCACACTTACTTCACCCGTCTCTTCGCAAGCCGCATCCATTCACCACCATCAATACACAGGACGAACTGAATACCACACTTATCAATCACTTACACGCGCACCACATCTATACTGATGGCAGCAAACACGATAACCTCGTTGGGGCTGCCTTCATCGCTCACACTCCACAGAACATTATCATAACGAAAACATTCAAACTACACTCTACTTGTACCGTCTTCCAGGCTGAACTTGTAGCCATTGACCAGGCCTGCCAGTGGTTGCAACAGCAACAAATCGAGGCGGCAGTAATAATGTCGGATTCCAGGTCTGCCCTGGAAGATATTAACAACATCCTCAGTACACACCGCATTAACACCAACATTCAAAGAACACTACACAGAATGAACACGCCAATCACATTCATCTGGACAAGAGCTCACGTCGGCATTCATGGCAATGAGGCCGCGGAAATTGCCGCCAAAACCGCTGCCACACAAGACAAACCAACAACATTCCATCATTTTCCCCTCAGCTACCCCAAGAAACTGGGCAAATCCGACAGCTTTACACAATCTGCCGACACCTATGCCAACAATCCTAAAGGACAAACTATGAGAATCTGGTGCCCTACACTCAAACACATACACGCACTTACTAACAAAACAGGCCATACCTTCGCACTCACACAACTTCTCACAGATCATGGATACCACAAAACATACCTCCACCGTTTCCATATTACAAACAACGACACATGCCCTTGCGACGACACATCACCGCAATCTTTCAATCACCTCCTGACACAATGCCCACAATACACACGCACCCGCCTACTGCACGAACAACTCTGTCACAACCTGCAAATAGATCCCTACAATCTTGAACAAATAATCACAAAAGACTCCACCACCGACACGTTTATGACACACCTGACTCATATTGTGAATACACTTAAACAATTCAACAACACATAAATCAACACACATACATCTCACACACATACACTCACACAACACCCAAATTGTTGCGACGACTACCTTGTAAATAATTATAATTTATATTACAAGTTTAATTAGCAGACCTATATGTAAACAGTAACATAAGTGATTGTACTCACCTTGCACTTCTGTATCAAATAGCAGAATTGAGCGCATAACGTCGCAATAAAATCCCCCCTAGGGCGGTTTTACCCCTGGGAGGAAAAAAAAAAAAAAAAAAAAAAAAAAGTCATTACCTGTGTCCCTGTGTCAGCCGGAAGGTGAGAGCGCCATGCCACCTCTCCAGCCACTCTTAAAAACGGGACCAATCACCACGATCGAGGCATGCCTGAACATAACATAACTTTTTTTTTTTAATTTATTTTTTGACCCAGGAAAATCCTTTAACCTAACCTACTTTTACGCGGGCTAAGCCGCGGGCAAAAGCTAGTATTTTATAAAGCATTCGTCAAATTTAAACTTATTGTATGCAATTGTCTAAACCGTTTGTTAGTTTTGATATGAGTTTGGTCTAAATACAGCAACTGCTGTTTACGTGATACAACTATTATACTTTCTATGCCTGAAAATAATTGAAGTTAATGGAGTTGTAATTACGCCAATCAGCCTCTCATTATAAAAATAAATATTGAGGACAAAGAAAACGTCTACATTATAAATCAATTCCATTCATTTTCAAACGCAGCTGGGTAAACCAACATCTTGCATCGGCAGAGTCTGGTAACGAACTTAAGTGAAGTTAATGACTCCCAACTCGGCTCTCTCTTCCTCGTTCAATAGAATTGGTAGGTAGAAACTTAACCCACAATCGTCGGGCGTAATCGTGTGAATTGTTCGTCTATCTGATACTTTTCCTTGTTTGTGTTTTGTTTTGGTCGTGTACCTATATCACTTGGGTGCAAAGAGAATCTTAAACATCGGGTTGGGCGCATATTTGAAGCATAAAAATACTACAACGACGATCGGCTCACACTCTGGTATACCTAATTTCTGTATTTAAAAGTAAAATATAAGTAAAATTCAAAAGAATTCGAAATAAATTAACGGTAAACATCTTATTTAAAAATGTTTTTTAACGTTGCGTTGGTTTGTGGATAGTACTTAAAAGGCCTCATGGCAACCCAAATAAAACTACGTAATTTGTTTAGTCAAATTATCTGGGATTGGACTGACTGAGCTCATTAGACCTCACTCTTACATTTTATTGAAAGTGTAACCTTAATTTTATTTAAAATCGTAGTTGTGCTTTGTTTTTGGTAAAAGGTTTTTTAATTAATGCGTGGATGACGTAGTGGTTTAAGTGGTTGTCTTGCCATTGCCATTGCGCCGAGTGTCGTGAGTTCGATCCCAAATAGTCACAAATAGTTCTATAAATCTGGGTGAGAACACCCAGACACAAAGAATTGTGACTGTTGTTCGATTTTTGTATTATTAAAAATATAAGAGAATTCGGTAAATATATTCGGGTATATTTGTTTAACACAAAAGAACAATGGTTAAATCGTACCTGACAGCGACCCGACATGTATTGTATATGAAAAAATCCGTTATTATTTAAGATTTTAGGAAAGATAAAAAATATATGTTTATAAAGCCAGGAAAAAAAGATAAATTTTTTTTTGATATTTTATTTTTCTTTAACTTCTACATTTCACATACAATGTGATTAGTTTCTTTTCGCACACTAAAAGGTTCAATACTCAATACTTGCAATTATTTTCATATTTTCTAAGAGTTATTATCAGTAGTACAAATAAATAAATACGTAGAGATCAAATCAATTAGTATTATTTTTTATGCAATTGATTATATGCGTATTATGTAGGTACAAAATAGCACAGCGTTTTGTTCACGATATTAAAATATTTAGGCTTCTTACACATTATTTTCATACAGAATGGTAATAAATACATGAAAATAAACCAATCCCACTCCAGTTTGTTTCTGGACATGGCAAATAAAAACCAGGTACAGCTTCTATAGAAATTTGGCCATTGTTCTTTAAATAATTTGATCTTCATTGAGAAACTATTTGCACGATAAGACAATTATCAAAGATTGTATTTCTTTTTGACAATCCAATGAATAATATTTCGCTGTAAGCAGTCCAATACTTACTATATTAATAATAGACCAAGTTTAATTATTTTCACATGCATACACTTACTACTTAAACACATTACTAATTCTTTGCGTTATTTTACTGCATTATGTTTAAATAATCATTGTCATACATTAACAACTATCAAATAGCAATTATTATTAAGCCATAATTTATTTTCATGTGAATAAACGAAGGTTTGTAATAAGCTTTTTCTGGGTTTGCAATGAAATAAAAATCAGGTCACATTTAATCGATCAATTGCAGATAATCGCAGCTGTCATTTCGATGTCTACGCGATTGAGATTGGAATCGAAGCGATATTGGGAATACAAATAAACCAATTTACGACGACTTTAACTAGATACAACATCACTATAATCGATAAAATGTGACCCCAAATATTTATACTTTGCTTGACGATAATAGATAATATCATGTTAAGGACCACCGACAATAAGTATAAAATCCTCGAATTTGGAGCTTCAAGGCAGTATCCCAAAAGCCCAAAAGTATAAGTAGGCATTCGACAATAGGCTCCCATGTGACAAAAGCGCAAACCCATCGCATTTTATCGGTCACAATAACATTCCCATGGTATAGGTAGCTGAGGGTTTTTTGAACAGAGAAACTCAATTATTTTACCAATTTCGGGTTGAATCAACTCTCGCTTTTCTGGAAATTCTCTGTGTCAGTAGCAGCGTTAAAATAAGGCCTCCTATTCAGATGTCTGAAATAGTATTGTTACAAGACCAGTGATTAATGCACCCAAGTTGCAGAATGTTTATGTGTACTATTCCACTTAGACGTATGCTAGGAGTAGTCTACTTTAGTACTTACTTTTAGCAAAATTCTGGGGTTACAGAAGTTTTAGTGATATGCGCAAACCTATAATGCTGGCAGCTTTAGCAAAATTATAATAATCGATAATTTAATAAAAAGCCTAACTTCGTAAATGCTTTGTAATTGTGTTGCAATTTATACAGTTATTTAAACTTACCTTTTTTCCAGTATAAGTATTAGTACCTAATCGTTGTACTATCAAAGGCATTAACTTACTGTTTAATGAATTTTACGTTTAATATATTTATTATTTAAGACCACTTTGCAAATGTGCCAATATTGGTTTATCTAGGTACGGGATTTAGAAAAAGTAAAAACCTGTAACTGTAATCAATTTCGACTTAAGTAGCCATCTTACAATTTTACGGTCAGTGGTCCATGAAAGTATTCAGGTTGCCCACGGCCCAACAAGTTTACTTCATAAACAAAATCTAATATAGCGTGTAGTCTGACGTCAGCGCGCTAGTTTATCTATTATTTTCGTATCTTAATAGTTTCTTCTTAGACATTAAGCATAAATTGGCAGATCTGGAATGGAATTTATTACAGATGCTAAACAGAAAGCTTTGATACTAAAATCAAAATAGCCACCATTATCTGGTTGGTTTTGTTTGCCTTTATAAATGTTTTTTTGGTTCATCTGTTGTATTGTTCCATTCATGAATGGAACAGTCGCAAAAGGAAAACCTAGGCGAACGTTTCTCGATCAGATCGGAGGCGTTCTGGACAAAGGTCAGGTTAAGAGCACCTTGAACCGACGGGCGTGTATGAGGAATGTTATGAAAGTGAATGAAGCCAGAAAAGTGTGTCAGGATCGTAGCAAATGGAAATCCGTAGTCTGCGCCAACCCCTCTGAGAAACAGGCGTGAATCTATGTATGTGTGTTGTATTGTATGTTGTGTAGTATTTATCGCTTAATATTGTACATCTAGCCTATGTTATGTGCTGTATTTAACTTATTCTTTGATCTAACAATTGTATGTAAACCAAAAATAAAAAATCAATAAATAGTTTGTTTGTGTGCCCACTGTCTACACTATTTGTTATTAAATACGATGTAAAACAAAAATATCGAGTCTAAACTGCAACTATATTGCAAATGTTTTAACAAATTTGATCTGTGTTATACAATCCTTCATCACACTGCTTAAAAAGAGTTAACAAAACGAAAACAAGAAAGAATAAAATACAAGGCGCTTTGGATCAGCTTCAATGTGACAGTACTAAAAACAGAGCTTTAGACATCCAGGTAATGCAGGCTTAAAAGCTTTTATAATTAAATTAAATCGACAAAGCCTATAAAGGCTTTGTCGATACACAAACATCAAATACGTATATTTGTAATATGTTTTATACTTATGAAGTTCTTCATGTAACTAGTATTATCCGAAACGTATTTATATTTTTTCCAATCACATGTAAACGATAGAACGTATTTAAATAAAACTTAGATAAACCATGTTCAGGTTTCATTTAAAGATTAGTTTCGTTCCAGGATATGTTCCTGTGGAACCCATGCATGCTAAGCTTACGACAAAGTTAGTTATCAATATAACATAATATACAGTTACCAAAGCGAAGTAACAGCAAGAGAAGAAACTCATTACCAAGCGTAATATATCGATGAATATTGACTTCTGTTTTAGACCTTTGGTTAAGGCTGTCTCAAGTCATTACGGATTGGTCAAAAATTATTATTTTATCTTCTTATAAATGCACAGGCTATTATTTTCACATCTTTAGTGCCCGCGTTTTCGTCCGGAGTGTGCCGTCAGTTCGCGTCCCTTGATTAATTGCCGTCGACGTCTTGGTCCCAACTGATTGATTACATTGTAATCTTGTTTGTGACTTGACTGATGTTGGAAATTGTATCAGTCTTGTTTTTCATATTTGATAATTAGCTATTGTAGTTTTATGAATTGGTTTGGTTGACAGCTCTCGTTTGTGAGTCTGATTGTTATTGACATGAAATGATGGATCTCAAACTGTTATTGTTTTTGCTGCGAAATTAAAGCAAGATTTTTCATTTAATGCAATGAAAATATAAGATGGCTTATTAACTGATGGTTTAAAACTATCTAAATATTTTGCTTTTTAATAATATTGTTTTGTATTTACACGACTATAATTGCTTCTTGATTCGTTTGGCTATAAGATAATTTTATTAAAGCTTTATTAAAATTGGTCTAGACTAATACAGTTTAGAATTCTATGAATGTAAAATAGTAATAAATAAAAGCCAACAATGGCGCATAATCCATAATTTAAGTGGAAATTGAGAAAATAAAAGAACAACCTCTTAGGTAAAGCAACACAAAAAATAAAATTTATGCTTAAAATGTAATTTAATGTTACGATTATATATAACTATTGTTACATGGTTCATGTGATATTTGATGATTACTATAAGAATATCAATATTATTAAATTCTAAAGTATATTTAAAAATGTGTATATATTCAATAATATATGTACTCATAATTATTGAAGGCCGAAATTAAAGGCAAAAAAAACTCATTACTTTTGTTAAGAACTTTCTTTACTTTATTTAAGCAAATAATGTTTTTATCATTTCATTCTGCAAATACTTAAATTAATATTTTCAGTGACAGTGACTGATTAAAATACATTAGGTACCTAATTATAATGCGGCTTAAACTATCTTATAAATTAATTAACCTTCAAAGTATAACGTGTACTACAGCTGAAAGCCAAAGAATACGCGTAGATAAACTATTATTATTGAGGTTGGAATTTACTAGAATATTCTCTAGTTTGTGAATGATATTATACATACATACACGGAGTATTTATGAAATAACTAGCTTTTGCCCGCGGCTTCGCTCGCGTTAATGTAGAATTTGACAATCAATTCGGGTTGTACTCTGCTTGTAATAATATAATTCAATCATGATTCGAAAGACACGTGACGCCATCTATTATCATAAGAACGTTATTATTGTTTTTCTCGGGAACAGTAATTTTTTTCGGGATGAAACGTAGCTTATGTCCGTTTCTGTACATCTGTCAACGTATATGCAAAATTTTAAGATGATCGGTTTTGTGGTTTAGGCTTGAAAAGGTAACAAACAAACAAACTCATTTTCGCTTTTATAATATTAGTTAGGAAGTTAGGATTAGGATTAGGATAGGATTAGGATTAGGATGTTACATCCAGTGCCATCTCTCGGCATTGTGGGGAAGACTCGGCAGTTCCGTCTAATAATTTATTACACCGCCATCTATTGACGTCTTACGGAACTACGTGGTTCGTACGAGAAGAGTAGAGAGAACGCTGGCACATTCTCGAATCTTCGTACTGTTTACATACCTGGTATGACGTTTCTAGAAAACTCCGGAAACGTTTTAACCGCGCATAAAAGGGAAGGCCAGCGCTTGCCGAGTTAGATTACAATCGTAAGCGGTCAAGTATTCATCGTAGCGAACGGAAGCGAAAATACTACAGAGTTTGAAGCAGTTACAATGGAAAAGTGTAGTATAATGTGTGTTGTGTTTTAATTAATTTTGTGCTAGAATAAAACGTGTTTTAGTCAGTAATATTGTTTACATTCTTATCCCTCAAACCCAGACCGTAACAATAACAATTTTTTAGGTAACTCCAAGTAAATATTATAATATTTAAAAGTAAATCTAAAACGTATGCCTAGATAAATCAAGACCTTGCTCACACAATAAAATGAGAATAGGTTTCATTGTAATTTATTGTTATATATATTCTAGATATTTTACTGATGCAATAAATGCACCTACTGCGCATGAGTTCTTGTGTTCGATTTCTGGTGTGGCGACGCAATAATGTAATTGTCAGCAGATTGTAAAATGTATAGGTAAGCGTGCGGCGTCGCCGCAGTCGGGGTTACGTTGTAGCATAGGCAACATCATTGTATGTATCGCAATAAATACCACATTATATATTTCGTAAATCTGTGTCTGATTTCATGGTCATCACTTGATACCCCGAACACATGACCACCAATACACCAAACTGGGATAAGTAAAGTATTACCCATATTACCTATTGAGATTTTCTGTAAACTAACGAATGTTCATATTTTCGTAATTCTTTACAATGCCTATTACCCAAAAAAATTAATTAAATGCCGAAAATTGTTATAAATTTATAATTATGTAAGCTGTGAATAACGGTGTGGGTTGCACATTTAATCAAACTTTATTTAAAATGTATTAGAAATATGGACATAATGTGTAACTGTTTGTTATTCCAAATAAATAAATAAAAACAATCAGTTATAACCGTTCAGGTTAGTAAAACAAGGTTTAAAGTGGCGTGGCACTCGGTGGCTCGTATACGAGCCGCTGCACTAGTAAACAGAGGTACACAATGTAGCGACTCGTATACGAGCCGCTGGCAAAAGATAGGTATACATTGTCAATAGCAGCTTAGAATATATAAATGTTCCTGGTAGACTTTTATGACCTTCTTGCGTCCTCTTCCTATTATAAACATGGCTGACGAAATGTGTGCAGCATATATCCATCTACATCCTCAGTGATAAAGGCGTGGGACTATAACGCATATATGTATATTATGTACTTACTACCTTTTGCGCGTGGCTCCGCCCGCGTAGTACCTATAAAAAGTATGAATATGTCATTCCCCAGATTCTGAACTGTGTGTGATTGATCCGTGAAGAGGTAACAGACAGACTGGCAGAGTTACTTTCAAATTTATAATAATTAATTAGGAAGGATGTATTTTAAGAAAGATCTCTAATTAGATCTCTAATTAGATAACATATAAGATAGGTTTCGATACAAAAGATCCCACTGGTTCGAAGTGTCTCGCCGGTCTGCACTGACTGGCCCCCACATAAGATAAGATAACAGTCTCATAGAATTTTATCGAGACATCTTTTAGACAATGGAATTGGCGATCGATCACGTCGGGTAGCGGTGGGCATAATACATAATGTTCAATTTGATCACAATATTTCGTAATAAGGAATCGACTCAAGAGAACGTATCATTCACGTAAAATGTTGCAGTGTTTATAAACATAAATGAAAACTTATGCATCTTAGAAAAAGATAAGTATATGACAGATAAATTGATCAGCGTTTAAGAGCTTATCTCGGCCTTTTATCGCTTCGATTATTGTGGGTATGATCAGCACACGAGATCAATCAAACCAATAATTTATATGATGCAAATATATGTTGTAAAGCCGCGTGTGGTTGTGAATAATATACATTTAAATGTTTGTTAAGTGCCTCACGATACAAGAATAATAGTTACTGTATGAGTGGCCTATTTTTTAGACCATTTCTAATGTTTCCGGGTACGTTTATAATCCACCTATTATCTTTATTATTCCAGTGTCGTATGGGACCTTATAAACATTCAAACAACAGATACAAACAACACCCGGACCCGGAACAGCCATTTATGGACCACATAATTTTTTGTCCCATGTGGCGATCGAACCCATAACCCTCGACGCAGTGGCAGTTGCAAGGCGACCACTTTAACCACTACGCCATCCGTGCGTAAATACACCAACTAATACTAGTTAGCGTAGTTAATTTACCTGTAATACTCGACATAATTGAAAACCTATTGTGTCTGGCCGCCGGTGTGCCGCTGCTACTTAATAGGGTAACTACTGTTTATTCAAGTAATCGTTCTTTTTCTGCAATATGCATTCTAACTTAGCATACCTAAGTGCTCTATAAATCCAACAACATGACATTTTGGTTAAAATACCTCGTAACCATAAAGAAAAATATTTTGCAGCTGTGCGTAATAAAAAGTGCTCGAGTTTATTCATACATTTTTGTTTAGATCAGCACTTTTCGGTCTTCAGTTACTTTAGAAAATAGAACATAAGGAAGTCAAACTTCAGAAGTGACTTGCAAACTTTGACTATAACTAAGTCAAATTTGATTACGCTGATTGCACAGAAAACATATTCGTGTTTGTAAACATGTGTTAAATTATAACTTATAAGATCGGTTAATTATATTTTAAACTAGGTTTTGCCTGCGGCTTCGCTCGCAAAAAAGTAGGTTAGGTTATATTAGTAACAGTATTCTTTTTAATTTATCGCCTATGACACTCGGTGATAATATAGCTTTCTTATAGTTTAAAGTTGGTTGAATTGTTTTTGAATTTATTCTTAAAAACAAAAACATACAAATGACCGAACAACAAATACATTTTTCCTCTTTATAATATGACTGTAGATAATAAGTCGATCCTGCGGAAAACGCAATCATCAATTTCTTATATAGGTTATGCAGACAAAGAGCTGAACATTTCAAGATTTTCATTGTTAACTACAACAACAAGTACAAGTTTGTTTTTGCGTTGATTGTTAGCAAATCTATAGTTATCATTTATTTGAGAGTCTTTTATTTTCTTATTCATTTCAACGAGAACAGTATTAGTTTAGTTATCATAACTAAACTAATATGGCGTTAACATCTACAAAACTAAACGTAAAATTATCCAGGGTTTTAAAAAGAAACTGCAAATTTCATATCATATTGTATGTCATCAATAAGCATTGATTTTTTTTTCATTTGGTTCCATTTATGATAAAATAACAGCGCATACACATACTTATTTACTTAATATTAATTCACATAAAATTAATGGATTTGTTATCTGCTTTATAGAATTGGAAAGATATATAAAAGCTGATACATATTAACCAGCTATAATATCTCTGTAATCTATCTAAACCATCCTAGCAATGCTAGTTCTATATAGTCTTCTTCCTAGATACTAATATTCTCCCTAATAGATTTTCAGATCTATCTGTAAGCTTCTATATTAATGTTGGTGGGCTACAACATATTCCTAATATAGCATTTACTATCACAATGACTTAAGACCGACATAAGAATGATATAAATTTTCTATTAGCAGTTAATTTTGCAAGCACATATCACAAAGACGCCGTCATATTAAGTTTTATTGGAATGCAATATAACGCGACTTCTGAAACATTCCTAACGAATAAAATATATGTATGAAAAAATATTTCATTTGGAATTCTTATTATTTGATGTTGGCAGTAAAACTTTCGCATATTGTTACATGGAATATATTATTTTTGTGTGTTTGGCAATCTAAAGAAAGAATTATGATCACAATGATGTAAGTAAAAATTAATAACTATTTTATGGCATAAAGTTAATAAAGATACGCCTTTTAGATTCGAGAGGAATTGATCCATATACTCATGTTTCTCATATATTGCATGTTTGATGTATTTATTATATTTGGGATGTCTGATTTATGTGATGTAGCGTGTGTAGATAATTCTATTGTATAGAGAGGTTATTAGAAAGGTTTATTTCAACGTTCTGTAGATTATTGGGATTTGTGAATGTAGATGTTCCATCACATAACTTTTTGTTATAACATATATACACCTGCATTTTGAATAATAAGCATTTACTGAAAACTCAAATTTAAACAAAAAAGGTGACTCCCACGCATTAGGCTTTCGGACCTATTTTGGGAAAGTTATCCTGATCATAAGTTGTCCGGCTAAAATATAGGTGACTCCGATAGGGCAAATAAATAAATATGTCTCTTTATTTACAGGCAACATAAGATAATGTAATGTATGATAGAAAGTAAACTTAGTTCTTTAAACCATAATAAAGGATTTTCGCATTAGCATAAATTTTAATATCCCTATACCAAAACAAAAACATGAGCACCTACGTAGTATTTAAATAAGCAACATAAATAAAGCTTAATGAAATCGAAACTGGCCAAGTGCGAGAATATTTCACGAGCCGAGAGCTACCAATACCAATATTTGAAGTGCTGATTGCCGGATTAAATGCGGATACGTACGTAGCCTTGTGTTACTTCTATAGATCTGATGTAATGTGCGCTCTTTACATCCCCTCAAATGCTTGTTCTGTTGGCAAAATGGCTATTGATTGTTTTGGTTTATATTTATTATTTGAAGACGATGTACCTTAGTATCATATTTAAATAAAACATTGACGATATGCACACCTCTATAATTTACGTGACCTCTTGCCCATGTCCATTAAAATGATTTTGTAATAATGTATTTGTATAACTGTTGATGTGGCTTATAAAATAAATAAACAATTATTGGAGCAGTAATGCATAATAAGCAATTATTAGGGAGAGAAGTTTATGGAAGAATCTTATACACGTTTTATAATTTTTAATAAGGTTAATTTTGTGCTACTGGCTACGAACGGCTTCTTTACGCGTCTAATCACCGTAATCAGGAAAAACACGCGCTTTTAAGGAGCCATTACTATAGAAAAATAATGCTTTTCTCCGTTTTTCCCAGACTGCATGATCCATTGCCACAATACTAACACTTGTATACACCAAATTTTTTCAGAGATAACACATCAATCATTATTACCAAATTGTCGTATATGTGAAGCTTCTTGGAATGTGAAAAATGGGCTCGATGGCGTAGTGGTTAGTGTAACCGACCGCCACGCCTTAGGTCGCGGGTTCGATTCCCGCACAAGTCAAACAATAGTGTGCATGAACATGGATGTTTGTCTTGGTCTGGGTGTTTCTATGTATAATATGTATGTATTTACAAAAAAAAGGTATATATGTATGTTTATCCATAGTCTAGTACCCATATTACAAGTTCTGCTTAGTTTGGGCTAGATGGTGTTGTGTGTATGTGGTAGAATATTATATTATATTATATAAATAACACAACAGGAGTTATATGAAACTTGTGTATTTAACTAAAATAATACTGATTAACATAAACTTAAGAAAAACTGCAATTTCAATACTCGGTATCCAAACAAACGCTCGTCCCTCTATAAAAACAAAAGTGTGGTACGCATTTATAATCACCTGCCACAAAAGTTACATGACTTACCTAATTATAAGTTAGAAACCCATTTGCTCAAATGGCTTATTCAATAATGTTTTTATTCTGTAAAAAAGTATTTAAATTGTAAATAAACAACGTGAAGTATCTAATTATAAACTATAATCGCATGTCATGAGACTTTAATGGCAAATGTGTTGTAATCTAATCTTGTATCATACCATCTGTATAAACTACATTTTAGCAAATAAATGATTTGTATTAAAATTTGTATTTGTCGTTCACCACCGGTAACTCATACAATTATTGTGCTTTGCGGATGACGGGAAGATTTTCTCAGCCATCACAAACATTGCTGATGTTCATGCACTCCAAAGTGATTTGAATCGGCTATCTGATTACTGTACCTTAAACAAATTAGACCTCAATCCATCTAAATGCTCAGTTGTTACTTTCATCAGAAAATTTAATATAACTCCATCTGAATATTTTTAAATGGAATGCAACTGTAAACTGGAACCACTGAGACGGGTGCTTAGTCTTGATTTTTTCTCAAAGCATAGCTTTTAATTGATGTTTAGGTTTAATATTATGTAATTTTATATTATGTAATCTTTATGTTCACATGTCTGATTATGTATTTTATTACTTATTCGTGAAGACCTGTAATTGGTCTTTGTGTCTTATTGTGTTTATTTCGAAAGTTGTATGTGCTGTTGGTCTTCCAAAAATAAATAAATAAATATAAAATTGAATTAAAAAAATTTTTTTTTAGCAAAGTCATCTCATCAGAGTCAATAAAGACAATAATTTTAGGCATACTGCTTATTATTATTATTAAAAAGAAAATACTTAAAAACGTAAATTATTTTATTAATCAGAAAACCATTTTATCCAATTCATTTAGGCGATATTCTAGTCAAACATATTACACAGTTTTGGTGGAAAAGCATATTGTTCATAACGACTAACGATGCAGACCGTTTATAGAATATTTTATTTTCAGAGTCCAGTTAGTTTGAAACAGCTGCGAAAGTAAATTGCTGCATGTTATATCACTTGTAAAGATTAAATACCAGGAACATACAACCCGTCAGCTAACCAGATAGTTCTCTATCGGACAGCAAACGCTGAATAACATAGAAAACAAAAAATACTACATTGGCATGAGTAGTGTTCCCGAAACAAAAAATTGGATGCTTTTGTTCACGAGAAGATTATGGCAGCAATGGAGCTTTTAGTTTAAAAATTGTTCAAGCAATGAGCACCCTAAAATTAGTCCTACATAAAATCTTTTGATATCATTTTGATGGTCATAATGTATCGAATGAGATTATCCATTAATAATTTAGGTTTAATTGACCAGAATGACAAATATTGAAGAAGTTTTAGCTAGTTAATAGTAATCAGAACTGATGGTTGTGCAGCGGTAACAAATGCAGAAAAAGGAATATAAAGTGAAATATAACAGAGCAATATGTTTTCTTTTAGTAGAGAAGACAATGTAAAGAATCCTTTTAATACAAGTACATAAAATAAACTAAGCAGGACTTGTGATAATTGTTAATAATTACAATAAAACAAAATACCGAAACACAGACAGATTAATCACTGTCGAGATTTGTGGGAACAAGAAACTTCAGTGACAGATTACAAGCAGAAGAAATAAATCAAATCGCCAATAGTTTTTGCGTGCCAACGATTGCTATATTCTATTATCTATTACAGAGTTTGAAAATTAATTTATTGTTACTACCACATGTTGCTTACATGGGTTTGTTTTGTAAGTCAGATGTCATAGAATCCTTTATTTCATATAATAACAATAAAAATAAAAATAAATTAAATCCCGTTTTATATTTAGGTCCCTAGTGACAACCGACGCTTCGGGCTGAGGGTAAAAACAAAGAGCATATTATACACGACCTCTCACTAGCGCCAATCGGGGCAATGCACTGCGGATATGTCTAGTAGTATGAAAATCATAGCCAAATAAATCAAAATATGTAGTCCTTAAAACACTGATCTCAGTAGGCACCTAATATTTAAATTTGTCCGACTAGTCCCGAACCTAATGCGGTATCTCGGTGCGACAGTACCAGGTGCTATACTCTAGTACGAGAGAACGGCACCTGACTTCTAATTTATTGACTAGGTACGTTTACACAAGTTTTAGACTGTTTCTAACGGGTTCAACAGTTCGGATGTACCCGGGTTTTAAGCTTTCCTTACACGAAATTTCATGAAATTCTGATCATATATTCGGCTTAGCTATTAAATATAATAAAGACACACTTTTATATTGATTTCGTGAATACAAAATAAAATGAATGAGTGGATAAAATGAAGAAATTCGTTTATAGTTTTTACGTTTGAACAAGACACTTACATTGAAAGCACACTGCTCAAAAGCCCCATAGGTATTTTACTAATCACGCGCTAATAAGACTCAGATAAAGGCTCCAAGATTTCACATATATTTCGTACCGTGCCATTCAGTGTTCCTTAATTACGTCACTGGCACGATTACAAATGAAATGGAACGTTTCAGGCATCTCACTTAGGCGATTTACTGAAGAGAGTGATTTAGTAAATTCCACGAAACTTTCCGTCGAAGGAATTGTAGGATTATATACATACATATATCAAATGGTCGTACTTACCTAGTGCACTTTTGCGTTGCTTTAGTAGCAACGATACGTAATTGTTAACTAAACGATGATCGATCATTTAAATGATTTGAGTGGACTCGATTAATATTGCACATAATTCGATTATATATTATTGATTATTCATTTTATATTGGTAGTGCTAAATCTTATTTATTTCCAGTTTATCTAATTTAAATCCGAACTAAAGAGAAGATCCGCACCACGATCGGATATAACGAAATGCAACTCAAATAAGCATTTATTCGACCATAATCGAATAATAAGCAACTGACTGCGACAGAATTAAATTTGTAATTTGATTTCAACCAGATATATAACTTACGCATGCTCGCGCCAGGTATTTGCGTCGTGTGCATATAAGGATTAATATATAAAACAAATTGACTGCACGAATTGTGTAGTGATTAAAGTGGTCGCCTTGCTGCTGTTACTGCTCCGAGTGTTGCGGATTCAAATCCCACACGGGACTAAAATTCGTCTGATCCATAAATGGTTGTTCCAAGTTTGGGTGTTCTTTGTGTCCGTTGTTTGAAAGAGAGAGTAGTTCTTTATAAAAAAAAATATTTATTTGCCGTAGTTATGAAAAAGTCGAGTATTCTACAATTCAGGATTACGATTTTTGACATATCATTAACACATTGACTGCCATGTAATAGACAATAGAAAATGTATTGTTCGCGGTCATTTATGACCGGCACGGCATTCAATGTGTTAAGCATCCCAACATACTGTTTCATGTGTTATCATAATAATAAACTTTATTTCTCTCATCACAAAGGTTCACGTAGGTATACTCGTAATCATATGTGCATCTTACAGTAGATAAACAATAAATAGGTGGTAAAAGATCCTTTGTGAGAAACGTTGAGCAATTGTTCGGTAGTATAATAATCAAGTTTTTGAAGTCAGTTAAATAAATTTATTTTAAATTTACCCGTAGGCTGAGAATAATTATATGGACAGTACTTTGTTAGGTTTGTTATATAGATAGCCTCCAATGTGGCTAAATTGAAGTTGAGACGTTGTGTGGGCTCTGGCAATATACTATACTATATAGTACAAGCTGCGTGTTTTCGTCTTTTATCATTGACAATTATTGTAGGATTATAGTGAAGGAGTTAATGTTGTCGTAGAATAATGTTATCTAGCGTAGCTTTCTTGTAAAGCTCTGTGATAGGGTACAGATATGGTAAGAAATTACCTACTTTTAAAATCGCTCTTTGGGCTTGTTCTAATTTTATGAAATGCGTGGATGAAATAAAATAAAATTAGCCTAAATAACTAAATTAAAGATATCAAATCAATTGGAATTAATAAAATTGAATTTAATTATTCTATAATCGGGTCAGAGTCACTAAAAAGGCTAAGAGGTGTTCTTAAGACGAAATACAGCCATTATAAAATTTTCGGAGGAATCTTTAAAATATACTCAATAGTATTTATAGCCTAAATGAATCTATCTATCTTTAGTCTTGCGCAGATCTATGCTAACTAATAAAAGCATTAGCTCGTTTGCAGACTTCTTGTTCACTGCAGACTTGGCACAACAAAACTTAAAGATATTTTACCTCATAAAATACTACGGATTACCACATACTACGACCCGATAATGTCTTGCCCTAATCCCTTTCATTACATTTATGACATTCACACTCATAATATCAACAACATAATGACTGTGCATTACGCACTATTCAATATTTACCTATCAAGGGTATTCGCCTTCTTGGACTTTTCCCTTACTTAACAACTTAAACTATCTATAATTAAACACTACCGTCGAAGAAAATACAACTAATTGTCCCATCGCACCGTTCAATTCACGTTCACAGTAAACGCTTTGAGGGTTAATTATCAAAGTCCTTTTTTCCTTATCGCCCCCAATACTTTTAGAAGCCGACCGTCTAACACAAAGCAAATTGCTAATACTCGATAGCTGTGGGAAAGGGTGCCGAATGGCCCATTTCCTGAAGGAGCTTTATCTTTTTCTTTCCTTGGGTAAGTTGGTTTGTAATGGACTAAGGCACAACTATCTATTAGAAGAACGCTCTATCCGAATTCCTCTCTCTGTTTCTGTATATCTCACTAAAATCACATGGTTATAGAAGTTTTATAAACAGTATGTCAAAAAGCAAATCAAAAATTCAGACGCGTTTCCAAATAGTAATTGACTGCACAATGGTATAATCGGTAAGCATCACTTCGTCGTTACCGCCACGCTGAGTGTTGCTAGTTTGAATCCTACACGATACTTTATTTGTAAGATCCATAAATATCTGTTCTGCGTCTAGATATATTTTCTGTACGTTACTTAAATGTTTATAATTTTTTTCGTGACACAGGTATTAATCACTAGACTGGGAGTTTAATGTCTTTAAAAAGAAAACAAATAAATGACAGTATTTTCCTGGTCCGAAGCAGGTATTTTACGTTTTATCTTTTACATTTATAATCATATGAAAGCATTGACCTACAGACAACACCACACTGTATTTTATTTTTATATTTTATTATTCTAAATGGCATATTCAATATAAGCAAACTTATTAGTGACCATTGTACAGTCTGAAGCTTAACAAAGAGTTCATAAATAATTCAAATCTTAACGTGTATTTGCTAATATAAATAAAATTGTAACGACTATAATAATAAAATCATAAAACCTAGGCAGACATGAAACGTGACTTGTAATTTTCTAGAATATTTAGGAGTTATACAGATATGTCAATATGTGATAGTGTATACCGATAACCGCATAGAGTAGGCATACATAAATGTACGTCTGTATATCCCCCTAAATCCTACAGGAATAGGCTGAGGTACAATATACAATTTTCACGTTTGTTTTAAGATCACAAGTTATTACGTAATAAGCGGTAAAAGGCTTGTTCGGTTGGCCATTTTATGTCTAAAAGAATATTACTTACTTGATCACAAACTATTCAAAGGACAAGCATGCTTACGATTGAACCATACCCGCAGGCTATTTCTAAACATAGTATCAAATGAAATAAAAGATACCTAATTGCCAGATCCTTCTCATAAAAGTATTACTCATCGAACTACATTTTTATTTTGTTTTTATTTGATTATAATTATATTTTAATTTGATATTGGTATCTAAAAATGTATCATCATGTTATAGAAATTAAGATTTTAGACTAAAGCTTTCAAAATTTACTAACTTACTAACGATAAAACCCAATTATATTTTTGCAGAACCGGAAATTTACTCTCGAGATGCATGATCGCAAGCAATAACAATTACTCACAAATATTTAACTAGTTGACAATATAAAAAAAAAAGAATTTTATTGAATTATAATATAATTATAAATTATTGTTTGCGTAATTAAATCAAATTCTGCATATCAGGCCAATATTGGTATCACCGAATAAGAGACTTCTGTCATTGATATTAAATTATTATGTTGCCTAAAATCTCAATTATCTACGAAATTTACACATAACGAGTTGTGAATCAGTGTTCTTTCAATAGTTGGATAGTATCTCATGTCAAAGCCCTTCTCCCTAATACAAATTTAAAGGCCTGTTCCCACTACCGTGTACCATACCATGACCGGGCTATGCTTCTAAGATCGTGCTACAAATGTATCAGCTACTAACAAGAAATTATGGAAACCACAACGAACACGAAATATTTCTACAACTTATGCAAAAGGCTACGGTAGTACTACTACGCGTAATCTTACTCTCCGTCCGGTTATAGCACGCTACGGTGGACGATATAGGTATGGCATGCTTTCGCCGAATGTTATGAAGTTATTCTACCAGCATAATTATATGTTTACCTAGAATGTAAAATTATGGCAATACAATTATTATATTTGTTTCATATTCAATTTTATAGTACAATAAACAAATAATGTTAAAATTATTCTTCATTTTTTAACATCATTCGTTCATTGTACTGTTATGGTATATTACGGGGTAGTAGGCTGACACCTTAAGTTTTACGACAGTTACTCCGCAGTTGTTACGATGTTATTATTATGCTGATGGCATTGAGCTGATATTTGGATGTCGCTATATTTTTTCCTATCACTCCATCTTTAGGATCGACTACTATAAAGTTCTGGGTGGGCTCTGCGTTTGGATCAAAGTGGATTTAAAAGATCTTGCCTTCGTTTGGTATGAAATTTTATTGCACTTTGGGTAATATTTTTTTAGTAGTCATAGTTTTAAAAGGATTTTTGATAATACATTTTTACACACAAACAAAATATCAGTAAGTGGTGATAGAGATTTCGGTATCCACTTACCATTAGACGGATCAATTATATATTGGCCACCACCTTGTGGTAAATATAAATCAAAATCTTTGCAATGTTGGTATGAAAATTCGCTTCAAGACAATAGCAGCTAATCAAATGTGAAAGTTTTTGAATATGATTAGATGTTTTTTTATTTAATTTCGCATAAATTGTTGTTCTGTTGTATGATCTAGCAGATCTAGCTGTATGCTAAATATATTTGGTGCACTAAATTAACACATATTAAATTTTTAACCTGGTATACGTCCTCTTGGGATTCACTAATTACAAAATAATTTAGTCTTGAATTCATTTCCAATTCTTGAATTTAAATTTAGTCTAGAAAATATAAATTGTTAAAATACTTTGTTTATTTCCATACAAAATTAGCATGTAAGTATTTCCATACAAACTCTGTCAAATAATTTGATATTCTTTCTCAATTATATTTATAAATCTATTTTGAACAAGAAAATAAAATCCCAGTAACGTATCAGGTGTTCACTCTCCCATAGAGGTCGATTAATGGACGGTCTACTATTACCGTTATTATGTTTGCATCCCGTTGTTATTTAGTGCCGCCTATAATAATGTTTTTGTTCAACCCTTAATCATATTGGATTTTTTGCTGCCTTAATGGCTAAGTTTATAATATCAAATAATGGTTATTTTACTGCCTCTTTGTCCTATAGAATAAAGGTGCATGCCAAGACGCCATAGTAATTCGGACCCACAGTGCACACCTATAAAGGCTAATGATAATAATAATAGTAAGCAATGCCAATAATTAATTAGCATAAGAAGTGATTTACAAAAATCTTGGCATTTTAAAGTTATCAAATCTTCTTATATCTCATCAATACAATTTATATTAAATATGTGCTAGGTATATCATTTTATAAATTATTTTAATTTATTTATGAGTACAATATATTAGGAATAAAATAAAACATAATATGTACATTCCAGTTTTATAGCCTATAGGTAAAAGTCGTCGATATTAATCGCAATAAATAAACACTAACTGTCACAATGGAGTTGCAAAACAAGCAATGATATTCACATTTACGGTTGCCGGCGTTATACAAGTTAGAGATGGCGCTGCCATAATAAACACAAAAACGCGATATCGATAATAGACATTACTTTAAGTTAATCAAAGCAATCTTGCAAAGATAAAAAATAAAATGAACGATTAAAATAATAATTATATGATATAGCAATGGTAAATTACTATTTCAATTAATTACCTGTCAACATATTTTGTGTAAAGGCAACATTTTCACGTTAATGTACTTACTTGCTTGCAAGTTCCATTACATAGTTTAGTCGTTTTCTTCTTTAATATTTAAGAAAATATTACCGACTTGTACAGAATAATAAATACAAGGAAAAACTAGGATAAATCTTTACTAATATTATAAATGCGAAAATGAGTTTGTTTGTATGTTACGTTTTCATGCCTTAACTACTCAAGCGATCAGCACGAAATTTTGCATACACGTTGTCAGGAGTACAGAATAGGACATAGGGTACCTTTCATCCAGAAAAAAGAATACTTGCATGCCCCTTTCAGCTTTTGGTCGTATTCCGAGCTTAATTGATTGAAATTAGCAGTATTAAAATACATATCGACGTTTATTATATAATAACTTGTTTATTGCCTACTATCTGGATGGGTTTCACCTATTGATTGTTGGAATGCCAGTCTCAGTTTAAAATCTATCGTGTCTGGCCATCGGTGTGCCACTGCCACTCAATACCTGATACCTGTATTTCGGCACATCGCTTAGTCGTATGTGACCTTATATACCAAAAACATTCATGATATTTTACGTAGCCATCGTTTTTGGAATTATAAATATCAAGTAGAAGTTAGAAGGTGTAGGTGTTAGGGGAGAAACACTCAATTTATTTAAAAGTTATCTCACAAATCGTTCTCAATTTGTTACCATAGATAACTACCACAGCGACGTGCTTCCCATCCAATACGGCGTGCCCCAAGGTAGTATACTAGGCCCAACTTTATTTCTTGTGTTTATCAACGACCTTTGCAACCTCAATATACCAAATGCTAGAATCGTTTCTTTTGCTGATGATACCGCCCTTACATTTTGCTGCAATTCATGGCCAGAACTTCAAGCCACCGCTCAAGATGGTTTCAATTCTGCTCTAAGATGGCTTTTCAGTCACAGCCTAACCCTAAACATCAACAAAACAAATTTTATAACTTTTTCACTCACCTCAATATCCCAACCCAAAATCCCCTTGACCATAAAAGCTCACTCTTGTTCTTCTCTTCCTCTACAAAACTGCCAGTGCCCACCTGTAACATCTGTTATGCAGACTAAATATCTTGGCGTTTTTCTTGATAACCACTTAAACTTTAAATTCCACATTAACATCCTATCCGGGCGCATTCGCAAATTGATTTTCATCTTTAAAACGTTACGACATGTAGCAAACAATACAATTATTCGAAATGTGTACTTTGCACTGTGCCAATCGCTCCTAATTTATTGTATTTCTTGCTGGGGAGGAGCTGCGAAAACAACTTTAAAACCTCTAGAGATCGCGCACAGAGCAATACTTAAAGTCGCAACATTTCGACCAATCTTGTTTCCAACTACAGAATTGTATAAGGCCTGTAACGTGCTTAATGTAAGACAACAATATATCTTACACATTGTTCTACGACAACACCGTAGAATACCTTATCGGCAAATTAATAAGCGTAGGAAAGATAGAGCCTGCACAGTACCCCATCCTCGTACATCTTTCATAAAAAGATTCTCTGTATATCGTGCTCCCTCCCTTTATAACAAAATTAACGCAACTTGCAAAATCTTTGGCCTTTCGTACTTCATCTGCAAAAATACTGTTAGAACTTTTCTCCTGCAATTAAATTACGATGACACCGAGAAATTCCTCACAATATAATCACATTCTGCACACTTATATCATAATTATCTATGGCACATACACACACACACACACACGCACATACACACACGCGCCGCACAAACAGACACACACGCGTACACAGACACGCGCCCACTCACACACACATGCACACACACATCCACACTCACACTCATATACACACGCACACACACACGCACAAACCCTCACTCAAACAGATTCACATACACGCACGAACGAACACAGTACCATAAAACACTACATGCTCAAAAATTTTTATTTACTTTCGAATTTTATTGTATGTCCTAATTTGTACCTATTTACACAAACTAACGCACTTATATATGTAAACGTTATATTTTAATTTAATATCTACCACTAGGGGATCGAAACTGTGTCTCCTAAACACAGGCTATCCTGTAGCCTATCTAGGAGAACAGTACTCCTCCCACGAAATTGTAGATCAAAATGATTCGATCGATGTAACATACTATTGTAAAAACCCTACAATATTTTTTTTTTGTGTAAATAAAGTTATTATTATTATGAAAAAAAAAAAAAAAAAAAAAAAAAAAAAAAAAAAAGTAAGCTAATTCTAATATACTGTTTTATCGTCTTTATATTAGGTGGCTATAGCATTCTGATTGTAAAAAGTATTTTAGCTCAAAACATTTCATCATCAGTACTTTATAAACTTTCGGATCAAGTGTCTTTATCATAAAAGTGAATGTCAGATATTCAGACAAAGAGAATTTTATTGACATCTGACAGATAAAGACTTTACTTTATTTCTAAACTCGTACTGTTTATTTATCTTCACAGTTTTTGTTAGAATACTGAAAAGTAATTAATGTTTAGAATAGTTAAAAGAGTTATAAATGATGAATATTGTGATTACATAAGACAGTTAATATATTTTATATAATGAAAACAAAAGGACCACATTACAAAGATAAATATTATTCTTTTTACATTATGAATATAACATTTTTTAAATAGCGACTGTGAACTGGCAACCGGCACTATCTCAATTTTGACAACTTTACAGGCTGAAGGAAAAACGTGTTTGCTTCATTTCTATAGCACCTGGTTTATTCAATAAAAATACGTAGTTATTAAATATTTTTATTACACGTTATTAAAAATAATGTATGATATAGTTGATATATGAGTACGATATTACGATATTTAAAATTGTATTAAAAAGGGAAATCTTCAGAAAATTGAGATAGCACCGGTGGCCAGTTCACAGTCGATAGGTGAAGTTGAAGTCCTTTCAGACTAATAACTGTAATGCGATCCACTGCATGACAAAATATATGTACTCGTAGATAAAGTAAAAGCATGATTAGATCTTTTTAAGAGCTGCAGTTCGAAGTAAGAATCATGTCGTTTAAATAAAAGGTTACGTAATTAGAAAGAAAAAAGCAATTAGTCATATAAATAATCTTTATATGTGTACTCGTAATTCTACTGTACGTGTGTATGTCACTGAACTCCTCCTAAACGGCTGGACCGATTTTGATAAAACTTTTTGTGTGTGTTCAAGTGGATTCGAGAATGGTTTAGATATGTTTTTTTTTCTCGTTTCTACAGCTACACGGCAACGTCTATCCGGACAGATAATAGTATTTATATAACTAATTGCTTTTCGTTCGATTTTCGTAAAAATAGTGATTTGAACTAATCAAATCATTATTTTGTGAAAATAGACATCATAATCAATCTTTAAAGTAAAAATGGCTTTATTCACGTAAATCCTATTGCTATTATCTATTACTATATCGACGTATGGTTTTCAGTACCCAAATACAATGTTATTTCATTGTGTCTAGATATATAGTTATATTAACTCTCAACTTATTAATAATTATAATAAAATATATGCAACCTGTATCGGCCGCATAACACCATAGCACTTTATAGTTATTTGTTTACTAATGACATTCTCTTAATCATGCCAGTCTTATCCATAATGTCTTTCTAAAATTAAAACATGAATTTTCAACAACTAAACAAAAACACTACAAATAAGGCCATACTGAAATTCAGAATTTCACTTTCGGTGACTGACATACTAGTAAGGGTTTTGCACAAAAAGTTACGTTATAAGTTAGCAATTTTGTTTACGTAGTCATCAACCGACTAGATAAAAAACAAAAACTCTCGCATAACGCTGTTGCACCAGCTGATAAATTTATGCTGTTTAGCATAATATTAAATAGTTATTCTTCTTAACCTAGCGTTGTCTGCTCTGTGATTATTCTCTCATTTAACTTTCATTAGATAGGACGTCTGTTGTGCTCCACAACATCGTTTCAACTTAGCATAAAAAGACTATCGTTATACCAACAAATTGTAATATCATTTGAATTCACGCGTCGGTCTTTTTAGCATAGCGTTCGCATTCCTATAATAGCACCCCAGGTCATTGCATAAAACCTTCAGTGGTGTATATAAAAGTAGTAAAAGCCTGCTGCTACCGCTTTAGGACACCTTTACAGCGGTTTAACCATTATCATAACAATTACCCTTAGTTGACTCTTGCATTTTGCGGAGGTTGATAAGCCGCTAATATATTTATGTGTCCCATTCATTTCACGATTCGTTGAGTTTCAAAATTGTGTGAGATTAGGTATATATTTGAAAGCATAAAAATTGATTTGTTTTTACTCTAATATATACCAAAACTTTTAAACATCATGATTATTATTGAGTGCTGCGGATTGGAGCCATGTTTGAGACAGCAAGTTTTCAAAACTATGTATAGTTGTAGCGACTTTGATTATTCATTGTGAACTTAGTTTGTGTATCTTTGGAAACCCTCTTTAATGTTAATTAAAGACAACATTAAAGATTACTATCACTCGAGATATAATCTTGGATCCCGACATTTTCAAATATTAACTAACGAACACGAATAACATCCAAAGACGGACAATCATTTGTGTACCATACCCACAAATTATTGCACCGTGCGGGATTGGAATCCCACTTGGCTTAATAACAGCGTCGGGGCAACCACTAAAACCTCTACGTCATTCGTGTAGTCAATTATTTACGTAATGATTACACTTAACTTAGTAGCATGCATATAAATCAGAAAACGGCATAAGTACTTACGCCTAATAAGAAACCAACGATTCAGGGAGATTACCTGTAAATAAAGTAAAAAGTATCAGTATTAATGTTCATAGCACATTATATTTATTGTGACCGAAAATTCAATGTTTTTGAATCGGTAGCCTAAATAGATATATAAGACTCAGCTTACCTACCATAGCGAGCAATGGGCATTTTTTATTAGTATTGACACGAATACCTAACCTACGCAAAACCTCTCATTGGTCCTTTCAGGACAATAAAGAAACATTGGGCACATAAAACCAAAATAAATAAAATTATATTACACAAAAAGAAAAATGACACCTAAAAGCGTATTCTCAATAAAATCGGTCTCTCATAAACTACAAAAATATTGTTTACAAGCCTCTATAGGCTACAAAAGAAATAACATATATGAGGGTCACTAAAAGAGTCAACAGCGCACCTTCTTCTCTGGGATTTGCACGAAAAGAATGGTACATAATTCTAAGACTGTCGCGAGTGTTCTATTTTTTGGAAGAATTCTCAATAGCTTTAGCTTCTTTCGCCATCAAATATAACCTGTATGGCATTTACAATAGGAACCACATTTGTATGGCAGCCATTATTGTCAACATATAAATTGGTCCTACGTCGCTTCGAAGAATTCTCACGCCCTTGAAAAGGGTCGGACATCAGAAAGGTTTTCCTCTCCAATAAACATATCAGTGTTATCAATATACTTTGAGAATAATTAAAAATAAGTTCTTTTATATCTGCAGGACTCTCAACCACAAGTAGATTTTGGAGTTCGGATTCATAATTGCAACAATTTTCAGTCGAGTATCTGCAGTTGTCCCTTTATGACAAAAGTTAGTAATATAACGTTAGTAGTTAGTTGTTTATTGTGTGAGGGCTTTTAATTGGCAAACTGAAAATATTATAATTGTTATATTTCATAGTTTTAATTAGTCCGTAAGCCTTCTGTAAAACTAAATAAATAAATAAAATATCTTGGTATTCTGATTGATCAAATAATATCATGATACTTACATATTTTGGATTTACTTATGACCGGGTTAGAAAATTTATATGCGTATCCAAAACATTGCGTCACGTTACAACATCCGAAACAATGAACAGAATCTACATTTCTTTGATTTCGTCAATATTAATATATTATATACCAGTGTGAGGCGGCGCTAATAAGAGCAAATTGATTGAATTCGAGTGGGCCCAAAGATCAATTTTTAAAGTCATGTATTTTAAACCTTACCGGTTTCCCACCGATGACTTATACAAATTAAGTAACATTCTTTCTGTCAGGCAAAAAAATAAAAATTCGACTTGCAACTTCTTATGAAAAGACACAATCACTATGTCATCCATACATGCACCGTTGCTACAACATTCGCAAGAAAACAATTTGATAGGCAATCAGGCCATTTATATAACAAAATAAATAAAATATTACATAATATATACCCTTGGACATATCATGAGTGCAAACAAACATTAATGCTTTGGCTTAAAAACTTATATTTTAGTAGTACTGAGGAATTATTAAATATAATTTCATAATAATTGTTGTCTTAATAATATTATATACACACTTACACACACTTACTCACATACACACACACACACATACACACACATATACACCCTGATACACACACATTTACACACCCACAAATATACTTACAATATATATATATATATATATATATATATATATCTATATATATATACACTTATTTACTCAACAAAGAACAATGACGGATTTTATGTATTTTGGGACCCAATCTTATACATAACGTGCCTTAAGATAACTCATTGATAGTTGTGGAATAATATAAGACTAACAAAAAATCAAATAGAAAGTAATTTATAGAAGTTGGGAGAAAAAAGATATAATATTATAGGAATATGATAATATGAAATAAGACAGATTATAATTGACAACTAACAGAGAGTATTACCAGCTAAACGTTCTGTTTTACGTTATACCATGAGTAATAGTAATCCTAATCCTAACTTCCTATCTATCCTTACTATCCTTATCCTTACTATTCCTCACTTAATATTATAAATTCGAAAGTAACTCTGTCTGTCTGTCTGTCTGTTACCTTTTCACGGCTAAACCACTCAACCGATTTAGATAAAATTTGGTACAGATATAGTTTAAAACCTGGGAAAGGACATAGGCTACTTTATATTGATGTAGGTACCACGCGGGCGGAGCCGCACGCAAAAGCTAGTAATATTATAAAAGCGAAAATGAGTTTGTTTGTTTGTTACCTTTTCACGCCTAAACCACTGAATCGATCATCCTGAAATTTTGCATATACGTTGTCAGGTGTACAGAAACGTACATAGGCTACCTTTCATCCCGAAAAAAATTACTGTTCCCGAGAAAAAAACAACAATAACGTTCTTATTATAATAGATGGCGCCATGTGTCTTTCGAATCATGATTGAATTATATTATTATAAGCAGAATACAACCCGAATTGATTGTCAAATTCTAAATTAACGCGAGCGAAGCCGCGGGCAAAAGCTAGTTATAAATAAATATATAAATATTTGCGACATTCTTATCAAACAAACATAGTACGGCGCAAATCGTAAATTTGAGCTTGATTGTTCTATTAAAATAATAAGTTTCTCCAGTAGCTACCGTTAACTAATTAGTGCCATACAGTGCAAGTTGTTTTTACGTTAACATGATCAAAACATTTACCACGTTTGGCTCTCTGAATGGATAAGCGACATAAACGTGTCGATCGCGGTAACGTAAAACTAACTCGCACTAGGCACCCAGAACTGTCCATGGTCCACAAGTTTTAGCTACATTAGCTTCTAAAATATCAATTATTTTAGAAGAGGTTACTGCTTCTAATATAATTGATAATTATATCAGGTAAATTTTGTGATGGTGGGGTAACTAATTCAATTATAAAGCCGTAATTGACAAATCTGATTTGATTTTATTTATACAAATTATATAATTTGAATAATATAATTTTATAATACCGCAGCATCCTATTTGTATTAAATTTAATGGGACGAGTAATTTTAGTTGAATAATCATTACATTACGATTATTATGAATTAGATAGGTATTAATTAGTTATTTTACTGTGATCTCTCATGTGGCTAATAACTATAAAAAATCACCAGGGTATTACCTTACCTAAAGCAAAATGTTTGAATTACGGTACTTTTAGTAATAACTTGTTACCATCGCTCAGAAGCCCAATCCTCGTAATAAAATATGATCAAAATTTATATTTTGAACATATTTTGCATTTGTCATCTATTAGACTAACTCCGAATCCTTTTTGATCTCATCTAATGGACGTCAAATGTAGACTGAAATGCAATGTATGTTCCCATTTTACATTTATTAGACTAGATCAGTACTTTTTATAGAGTATTTTATGGAGTAGTAGAGCCTCGCTCATTTCAGCATGAATGGGCCGGCTCGACCGGGGAAGGACTACCCTCTCACAGAATATCAACGTGAAATAGCAGTATTCCTACTGTTGTGTTTCGTTCGGTGAGTGAGAGTACCGGAGGCCCAATCACCTCCTTACCCCTTCCTGCTCCTTCTCCTTCCCACTTCCTTTCCTAAAGGGTCGGCAACGCACTAGTGATGCCTCTGGTGTTGCAGGCGTCCATAGGCTACCGTATGCTTGTGGTGGTAAGGCGGCAAACCTTAGTACCTAGTAAAAAAAGAAACTCTATTTTAAATATAATTTACTAGATGTTCCCGCGGTTTCACCCGCGTTTATCGTTACTCCGCCGCCCCCGTGGGTCGTAGCGTAATGTTATAGGTATAGCCTATAGCCTTCCTCAATAAATAGGCTATCCAACACTAAAATAATTTTTCAAATCGAACCAGTAGTAATCACGCAGAATAAACCAGGAGAAACATCGTTTGTACTATGTCTGTAATGGGTAATTATTTTGCTGCAATGTTATTTTAAAACTGTGATATCTCCTAAGATATTCATTGAAATCGAATGATGTAAAGGGCAATTTTGTTTTAAATTAAATACTTGTGACGAATAACGTATTTATTTGGATAAGGATTAATATCATGTTTATAATAATACCTTCGCAAATAATGCATTATTTTAGAAAAAATTTGGTTAGCATAAAAATGGTTATAGTGAGCCAACCTTAAAAGATAGACATATGCTGTCGTGGACTTTTTTTTAGAACTTTTAAAGGGGAATAATTCTGTCATACATGATTTTTGCGAAACTTTAACTGTTTACGCAACGCACGCAACGGAAGCTCTCAAAAGGAAAAAATACCCTCCGATTTTGAAACATTATTCATTGGTGCTCAGCTCCTATTGATCTTAGCGTGATGATATATAGCCTATAGCCTTCCTCGATAAATGGGCTATCTAACACTAAAAGAATTTTTCAAATCGGACTAGTAGTTTCTGAGATTAGCGCGTTCAAGCAAACAAACAAACAAACATACAAACAAACAAACAAACTCTTCAGCTTTATAATATTAGTATAGATTACCAGAACTGACCCACTAGCTTTCATCATTTTTATATTACCCATGTCAATTTGTACGTGATATTAGGCACCTTTATTATTGTATAATATAATATAGTAAAAATATTTGACTGCAATAAATTCGCTGATTATTCTATATAGACGACTAAGTAAGTATAATAGAGGAAGTGTTATTAAGTATTTTGCCTTTTAGTTTCACAAAGGTATAGTGTTTTCAAATCTAAAGTATATTTTCTTGCCTTTACTGCGTGCATGGTCCGTATTCCGGCCAAATTGAAACAATACTAATACTATACGCCTTATATCATAAGTGTAAAAATCTCTTGTTATAATTAACAACACACACCTTTAAAAAATATACATTTTATTGTTATTAAGTATTCGTATACCACACATCCAAAAATAAAATGCCATACGGTCTTGCTACATACTCTCGCCGTTATTTTGCAATCGTATTTTAAAAACCCAGTACTCACGTTTCAGGAGAAGCCTGTAGGAATCACCGGTAAGGGATTATATTTCTTTTCTATAGAATAAAAAATAAATATTATTACGAAATTTCTTTGAACATCTATCGTTCCAAGAAATTTCTTATATAAATATTATTATCAACTAACTTGACTCACTCAACCCACGATACGAACGCAGTTTAGGTTCACATTTGACGATTATTTTATTTTAGTAAAATACATTATATCATACCAAAATTAGATCGGAACTCTATTTAGATTTTTCATTACGGTCGTTGACCCTCAGATGTACAGTTCTAGTTACTAACTGAACCAACGTTAAACCCAACTAAGCTCTTAGTCACGATCGCATTGTTTGTCATTAATGACGTGTTAGCACTTTGGGTCCTGTTTATCAAATGACCGCTGACGGGCGAGAATTGTGGCAACATGGCTTCAGCTAATTTCTGCCGACGCTTTGCCGATTGCATGTGGTTGCACTCAGCCATATACAATGCTTTGGTGACGTTAACGTCATAGTCGGTAGCAGACGTAACCATAACTGATTTCCTACGAATGAACTTAATTAGTATACAGATGGAAATTACAAATTTACATACTAACGTACATCTTAAACGATTAAATGTTGTCATACTGAACATGTCGTTGCTTGAAGTGCAATAAACTTGTAGAAAAATTACATAAGATACGTTCATCACAAAGGTAAGATCCGCCTTCAAGGTTGACTGTCTTACCTAGGGCTGTGGCCAGGCGACCGATATTAGGAATTATCTATGTAGTAGTTGTAAACCTAACTATAATAATACGATTCAGTGTCTATTGTGCAATTCAATGTCAGTCTCACTATCAACCATTGCGGAGCTACTAGTATTTAATTTGTATGTGTTTGGTAAATAATATGTATGTATTTATAAAACAATAAAAAAAGTATATATGTAATGTTTATCCATTGTCTAGTACCTATAGTACAAGCTCTGCTTAGTTTGGGCTAGATGGTGTTGTATGTATTATAAAATTATATAATATGTTAATTTAGGTTAAGGTATTTATCTATGGGCCTATGCAGCCCGAAATAAATTATACGAAAAAAAAAATTTGCTTATCAGAAAAATAAAACAATTACAAACATTCACTGAAGGATATCGAGACATAATTCGTTAAGACAAAAGTTACTACATTACTTCGAATGTGATTTTCTTTTGTTTATTACATACATAACATTATTACATATCATTATATAGCTAGACAAATAACCGAATGTAACCAAATACATATGTATGTTTGCGGTTTGTACGTAAATGGATTCGGTTTCTTTACTCTGACCACTATAAGGCTTTATGTAACAAGGGACTCGACTCACTCAGTTTCCTTTTTCGTATAAATTTCATAATACTGGATTCAAACATCACTCAGAAGCTGATGAAAGTAAACAAAAGCATTGTTATATCTATTCTCTCTTGGGAGTTTGCCTAAAAACGTACACAGAATATCGCTCGAACACTTGTTATCGTGCGTTGTGTGGTTCCCTCGCGATACGTTCGTCTACGACATTGTTCCAGTTGAAAACATCACTCATGTGCTCGTCTTAGCTAGTGCTTGCCAAAGCAAATGAAGCTGTACGTGTACAGACAAATCTGCGTATAGAGACGTTAAAGGAGTTAAACAATGGAGCTTTGGCAAGTACGTACTCACAAGTCTTTTGTGGGTTTTTGTAAGAAAGTAGCTTTTTCTTTGCGTCAAAAAAATATTAGGTATCTGTTATAGTCATTTTGATTAAGAATGTAATACATATAATATTATTATAGAGAAGCCGTACAAATAAAAGTATATTAAAGAATATGATATAAATATTTATCAAGCCTTATACAGTTCAATCGTGTTGAAGTTTTGTTGAATAGATATTTGCCGCGCTAGAAAAATAATTATAAAAGGACTTAATTCTACTTTCAATACTAGGTTCTTCAAGCGAAAAAGTAAATGTATTTCATAATGCCATAAGAATAAAAATTATAAAGCTATTTATGCAATGATATAAAGTAGAATAAAATAATTAGATTTTCTGCCAATGAAATGGTTTTGCCCTTCAGAAGATTGCCGCCTAGCAACCCAGTGTTGTGTTTTTGTTAGTGAAATGGATTTCTAGGGTACTTGCTTTCATCAAAAGCGGCCATTGTGATCTAATCCTAAGGTAGCAAGTAATTCCTTTTTTTTAAGTTTAGCAACAAATAAACATGTATAAGCGTTTATTGTAGCATTATGGTACATGCTACAATAAACGCTTACCATCAGACAGGTCATACTTGTTTGCGACCTTGGTGATGCTTTATCTTATTCACAAGTTAGGTAAAAGTAATTGACACAAACATTTCGCCACCTATCGAGGTACCGAGATCAGAGAACAAGCTTATTTCCAACAAAGGGGGTGGTTTCCAACAATCTTGGTGTTTAATCCAGAGGATTAAAATTACCAAGCAAGAGTCACTCACTTCTATAAAATACCAATATTGCCATTCTATATCACTGATAGATTACGTGATTAATAAAATAACTACCAATGAAAATCATCTTAATGTACTTCTAAATTTAAAATTCTTCTCAGCTATGTACAAACTCCAAAGTTTACGACGCATTACGCGTTGGTAGCGTTTATCTTTACACTGATTACAAGGCATTTCGCTTAGAAACAAATTCTTAATGTCGTTGCATACGTAACACGACGAGATGAAACGAGGCCGAAAACAGAAACTGGGCTGTATACACACTTGACTTAAAGTTTCGTTTTATCTCGTGACGTCAAACAGTTACCCTGGTGTGCTTTGGTTCTTAGTTTGTATTTGCTAACATTTATTATGAATGCTTCGGTTTTGGATATAAATAGCAACTTTCGTTTGTGTTGGCCTCATTCAAGCACATGCATACCTAGTTTGTTGAATTCAAATTCATACATTCTAAAATTATAATAAAGTACTATATAGTCCTTGTTTAACACCAGGGTATGTATTCCAAACAAATATACTTATGTTGCAATACAAGACGTGTTATAAGAACAATTTGCATCGAAAATTTGTATTCTGTATTTAAAATGTATACTTACTACTTAGTCATGCGTGTAAGTCGCCTTTGCCTACGCGGAGGTGCTAGGAGGCTTATTGCTGTCTACCAGATTCAGGTCTAGACTGCTACTTAACATGTCTATATAGAATAATCGAATAAAATTTGTCCATCCATTTGCAAATATTGTCTATCCCAAGCATAGGGTTGGGATAGAGAATATTTGCATGTGATCTCGGATTCCATAATCAGAGATCACATGCACAGCAGCCCCATTAACTATTGTTGCTCCACCAAGATAGTCACATATCTATACTAATATTATAAAGAGGAAAGATTTGATTTTTTGTTTGTTTGTAAGCATTTAACTCAAAAACCAAATACCCAATTTTTAAAATTCTTTCGACATCGGAAAGCTATATTATCACCAAGTAACATAAGCTATATATTATTTTTTTAAAAAGTACTTTCACTAACATAACCTAACCTACTCTTACGCGAGGAAAGACGCGAGCAAAAGCTAGTCATGTATATATTTAATGCTCAAAATTCGATATAAGATCAAATGACAAAGTGCGCTAGCCCATTGTGCTATCCCAACATGTTTCTAAACAGCAGTAAATTAATTCGCTTTAAAGTAAATACTGAAAAACCTTACAAGTAAAAGTTGTTTTACATACTAACTCAAATAAAAATCTACTTTCACAATAATAACTCTATTGATATAAACAAACACATAACAATATCAATAACAAAATAAACTTAAATCCAATTTACGTACATACTCTTAAAGTAATTCCATATGACAAAATACGGCGGCAGTTCTATTCACCTATTCTAGCTATTTTACCAAGTAGCGTTGAAATCTCGGGCACTCCCCCGACGCTGCGCTGGGATGTATGACTCGCGGGGACTCGCCATTGTATTCCAACACACTTCCCATTGACAAACCTACGAAAATACATTCGTATGATGTTTATATTTGGAATCATTTGGGACTTACTTTATGAGTTTTGAATTTAGCATTTTTATTTATTATTTTTGGTCTATGCTATATTGTCTTTCGGGCACGGATTGGTCAAACAGGCTTTCGACTAGAGTATATATTGTAATATTTTTACAAAAAATAATGTGGGCAGGTGGAAATGGAAGGAACTAGGTATAAATTACCATTACGAATTGACATTGCCTGTCATACATCTTTTTTTGTCATTAGATTTGACTATCATTCTATTAGTATGCGGTTTATTCTCCTCTTAATTATTTTTAATAGGATTGCGATTATTTAAAAGGCCATTGTAAGCAATGCTATGATCTAAACTTTTTAGGTTTATGGCTAGCAGTAGAATAGTTTATATGCGGCTGATACTATTATATCAATCAATCAATCAGCCCACCGCAGTCCACTGTTGGACATAGGCCTTTCCCATTTTACGCCACAACATCCGGTCTTTCGCCGATACTATCTGGTTTACGTGTTGGCAACTGGTTGCGTATTAAACATTCGCCTATCGCAACTAGTTGCCAAGGAAGAAGGAAAACTCTTCCCTTGCAACTGGTTGCGTAACATGGTTGCGATGACGGCCGAAAGGCTTTATATATATATATATATATATAAATCTTCTATGCGTGTGTTTGTAATTAAACTCCTCCTAAACGGCTGGACCGATTTTGATGAAATTTTTTGTGTGTATTCAAGTGGATTTGAGAATGGCTTAGATTTGGTTTTTTTTTCGTTTGTACAGGACAACGTCTGTCGGGATAGCTAGTTATATATATATTTTAAATTTAACAAACTCTGGAAATATATGTCAACGTTGCCATAGTGAATGTTATAAACGGAGTTTAGATATTCATTATCTTTTTAATGAGTATGCCTTTATTTACGGATGCAAGAATACAACATTTCTATGAAGTATTCTATTAACTAATATTATTATATTGATTATTTATTTCTAAAATATACTGGCCTATTCTAGGTAGTTTTAGTACTTTAATGACCGACGATGTAACTTATCGTAATAACAACATAATATTCGTATAACAAGTTTTAACAGACAGAGCAAATTTGAATTATTATGTAGATTTGTAATATCATCTATCTCTTTTTCTTTTTGTAAAAGGATTAAGATTTTTCACAACAATGCCTTGGACCAGCAAAAAGCTGTAGACACGCTTTTATATCCAATATAACAAAAATCCAGCTCAGAGTTTTTCATAAAGTAGCAACACTAAGAAGACAGCGCGAGACAGTATAGCAGTATTACTTTATTCAGTGAATATAATAAAAGGGAAAATTTAAAACTGCTGTGTTTATGTATTCAAAGCGCAGTCGTCGCAAACATTTTTGTCATATTGGTCGAATAAAAGTTTCTGCGGCATTCACATCACGCATGCGATAAGGGCCACCGCTTCCCTCAGCTTACATTGACTTTAAAGTATATTGTAGTCACTTGCGCCAGTTATCCCGGTGCAGGAACCTAACTTTATATTCTACTCGTGCTTGCAAACTTCACGAAGCACGTTTTGCCGGCAGAGGTTATTTGCATGTCACCTTTGCGTACTTCTCCCATTAGGTGTCATATTGTTTTATTACACCAGCACTACCTAAGCCTTTGAAACATTGTTTAATGTTTCGGCTGAATCCTCAAGGATTTACTTGTGGTTTTTTAGCGAGCTAAAAAAATTGCAGCAGCATTCTGGCAGAATGACTAACTAGCACAGTCTCTTTTCTCTTAGTTCTTTATACAATAATTATAATTCTGATGCTCGTCAAATCGACTATCAAGACAGATGGTTAATCTGATAAACGCATGATTTTGAATAACCTAAGTCGGGCTATGACACAGTTTAATCAGAAAATTATTTTCATCAGTTTATGGATAAGATAAGTAAGTTTATCCCCCGCTTGTTGGTAAGCGATTGCTACGAAAGCCATTTAAGTCTAAGGTCTCAAGGTAAGCCAACCGTCAGCAAAGGGCAAGTCATTAATTTGCTCTATGCGCATCTATACGCATATAGTGGGGTCTCTGTTCTGCCAGTGCAAGTCCTTTGCCTG
The DNA here is from genome assembly GCA_963564715.1 of Catocala sponsa. NCBI lineage: Eukaryota > Metazoa > Arthropoda > Insecta > Lepidoptera > Erebidae > Catocala > Catocala sponsa. The sequence goes on from OY751333.1 coordinate 17,418,942, forward strand.
ACGCTATACCTATGAGATTTAAGAAGAAAACCTCAAAGAGAATAAATACGATATGTCTTAAAGGTTTGAACTTCGACTGGTTTGTATAAATAACCAAAAGCGGCATTTAAACATGAAATATTGTTTCATAAATCGTTAAAATATTGAAGAAAAATATTTTACGACTATAAAAGTCAAAGACTTATTGTAAAAATAAAATCAGAATATTATATTCACCTGAATGGTGCGATATATTTAATTGGCCATTGTTATTAATAAATATCTCTTTATTGAAGTCTATCGACCCAATTACTTTAAGTACGGAAATCGATATCTCGTATTGGTTCCGTTTCATGATCAGTAAATGTAAAATTAAAGTGGTACTTAATGATTAATTTATTAGGTACTTTTAACCACATTATATTGTGAATACTGCTCGCAAATGTTCAGGACATCAGCTACTGAAATAACCCGTGCGATAAGTCTGTGCGTGCCACACGTAAACGCTTATCGCTGGACTTACGTACTTTTTTGCACAGTAGTTTACATGCATACAACATGATCGAGCGCGTTAACATACGAGTCTACTAGGACCCAGTTGAACATCAGCGCTGGGCATGTAACTGTGCCCAGCATCAAGCTGAACTAGGTACCTATTTTGGCGCGGCCACGAGAGCTTTCATAACTTTTTTTTATTTATTTTTCAGCCTTCTTTGGCTAATTATGTAGATATATGTCAATGTTTTATTTTTTATTTTATTTTGTGTCTAAATTTTCCTTTGGTGTTAATGTCTTTATAGTTTATACATATGTAATGTTATCTCGTGTGTTGTACCAAATAAATATATTTTCTTTCTTCTTTCTTTCTTATTATCGCACACCCAGTGCAATAGAGGCGTAAGTACAATTACGTCGATTTTTTTATCGCAGATTCGAATATTGCAAGTAAATAAATACAAGCTCAATTATTATTTTCGTTGTTAGTTGACAAAAAGTAAAGATATTATACCAAAAAAAATCATTAGTAGCGTCGTAACAAGTTTGATATTTTTTATTTTTATGTCTATAAACCTACTTAAATACTTAAAATTTTATGAAAATACACTTAATCGTACGTTATGTCTTTGTTTCACTAAATTAAACAAGAGATTATAAAAATACTTACTAATAAATGTATCAGTCCAAGCAGTTTTTGCTCTCCTCTGAAGTTAGTATATTATTATTATGATGATTGATGATAATATATAAATATTCGAAATTTGTAATAGTGCATATTTGTATATTATATATATATTTGGATAAATAGGTATCCAGACAGTTATCATGGTTGTAATATATAATAGGTGATTCAAATCACGACTTTTCAAGCTATAAATGCGTAACGAGTTCTATCGTATTAGGTACTATGTATTTTAATCAGTATCACTACATATTATAAAACAATGTCCCACGCCGCAGTCAGTCTGTCTTTCTGTTCGCGATAAACTCAAAAACTACTGAACGGATTTTCATGCGGTTTTTTACCAATAGACAGAGTGATTCATGGGGAAGGTTTAGATGTATAATTTGTTAAGGTTTTGTACTACCCACGTGAAGCCGGCGCGGGTCGCTAGTACTATCTAATCAATACCTTGCATAGGCTGTCGGCCTCGATTGCGTAATGGTTAGTGTAACTGACTGCCACGCCTGAGGTCGCGGGTTTGATTCCCGCACAAGTCAAATATTTGTGTGCATGTTTGTCTTGGTCTGGGTGTTTATATGTATAATATGTATGTATTTACAAAATATGTATATAAGTATGTTTATCCATTGTCTAGTATAAGCTCTACTTAGTTTGGGCTAGATGGTGTTGTGTGTGACACAATATTAAAAAATAAAAGTGCTTTACACATCTCAGTGCAGTCTTTTCAAAATTTCAGATAATAATATTACTCGACGCGAGCATTAAACAACCCAAATAGAATTTTACGGAACAAATACTAAGCATAATACAGATGTAACGAAATTGAGTTATAATAAGCTTTCAAAGTTTCTCAAGTTACCCATTTTGTCCGTTTCCATTTGGATCGTATGATGTTTATTATTGTTATGTCAATTGACGTCATGGCCAGGGTGCTATCATCATAATTGGAATATTTGTTACAGTGACGTTAATGATGCCTTACAATTTTGGAAAGTAATTGAAGACCAAAATAACATGACGCATTTGCAGATTCCATTAAGAAATTGTTATGTTTCAACAAACAAACATGACACAATTACAAAAGTCTATTTGGTATAGAAAACTCCTAATAGGCGCCAAATGTGAAAGAGACAAGCGTTTCCTAGCCCTCATTGAGTCACGTGGCGGCATCTTAAAATGTGCAATATTCTATTAATTTAGATCTCTAGAATGTTACATTTAGGTACCGTTAAGGTGGTTTTTTGGATTTTTCTCTAATCCAAAGTTCGGACTTCAGAGTCCAGACACCCAGGTTTTTAAATTAGTCTGGATTATAGTTTATTTTCTCAATATAAGAACATATGAGGGCGTGGTATTAGTCAGTAAAATTCTGATATATATACGTATGTATTTACTTCGTACAGAGCGGAGTAGAATATTTCAAATTTAATTCCATATAACACCATTAAAAGTGTTTTGGCGTGAAAGATTTTAAGAAAAAATGTTTTGGCGTGAAAGATTTTTTTAAGCAGCGACTCACATAGAAGTTGCTGCTAGTTTTATATTGTTTTTGGTATTTCATTTATTTAACTGTATTTTAAGTGCTATTTTAAAAAGAAAGAACATTAACAGCATTGTATGTTTGACTGGTTAAAACAATTGTAATTAGTATTTAATTATTAGTAGTTAATTAGGTTGTTGGCGGTACGAAATGCTTTTACTGAACACAATACGAGCTTATACTTACATGTTACCAACATAAATTGCTGAGGTAGAATAGGAAATGCTACTGTTAAATTATTCTAAGTATTCAGCACGGTGTCTGAAAATGTTTCCGGTGGACAACAGGACGCTCTTATTATGCGAGTTCTTAAACATAACTTAAGAAATATGGCGATAATACAACTGTGCCTACCATTTTAGAGATACAGGCGTGATTCAGTTTATCACTGTTGTTATAACCGCTGATAAACACATTTGTCATCACTTTTTCAATTGTTTTCCTTTCGAGTTCAAGTTCAGTTCTGTATTTAAAATATAATTTACTTAACGCATAAGAGTAGATTTATACATACCATATTCTCTGCATTTAAATAATGTAATAAAAATAAATGAATCACTATAATTTTTTGCAAATACCTTTGCGAGAAACTTTGGATTGAGTTTAATGGCCCATTAAACTAGAATTCAAAGTTTCCCCACATTCAAAGACCGTTTTTCCAAAACTAACACCGCATACATAAGTCAACTAAAACTTAAGTATAAGGATAGAAAAGTCGCATTTCACAAGCGATTTCCTCTCGCCGCAATAACGCCAAGTCACAGTGGCAGAGGTGGCCATTCGAAAACTAATAAATTTCTCTGGGACTGTGAATTTATTTGATAAACGGCCGAGATAAAGATGCGGTGGAGACACCTCAACACTTCCTTGGTCAGCTAAAGCTGGTATGTGCCCTCCTTTCTTTTAATCGCTGGTTTATATTTGTTTCCTTTTAGTATTGCTACGATTCCTAATAACAGTAGATGTAAAATTGGAGTTTGTTGGCTGCCTCGTTATTGCCTAAGTGTAAACGCAATCGGTGTTGCTTTCATAAGATTCGGTTATAGGATCAAGCAGAAGTGTTATTGAGGTTTCGTGTCATAAAATTATTATTAGCTGCATAAAATCTGGAATCGTGTCCGGTAGTCGGCAGTAAACGCTCCCTTATTAAGTGGGACTTAACTGGCGCAATTTAGGTGTCTAACCTTTTCGAGAGTTACAATAATCTCGTTTTGAAATGTAAAGTTGAATTAAATAATCATTTTAATTTAGCTACATGTTGTTTCCACCATCGCTTTTTTATGGCAAATTATCTTACGACCTGCTTAATGGTTAACGGTAATCCTTTATTCATTAATTGATTGCACATCAAGATGGTAGATGATTAGACACCATTTGGTATGGCAATGGTTAGACCTATGGAAAAGATCTTGGGCTAACTTCGAGATGTGCTTAATTTAATACGTTGACAGCAGCATTCATTTTTGCATTCATTCCATTCCTGCGGTATGGAGCCTTTAAGACCCCGTTTGAAAACTATCATTATGGCGGTAAAGGGCTTATTAGACCCCGTAACGTTTAAGAAACCAAAAGCTTCTTTTGGCAAAATTAAAAAAACATATAGTAATTTTTGGTACACTATTATGAATTATGAATTGATTGACCTGAATCTTAAAGCGTACATCAGAGCGTTGGTTTATTTAGAATTTATTTAGAATCTGTAGGTAAAAGAAAATGAGTGGTCTTATAGACCTCGTACCGCACTCAATAAGGGCAGTTTTACATAGATTTTAGTGATGGGAAACCAAAATATCGGTGAATGTATATCCTAATCCTAACTAATATTATAAAAGCGAAAATGAGTTTGTTTGTTTGTTTGTTACCTTTTCACGCCTAAACCACTGAACCGATCATCCTGAAATTTTGCATATACGTTGTCAGGTATACAGAAACGGACATAAGCTACATTTCATCCCGAAAAAAATACTGTTCCCGAGGAAAACAATAATAACGTTCTTATGATAATAGATGGCGCCACGTGTCTTTCGAATCATGATTGAATTATATTATTACAAGCAGAGTACAACCCGAATTGATTGTCAAATTCTAAATTAACGCAAGGAAAGCCGCGGGCATAAGTTAGTACTTTATATTTGTTTTACTAATTATAAATGTTTTTCGTTAAAACAATTTAACCGCTGTTTGACATTGAACGCATTGTGTAACGATTTTTTAACTTTTTTGTCCATCTCACGACTATTTAATTCTTTTCGCAATTTGGCGTAGCATCCGTTTTCTTCCCTTCGAACACTTTTCGAGATGATGTGTTTGGTTATTTGATGCTGTTTCTGAAAAGATAAAAATTAATATCACTAGGCACATTATATAAAACAATGATTTCTGTCTATTTAAATGCGATAAACTCAAAAAGTACCTAATGAAAACCATTTTAAAATGAAATTATAAAGAGGCCTGGGCGGTGTTAAATTACGAAAAATTATAAATGGCGCACGGCGCGCTCGACTTTTATAACAATGAAAAGAATGTTTATTGACGACTTACCTGTAATTGTAGACTTGTCACCTTATGTTCTTCGGTTTCTAACACAAGTTTTTTCGTCAACGTCTTGCCATGATTACTGTAAGCTGTTAAAACTTAACACCTGTTCTCGCGGCCTGCGCTTGCACAACACTGGTCGCGCGCGACTAGCGCAGGGTGCTGTACGGGGTCGGCGAGGTACGGGTTCTTTTAAGCCCCGTTTGGCACTGCGATAAAAAATATTTCTTCAGTGCGGTACGAAGTCAAAGTGACCTCGTATTAAAGTAGATACACCACTGCATTCTGTTTTAATAAGGCATCTTAGATATATAATAAATGCCGTTTTAGTAACATTTTATAAATATCCGACAAATATTGCAATGCAGACTCTGCGTATAAAATTATATTTAAAAGTATTAATATTCAGGGTTCAATATCCTCAATTTCAGCAATAAATTATTATTACACTTATTCGAGAAGTCCTAACATTTAATATCTATCTGTAACGACCGAATCGATTTCATTTGACCTTTCTCTGAGTATCAAATAAAACCAATTCCGTTTATTACTAACAACTGAATAAAAGAATCAATACGTCTGTTTGGATATAAATGAAGAAATTTATTTTCTTTTCATGACTATATCTATCTACCCTCATATTTTAGGGTTTCGTAGTAGAAATCACAAAACAGAATGCTAATGAAATCTATTCCGTGTCTATCTATTCGCCTCAGACTTTCTTAGGAACTTGTAGTACATCGATGACAGATTTTCAGCAGGCGCGCTTCCGCTGAGTGTTATGGGTTACCCGAACCGATTCACACTCGGCGGAGTGTTAAGGGTTCGGATAACCCCGTACAAGATGAACATTTGTGTTGCGTATCCGTTGTTTATATGTAACCGTGATACAGGCATTATTTTTCTAATACTAGTGCAGGCGTGTTATGTATCTTTAATTCTTATGTACATATGTATGCAGTGTGTATGTCACTGAACTCCTCCTAAATGACTAGATCGATTTTGGTTATATATTTGTGTGGGTCCCTGGATGGTTTAGTTCCCCATTTGGATCCGGTAGGTGGCGCGGCGAGTATATTCGTTCGGGCAGCACAACGTCTATCGGACTCCCTTGTGTTATATAAAATATTATTAATGTAACTACTTTATTTATAAACAAGTTTCCTCTAAAATTGAATTCAAATAGGTTTTTTAATGAAATCTACAAATGAATTACGAAGCACGGAACATTGTTTATGCAAGAACAATTTACTCCTGGCAGATTTTTTCTTCAAGGCAAAACGGACAATTAATAGTAAAAAGATCTGAAATTATAGCACTATACATGGTAAGTATGGATACTTATACTTGTTAATATCACAAATGCATTAGTGCTTCTTGTATTATGCTTAAAAAAAATATGAAATAGGATAAAATATTATTAATACACAATAATATTTTATCCTATTTAACATACCAAATGGATTGTAAGGATAAGCCTTTACCGATCCATATAATGATAACGTCACATTGTTGATACAATAACAGGTCACGTTAAGCTTACGAAGCATTTACTTAGTTTTATTTTAAATATGTACTTTGTTTCTGAGAGAATAAATCCAACTTTCAACAAGAACGGTTGTTTTCACTGCAATGACCCTGAAACAATATACCATGCCACCACAGGATAATCAATTGTAATCGATTTAATATTTTCTAGAACAGAGCTGAGTTTAACGTTTTAATTTGTCAAGTCTTAGAATATAAGACATTTGAAATCTATTATGTCTGGTCACCAGTATGCCGCTGTGATGTTAATATTCAATATTTAAATTATTTTGAATTCGAAAACGTTAATTACGAACTACAAATAATATATAACTTCTTGTTGTGTTTTGTAACTTAAGTCACTCAAAAATGGCTAGTTGTCTTGCAAAGGATACATTTGAATCCATTGTAACAGACATCGCTCGTTGTTTCGATTAAAAAATACAAAGCGTGCTTGACATTTTGTGCTGATGATAGGCGCTGTCAACCACACAACGACCACAGAGGTCTACATTTGTATAACATAAGAGTGCAATGTCACAAAACATAATGTGTGTGTACCTCAATATCTTATAACTTTTATTATTCTCTTACGTTTACACAAATGTTATAGGTACATTAGAATTAAACTATTTTATACAAATTTAAGAGCGTTGTTTATTTTAAAACGATATTACTACATAATTTTAAAACTATTTACTAAACAAACAATCATGGTCACGAGGATAATAAGATGATAAGAGACGAATTTACTTAATCTTAATCTCCACGTGACCATGTCTGTTAAAAAGCAAACCCACCGTCAAGGAAAGTATAAACCTAAATCTACATTATTTAAATAGCTTAAATAGTAGTAAAGTATAACATCAGTAGTTTAAAAGTTTCAAAATTATGTACGTAATAAGAGTGTTTAAATAAACAACGCGATAAAATCCGTATAAAGTAGCTTGATATCAATGTAATTATTAAGATGTTATCTATAAAACATAAGAAACACAAATGGTTTTTGAGAAATGCCTATTGACATTTTTTATATGTAGATACATAATTTCACGTCTGTATCAGGCAGTTACACCCACATTTTATGTTAGGTTCCACGTTATAAGGAGCAAACTTATTATCGTTTACCGGGCACAACTCCAGACCCCATGCTGTTATTGATAATTTCTTGACAGAAAAACCATTAACACTACCATCGAACATCAATCCGAATGTTCGTAAAATCTCTCATCTCACAGAAATAATATTCGCAGACGGAAAGATGTCCTTTACCGGGAAAAAACTATTTATGAATAATTCAATACTTTTTTGTTATCAACGATGACACGCAAGTAGGTACATTTATCTTTTTAATCGGTTTATCACATCCCTACGAAATACGTAACAAAACTTTTCCTTGTTACTAAAACAGTTTTACGCCTTCGTTCTTTTGGTGTGTTTTCAAAGAGAACGCATCAAAAATACATTATGTGCCAAGGAAAATAATATGGTATACGGTAATTCACTTACTCCATGAATAGGTTTTGCAGTGAGGCGAATTACGATTTAATACAACACAGTAAATGTATATTCCTTGCCTAGTATTAGTTATATTTAATTGTTTTTTTATAAACCATATAATAAGTATTTTATTAATTACTAGTTTTTCCCGCGGCTTCGCTCGCATTAATTTAGAATTTGACAATCAATTTGGGTTGTACTCTGCTTGTAATAATTCAGTCATAATTCGAAAGACACGTGGCGCCATCTATTATCATAAGATATAATATATATATATATGTCGGAATGGCAACGTTTATCCCGTCCTTATCAGACATTTTGTAGAATCAAAGCACGTGGGCGTGCAGTGGGAAATGTTGGTTTCAATCAATAGAAAACACGTAGGTAGTCAGATAACTTGTGTTCGAATTCAACTAACAACTACTTTACACTAAGAGCACTTATTATCACTATGAAACGCGAGACAGTTCCTACGAGGTGTGCACTGGTCGACGGTAACACGAAGACTGAGCTTTGTCCGCTCCTCGCACCGCTTCGTAGACTCCGTCTAGCGCCGCTAGATGGCGCTGGCGTTCCGTCTTAATGCGTTTCTGTGTTACTAGATGGCGCTAGTGTCCCAACTAACAGTATTGCCGTTCCGACATATATGTATATATATATATATATATATATATATATATATATATATATATATATATATGTATATAGTTAGGACTATTTTTGTTATTATTGTTCTACTAGCGACTCGACCTGGCTGCGCACGAGTAGTAGAAAACCTTAACAAATTATACGCCTAAGCCTAAGTCGCGGCGAGGGACTTTGTTTTGCATTGTGATTGTAATGCACTGTGATTAAGCTAACTGTCTTTTATCTGTCACTGCAGTCAAAGATGGGAGTAATACCATTATTGTGTATGATAGAACAGTTCAAAATCTCGGCAATTCGTAACGACTTATGTCGCTAAATGTACGTAGCCAATTATTCTTACTTATCACAATATATTTCATGAAATAATCAGCAGGTAATGAGTATGGAGTTAATATGTACTACTTACTACGCTCATAGCCTGTTGCACTCACTGATCGGTAAACGATTAGCGAGGTTAAGCAACGTTGGGTGCGGTCAGTCTATAGATGGGTGACCGTTTAGTGGTTTTTCATCTGGGCATCTCCGTGCTTCGGAGGGCACGTAAAAAGTCGGTCCGGTTGGTTACCGCGTAAAAGTGTATGCTCAAACAACCAAAATGTAAGGTACTTGGAAATATAACTCTATTGCATATATTACTTCTATTGAATTATCCCTTATTTCACCCAATAGTTTTAGGAGTTGGCACAAAATATAATTAGAACTTAGATATTATCTACTTCTTCGAATATTGTTCACTGTCATGTGAATGATTTATACTGTCATTTTATTTTAGTATTTTTTAATGCCGCCCGTGCAAATCTATTATTCTTGTATCGCGAAGGACTTTACGAAAATTCAAACAACTGGTACAAAGAACTACCAGATTCGATACAACCATTTGTGAATAAGCGCTTGACTAGAGAACATGTATGTTAACGCCTGTTACAAACAATCTGAGTGAGTCAAATCTCCATGGCAATGATATTTTCTATTACAAATTGATTTTTAAGTAGATGAATACTGTACCTACTAAAAACTACATAAGTCAGTACCAGATTACTGGTAATCACACAATCACTGGTGGTACCCTAATTAAAGTTTATAAGATAATAAGATAATGATAGCTTATCTCCACACAAAACAACAATTCGTATGACCGATAAGTAGTTGTACCAAGACTGGGTCTTAATAATAATATTCTACCACATACACACAACACCATCTAGCCCAAACTAAGCAGAGCTTGTACTATGGGTACTAGACAATGGATAAACATACATATATTCTTTTTTTTATTTGTAAATACATATATATTATACATAGAAACACCCAGATTTGTCTTTGTCTAGATTGTGTCAATGTTTCGGAAGTCCTTCGCGAAGATTACTTAGTGGCTATGCAAGTAAAGAACAATAAGTAAACTTAAGTGCACTTATTTTTTTATTTTTTTATAGCATTTACACATTTTATTGTGATGTGCACGTGGCACACCGAAAGAACGAAATACGAAATGGTTTCCTCTTAGGAAAGCAGTAAAGCTGAAAATACATCAGAAATTTAAATTTAATGTCCAAGACTTTGCCGACAGCAAATGTGTCTATTCTAATTGTCCATTTAAATGTCTTTCTGTGTAATACTAACTGTACAATGCTTCCTTTTAATGTTTTATTTTAGTAAAAGTCTATAAATAATCTGAAACGTAAACTGCTGTAGCGAATAAAATTCAGAAGTAATGATATTATATTGAAACACAGCGACACACCGGTGGTGGCACACAATAGATTTATAATTATGTCTGGTATTCTAAGACTTAACAGATTAAATCCAAAATGCTATTTGTATACTTTCACGGTTTTTGTACATATATTCAGTAGTACATTAATAGTTATCAATATTAAATTGCTACATTGTGTACCTCTATTTACCAGCGGCTCGGATACGAGCCGCCAAGTGCCACGCTACTTTAAACCTTATTTTATTAACCTTAAAGCTTAGAACTGATTGTTTATCGGCTACTAATGGATTTTTTGGGTAAAGATAATATTGTAAAGTATTACAAAAATATAAATATATGAATGAAGCCAGAGAAGTGTGTCAGGATCGTAGCAAATGGAAATCCATAGTCTCTGCCTACCCCTCTGGGAAACAGGCGTGAATCTATGCATGTATGTATGTATGTATAAATATATGATAAAAGATTGATTCATACAAAAATTATTTACTTAGTAATCTTAAAATATTTTTTACATACTAATAGTTCCATGCGACATCCTCTCGTTTTTTGTGTCCTGCCATTAGAAATCGATGGTTTGACACATATTACCAATAACATTTAACTATACACAGCATGAAAACCAAATCGTTGATAAACATTTATGCTTGAGGCATGTACTATTATGCGAGTTGTTCACATAATAGGTCAACGGCTTGCAGTTAGGCTTGCAGTTACATCTACCCCACTAGATTAATCCTACTAGGTCATAAATGTCAAAGTTTGTGAAGATGTTCAGTTGCCTGTTCAATTTAAAATACTTAATATTTCAAGCACGTGTAAATCGATGAATAGGTTTAGATGAAACTTGACACTTTCTTTCCCGGTGAAGCTATTCCGTGGGATAATAATTCAACTTCAACAGCAATTTACTTCAGCGCTTGTTCATAAAAGCTGCTGCCAAAGAGTTTAGCCGCAGCCGCAACAGTATCTTGGTGCTTGACATAATCTTTAGTCCTTTGTATAGAAATACTTCGATATAATTATGTATAAATCAGTTGTATTCTTAAACCAACACATCATCATTTTAATACGTTATTTAATTTCAAACAAATAAGTAGTTGTTATACAGGGTATTAGGCACAAGGTTATCCAAATGAAATAGAGATCTGATTTGGGCTATTGCCAACGTGTTGGACTCGGGCAAATTAAATTTTGTCTCACAGATTCGGCGATATGATTTTTTTAATTTTTAAAATAAAAGTTCGGAAATTTGGACTAAAACTGTAAAAATGTTAAACGAATATGGGTTTAGCTGTCATAATGACATTCTTTATTTTAGTTAACTATTGCTACATTTAATTAAAATTATTATTCCCTATAGACACCTTGTAAAAAAATTATAAAAGGCTGTCAAAGTTTCGGAAAGAGCTGAAAACGGAACAAAGTTCGACTTTGCAAGATTTAAAAAAAAAACTATTTAATTTGCCTGAGTCCAACGTGTTGGCAATAGCCCATACCAAATCTCTATTTCATTTGGACAATCGTGTGCCTAATATCTTATATAACCTATTAGTAAACACAGAGACGAAACTTTTACACGGTTACATACAAAATATGAATACAATTCTGCATTCAAACTTGATTCTTCAAACAAATGATGGTTGTGTAAGTCGTCGTCTATACAGAAGACAGAATATAACAAACTAGATGTTCCCGCGGTTTCACCCGCGTTTATCGTTACTGCGCCGCCCCCGTGGGTCGTAGCGTGATGTTATATAGCCTATAGCCTTCCTCGATAAATAGGCTATCCAACACTGAAAGAATTTTTCAAATCGAACCAGTAGTAATCACGCAGAATAAACCAGGAGAAACATCGTTTGTACTATGTCTGTAATGGGTAATTATTTTGCTGCGATGTTATTTTAAAACTGCGATATCTCCTAAGATATTCATTGAAATCGAATGATGTAAAGGGCAATTTTATTTTAAATTAAATACTTGTGATGAATAACGTATTTATTTGGATAAGGATTAATATCATGTTTATAAAAATACCTTCGCAAATAATGCATTATTTTAGAACAAATTTCGTTAGCATAAAAATGGTTATAGTGAGCCAACCTAAAAAGATAGACATATGCTGTCGCGGACTTTTTTTTAGAACTTTTAAAGGGGAACAATTCTGTCATACATGATTTTTGCGAAACTTTAACTGTTTACGCAGCGCACGCAGCGGAAGCTCTCCAAAGGAAAAAATACTCTCCGATTTTGAAACATTCTTCATTGGTGCTCCGCTCCTATTGATCTTAGCGTGATGATATATAGCCTATAGCCTTCCTCGATAAATAGGCTATCTAACACTGAAAGAATTTTTCAAATCGGACCAGTAGTTCCTAAGATTAGCGCGTTCAAGTAAACAAACAAACAAACAAACAAACAAACTCTTCAGATTTATAATATTAGTATAGATAACTAGTGACATTCGCACGATAACGCCTCACATCACATATTCAAGACGTAGACGGAGATAAACCACGAGTGCACGAAATGCATCCGCTACAATTTACACCAAACCCTCCGCAGAGTTTTAGAGATTCAAATGGAACGCCGCAGCTTGCGTTACTGACTTGAATGCTAAAATAATACAAATGTGAGGTAGAAATGTTTGCCCTTGATGAACGACGCGTATACAGATAAACGGTAATGCTTGAGTAGTTTGAATGACTTCGGAATCGAAAGTTTTGAACTACTTGAAACTTGGTTGACGGTTAATATGCTATATTTATGTAACACATGATTGCGAAGTGTTTCTGGAACAGTTTAAATGTTGTTAATTAGTGACAAAATTGTTAAACATTACAAACGTAGTAGAACCTATTAAATGTAAATCAAATAACCATTTAAATTTGTTAAATTTGTTTACATATTCATGAAATGAAACTAAGATTGCTTCGGTGGCGCAGCGGTTGTTATTACTTTTTCTGTCAAAACATTTTTAAAGCAACTCAGATTCTAAAACTGTTTCCGATAGATAGTTAGTAATTGCAGTCTACTCTTTCGGAGTTACAATCAAGAAAAATACATAAACCGTGACAATTAATTTCCAAACAAATAGACTAATTTATAACAGGTCTAAAGAATTCACAGGTATAATAACGACTTTATAATCTGCTTTACATAACTGGGTTTTAAACTGTATGAAATAATTACGCTCGTACACGGAAGTAAATTAAAATTTAGAGGCTTATAGGATCAATCTCTGGAATATTAAAACGATGAACAAGAGGATGCTGTGGTACTGATAGGCTTATGTTATTAAGATTGAAGCTATTTATAAACGTACCAAATCTAAATTATATACTGTCTTAACCGAATACTTAAATCAGATTTGCTATTGAGAGGTCGCGGGTTAAAATCCCAGCCAATGCACTATCGACACAAATCCACTCTTAACATAAGCATTCTGGCTTATTTGGAGAGCTTAATAAGAATACTAGTAATTTGTAATTGAATTGATAAGAAGTCAAGCTTTTTTAAAAAATATGGTCGCATGTCGAGACGTTTGCTAGTCATCTGATACGAATTAGTGTTCTTCTATTTACGCGAATGTTAACGAATTAGTGTTGTTGCAATAGTGATAGTTTCGCTATCGATAGTTGACCTTCAAAAACAGTCGATAGAGCGAATAGTCCTATCGAAAATATCGAAATGCTGCAATACTATCGATAGTATAGATAGTAAAAATTTGGTGATACTATTGAACTTTGTCGATATTATGGATTCTATTAATACTATCGATAATATCGACTCTATCGATAGTATCGCGTCAAAACAGTCGATACTATCAATACTATCTATTATCTATGGATGCGCTTCGATATTATCGATAGTTTTGTTTTAGTAACTATTGATATATTTTCGATACTATCGACTGGGAATAAAACGAGCAAGCAAAACTATCGTAAAATGTTCATCTTTCGATAGGGCAAAACTATCGATACTATCGATAGTATCGACAGTATTGATACTATCGCATCTTATTTGATCAATAGTTTCAATACTATCGATACCATCGATAGTTTTTGTACTGATACTACCGATAGTATCAATACTATTGATCTTTAGCAATAGTATTAGTTATTTTTAACTAGGGTCGATAGTTTCGATAGGACTATCGATAGTATGACTTATTTTCAAGGCCACGATAGTATCACGATACTATCAATAGACTATCGTTATCGCAACAACACTGAAACGAATACCAACATGACGTTTAAATTATAAATATAGTATTATCACGCTCACTCATACAAAAAATTTTACACTATCGTTCTCTATCATGAAAATGTAATGTGTCTTATTCTTCTCAATGTGGGCACTTTTTTGTGCCGTCTTAGTACGGTGATTTAAATCATAGATATATAGTATTAACAGAGAATCGAATGATAAAACGAACAATCAATTGAATATATGGGTAATTTGAATTGTAAATGTAGAATGAACATTCAATTTACCGACTGACTTTTTGGACTTATAATTCCTTTTTAGATCAAGATTGCATATTTATGGTTACATTTCAAATCACGCTTTTATATAATATAATATTCTACCACACACACAACACCATCTAGCCCAAACTAAGCAGAGCTTGTAATATGGGTATGGATAAACATACATAATTATATACCTTTTTTTTTGTAAATACATACATATTATACATAGAAACACCCAGACCAAGACAAACATCCATGTTCATGCACACAATTGTTTGACTTGTGCGGGAATCGAACCCGCGACCTCAGGCGTGGCAGTCGGTTACACTAACCACTACGCCATCGAGGCTGTCATTTTGGCGACGTTTTGTATTTCGAAGACAACGTTCATGACGACAAGCAACCGCCTTCTATAACAATCTTAAGTTCAAATACTTTTTAAAAAGCCCATTTAATAAAGCAGGAATTAAATACATTGTCTCACGCCAGTCTATCTTTATATTCAAGGATATACTGGAAGGCAATAGTTTATTACATCGACATTTCACCAGCTATGGTTTCAGGTCTCACGTGATAGAGGGAAACCTTTACCATCTAACTATCACAGTTCCAGGCCTTGAGCTGCTAGTGAGAATTTCTTGGCATACAAACCCGATATACTTTGCCTGATGATGAATCGAACCGCATATTTCGTTCTCAGTAGCTAACTGAATGTTAGTAGCATACAATACCGCTGGCGAGGAGAATGTACAGGGTTAAATGAAAAATAGTATGAAAAAATATATTAAGCAAGCTGTGTCTTCATTACAGCAGCATACTAAACAGCATTTATATCATACTTATAAATAAGTCACGAGTAAAAGATTATTAGTATTTTTCAATACCTAAATAAGATTAATTTATTAATTAATTTTTATGCTTTTGTAAATAAATCACTCTCAGCTGCTAAACTCATATCTCACATTGCTTGTCAAGCCATCAGTCCTGACCGTCATGAATATGTACATGACAGTTGATATAGGAAATCAGTGTCCTAAATATAATATTCTGATATCTAGTCAAATCTTACAAAATTGTAATCCCCATGAGTTGCGGATGTCAGATGGCTACCGCTCTGTCGAGAAACTGACATTCACCCAAATCTAATAAGACAGGAAACCAATTTAATGGAAAATAATAAGGCTAGGATGATAGTCATAATTTCAGTCAATATAATTAATTTATATTTTGCTAAAATTTTACTGCATGGATGGCGTGGCCGTTTAACTTACGGCCTCGCCTCTGCCGAGTGTTGTGGGTTCGTATCCCACAGGTGACAAAAACTGTGTCTAGTTGTCTTGAGTAATTATAGCATATTTTATTTACACATACTTTTAATAATATTTACAGGTTACAAATACAAAAACATTAATTATTTTATTTATTTCTTTCTTTCAGATGCCAACATTCGTATACAGCATTACATGTATTGTAGACATATAAGTAAGATATTATAAGTGTAACAAATAATAAAGGGCAAACACAACATGCAAATAATGAACACAGTTTAACTACATAATAAAATAAGCAAATATAAAATTAATGCTTCTAAATGTATGAACATCCTACAAATTTTAGCGATGAGAGATTGCTGCGGAACATAAAATTCATTGTCACTGATTGCTATTCGAATCCTAATAACAATAAATTAATAATAATACGAGTAAAAGGTTAATAACATAATATGCGGAACTACTTTTGATACATAGTCGATCCGATCGATCGGTTGTGTTTGCGACACGATATTTTGTTTAGGCTTTTGACGATAGTGATGACCGTTCTTAAGACATTCCTCTACTATATGGCATATTAATATCTACATTTGATTTGCATAAGACTAATACATAATCAAAATCAAAGTTTTAAAGTCGAATTTTAAAGAAATTTTGGTATATTTTGATTCCCCTGAACATTCGAATGATTCGAATTTTAATCGATAGTCGCTCTTCACTACCTCGTGTGATATACATAATATGAAACGTACACCAAAGCCCTGGCACTTCGTAAATTTATACACCACTTGTTTATGTAGAAGAATAAAATACATTGTAATATTTTGTTTGTGACTCTACGTCATGTTCACGTCCAAATATTGTCGAATATTGAAACCTGCTTGCGTTGCTTCCGTGAGTAAAATGAAGCGTTTTAACGTTAACCAATAAAATATTTATGGGTTGAAATTTGTGCTCATATTTTATTGCTTTTTGTTAGTATTAATCAAAACTGAATAGAATATGTACTGTTTTCTAGATGTTTCTAGATTATCTATAGAGTACGGGTTTAATAATGCACAACAGCAAAAACGCTCTTTGATTTATAATAAATGTAGATATTCGGTTATCGGATATATCGGTTATACCAGTAGTATATATGGTGGTAGTGCGTAAAGGTACATTCTGGTTGGCAGGATTCCTAATGCAAATATATATTTTATGAAAGATATTGTAAAAGTGTGTTAACTCGTTGGGTATATTTGCGGAAAAAGGTCAGTATTTTTCTTATAAATTAAGCGGCATTAAAACATAAGATCCGCTTGATGTACCATAATATGATATACCAAAAAATATACATAAATAAAATTAATACGACAATAGAGAGAGCTTTATTAACTAAAGTAACTAGTACTTGCTTAACACTATTTCATGTAAATCAAAAGTAAAAATTAAATGTGGCTATGAAAGTAATAACTTAATGAAAATTTAGATTCATATGAATGACGTGAAATCAAGAAAATTTTGAATCAATATCATGCTTCTTTAAAAATCCTCAATAACAGATTGTGATGTAAAACTAAACACATACATAATTTATATATATAATTTATACTACGCTGTTTTGAACCGGTAAGAATACCTCCATATGTTATTTCCGTTTACTGTGTCCACACTTTGGTCCACACAACTAGACTTTTCAATTATCCACGAGCAAAACTTGCCGTCAACGTGAAAGAGTTGTCAGTGCAACGAGTATCATACGTCAAATTACGTTATGCACGAAAGCCATTTTACCTAATAGATGACGAGCTAAATGTCACTGTTTATTATTTTATTTCATTACTATCACGATGTTTAATTTTAACTTTGAGTATTGCTGTGTGTGTTATTAGATATTAATAAATTCAATTCAAAATTAACTTTCAAAGCCTAGCAAATGTCTGCATAAAAAGTTGGCGGCAGCACTCAAATAAAAATACTATAAAATAAATAATCCACAGCTCGTTTTAGTTCCAATAAACCGAGGCCTTACAAAACATACCAATTTTTATACCGATTTTAAGGTAATATTGGATGTCAATAAAATTACGTTAATATTCTTTGAACTTAAATTCTTCATTGGTGCTCCGCTCCTATTAATCTTAGCGTGATGATATATAGCCTATAGCCTTTTTCGATAAATGGGCTATCTAACGTATCCACCCGTCAATTTTTCTATAATATCGTCTGGTATCAAAAGTTTTCATCTAGACTAATATTATAAAGCTGAAGAGTGTTTGTTTGTTTGTTTGCTTGAACGCGCTAATCTCAGGAACTACTGGTCCGGTTTGAAAAATTCTTTCAGCGTTAGATAGCCCATTTATCGAAAAAGGCTATAGGCTATATATCATCACGCTAAGATTAATAGGAGCGGAGCACCAATGAAGAATGTTTCAAAATCGGAGGATTGTTTTTCCTTTTGAGAGCTTCCGCTGCGTGCGCTGCGTAAACAGTTAAAGTTTTGCAAAAATCATGTATGAGAGAATTGTTTCCCTTAAAAAGTTCTAAAAAATGACTACGACAGCATATGTCTATCTTTTAAGGTTGGCTCTCTATAACCTTTTTTATGCTAACCAAATTTGTTCTAAAATAATGCATTATTTGCAAAGGTATTTTTATAAACATGATATTAATCCTTATCCAAATAAATACGTTATTCATCACAAGTATTTAATTTAAAACGAAATTGCCCTTTACATCATTCGACTTCAATGAATATCTTCGGAGATATCGCAGTTTTAAAATAACATCGCAGCAAAATAATTACCCATTACAGACATACAAACGATGTTTCTCCTGTTTTATTCTGCGTGATTTTAAATTAGCACTGTCGGTATATTTATAAAATTTTGTTTAATGGTTCTTATGTAGTTCGTGGATTTAACAAAGAAAGTTTCAGCTCCTTTAAAATTGTATTATAGGTGCCTATGACCCACTTTCTCTCTTATGTGACGCAGACGAAGTTGCGCGGGTCAGCTATCTATACTAATATTATAAAGCTGAAGAGTTTGTTTGTTTATTTGTTGGTTTGAACGCGCTGATCTCAGGAACTACCGGTTCGATTTGAAAAATTATTTTAGTGTTGGATAGCCTATTTATCGAGGAAGGCTATAGGCTATATAACATTACGCTACGACCCACGGGGGCGGCGCAGTAACGATAAACGCGGGTGAAACCGCGGGAACATCTAGTAACTTATATAATTGATCAAGCTTTATACAACGATCATTGAAGTTTTAATGTTTTTTTATCTGCTGTCGATAGTTTCTAATAAGCGGCCTCTATTTATTTATCATTGCTAACTAGGTATATAGAAGCTTCTGTTAATTCTATCTCTAATATAGATACCTATATCTAAATCTAACTATCAGGAATTTGGGATCCATGATTTTACAAATGGAGCTCGTATGTATTTACAGAAATAAGCATTATGGAAAGCTACACAGAACACTGCACTCGCATTAACTACCGAAATGCTATATATTATTATAGTATATGTATAGCATAAATAGTACTTTGCGGTCGCCAAAGACGGACGTCACTGCTTTACCATGGAATACCACTTCCCATAGTGCGCTATTTGCAAACTTGTCCAATTCGCGGCGGATATAACACAATGATACGGACGACTGATAAGAATTGGTCTGTGTAGTAATTTGTAAAATTATATAACATGCAAAGCACCGTTAAATAAAATGATAATTCCTCTTTTAAGTTTGGTCTCTAATATAATATATGCGACATCCAACTACATCAAAATTACATACTAACGGAGTCGACATTAAATTTTATTTAAACCCAAAAGCGATCCTTTGAAATTACAGCCAGTCGTCATGATATTATAAATTATAAAACCGTGCGAAATCGTAAATAGGATTATAGGGGTCTGTCGTTAGGCCAAAACACTTTTTGATGAGAGAGCAAATAAAACGTAACATCGCCATATCTTTGAGATATTTCTAATCTCACCATATTTATCCATTAAAGCAGATTAGCGAAATAAACACTTTAATATTATTTATTAACAGCCAATCCTGTTTAACCACTGTAGTAGTACTCAAGACCGTTTTAGACAGCTTATTTTATTATCAAATTGTTACCACCGTGGTTACCATCACTATCAATCGCATGCCAATAAAAAACAGAAAAAGAAAAGGCTATCAGAATTATTTATAACAGCTGTTGGCACTTTGCCGGCATTTATCAATAACCGTAAATTGAATAATTTGTCAGTTCTAAATATATGTTCGATAGACAACAATAAATTATTGTATGCTGTTTATCAATGTTCAACATACAAAAATTTATTATTAGATACTTGTTCCACGAGAAAGTATCGTCTATCAAAAGCAAGCAAGCGAAATGGTTAATATGTAAGTTGAGAGGTCAGCAAAATGCCTAAGAAAAAGTAAAAGGAAACAACTAAAAGATTTTGAAAATATTATTATTGCAACAACACGACATAAATATTACATAACTTTAAGTATAAATAATATTTTCATCTGTATTCACACAACGTGCAACATTTTAAATGTAAAAGCTCTTACTACAGACTATCTGAATTTGCATCCAAGCTTCTACTACCGAGCATGCAATAGAATGTATTATGAATTATGCACTTAAACCTATTTAGTCTCGGCGATGACGGTCTTGTAACGTTGTTTCGGGCTAAGGTAAAATTGTTGAAACACTATGGTCGGAACATTTCTGAGCACTCTCATAAAGAAATATATTAAATGGGCTAGCTTGAGAGCGTTCTTACGTATTATATCGCGTTCTATTTTTCTTAAAAAGTTATGACGGCATTGGCTTCATAATATACTTTTAGACTAGGTTTCATGAAGTGCATTAAGCTTGCATTGCCAGTCTTGTTCTACGATGCATCGTGTATCGAGATCAATTCCTAACCCAATTAGTTAATTCGGGCTCTGGATACAGAGCAATAGCTTAAAAGTACTATCTATAAGATATTATAGATAGTACTTTTAACCTATTCATTTGAAGTCGCACACTGGCGGCAAGACACAATAGGTTTTTAATTCTGTCTGGTTTTCCAAGACTGGACAGGTTATCGTTGGCGTCGTAGTTTAAGTGGTTGTCTCGTCACTGCTACTGCGCCCAGTATTGTGGGTTCGATCCAGATACGGAACTACAATTCGTATGATCCACTAATAGTTTTTTTTATAGAATGTTTGATCTATTAGAGTAAGCTGCGTAGACATCAAACAAAACCAAACTATCTAAAGGTAAGTTTCTCATTTTGTCATTTAAATGATTGCACAACAATTATATACCTAAATTCGTATTTTAAAAAGAAGAATACTGCGCACCGCATTCAGCTAGAGCGACAGAATACAAACAAATTTGTAAATCATAAACCATGTGAATTGGTTAGCATAATATGTAATAAGAAAGTGAAAAGTTTTCATATTATTCTATGTACAATTTCGCATAATTCTTACCATTTATGCAAAATATCTTCGCAATAGTTGGTTGACTTTGAAAATAAAAGAAACAATTTAAAACAGCTAGGTACATAAGTGACAAAGAAATTACGGCGAGACAAATAATTTTGAAATAGCAAAGCGAATGAAAATATTAAATATGCAGACGTCTTGAGTGGAGTATGAAAAGGAACAAGTGTAAAAAGTAAGTAGCTGTTACACGGCATGTCGCTCTTTACCACGTTTTTTCGTAAAAATAAATACACAAGTCATAAAAAGTAATTGACACTTAAGACGCTCAAGCTATCAATATTGTGATAACCTCGTTATGATGTCTATAAACCAACAATATAGCTACTTGACCCACTTTATCTAATGTAATACGCCGAGCCGTCGTTTCGTATATTAATGATGGTAACCAATTGATCAAATCATCAAAGTGAGCGCGAAGCCAAGTATCATTTTAAGAACTCGGCTTGTGAAATTGACGTCACAGTGACCTAATGTATAGAGAATAATTTAAATTGAAAAATATATATTAAAAACCATACATATAGGATCCTGTGGGAATTCAAGTAGTGCTATATTAAATAGAATCAACTATGATGATCACGCAATCAGAGCTAAGTGACCAGTAATGCGTGTACTACGCTCTGTGTTGTCATAATCTAGTAGGTACGTTTTATTTCTCGTCTTAAAGATAAAAATATTAACACTGTGACAAAAGTTTCATGAATCTTTAGTAATGTATAAATCTGACAACGAGCCTCGTGCTAAATTCATGAATGTTTATCTCAGGCCTGGTTCCTATATTCCTACGGACCTACAGACAGTTAATTACTATTATTGACACATATTAATAAAATATATCAAAATGTTACTGTGAAATTACTTGTTTTTGAATATAGGAACTGCGCCTTAGTAATTAATTTACTCACCCTGCCTTGCTGGGTCATATTAAACAAAGCAATGGACTGTATTATATAAGCTAAATCAACTTATTCATATAATAAACAAAATGCTCGCTGCCTAATAAATAATACCGCGTACGGAAAAATACTCGGTATAGCTCACGTTTCTGTAGGTTTTCTCCGCACGTGGGCAGTAGCTAGTCGATAGATGACCGGTCTACTAAAACATTGGCAAAAAGTAAATTAGGATTTGAAATAATTAAATAAATGTTAGTGTTTTTACAAGCTTATTTTTACTGACCTAATTTTGTTTTTAATTCGTTCTTCTTTGCTGTCACAACCAACATTTGGACGCTGACTTTAAATGTAAATTTTGTTATGATGAAGTCTATTTTTGTTAGAACAACTTTTGTGACATTTCCTGTTTCTGAGAATGCCATCGGTGAGGTATATTCTGAACATTTTTCTGAACAGCTTCATAATTTTTTAATAGCTTAGTTAGTAGGTGTTTACAGCATATTAAAATTCTCAAACTGTCTCCAGTTCAGATTGTCGATATTATATCGCTTAAGTCAATACGAAACTTAACTATTATTTTAATGGTGACGTGCTCTTCTACATCTATTTATAAGACATTACAGAATAATGACACAGATTATTAAAATTCAGCATTGATTTGCTAACCTTTCTTGCATTAATCTAATGTCATCAATCAATGAATCGCATTAATCTAAAATCATCAGTTTTGTGAATTAAAAAAAGAAAAAAATAATGAATTTAATATTATGTTAGTCACATTTTGAACATTGTAGAATACGCACGTCGCTAATAGATGACTGGAATCAGGTGATATTCAACGGCGATTAAGGTTTTGTTTACCACCAATGTACTTATCTGAAACGCATGTTATGAAAAATATGTATCAGCTTATTTTGACTATAAATACGAACGACAGATATATAAATGAACATTTATGATTATGCTCAATTAACTAAAAATTAACGCTAAGCAAAGTTTAGTTAACGCTTATCAGTATAGTATTATATTATCTGTGGCTAATCCATGCAATTAGTTGCCATTGACCGTCTTGCTTCGCAATTTTCTATATGTAATAATTAGTAGAATGTAAATACGCATAATTATACCCTTAACTAGATATTAAGCATATATTGAGAAAATCGGCATCATACTTACATATGCATAAAAAATATATTTACAATACAAACATTAAAATATTTGTCCAAATACGTAGATAGTACAATGCCCACAGATCGTTCTACTGAACAAATAGTTACGCTCATTGTCCCGTTACGCTCATTGTAACGTTACGATCGGAGCGAGAGCGCTACACGAGCGAGCGAAAGGCACGTTATGATGTTGTCATGTTAAACTATCGTCCGTAAACCGACTTTACAGACAACCAATTTTTTTTTAATCTTGAAGAAGCTCTCGTACGGTCGTGGTTTGAGCTTTGAATAGATGAATAGAGTCTTTGCTGCTATGAGAGTGGTTAGAAGCTACAAAGAGATTATATCTTCAAGATGGATCATAATATGTCTCTAGAGTGGTCCAAGGCTAGCTATTTTTATAAGTAGGCCGTGCTAAAAGTGCTTAAATAGATGCTTATGGCACTTAAGAACGAATATAAGTGCTATAATAATACGTTCTCATTATCAGTTAACACGTGTATGGTAAGATTTTAGTGCGTTTGACTTTTAAGTATTCTAAAATTAAATTTGGTTATAATTAAATGCTAATTTCTAAATGTAAATAAACCTTCACAACAAAAAATATGTATTTAGTTTTATTTACATAATTGCAAAGTAATCAAAGCACTTTACCATGGCGAAGTCTCATTGTCAGAACACATACAATTAAAGAAACTTTTATTTAATTAGGCAGCTAATTGAAACTACCCCAATTTATAAACAATGCTAATATTTCTTCTCTCTACGAAATTTGCTTGTATAAAATTCACATTAATGTGATTTTGACAATAATCCCACTGCCTATTCTCAATCAGCGCAAAAGAAATCGCAGGACTTATCAAAGCATTTTAGAACGATGATTTACTTATAAGCGCTCATACAGTACTTATTGGGTTGATGCTTTATATTGGATCATTCAGAATCCTCATCGTTTTATTTAAACTAGCTATATATAGATATACTTTGTAGTTCCCATGTAATTTTGCAATGACTCTAAATTCCGTTAGGTTATGAGTACCTAACTATTGTACAACATTTAAATACACTTACTTTGTAAATAAAATAAATTTATTCTTATAAGACTAGATTAATTAACCAATAATTATAGTCGCGATGCAATATTACACGTCACACTTACGACTTTATTGTGGCAAATTAGTTAGTTTGTTATTATTATATGTATTATTAAGTATACTATAGACTTATTTTGCTATACCTAGTAAAAATATCAGTACGTACATACCTATATGTTGTAACATATTATAACCACGCGAAATTCAATATTTTTTATTTGAAGTCAAATGTACGCGATGATTTAAATACAATATGCTGGAAAACAACATTATATTATGTATTATTTGTTGTGACATGACATGTCATTTGAATGTAGTACTTAAAAAGTATATTGGCAGAAAATGATGCGGATATAATATGTATACGCTTAATATGCTGAAAGACTAGCTCGTGAAAAACGATAAGGAACGCCATGTTTTTTATGAGATTCGAGCAAGGAAATGGCCCGTTACAACGCTTATGCGAGATGGAACAGGAATCGATTACGTTATGTTAATTTTGTAAATCGCAGGTCTAAACGATAGCAACATAATTGCGATTACTTTTCGTACACATGTACCTATAGAATATATATAAACACGTTTAAAAGTACAATATTGCCAACAGATCAACGTTACCACTTTATCTCAAAGAGAATTTATAGACATCAAAATATTAACATTTTACCCCCAACCCGGTAATCAAACGCGATAATTACTAGCTTTATTGGCAATTAGGAGTTTGAATGTAAGAATGCTTTTTATAAATTGAACAGATAAATTCCGTTATTTATTTTTATAAATAAATTTTACTTAGGATGTCCTCTTCTCTAGCTCTGGCTCGATATACTCAGTACCCGCCCTTAGACCCTCAGGTAAAAAGTGGTTCAGTGGCGCCGCTAACTATTACATTAATAATTTTACATATATAATAGTACTGTGGCGTAGTGGCGTAGTGGTTAGTGTAACCGACTGCCACGCCTGAGGTCGCGGGTTCGATTCCCGCACAAGTCAAACATTTGTGTGCATGAACATGGATGTTTGTCTTGGTCTGGGTGTTTCTATGTATAATATTTATGTATTTACAAAAATAAAAGTATATATGTATGTTTATCCATTGTCTAGTACCCATAGTACAAGCTCTGCTTAGTTTGGGCTAGATGGTGTTGTGTGTATGTGGTAGAATATTATTATTATTATTATTATTACTGTCATATATGTATATTATATTATTAAAATAGTAGTGTAATTTTCAAAAAATCATATGTATTTTACTTTGAATGGTAGTTAGTAGGTATCATGATTTTCATTTAGAAACATATTTCTGGCGCCATTTGAGCGATTTTTGAGCGAAATACAATAAGTACTCAATTTTCCTTGAGTCGTTATTGTAATCAATGAAAATTCAGTACGTATGAATTATTCTTAAAAAATAATACGAATAAATTTGGCGGTTGGCGGGAATGAAGCACACAAACAAAGAGAGGCCTACATCTAACAGTGGACAATATCAGCCTGTAGATGATGAGACAGCAAAAGGCTCGCCCAATATTACGTGTTGCCAAAAACCATAGATTCCGAAATGTAGGTGTGATATACATTTGACTCTTGTAGAGATAGACATCAGACTCTCACTCGTATGTTTGTACAATGCGACATATGCAAAGTAAAATAATAAATTCAAGCCACAACCAAACGCATTTGTTTTGTCGCTGTTGTCTCTTCGGCATGGCCTACCTATATTTTAGGATGCAAAGAACGTTCGAGTAAAGTCTGCCGAACTCAATTGTAGCGGGACTGTACATACGCAAATTTGATTACCAAAGTCGTGGAAGTTCTTCGGACGTCGAAAAAAAGTTGCAATGGCCACTCTACTCAGTTGGTTCTCTAAAGATTATTGAATTTTACCAACATAATCTGGCAAGCGCCAGATGCGCCCGTCTCTTTCAGGCGAATGATCGCCCATTCCTCTATTTACTCTAGTGGGGTGAGTTCGGATAATGGTATATTTATTAAATAGAGAGACGAATTTATTAGGCGCTTTGAGCAAAGTTTTTGTGTTCCGAGTCTTTTATGGGATTATTGTGATAATTAATGTTAGGGTAATTTATTGCGCGGAAGTAATTTTTTCCTGATTGCAGGCAATAAAATATTTTTGTTGAGTTGTGGTGGTTGTGTCATTTAGTTGTTATATGCTGGAAATAAATTAGGGACTAAATCGTAATATTACGAATAGCGTTGAAAATAACATGTAAAATACATGCATCTTATAAACGCCCCTGTATTTTTCAATAAAATACAGAAATTTTCCTCGCAGATCTTCGGTTGAATCTTTCGCAAGTTTAAGTTTTTTACATGTATTTGACGGTGTATTTTCGCATTAATATAAATTGGTCTTTGATTGGGAAAACACACACGAAATATCGTAACCGTTTGACAGTAAGTCGATTAAACAAATTAATATTCGTAAACTCTAATCTGAAAATTGTCCATTAACGTTCATTCCATTTCATATAATGAATAACGTTCATTTCATGAAAGGGAAGTAGTTTACGCCTAAGCCAGTGATTGTCACATTTGCCCCGCCTGGGCATCGCAGCGCCGTGAGTTGATCGCGGCAGTCGGATCGGTTGCCCTCTCGCTCCCGGCCGTAGTTCTGTCTATGGTCCGGAGTGAGAGGTCGTGGAATGCCGTCGCCTCCTTCTGTGAGGAAGTAATTTCCATCAAGGAGGCGGCGGAGCAGGAGAGGGAGCGTTTAAACCCTCTCCCCAACCGCAGAGCCGGGCGCCTAAGGGCGCGAGATGACCTCCAGCCACCCTGAGGTTTGACCTGGGGGTGGCGGGCTTTGTGGGCCTGCCCGCCATCCGTTCAGCACCAGGTCCGAGAGGCGGCGTGCGTGTTCCCACGCGCGCCTCTTTGTCGAGTCCGTCTCCCCTCTAGGGGGGACAGTAGGGAATATGTTGAGGTACCAGTGGGTAGGTCTTTTGTGTAGTGGCCTGCCGTTTCATACGCCGGGCCGTAGACTCGGCGGGGTCGCGACTGCATGTGAAAGTGATTCGCGCGGCCCCGCCGATAGTGGTTTGTCGAGGAACACCGTGGTAGGCTTAGTCGGTATTCCGGGAGGTTCATTTTATCGTTTAACATCTTTTCATTTACCCCGGCGAGTCTGACATGGCCCCTCCGCTCGCCCCCACGGAGAGGTATGCGTCATGGCATTCCTCCACGTAAAAATAAAAAAAAAGTGATTGTCACATTGAATTGTAGACTATTTGTGTTTTCCAATAATTTACACCTACTCTGTTTATTTTATGCCAACCGAGAGATTGATTTAATTACGTAAAATACATTACTGTTCAATTCATGTTTAATTATTAATAATAAGCAAGATTTTCCCATTGATTGTTGAATATTTAAAATACACAGTATAAAACAAGTATTATAGGTGTACGATTGAATTTCAAAGATGAGCGTCAATTTCCTTTTTTTCGAATATTACATGTATTTTATAAAAAGTTTCGAAAAGAACAAAATGTATCTTTCGCAATTTTCAACGCTAATTAAAAACCCTTTTGTAACAATCCATCCTTCTTTTTTAACACGCTTTTATTAGCTTGGTATGTATGTATCTATGTGTCTATGAATCTATATAACGGAATCTTTGAACGTGATTTTCACCCCTTTCAAACCGACGGACTGATTTAAAACTTTGCACACTTATCGAGGACCGATGACAATACAATAATTAAGAAAAAAAATATTAAAAAAAACTAAAAAACACGCTTTATGTAAAAAAGCGTGGGGTGCTTTCTAAGATATTTTGATAACCCTACGATTTTTTACATTAAAATTATTAAATTAGTTTCTACTTTTTAGTTTGGTTTTTTTAATAAAGCGTGTTTTTTTAGTTTTTAAGCTATTCTTTATTATATGATATATTTTTTAATCTACTTCACAAAGGTATAACTATCGTAGATATTAATTAAGTATAAGTATTATGAACGAGAATTAACGCGAACATGCTTAGATATTTAAGTAGTTTTAAGGCGCTTGACATTTCGGTCAGGTTACACTGGTTGTAGCTTGGGTCAGGTTGTACATCACAAGCAGTATGATGGAATGCAAAAGTATAAATTGTTAAAAGTTTGAACTGTGAAATTGTGAAACACTGCAATCTATATCGTTTATCTTAAAAAAGAAGATGAAATACGTCCTAATTTTATTTGCATAGTCTTTGTAATAATAATATTTGTAAGCTGACATGAATACAATATGGTATTGTACACATCAATATAATAGATACATTAGAATCGGACGGATAGTGGATCGCTCGCTTCCGCACATTAGCTACCCCGGGCTCTGAACAGAGCTCAATGGTATACGTTGAAACTCGTAGATACTTAGGAAGATCTCAGTGGTACATCTAGCTTAGAAACTATCTACTATTGCTTATTATACGTAACGTCATTCAGTGGAAACTTAGGTAACACATTATATAAGATTCAATTTCTGGATTGCTAACTAAGATCATAACAAGTTTGAACTAATATATATAATAGGATATGCTTGTAAATATAATATACAAAATATTTCAAAGATTCCAGGGATTTTACTCAAGGGGGTAAATATTTACGAAATAATCTTGAAATGCCCATTGTTAAATCAAAACTGATATTCCCAATGCGGAAGTAAACTTCCTTGTTTACTGGTTACGCTTTCTTGCTTTAACTACTTGACTGATCATCAAGAAATTTTGCATACACATTTTCAGATAACGACATTTGTGGAATTTCATCCAGAAAAAAAGTACTACTGGCGAGGTTTAGATATTTATTGGTAAAATCTAGATTAACGCCAGCAAAGTCGTAGGCAAAATCTAGTTTACTAGGTATATTATCGTTAACATTTTTTGAGGTGGTAACATCAAATATATTATTGCGCAAATCGTGCTTTAATGTTCCGTTTACACAATACTATGCTCTGCTAGCCCCATTCTATATTGCCCTGACAATTCAATTGCAATGCGTACACTCCGTTGCGTAATATCCCGTTTAGTCTCATTTTCATTTCGATTTGGCCACATCTATACAGCACAAGTAGCGCTCTGCCCCATGCTCTTGTCTACCTCGCTCTTTATTTTTTATCGTATCTTAAAACTACAGCTACTTCAACCTATCTCTAAAAGTAAGTATACTCCTGAGTCGACGTTCAGCCACGTCCAGGACCAATCTTTTTTGAAGTGAAAACTTCATTAGCGGCGTTGTGCACTTTTTGTGATGGGTAAAAAATATTAATCTCGCGCGACACGTGACCTGATTGAAAATTCGTAAGACGGAGGGAGAATTGTCAAACTCACGTCAGGACACGTGACCTGATCGAAAATTCGTAAGACGGAGGGAGAATTGTCATGTTTGTGTACGATAGCGCAATAAATGAATATTGTATTTTACCACATAAACGATAGTACTTTTATACTGATAATTAAAGCAATTCGTGCAAAATGATTCCCTAACCATTCCAAAATATCAAAAATGCACAACGTTAATATTCAAGTTTTCACTTCTGCCGGCACTCCCGGAGTGCAACCCGTTAATTTTTTTTCATTGTGTCTAGATATTGTTATATTAACTCATTACACTAATGGAAAGTTACCCTTGCGATATATAAGCTTCCTGCAACTAGTCCCATGAAAGTGATTGTTATAATCTTAAAAGCCATCACAGTGTAGTACATCATCAATATATCTACTGACGTAGTGCCATCAGCTTTGAGTACTAAAAAGAATTGGAATAGGGTGATTAATATAATTATATTCTGCATGTGTATTAATCGTTTAATATCTTTTACATATCGCACTCATAATAAAACAGAGACTTATCTGAATATTTTGGATTATCAAATTTAAACTCTGTTGCAACTACTTAAGACAGATATAAAAGAACAATTTATAGTCATACAATTAGAGTTCACTTCATCTTTCTACAAAATTTAAGTCGCTGTTTTATTAATAGTGCGGTATATACTTTGACTGCACGGATGCTGTAATGGTTTAAGTGGTCACCTCGACGCTGCTATTGCGCCGAGTGGCTGTGTCCCGTGTTGGATTCGAACCTTGTGGGTTAGTGGGACCAAGTTTTGTGTGTTCCACAAATGGTTGTTTCGAATCTGGGTGTTCTTTGTATCCGTTATTTGAATATTTGTAAAGTCACACAGGAATTATTCCAAGTGCGAGAGTTGTCTTTTTTAACCGACTTCAAAAAAAGGAGGTGGTATTCAAATCGTCTGTATTTTTTTTTTATGTTTGTTACCTCGTTACTTTCGACAGGGTGAACCGATTTTGATGATTCTTTTTTTATTTGAAAGCTGCTTCCCGAGTGGTCCCATTTAATTTTGATCAAGATTTGACCATTCGTTTTCGAGTTATACTTAATAATGCGTATTTGGCTACATTGATGATGTTCTCATATTTGGCAAGGTTCACTAAAAACCGAGAAATAAACAAAATTTTAACAAAAAAGAAAACCGACTTCAAATAATAATTTAAAAACAGAAGAAGCATAGTATTTCGCCTTTATCCCCAAACGGGTAGAAGTGTACATCCAAATTTCACCAACTATCATTTAAGGTCCCATGTAATAGGTGAAGAACGTATTGCCGTTTGTAGGTACAGTAATAAACTCCGTACACTCCCTAAACAGCCTAAACTAAATTCTTCTACATGCGGCATTATTCATAATGTAATGTTTCAAATAGGTCCTTTGCTTTTAAAGTTTAATCTAAATAATTTTGAGAATCGTATCTATTTGCGTATATTATTTAATACGTTTTCTAGGCTTACTACTTTCAAAAGGATATTTTGGTTAGTTGCTTATCTGTAATATAAAACTAGCTAAACTAACTAAATGGCTGCAAGTCCTTTTATGCTAGTGTATAAAAATATTCTGAATTATAAACCATAAATTGGCTCTTACAATTTGAATGGCTGTTTCATCTTATAGACAAGCTTTTTCTGGTGGCTTCGCTCGCGTAAAATTAGGTTAGGTTATGTTAGTAAATTTCCGCCGGTAAGTACGACATAACCTCTCCGTCGCCCCGCGGAGAGGTATGGTATGTCAATGCATACCTACCCCACGTAAAAAACAATATGTTAGTAACAGTATTTTTTAAAAATAAATATAGCCTATGTTACTTGGTGATAATATAGCTATCTAATAGTCAAAGATTTTTTTAAATAGGTCATGTAGTTTTTGAGTTATATCGTTACAAACAAAAAACAAAAATCTAATCTTACCTCTTTATAATATTAGTATAGAATAGACAAATCCAATTGTTGAAGAAAATAGAGTAGTAATATACTTTTTGTCACATTTTCACTATCTATATTATATTAATATAACTTATATAAATAACTTACTTATGAATATTACTCACATAGCAGATAACTGACTATTCGCAAGGTAAGAAATATTTTACGAGTGTCTTGTTTATGAAGATATTTTCTTCCATCCGATATTACAAAACAAAGTCATTACTGTCATATTCATAACGTTTAGCCTGAAACAATTAATTAAATTGTACGTACAAATACTTTTCTTTTTATATTGGTTTTATATCTGGCCAGTTACAAGCCCAGATATAAATATTGACAGAGTATAAAAAGGAATTATGAAATATTAACCAGACATGTAAAGTATGTATAAAAGTTAACGGCACCACTGCTGAATTTTTAAAACGTTTAGAATATTTGTATGGTATACCGTAACTCATGTGGGCGTGTTTTGCATCTGCTGGAGCCTAACTTTTTTTACGTAGGTGCCAAGCAAACATGCTCTATGTATATGCAATCGCTTTTTGCCAGAAGCATAACTAGTGCAAGGCCGACCTTAGAAAAAAGAAATAAAAAAAAAAAATAGTATGTGGCTTACATATATACTGAACTCTTACGTCTTAATAAGCAAAAGTTAAGGTTAGCAGCGATAGCCTAGTGGGAAACTGTTGGACCATGCAGAGGTCTCCAGTTCGAACCCAAGGCGCGCATCTCTGACTATTCGAAGTTATATGCGTATTAAATAGTTAATTATCGCTTGCTTTAACGGTGAAGGAAAATATCGTGAGGAAACCTGCATATCTGAGAGTTCTCCATAATGTTCTCCAAAATATGTGAAGTCTGCCAACCCGCACTAGGCCAGCGTGGTGGACTATGGCCTAACCCTTCTCACAGTGAAAAGAGTGAAAAGAGGCCCGTGCCCAGCAGTGGGACAGTTTAATACAGGGCTGATATTATTATTTATATTATTATAAGGTTAATAACGTTAAACCCGATTTGCGATCGAAATCACGGATTTGCTTGTTGAACAAACACCGTGTACCCACTTCTAACACTAGAACTTTAGCTTGACTGGAGAGGTTAACAAGACTACTAGGCATTTGCCCCATTTATTTATCCCTTCCTAGGAGTAATTTTTATCTAAGTTGCTCTTGCCCAATTTCTAATATCTTCTATAGATTAAACGCGTTGAAGCTATCCATCCAAAGCATACGACAGCAATTATCAACTTCAATTTCATTGATTGATTCTACGGTGCTTTGTATTTGAATATTCAATATTTAATGTCATAAAAAATCCATCCATCTTCATACCCTTCAATGTATGCAAATTTATTACTGAATAAGTCAATTCAAATACATTTTTAATATAAATTGGTAATTTATGTTAAATATACAAGTCTCATATGTAAATAATTATTACAAGCCGTGTAATAACTATTTGCTTTGAAATATTCATTTTTAGTTTACATTAAGAGCAAATTGAGTACACTTACTTGAAGCAAAATTATTTAAATAGTGCAAATACCAATTTGTTTAAATGTTTCTTGCACATCATTTAATACTGAAAATGAACCTCTGAGTATATTAGTTATTTCACGAACTGGATTACATTGTCGCAATTGAAATAATGCAACTAGTAATAAGTAAGTAGGTATATCTATATATTAAATATATTTTTTATTTCAAGTGCACGTTATAATTACACTACTTTTTACTCGCAAGTTGGCTCGTACCATTCTTACGGATCTACATACCAGACTAAAAAGTATTTATATGCGTTAAGCCAGGTCTACCTGCGTACCATTCCATCTAAACCCAATCAATGATATTTGAGTAACAAACATCCAAACCTCAAAGCATCATAATAATTAAAAAAATAATCTTCCAAAAAATAGGTACTTACAGTTTATCTATCTTATAGTAACATGTAATGATAAATGCAAGATTTTACATAGAACTTATAAAGTAAAACGATGGTCTCGGTGCAGACATATTAGTAGTAAATTTACATTGTACGTTTAGCGAGCACGGTTGAAGTGAGAGAACTTTACATTTCCATGTAAATATGTCATAGGTATCTAATTATTCTCATTTCATAAGGGTACGATAAAATATGTATAGTAGTTCCACGTAATGTTCTGCTGAAACTCTAAACTCTTTCTTAAACTTTAGCATGTAAAATAATAACGTCAAATATTCTTAGTCATATTTCACTAGAAGCTTTACTAGAACTACCGCGTTATACACAGCTCGCACGGATCCCGACCGTCCCACTTCCATACGAAATAATGAAATTGTTTTTAACATCAAAAGCTAAAATACAATAGTGTGGTACATAGAATATATTATTATCAACACTTTCTGAAACTGATATTCAAAAGAAAATCGCGGCGACACAATGCAAAATCTGGGCCAGATTCTTATTGGAAATATTTCCATTCAAACGGAAATAATATTGGACATTCGAATAAAATTCTCATATGAATGAGACAAAGACCGACCGATTTATCATAAAATATATATCTGCCATACTAAATCAAGTAAGTAATTGAAATACCAACTGATGAAGAATGTGGGTGATAATTAAAACAATCCAAAGATATCATGATATTGCTATACGACGCAACGGTATTATATTTTGATACAATACTAATTATAATTTCGCTATAAATGAGTACTTTAATATTTAGGTTTGAAAACACTGACATGTCTTAAATTTATTAGAAATTCAATAAATTATGACTGCACGGATAGGCGTAGTGGTTTAAGTGGTCGCATCGTGACTGCCACTGAGCCGAGTGTAATAGGTTCGAACCCGGAACAACACTTTGTGTGATCTACAAATGGTTGTTCCGAGTCTGGGTATTCTTTTAGTTCGTTGTGTGCATGTTTGTAAAATCACCCGCGATACATGAATGACACCTAGAGCAGAAGATGTCATAAAAAAAATACAATTAGTTTTCTTCAACTTTTGAGTGGTTCGCTAGGCCAGTGTGACAAGAATAAGTGCAAATTTGAGTGATGAACAAGAGAGAGGTTTGAAGTGTTACTCATTAGGTTTTAGATTAGGAAATTTAAATACATAGTCCTACGATAAATAGGAGAGGTTATTATTATACTTATATGACCTATATTTCTACATGCTGCCAGGTTTAGGTCCCACATAACAGTGGGCATCCCTATTGGCGTCTAGGCACAGTTACAAAAAGAGACTGCTTTTAAGAATTTCTCGACAGAAAAGCCTAAATGTACTTTTCCTGACAATCGAACCTAAAATAAGAAAATTACACCTCAATATCCGCGACTCAGAAAGCTCGGAATTCAGTTGACAAGAAGAGTCACTACTGATATATATTCTGGAGATTGTATAGGTCGTTAATTCGAGTCTCCAAAATTGTCGAAGAGTCGCTAATTATTATACAAATAACGAAAAGATTTACAATTATTACTGCGATTAGACATACAAATGCCATACATTACCAATAAAGCACTTATACAAAATTACACACTGATTTCTCTTTTACTGATATAATGTATAATGAGTATAGTAGATTCCTAATATTATCTTAGGACTACCTTTTGTCCGCAACTTCATATGCGAAGTATTTGCAACCGTCTTTAATGTTGTTAAGTAGTTTTTACGTGATGCGCGTTCAAATATATCGACAGACAGACAACAAAATAAAATTCAGTGATAACTGTTTGGACTTTTAGAGCTTCTATAAAGATCCCTTACATTATTTTCCTTGAATATCTACTATCTAAACATAGCCCAGTTACAATTTTACTACATGTAAAGATTGTGCAGTCTTCCTTGAAAGTAGCGCACTTCTTGGTTAGCTATAACTCCGTATATTTACGCCAAAGAATATACAAACGTATTATTTCTTTGTCAAAGCGTACACAAACAGAAGCAAAAATATATTTTTCGCGTCGCTCAACAATTCTTTTTAGACGCGAATGCTCTTTGTTGTCACTCTTTGATTTAAGTTTTTTAGTTATGTTGTACATCTACAGGAAACTAGGTATTAGATTAAATTACGCTTTATTGAAAGAAAGAAAGAAAGAAAAACCGTTTATTTGCCACAGATACAGTTCAAAAAGGAAATACATACTTACAATATAACTTAACATTAATTATTAGAAACGTGCAATCTGTGGACAGATTGGTACGCACTCAGCATTGTTGCTATATTGTGGTCCATAGGGGATCCACAATAGAGCGCTGATTTTCAGTGCGGACCTTTAGATGTCGCACGGACGTAAGTTTAAGCCGTTTTAAACCTGCATTCAATCTTAGAAAATATAATTAAATTATGCTGTTTAGCAGCAGCGGCACATCAGCGGCTAGACACAAAAGGTTTTTAAATTATACCAGACATAATAATATGTACATTCAAAGACCTGACAAGTTAAGAGTAATTATAGCAACCATTTTAGGAATTAATAAGATAAAGAATCCGCTGTTTATAGATGGTGAACGTATTTTCGTCTAACAGCCAATGTTCCATGTAGTGCTACTGGTTATTTATGAACAGTATTGCTATTGGTAATTTATAAATGACCAATTCAGGCATTCAATGCCAGACCTCATGTACAACAATCGCATACAACACGGCTGCATTACTCCAAGTGCAGTTTTTGTGTATTTTAAACAAACAGTACTGTTTGTTTAAAATACACAACAACTTGAGAAGAACTGCAAAAAATAGAACAAAAATATTCGTAGTATTATTTCGTATTGTTTATTCATGTAGCTACTACATAATATGTATACCTACATAATATATTCTGTGTTTTCGGTTTACTTCTTTTTCTACGACGGATACACAAAAGATGAAATTTTCAGCCGAGACAAACGAGATTACCGTCCCTTTCGCACGCACCCGTCTATCCACCGTCGTATTACTATAAGTTTTTTTTCTGAACATTGCTAGCTCTATTTACCCGCTGCCAGCAACTAAATAATCCGAACATCCTCCGCAGATGTAATCCTGACATGCAATCTCCGGCGCCATCAATCAGGGGTGAGGGGGTGAGAACAGGGGGAGGGGAGGCACCGACATCAGAGACACCGCTAAGATTATACGAACATAATTATTCCCAAAACGTTCGTCGATCGAATCGAGGATTACATCTTGCACAATTAAATCCATACTACGCACGTTGTTATTCGTTTGTCGGTCCTTCGGTCACGAACTGTGGCGGTTAACTAACCGATAACCACATAAACGATTAATTAGAAGGATAGTTCCAACCGCAATAAACGTGAAACGTAAACATTAATTTATAAAATCCATTTTCTACGACAAATATACAGAGATTTATTATTAAATCATTTCAATCTGTAATCGAATGCATGTTTCATTAGCTGAAATTAGTTACGACTCGACGCTAACGCAGTGGTAGAGAATGCGACTGTTGCCCATGAAGTCTCGGGTTCGATTACCGGTAGGCAAAGTATATTAGTTTATTCTGTTCGTATTCTTTATACGGTAACACATAAAAGCAAGTACAAATACAAATAAATCTTTTTGTGAAAACAGTATTAAGATTTATTGCAAAAAATGGGAGCCATTAATATTTTAAATTTAAATATAAGGAAAAGTGAGGTTGTTGTGGGTATATGTATTTCGGTATCTCCCACTTACAACTGCATTTGAATACCGTTTACGTCACAGATTGTATTGTGCATCCTTTTTCTGTCATCTGACATTACCCCTACTATCATTTTTGACATTTATATTTTATACTTTGAGAAGATTTCAAAAGTTCTTTGTATTGAAGAGTTTAAGTAATGTAATTATTTAACTTGAATTATTAAAAGATTGTGACGCAACTGCCCTATTCCCAGTAGCAGTACGGAGGCTGGAGCTGGACCTCGTAGACGTCAATAAAGTTGCTAATTATTACCTAAGACTGTAAACATACTGAAATGTAGGTGTTATACGCTTCGGGGAAAAACATGAGAGCGTGTATGAGTTACGCACCGATTTGCGGATAATAATTCTGTATTGGAACGGTACGTCGAAGGTTTTTGGTTTTTGATGTCCATCTTACTTTGTGAATGACTAGCATTAATAACCAGCATTATAGATAGATATGACGATATTTCAGCGACAACCGCCTATACCTCCACTCGCCTCGTTACGGGGATTTTGGACGAAATTAATTCGGATCGTTAATCAAATACCCTCTAAACGCGCGCGCCGTACGACGAGGAACGCCCGTAGATAATAACACTCTTTTTAGATAACTTTGACAATCTATATTCAAGTAGCGGGTATCAAGTTATAAATGAAAAATGGCAGCGGTTTAGTCATTAACGATGTCGCTTAATTTATATATAAATATGTCTAATTTCTAGTTCGCGAACGTTATAGGTAAAGCTGAATTTCATTATGATTTTGCCAGGTACGATTTTAGGTTATAAGTTATATGGGGAGTTCATTCCCATCCACTGAGCATGTTCCAGGTTCCATATTGGTAATAAGAATTTCTTGACATAAAAACCTAATAACACTTTCCAGACTCAGAAATCGACACCAAAATCCTATGGGAAGCGATCGCATACTTAACTACTGCAGTATCAAGGTAAATAATGGATTATTAAAACACTATAATGACCATGCAAATTAGTTGTTATCCTAACCGTTTTTTTTTTTTGAGAATTAGTGGCTAAAATACCTAAAAAATCTGATGATTAAGAGTTTCTGTCACAGACTTTAAAATATATTATAACATCTCTTTGGTTAAAATTAAGGACGAGACGACTGGCATTCGCGCAACGTATTGTCGCTCGGCCAGCGTATTACCAATATCTTACTTAATCTATTACTTCCATAAAAGTGGTGACAATAACTAACAGTATAATTAAAACATTTAGTCTAGTGAGTAATAATTATGTTATTTTCTGTCCACAAAAATAAACCTAATATGTGTTTACGGTTGCAGAATTTTATGTGATCGAATATTCACATCCACATTCTCTTTTGCTTCGAAAGCAAAATATCATGTGAACCGTTCAATCACTAACATGCCGGCGCGCTTTTAAAATGTGGCTTGCGATGGAACGTTGGGATGCAAAATTGGCACGTCAAATAAATTCTTGTCACTCGTAAATACTTTGCATAAATTGGATTCAAGGGAATTCCCGCAACAAAGACGGCAGACGGCTGTTTCAATAAAGAGAACGATTGGATCGCTTTTGACGGAAAGGCAGAGCACTGATCGCGCCGTCCCGCGTAGTTTCCCCTTTAAACTTTTTTCTTCAAAGGATGAAATTGTACGTAACGATCGTGGACCGCAAATCGGGTTGTTATTCGTTCATTCTGCATAAATCGAAAATAAACCTTGTATGTGGCCAATTTTGTTTTACGTTTGTCCTATCTGCATTTTGTTTATGGCCTCAGTTGGTTTATTTGTGCATACTAGGCAGTTCTGCTTAAATTTTTTATCGTTTGGCAAAATATACACCGTATTTTATAATAATCAGAGTTTAAATTTACAATTCCTTTAATATTCAATAGTGTAGCTCATGAGTCCTAGGTTGATATATGAGTGGCCATTCAGACACGATAATAATATCGTGTTACAGTTTACTTCGAGCATCCGCCGTTACCACCTTTAGCGTCGCTTCTTCATATTTGCAGATAACCATATATTGAAAATATTTTTGAATGAAAATAAGTATTCTGAATTCCAGTTAATTAATATAAGGTAAACAGTCCAACGTATATTTTAAAACATGAATGCATTGGTACATACATAAACAAAAATTATAATTATTAACATCCATTTCTCATTTCAAACTCAAGATTATTTCGTTTATAAAAGTTATACCTTACAGGTAATTTATAAACTTACTTAATAAAGTTATTTGTTTAATGTTAATCATTTAAGCGTGATATAAATTGGCTTTTGCGCTACTAAGTCGATATAAATATAATACCTCTTAAAACACTACACATTTATGACTAACTATTACACGTGACTACATTATTCGTTACAGGAGCAATATACTTACGACATTTCTATTGAAACAATTTTCAAGCCTTGTATACAAGGATCATAAAATACAAAAAGGAGTCATGATAATAATTTATGGGACAGGTGTCTTGCTAGGCGCATAATACTATGTCTAAATCTATCGCGACAAAAATAATAATGATAAAAATTCTCTGACTGAGTCTAAAACTAATCAGGGGAACCCAATATACATATCCAGCTGTCCAGCTGTAATTGTGAACTGTAACATTGGACGATGTTCAATGCAACGTCGTCCGACATGTACAATAATTTTATTACGTGTCTGATCGTAGCACAATGTTCCTTAGTGAAAATAGGATTTTAGTTATTATGTGTATTATGATTGTATTCAGTAATAACTTGAGTTCTAACTGAGACTCGATCATAAATTATTGTTTCATAAGAAAAATGTCCAAAAGATCAAGTTTTTATATGTTCTATTACCAGTTAGGCTATCTGTTATTTTCGTTTTTTCCATATAGGAATGATCGAATTCTATCTGAAGTCAAACGCGAGATGCCATTCAAGAATATCTGAGAACATCGTGGAGAAATGGCAATTTCCTAGTAGTTTAGCTTCACCTTTTTGTTTCAAATCAAACACAAATTACACTAACTCATAATAATTAATTGTTAGAAGTGCATAACTGTGAGATCGAAAATATACTGAACGCTTTAACCAATGCCTTATTAAGACGTACAGTTACTTGTATTTTTGGTCGAGTACTATTTATTGGTATGATTTATTTTGACATATTATTAGACATCTATTTGACTAATAAATAGCTGGTCCTTGTAATTAAGCAACCTCAAGAGATTTAGGCCAAATAATAACATATTGCCGAAAGTGTGTATAATAATATACATATCTTTTTACGTATAGTCATATATATCCCAGAAGGTAGTTTCAATTGGTGTGTAACTCATCACATTTGATGCTATGCTTAGGTCCCATGGAACACGGGGCGAGACTGGTTACCCTTACAATCTTCATTCTGCTACTGACAGTTCCTAATAGAAATCCCAAATAATGCAGTGGAATCTAGCACTCATGTCGCATACATATGCCACTAGTACATTGAGGCTGTCCAATTTTACTATATAAAAATATAGATTTCCAACACGAAATATGTTTTATACATTATCTCCATATAAAAAATTTTTGTCATTCGTTACACGTTTTTAGTCAAACATTTCGAGACAAACTTTTCATGAATTAGTTTTGGCGCTCGTAAAGTTAGGTGAAAACAATTTTGTAAACAGTTTAGAAATTTAAATAATTGGAAATAAATGAGGCTGCTTTTATAAAACTGAACCTCTACGAAAACTAGAATATTTATCTTTAAGTCGATATATTTTAATAGTGATTATA
The DNA here is from genome assembly GCA_963564715.1 of Catocala sponsa. NCBI lineage: Eukaryota > Metazoa > Arthropoda > Insecta > Lepidoptera > Erebidae > Catocala > Catocala sponsa. The sequence continues at coordinate 17,460,672 of OY751333.1, forward strand.
AATCGTTTACGCTACAAATATAGAAATCAAATAGGTACACAAATTTATAATCGTACGTATATTAGTAATTTAGAAAAAAAAATCTGCTCAATCCTCATGGTTTTATCTTTGTCATGTAGTCAAATAACCTTGTGCATACCCTAAAGGACAGAAAGGTTTCGAGAGCACTATGCTGTCTCACGATCTGTTGTAGCGACTTTAGTGCCATGCGCTGGTTAAAAGTTGCTCGTTAAAGGAGATCCGGTGCTGCATATATCGACAAAATTTTAAAGAAGAATATGCGGTCTTGATATTCATATTATATCCAAATGTCAGCAACCGCTTTTATCTCTATAATCAGGTATAAATCTAAAATGACTTGTTTGTTGTAGAATTTAAATGAAGTAAATTAGTATTTTAAGAACACTAAAATTTACACATTATTTTATTATTAATGTAATACGCATAAAACATTATAAATTTGAACAGCGAATGCACAGGAAACGGCGCAATATTACAACGCAGCAAGCTTTTAAAACTTGTAATTCTATTTTGACTTTCAGTGTTAAAACGTGGACATTTTGGCTAATCTACAAATTAAAAGAGGCTTGTGCTATGGAAGAGGCTGTGCTTGGAGGTTATTAAGAAATAAACTCAGAAACGAGGTAGTCGGTAAAAAACTAACGTTACTGTATTAGCTTGCAGAATAGATAAGCTGAAGTGGCAACGAGCTGGACTTATCTTTCAAAGGACCGATAGTCGTTGGAGCAAACAAGTCTTAGAGTATAGATCGCGAATTATTTAACGTAAGGTAGGATGGCTACTGGCTATGATGGACAGAACACGAAAGGCGGCAGACCACACGTTATAGCGTATAATTGCAAAGGCTTGTGTCCAGATGTAGTAGACTTCGATAGACCGATTGATTGGTGCTTTTTAATAAACCGTTTCAACAGGTGTAATTTTAGGAATACTGATTCTAAAACGAATTTTAACTTATCAGCTCCTGCCAAATTGACATTAATTCTATTTATTGTAAGTCATCCAAGAACAAGTAAGCTTTAAAATCACCTTTATTTTAGTTTCACATTCGTTTCTGAAAGATAAGGTCAAGATGTAATAGAGTAAATATAAATTTTATCTAAATAGTTCAATAATTTCGCCATATAATAATGTGCCTTTGTAAAGAATTTGCTTAATTTGTAAATAAAATAGGTTGCTTAGAAACTTATAAAATAAAACGTACGTTAACTGTTAAAAACTTGTTACTGTATTTTGCAATTTAGCTCCTAATATGCTTACGAATATAATTTTTTTAAACTGTTCACGGGCATGTTAATTTTTTTTGGAGTTCGAGAGTATAACTGTTGTATGAGATAATGGTATGTATAGTATAGGTTCAAATGTGATAATAATTTTATTCATAACATTATAAATATTGCATAACTAACTTAAGCATTATAGGATAAAATGTCTAGTAAGAATGCTGGGTCTTGAAAACATTAACGCCATTACAACTTAAGTTTTTAGTTTACTTTGTATACTTCATTACCTGCTGAAGAAATGCTGTTCAACTGTTCTATTGTTGGTCAACTTTAGTTAGTGTCTTACTTGTTTTTAGTTGTAGTATTTTCTGACGTTTATTCAAATTTGGTTATTATTGTGTTTTAACTGATTTAATTATAATTTCATTATAAAAATGGTGGCATTAGATATCTAACTAATATTAATTGGTCTGGTCACTAAACTCTTGATAATGAAATTAGTCTAGCAGACTAATAAAATAGACGTTGCAAATTATTTTATCATTTGCAAGTCTTTTAATACGAATTAGCTGCCTACATCAATCTTAATTGCCTGTGAATCTCTCACGATCTTAATTCTTTTATTTTTACTGAAAATTCGCAGATCCTATCAGTCAATTACGCCATACTTTTTTGACATTTTGTCGATCTTAGCATGGGACGGATGTAAGTAATAATTGATGAATCGTGTAACGTTAAAATTTTCAGTTACTTTTTAACATTATTTTTCTGTCTTTCAGTTTTGGTGAGAATTGCTACATAAAATGTACATTAAAATTTGCCTATAAATTGGTAACTAAACCAACAATAATGTATTGCAACAGAAATTACATGAGCTTGTGCGCGTGCTCGGCAATTTGCAGCAATACATTTGACGAAATAATATTCAGGTGCAATTCGCCTCACAACTACAAATCAAACGAATAAACAGCGGAAAATTTTCCACCAGATGTAACACATTCGACAGGCGTGATTCAGGCCAAAACTGAGCACATAATGGACACGCCACTCTGTAATCTGTCCCGGCAAACCGTGCGCTGCATAAATTAGCTGTAGTTAAAAGCTCCCTTTTAATGGGAAGACCAAATGAATGGGTTGCGTTGGTCGACGCCAGCGCTTTTCCCAAATTTCGGGCCCAATCGTAGGAGACCAGTAGATAGAACAAACCGGTGAAGCCAACCGCAAGCATTTAAAATTAGACTTTGCTTCGACGCGGCTGTTGTAATCGATATTTTGTAGTAGGTATAGTTTTGTAGTTGTGTACTAATTTGAATCAATTCTGTATTTACGCCAAGAAAGTTACGAAGAGCTTCGCGACTAAAACATCGTAAATACTATAAAAATCTTTATAATTGAATAATCTAAATTGCATGTTCACAGCTTAATTCTGTTTAATTCTTGAACGTTAGCAAAATTTTCTTTCTCTTTATAATACTTATGTCTTTATTTTCATTCTGAATTCTATATTTTATCAAAACTTTTTGATAATCCTAAAAGACTTTTCTAGTGTAATATGTGCCTAAATAATTACAAAGAAAAAGAAACAAAGTCATCACAATACGGTGTTTGAAATATTTTTATTTGTTTTAATTATTGTTTAGACAAAGCGTTATAACGGCGCAGACCGACAGATGGCGCAGTTAAGCGCACGTGCAACCAACTTCATCCCCACTACGTTATTTATGAAATAGAACAAAACAGTCACTTGTGGTGCAAATGGCGACGCGGCTACACGCACAACTTTTGCTAAATGTTTAAGAATTAAGTGGGCGTTTTTCAAAAAACTTGACCGTTACGGTACCGGAATGCTATTTTCTTAGAAATTATTTTGTTTAATATTTTTAAATTTTTGAGTAACTTATTAAATGAGCTTTTTGAAAATACCATTTGCTTTATAATTGAATAAGCAGTGAAGCCAAAAGTATCCATTCCGGCTATATATAACGTTACTCACCTGACGTTACGAAAGTACATTTTATGACTTCACATTATAATATTTTATATAAAATACACTAAAACGTATGTTTTTAGTAAACTTCAGCTATATTTAGATACTTGGTGCAAAACTTTAAGCAATGTTCGCGTTAAAACAATAACAATTATCTTTCAAAATCACTTTACTAATCGGAACACGTTATTGTCGACACACTGCTCTGAACACTAAGTAACAGTAAATAACCAAACAAACATCAACGTCACATAGAATGATTGAGTTTTTTTTAAAAGACTTGAAGCAATATTTATATAAATTTATTAATTTATGCATATGTTATTACTACAATATAAATCATTGTTTTGAAAATTGTATTATTAGGCTAATATTTTATTGTATTTTGGTGAATTTGTTAAAATACTGTATGTGTGGCAAGACTCTTATGCACGGCATTTTATTTAAAACTTTCATAAGTTGCAAAATAGTCAATATTTTAACATAATTTAATATTTATGGGTTGGTTGCCAGGTTACCAAATTAAATATACATCCGTGAAATAATTATAGACTAATATAAATTTTATACGTCATATTTTCATAATACGTGATGTATATACTTAGCTTATAATATCGTTTTAGGATATCCTGTAAAGATATTATAAATGTGTTTAAAATTAATAAATGAATATTAGAAATGTTTGTTTTTTATGAGGTAGGATTTAGAATGAAGTAATAAATATATATATATATTCTATCACATACACACAACACCATCTAGCCCAAACTAAGCAGAGCTTGTACTATGGGTACTAGACAATGGATAAACATACATATATACTTTTTTTTTGTAAATACATACATATTATACATAGAAACACCCAGACCAAGACAAACATCCATGTTCATGCACACAAATGTTTGACTTGTGCGGGAATCGAACCCGTGACCTCAGACGTGGCAGTCGGTTACACTAACCACTACGCCATGGAGGCTAACTATTACATAAAGTAAATAAATATATCATTTCGTTCTTATGTTAAATGAAATCGTTTCAATCGATCCAAATATAATGGAGTGACTGAGTTTAAGCTAGTTTTATCTGTTACACTTACAATTGCTTGTGTTTAATGTATCCCTATCTTATCTTATATTACACAAAATTTCACATTAGCATTGGTTGAGAACTGTAGCAACAATAAAATAGTTATGCTCATAACATTTCAAATGTTAATGTTTATGTGGGATGATAAAACGCGAAACATTTATAACTCTCAAGACAGCCTTAAACTTTTAAAGCCTTCAAGAAATTCGCATGATTTTCATACACAATTTTCATAGCAGTCGTTTTCTTTGCACTTATCGTTTGCTCACCTCTAAAGGCACGTATATACGTCGTACGCATACTGATTCTACAGAGACACGTAAATCTCCGTGTAATTCCTTTGTATAATGTTTTCGTAAATTCGCCTGTATTTTACCTTTCACATATTTTAATAAACAGCACCCAAATTTATTGTTACTTGTTTTTACTTGAGACAGATTGTCTTAACGAGTGAGTTATTTTTTATACGTCGCATCGTTGAGTATAAAACAATAAGATATTGAAGATATGATTTAAGTAGATGTATAATTAGAATTTGGAGACCTTTTATAATAAGACTTTAGATAATATTCTTTAATAATTTTTATATCAGCCCTGTATTAAATTGTCCCACTGCTGGGCACGGGCCTCTTCTCACTATGAGAAGGGTTAGGCCATAGTCCACCACGCAGGCCTAGTGCGGGTTGGCAGACTTCACATATCTTCGAGAACATTATGGAGAACTCTCAGACATGCAGATTTCCTGACGATGTTTTCCTTCACCGTTAAAGCGAGCGATGATTAACTACATAACTTCGAATAGTCAGAGATGCGCACCTTGGGATCGAACTCGAGACCTCTGCGTGGCAGTCCAACGGTCTCCCACCAGGCTATCGCTATATAGATAATATTTTTGTATAATAATTCTGATGAGTTTTATCAACAAAATTGTCATTAAATTTCTAACATAGAAACAGGGCTAAATAGAAAGGTTCAAAGTGCTGTTAGTAAATTTATACTTTATTGAAAACCAATAAGTAATTATATATTTATATTTGTTTACTGGTTCGTTATGAAACTTTTCATGATAAAATATCTTTTGATCGTTTATTCGAAATATTTTCTCCGTACAGCTTCCACTCAAGTTGCTCAATGTCGAATACGCCTAGTCTATTCAACATCAATATAAATAGACGCATTCGTAGAGGAAAAAGATGCCAAAGACTTATTTTCTCTACGAGAATAAAATACTAAGCTTCCAAATCTTAGATCAGTGTAGAAACAGAGTAATTTATCCTCATTTCGCAGCGATACGGCAATTATTACGGAGAAACGTTAACATTTACGAGAGAGTGATTCCTACTGAGATATAAGTACTGAATAATAAACCCCAGGTGTACAATGCTAATGCGAGTATTCGAGTGGCGGCGACTGACGTTACTGACGACAAACATCCGCATAATCGCGCGATTTATAATCGCGCGATTTATAATCGCAGGGATCGAATTTACTGTCTTCATTTATTACTTTGACTTTTTAGGCAAAAAAATTCCTAAAAATAAAATAGGCGGCGAATTTATGAGAGTATGTATTCGATTCTACTTAAGTTAGCTATGTTTATTTAAATTGTTAATGAACCCTAATTAGAATTATTTTTCTAGTATACAATAATAAAATTTTATTGTTGTCATTGCGTCTTAAACATAAAGCTATTCAAGTTGATTGCTAATGAAGCAGTTGCTTTATAGTACACACTGGTCTCAATCTCAACATTTGATTAGAATTCATAGACTGGATGCATAGAAAATATTGCTCACTACGTGACTTGAATTGCGGTCCAATAAATATAAACTAGAACTTAAATGATTTTGCATAAGTACTTTACAAGTACGTGATTCAAGAGGATCTCAAAATAATAATATCATTATTTAAATGTAATATAGAATGCTCAAAAGCCTACGCTCTCTTCCCGAAAGCCCACATGATACTATAAATGCAATACATTGTTCATTTGCATGCCACAAGTCCCGCAGATGCCGACAGAAACAGAACTATGGAGCACGGTTTAACTATTATTCAGCCGTGTTTGTCGTCCTTTTATTTTCCTACCAAATGTTCCATGTTTACTAATTTTTAAATTAAATTGTATTTTGAATAGGCGTACTTTTGTTCGTATGGTATTTAGTTCGTTGTTGAATTTAATTTTAGATGTGGAGCATTTTCAGCATTCTGTTATGAAATAACACAATACATTTCAAAGAAATATTTTGTATATATATATATATATATATATATATATATATATATATATATATATATATATATTATATTGTTAGTTACGGAATGCGACGTAAACAAGTAGCGTGCTATAAAAGCGCGCTCGGCGCGCAATGACTCACTTTGACATCGAGCGGCGGACGGAACGGTTGTGCTGTGTGATCGCTGTTGGGTGATATCAATTATCTCTTTCTTTATTTGTCAATGCATTTCTTGAATTAGTCAATGATTATCCAAAAGTTAAAGTGCGTCTGTTATTTTTTTAAGCTGTTTCACATCTGATTCCTAACATTATTGTTACAGCCAGTGCCATCTATCGGCACTGTGGGGAAGACTCGGCAGTTCCTGCTAATAATTTATTACAGCGCCATCTACTGACGTCTTACGGAACTACGTAGTTTGTCGATATGCGAAGAGTAGAGAGAACGCTGGCACATTCTCGAATCTTCGTACTATTTATATACTGGGTATGGCGCTTCTAGAAACTCCAGAAACGCTTTAACTGCGTATGAAAGGGCAAGGCCAGCGATCGCTGAGTCAGTTTGCAATCGTAAGCGGTCAAGTATTACATCGGAGTGAACGGAAGCGACAATACTACAGAGTTTAAAGCTAGTTATAGTGGAAAAGTGTAGTATAGTGTGTGTTGTGTTTTAAGTTTAAATGTGTTAGAATAAACCGTGTTTTAGTCGGTAATATTGTTTACATTCTTTTCCATCGAACCCAGTACGTAACAATATTATAGAGGTCATGTCAATGTAAGGATTTATAAAGTGGCTTGTGGGTGATATGCGCTTAGTGTAATCCTGAGCATATACATTTGATTAGCGAGAATGACTCGACTGGACTGCATGCAAATAATATATCAACCAGAATTTTAATAGAATATAACTTGGAGTAGCAATATCGACAGTCACAAGCCAATGCCTTCTACTAAGGCATTTTTTAAACATAATCAGGTATAGTTACCTGATTAAAAGTTTTAGAGAATTGCCACTTAATGTTTATAAAAGAAAGTTGATGTCTATTGTGCTATTTTGCAAAGTATATTATGGTAGTAATTAAAATTATGTATTTATTTATTCATGTCATTATCTCTAATTTTGCCATAGAAGTAACAAACTAACACATTCCTTTACACTATCACGAAGCAAGCCTGTAAAGCGTATCCACGTTATGTAAATAACTCTGCGCGTCTGGACCTGCAAGGTTATTTAAACAACATTATTACCTATGTAGTAGGATATGGAAAATATCAAATATATGATTAATAAGAAGTAGTATAATGTTAAATGTTCAATATTCAATGTATGTTATTTCTTAAATATATAGGAAACTCAAATTGAATCTCAATATCATGTTAAATTTTTTGATGAAATGACAACGCCCGTACGGGTTTTTTACAAACATTCAAACAACGGACACAAATAATACCTAGACTCGGTATAATTATTTGTGGATTATACTTTTTTTTCGTCTCATGTGGAGATCGAACCCCCTTCACTCGGCGGTAATGGCCAAAGGACCTATTAAACCACTACGCAGTTTGTGCTGTCTCTCGCCATTAATACGGATTACGTATGTAACGTAGTATTCTGGTATAACTTTAAAGACCTAATACTATTTAAACATTGAATAAAAGTATGTCTACCGTGACGCCTCCGTTTTAAACCAACCATTCAAGATTATGCAAATTGTCACTACTACCCGGGAGAAACAGGTAGAACTATTACATTAACCGTTTATGCAGAACCACGATCTTTTAAATTTCAATGTAGCATGAATATCTACAGACACATACGAAATGATCGTAAAAATGAAGTTGTATTACATTTACGCTTTTTATGAACGAAATAATAACATTAAAGTATTCACAAAATTTAAGTGCCTATACCTATTATTTAAACTTTTGCTCGTGTACTATCATAGTATAATTTAATTAATTTGTAAGGAGATTTGATTTCATTGGATTAATTTTACAAAATATAATTAATAATAATAAATAATAAATTCTTTATTGTAAAAAAATTGGTAACGATTAATGTGTAAGCCCTGATTCCCAAACTAGCGTGAGCTGTGTGTTGGGAATCAGTTCCTTCCCAAAAATAATCATACAAAATAGTTACAATGCAGTTTGAATTTAAGTACATTGGTAAAGTATTGTTCATTAAATTTTATTGGATTCGCAGAATAAGAAAACAGCATGGTTATAGTATTTACTATAAATGAACAAATAAAAAGCTGTAAATAATTATGAAAGCAACTTAATTGCAATCTATTTCATGACACGGATGGTTTGTATCTTTTAGCATTATTGTTATCACTCCATGCTACTAAACAAAATTGTAAGATCTACTGTATAGGTATATCCCGATTTAGTATTCTACAACTTGGTGCCAATTCTCGTAATTAGAACTGTTCAACATAAGGATTCGATCTAGTCTCAATGTTTTATATAACAAAAATATATTTTTCTCAATTAAAATAAACTTCAAATGTCGACACAATTGCATTTAAGTTCACATTTGATGTTTACAAGACTAGATAGACACTTAATTTTGAACTGTTTTATGCGATTTGTCCCGTGATATTAAACGATGTTACGGTCGACTATAGATCACGTTTACCTACTAAAAACCTACTCAGTGAATTATTTTTAAGCAGCCGTATTATGTTTTCTACTTAAATAAATAAGAGATGTTCGCAAAAAGATAAAATCCTGTGTCTGTGTATAAATTACTGGATGTGCCCGCGGTTTCACCCGCGTTTATAATTACTATACTGCCCCCGTGGGTCGTAGCGTGATGTTATATAGCCTATAGCCTTCCTCGATAAATGGGCTATCCAACACAAAAATAATTATCAATTCGGATCAGTAGTTCCTGAGATTAGCGCGTTCAACCAAACAAACAAACAAACAAACTCTTCAGCTTTATAATATTAGTATAGATTTAGTAAATTTTTTGATAGTAAAGACAATACCTGAGTCGTATGGTATTAACGATACAAAGTACTGAGTGTACTTTGTAGCGTGTACTAAGGCTAGTATGACTCATACAAGTTTTCTATAACATCTTTACTAATTTTCTCAATATAGCATGGTAATTCGCACAAACTATAATAACGCACGAACAGTGGTCGCCATAAAACGCAATGAGAGTAATTCCTCGCTATTTTTACGACTTCTGTGTAAAGAAAACAGCTGACATTGGATGTTTTTTTTTACAAATCAGTATGGTAACAGGTATACAGGGTATATGAACAAAAAATATGTACACAATTTACTTTGCCACCTACGGTGTTTACTGCGTCCCTTGGCGCAAAGGAAGGGAAATATTATTTTATTTTGCCTGCTTTTCTGTTGTATCTCCTTTATTATTTAAAGGGGAGGGTGGTTTTGTACACAGACGTGAAACAACACCAAACCTGTGTTGAATGAGAGATCAGATTAGGTTGATCAATTTATTCGTCAGTAAATTCTGAGTCGTGCAAACGCTGTAAATAAGCTGTTGAATGGCGCGGAGTTAGATGTATGTTTACTTCGAATGCGGTATTTACTTTTGCACGGTTTATTTTATTTAGTTTTCTTTAAATACTACCTATATATTTTTGAATGAAGCAAATTGATGTGTTTGAAATTCGGTCGGCAATTGATCGTTTGAATAAAGCAGTCTATTGTACCTATATAAGGAGTCGTCAAAGTTTCATTGGTAGGTCAGCAGGAAGTTCCACAGAATAGATTGCGATTGAATGACCATGCTTTTAAGATATATCTACAGTCTTGGACGCTGAAATCGATTGTAGTAGTAAACAATGAATAATTTGTTATGATAATCATGCTTACACCAAGGATGATAAACACAGATGCATATAAAAAAATGTACTTATGTTAACGGAAAGATAGTGGCGCAGCGCTAATTAATGCTCTGCATAAGGCTTCGGATCTCATTCCCGAGCCAGGCTAAGTTTATTGTTTTTTTTTTAAATAGTATTCTGAGCAACAGCATAAAATTTGGAACTGTGCCTGGATGGCCTCTGCATGCTCCTATGCATCTATATATACATTTAGATGCATAGCAGCATGCAGAGGCCATACAGACACAGTTACATTTATTAGGTAAATACATACGTATTTACCTAATAAATGGTAATGAGATTGTAATTAATGTCTACAACTGCCTACCTCTTCGGAAATAGAGATGTGTGATTGTCTATGTTAACGATAATTTACTGTAATTATATTACTATACTAATCTACTATTTTTATAACAATAAAAATAGTAGGACTGCTATGGCTAAAATTGGTTATCGCCACCAACTAATTATAGTCTAGGATGGGAATATCTGTATTTTAGTACGTTTCACAGAATAAAAGGCCAGCAAAACAAAGGAACGAATGATAATACATATTGTGTTTGTATACATATCTAAACAATATATCCTAAAAATAAACATTGCTTGTAATTGGAACTATTTTTTTGTTTATCACGCAGGTGTGTATTCTAGTCATGATTTAGCCCCTTTCCACATTGATATTCGATTGTGTGATTACTTATCCCACAAATATTATATTAATCATTTAAAACCGCCGCAGTTGAAGAGTATAAATACTTTGTATGTATGAGTAGATGTTATCGTATCAATTGAATCCGATTAAAATTGAAATTATTTTATTTAAACATTTTCATTACGGTAAATGCATGGATATGCTCATGTCTGTATATATCTGTGTGTATCAAAATAGGTAAATTTTGGATATATATACACGCTCTTTTAGGTATATTAGCTCACGCTTGCCACAAGCGTCAGGTAGGAAGCCACAAGAAACATACCGAAATTTCACCAGGTTTGTTTTTAGCTCCCACATAATAGGAAGCGCAATACGGTATGTCATTTCGCAGGCAAAAATAACGCACGGTACCAAAGACACAATATGATAATGAATACTAAGTTATTAAGAAATAATTAAATAGATGGAAGAGCAGCTTCCATTACAGCAAAATCAGTTGATCAATTATTCTCGTTAAGACTACGAAGTGATTAAGTAAAGCTGTTTAATTTCCGGGTAATTGTAATTATGAAAAGGAACGCCTAGTTGAACATTGCCGAACTAAGGACTTTACAGTCGGCTTCTTATATAATTACGAGTCGAGCAAAGCAGTCAAGATCTGCCTATAATCAGGCATTGTACCAATGTGTTTTGTATGTTTCAGTTACTTGTTGCCATTGAAAATTAAACGGATAGTAGGTATATATCAGTTGCGATAGCCTAGTGGAAGACCGTCGGACTCTACGACGATAACGACCACGCACAGTGTCTCGAGTTCGAACCCAAAACACGCACGGCCAATTTTTCGAAGTTACGTGCGTTTTAAATATTTAATTATCGTTCGTTTTAATGGGGAAGGAAAACATCGTGAGAAAATCACTGTGTCTGAGAGTTCACCCGTATCTTTTTATAAAAATATGTCAAGTCTGATAACTCGCGCTGGGCCAGTGTGGTAAGCTATAGCCTAACTCTTTTCACACTGAGAAGAGGCTCGAGTCTTGCAGGATAGAGTAGTAACGCTTAAGCCACGAGCACAACAGTCGATATAAAGAAAATTACATAAAATAAATAAAATGTAAAGATACAACATTCAATATCGCCTTCAAAGAAGAACTTAGGTTTTAAAACCCATTATTCGAGATTTTCTAGAATTTCAACGATATAAGTACGCTCCAAGAAGAAAAGTACCAAAAATGTTGTTAACAACAAATTAACGTGATTCTGAATGCTTTTCGGAGGAAGGTTTGCAACGCAGCCTGTGTGACGCACTTAATTTATGCTCAGTAAATTTATTATTGCAGAACAGAGCCAGCAAAACCGCAGAAAGAGTTATTCGAGCTATAAATAAAAGAAAAGTTCTCTTTATCGTTACATGCCGCGTTTTTTAAACAAATGCATTTAAAAGGATAAGTTAGCGATCTCTAAATGTGATTGTGGCATATATATTTTACATGCTTAGGAGATAGAGAGGCACTTGCTGTTTTTGACTAACTCCTAACAAACAAAGCATAAAAATTTGATTCCATTTCCTTGGACTTAAGCCCGAGATATCATAGGCGGCAATGTTGCTCGGTATGTAGGTTTAAACTACATATAAAATTATGATATAATCTGATATCTATTTAAGATTGTGTTATTCATATTCTAGTTTTTGGTTCTCATTTCACGAAATTTACATTCTATCCTTTTAAGTGGGGTAGGGTAGGCATAATATCTAGAGAGATGACAGAGATGTAGCAATAAAAGAAATTGCAAGTTAGGATCCATCGAATTAGCATTGGCGCCTCTTTTCGACAAATCATTCTTAAACTTGAGACATACCTTAATTAAGTAAAATCTGCGAAAATTAATCTCATTGTTACAGTTTCAATAAAAAGACTACATATATTATATTCAGTGCGATTTTCCAGGTTTAGCTAGTACGACGTGAGTTAATATGATAATAGGTATAAACCGTATGATCTGAAGCTAAGAAAGCGAGGGCTTTGTTCAGTACGTTGACGTTTAATCTCCTCTTAGAATAACGTAGTAGAAACTACTAAACGCACATCGCTATACCTCCACAGAAAATAAATTCGGGCTGTAACAGAACATTTTGTACAAATTGCAATAGTAGGTATACATTCTTCTTTACCCAGAACTCAGCGCTTCAGCAGCGATAAAGAACTGCGACTACGCTCTTGAATTGTACTTCAAAAAGTTCCAAATTCCGAGATAATTGTGTCTAATTGCATTAGTTCACAAAGTTTCTAGTGACGTTGCTTGGCTATCGTATGACCAAGCCGTTTCTGGATTGGAAACGTACAAATTTCATGCAACGTCGCCGCGTTGCTTTCACTAGAAATTAAATTTCTGGACTCATTAACATCATAGTTTCCACTGTTCATATTAATAATGAGTGAAATAAGTGTGTTTGTATGTTTACAACACCTATTTAAATTTGATAGTTGTTCTCCATTTAACATGCGAACTGTAAACTAATTTAATCCCAAAGTTGGCAACCACGGTCCTTGATAAAACTAACAAGCTACTACATGTTACTATATTTACCATTACAATAACGTAAGCCATGCGTAGATTCGACACGTTTTGGATATAAACGTAGTTGTCGAGTTCGGTTCATTTGTATGGATTCATAAAGTAATACTTTCGTTTATAAATATAATCATCGTACGTTCTTTTTTGTCCTTGCTCTCACGTGTATCAGAATAGGCCTACTAGACCTACCCTTATTTCTGTAAATATTATTTCTTTCACGTAACCGTTGCCTTCTCTATCTATCTTTTGCAAGCAAAGGGGAAAATGGTGTTATAAGATTAGACCACATGTCAGAATATTTAAGCGTATTACTCACCATTTTAACTATTATAACTAATGATGACAACCGGTACCAAAGGACTTTTGTATGTTCTATTTAATACACAGCGGTGTGACTCTTTATGAAAGTTATTAAATGGACCATGCGTGTGATAGTATGTAGGTTAATACCGCTCATAGAGCTGAGTGAAATTTCTTACATCCAAGATAGCTTTATATCTCGTTAGGTTCGTGTAAACTTAGCGAGAAATAAAAAATGCAAAGTACAAGAACAAGTCTTGTTACCTATTCTCTTGAGACGGTCCCGATTTGAACGAAAATTTCTGGGCATATTACTCTGACGACTAGGGACGCTGGCTACAGTTTCAGATCGAGGTCTTAAATTCTGATGATTTAGTGTACATGAATGGCTTATATTTTAGTCTTAGGTTGTATGTGCTTTATATTAGGTATCATTGAATTATTTGCTACATATATAATATTATATAAGAAAAGATAATACTAATTTATGACGGCCGGTACAGGAGGTACATAGTTGATTTCAATGGTCTGGTAGTTACAGGATAAAAAAAAACTTTAAATATTGTCTTTATATTGTTTTTTGACATAAATTAAGCTCGAATTCCAATTGATGTCAGATTTTATTTGAATGGCGATGGTGATGATGATTAAAAGGTTCTCTACCTAAGCTAAGCTAGCTAAGCTCTATCTAAAATTGTAAAATGTAGACAGGTATGTAAATTTCTCTGCTCCTATATATTAGAGCATAATATTATCCTGTGTATTTTTAGTGAATGTATCAACGCAGAATATGAATCATGACAAAGACGTAAAGACAAACTACATAAACGTGACACAAGTATCAATAGATCTTTACGATTATGCTTGCTGTCTGAACTAGTTCTAACATGACGTGCATGTACAAACTAGGAGGTACAGGCCGAGTGCAGCAGTGAGCAGTCTGTTTGTGACGGAACCCATTGACATTTACCATCACTTGTGTTTCAACATTTCCTGTCTCAATGCACACTATGTAACAGTCAAGTTTAAATTATATGAACCAATAACGATTAACCAGTTAGTTCGAAACTGCCTGCCGCTTTGCTACGAAGCGCTGTTTCATTGGAAGCTAGAGATATGAACTATTGTCATAAGGGTCGCATATATATTTCGCAGAATGGTTAGTTGTATCAACCGTTTTAGCTTACATAGGATAAAATTCCATCCATTGATTGATTATCCGCTTTGGCTATGCAACGTACATTGGTACTATATGAATGGCGTAGCAAGCAATTAGTCGGCTCGCCGCTGCTACCGCGCTAAGTGTTGTAGGATCGAAACCCTCTCAAGCCAATATTTGTGTAGTCTCTCTTACTGTGTCCTTTAATGGTAGATATATTTGTAACTTCTACTGAGAAACAGGGATAGCTTCTTGCACATGCTGTCTAAAAAATGCAATCAAATAAAATTATTCTCACAGTTATCAGGAAGTGGATGTTAGTTTTGGATGTTTTTTTTCTTATTTATTATTTTGTGATTTAGTTCAAAATTGCTCAATTTTGAACTAAATATATATAACAAATAATAACAAATTACTAACTTTATATTAATAACAAATTACTGCTCAGTAATACTATAGCAATACCACTATATAATATTATGTTGTGTTCGTTTGGTAAGTTCATTTTTTTTCTAGTTTCTTCATGAGACGGTGATCTGACAACTTATGTGATCTTTATTCCTTACGCTAACAGTACTGCGAATCTTTTTCGGAAGAATTTACGAAACTCGAGATAATATATCCCTGGGTGTTATTAGCACGCATCTACTATTTGTCGGGCCTATTTGCAAACATAGCAGTATAACCAATATAGCTTTATTCCATTTGATGCCTGATGAAACAGTTGAAAACATATGGATTGAAAAGGCAGTAAATTTTACTCTGAGCTTGCATGGAAAAGTCATTGATCAAAACAAAGCCTGATTTAAGAGTACGAACTCTTAGATCAGGATTTGTTTTTTATGTATTACCCTAGTTGTATATAGCATTTATGGATGATGGTATGAATGATAGCTAATATTCTAATATTACATACGCAGTATCAGTATAAATGGACGTAATTTCCACATTTCGCAGGGTAAGTTTGTTAAGAGGTCAAATAATAGTGTCACATCCTACATCAAGATATAACAGCGGGGTTTATTTGCGCGACCTGTAATTATCTTTAAATGTGTATGATATCAACTACTTTCGTTTTTATACATGTTTCAAAAACAGTTTTACTAACGTCTCCGCTTGGATGTGCTACTTTGGTTTGCACCATCACAAGCTTCAGCAGTGGTTATCTTTTCTTAATGGCTGACTGATCTCGAGCCAATATACTTTAAATCTTCTTGGATCTACAAAGTACTAAATGAAAATGAAATAAGATTCTAAGTGATATTAGAGTGTCTTATCTATAATATGGTCATATCGGCAAATGATTTTTGCCAGCCCATATTGACGTTTAACAATGACTACGCACATATAAATGTTAACATTAAAATAAATTCGAAATGTATTTCAGTTAACTTTTCACAAGAATAAAAAAATACTGCCAGCTCCGTATCCAATATATCATCTATGTTTAAAACCTCCACCGATGGCACGGTTCAGCATTCGATTCAATATCGCCGTGCCACTGTCAGGTAATCCTATAAACCAGCACGAAAATGTTCTCTTTCACAAACTTCATAATACTGTTATAGTCTCCCGTGGAATCGGCGGGTATGCGCCCGAAATAAATAATACTTTGGATCAAAGGGATATAGGATCGGCAATATTAACTGATATTTTTGTTATAAAAGGCACAACTTGTGATTCGGTTTTCCTTATGAGTTCTAAAGTATATAAATACAATAATATTTATCCTTTAAATCCTATGATATGCGTATATATAAAACATGAAATTAATGTGGTGATAAATACTATGACTTGTATACGCAATTGTGATAATATCGGAACATTATCTTGTCGGTGTGTTTGTGTACTCTTACCTCAACAATGGCTGATCTAAAATTTATATTGTTAAGGCTTGTCATTCAATCACAATCAGACATTACACGCAGAGTAAAAAAAAAGAGATAAAGATCGATCGATGAAAAAAAAAAAGATGTATTTTATTTCCAGTAGCGACTTTAATTTAAAGCAATTGAATAGACATACAATTGTGCTACTTACTTAAACTTTATTGCTACCATAATAATATTATAAAAGATGCTAAATTGTCAAAAGACTTTAAGAATAGATTAAGATGGTAAAATATCCGAATGCGGCGGTGTTTTATTCCTTTTTAAACTGCACTTAGATAGAGTAAGGACTCTAAGAGTTCTCTAGATGGAATAGGGAAACCGTGAAAATTTAAAAGTGGTTGTAGCGTGAGATTAATCTTGGCATTTTCAAGAAGTATAAACATTACGTAAAAATATAAATATTGAAAGCTGCTGCTTTTAATGTTAGTTAATTAATCAGATAGCTGGCGTATTATCTAATTTGCTTATTCATTAATGTTAGCCTTTCTTGTTTCTTAGTTTACAGTAAGAAAATGTTGGATTTTATTATACAAATACTAGTTTCCTTGTTTAAAAAGAAAGAGGTTTTCTCAGACAGAGGCGGTAAGATGCACTTCAGTTGAGCTTTATCTACACCATTTTCAAGTTGGTCGTTTCATAAGGCAATTTTAGTATCACTAAAATAGAAGGTTCTATTTTAATGGTGGTTTTAAATGTTATGATTGCTTAGATATACTGCAAAGTTTTGACCCCTATTTACGTTTACGTGTAATATAGCATTAGGCTATTTGTTTTTATTACGTACAGTACATATTGCGCGGGTTCATGATATTTTCCGAGTGGATTGAGACATTAAACACCAAAATATATTTATTCAACTTTATAAAAATCATGTTAATTACTTTTTCTATGTATATTTTTTATATAAAATTGATTATTAAGTGGCGTTAGCCTAATGGATAAGACATTGGACAACGTACCCACTCCTAACACTTTCTAGGTTAGCTTGAGGAGCTGACAATAATAAGAGTATTTTGTGATTCAAATTTCTAGTGACATTTATTTTTCAATACGCTCAAAATGAAAACTGGTTTAAATACATACCTTGTTTGCACGAACCTACATATGAAATTAAAAATATATTTCATAATCTGCATTTTTAGATAGTAGCTGTTATGGTCTGTTTCAAATACGAAGTCCCTTTTGACACTATGAAATGTGCACGTAAGTGTACACATTTCATATAAATTGCTATTGAATAAGTAATCATTGTTTATTTAAAACAATGATTACTTATGGTACTATAGACTATTCCAAAAAAATTTGAATCTGTTCATAACCTGATATAATTGTTTCATTAAAATAATCAAGTAATCATTTCTATTGATATTACTCTTAAATAATTTAAACATCAAAATAAAATAACATTTTACTACAATACCATGGTTACGCGCTAGGGTATTTCTTTTTTTCGGTCATAATGACACGACAGTATGAATCGGATAAAATCGAACTAATTCGAGGTAAAAACAATTGTCCGAGAAATACTTTTGTAAATTTGTATTTGGTATTAATTATTGTTAGGTTGCAACGTACCTTAAACCCCATTCTGCAAACCCTTAATATATTTTCTTTAATATTGTCTTCTGTTTACGCGAATGTTATTCATTGAAATTAAACTACTATATTATACGGATTTTATCGCGTTGTATTTGACACTTTATTACTTTATCAAAAAATGGATTTGGAGATGCGATGTTGGACGTATTGTTTAAATATCCCATGGTATTTAAAGAGTAGCCGTCTTGCTTATCAATATCTGTTATACCACGTTTATTTTACTATTATACTAAGTATGTAGTAAGTCTGTCATACTTGGAATTAATCAAGGATAAGCCAGAATTTTAATTACAAATAAACACGGTATAAATAACATTAATATAACTATTTTGTTGCAATAGAGAATTTATTATTATTATTATTCTTTCGATAACTTGGCTTGGACTCCTTTTTTGTTAGAGTCAAAAATGTTTTAGTTTAAAATACACATCGATTACTATTTTAGGTTAAAATTCTGTGTTATTGTAATACTTCAAATATTTAATAGAAAATCAAATCTAGTTTGTTCTAAGATTTAAAAACAATTTACTATTTTCAATTTTCAAATACAATTGATTGCAATATTTATTTTGTAAGTGCATTTCTAACAAAATATCAAAATTAAAAAGTATTTAGTATTTATTAAATTCATTCAAAATATATTGTATAATATTAGGTAGCTAATTTCTAGGAAATACGGTAGATTTTAACGTAAAAACGAGGCAGCCTCGAGAAAGGCATCCTAATTATATAAAAAGTATGAAAGCTCTTCGCAAAAGGCCACAAACTAAAGAGAAAATTTCACACTAACATATAATACAGAAAATATTAGAATGGTTCATACTCAGGATAACCGCTACTTTGTTCACTTTTCACCTCCATAATATGATATCAGATTTTCTTCAGTCAATAAATTATGCAATATATGGTTACGGTTATAGTATAGGCATTGGACAGATTGGGTGATCAAAGACCAAAATATACTGCTCCACTTTTCACGCAGTTTTGGGTTTCAATATTGTTTTGAATTTGAATCTAAATTTATTTGGTTTTAGAAGAAATCGAACCCGAAGCTAGGCAGTTGCTGACAAATTTCGGTGAAATCACGTCGATGCTTGAAAATCTTCTTTTCCGAGAATCGAGGTGAAGTCGTTGGTCCTACAGCCATGGTAGAGTCGGATTGCCCTCCCACTCCCATCAGACTGTCAAAGATTGGTGATAAAAGGACGTAAATTCTCCATACAGAAACAAAATGTGAAACAGTTCATTGAATAGTCAGAATAGGAACATCAAGATAATTATTCAGATTGTAAACATATCTTCTGTTGAAAGGTAGCGTATTGTAGCAACTGAAAGCTCATTACCTTACTTAGTTCTCACGGATATAAAAATGAGTCTATTGATATATGTATGCTGGAGGCTCTATTATATTCTCATAAATGCGAACATAAATATTATTACGATGTAATAAGCATCTGCTTTAAAAATAAAAATATCTGCATATTATTAGCACCAGTGTCTTCTTAATCACAAGTCTTAAATAACCATAAATTAATATTTCTTGTAAAAGTTCAATCTGTACAAAAGTTAAATTATAATACTTCTTCAACTGAGTTGGGTATATGCTTTAAGGAAACAACACGACTGTTTTATTGAAAAAGAAAAAAAAACAAACAACATTTTTTATAACAGAATTAGTTTGATAGAATAACCTCTCATAAAAATATCATCACACAAAATATTCTCATTTTATTCCTTTCCTCATAATAAAACAATCAGTCAAAGACAAAGAAAGGAAGTGAAGTTAAAATTAAATCATCGACATTATTAGGTAAATATTTTCATTCCACATTAATGAATGAGGATTTAAAAGTGCTCTCCTAAATTACCATTTCATTCTAGGTAATTATACTTCTGTGTATAAACCGATACAATTACAGGACGTTGAAAGGTTTACTGGTATAGTAAATCTTTCTTACTTGAATTATTTGGTAAACAAACTTAACTTAAATAATCGTTCAATACCTTATTTAAGACTATTGTCATTCTCTGACAAAAACAAGAAAATACAGGTAAAGATAGATCTATGTATTGTTTCTAGCTGCCTCTACACCATAACTGTATTAGACAAATAAGAAACAATGGACTATATATAATTATTATTATGATATAGAATATGATTATTGTACAAACCGGAGCAAAGAAGTTATATTAGCATGGATTACGATATTATTCTACTTAGACTATTGAACAAAGATGTGTCCTCTCAGAACTGGATATTAAAATAGTCCAACCACTGCAAAGCATATTGTGATAAGTAGCTTGGTAAAAGATCTGGCTCATCCTAACCAATATTAAAAAAGCAGATGTGAGTTTGTCTGTTACGCATTCACGTCTTAACTACTTGATCATCATAAAACTTCGCATACCCGTTCTCAGGATACGAAAAAGGGCATAGGCATACCCTTCATTAGGACTTTAATTTCTAATCCTCCTAGGGTTAGAAATTAAAGCTGCGAGCAAAATCTAGTATTCAATAGTAACGTAATGTTGTGTTCCTATGATCAATAGGCTTGTCGGAGTTTCGTATAGAGACGTGCCTTTGACGCGATGGCCATGTTATATTTCTCTTTATTATCAGCAACACGTAATTTACTTCGCGTTCTACGGTATCGGTAGTATCTGATGGTCTGTACGTGTATTCATCACATAAATACTTGTACAATATATTCAAAATGAATCTTATGAAACATTATAGGTAGCTGAAATACATGTGTGCTAATTAACAAATTGCGTGACTCTCCGATACCTAAAATATCTACAGATTACGAAAATACTTGTGCCTAGTACTTTAGTATGTTCCATAAGAGTACCTAAGCCCTTTGTAATATTACAATACTTCATAATAATCGACACACGAAAGTATATGTCGTAACAATACACGTTACTGTATTATGCTAGTAGTTTTCCGAAGCCTCGAGGTATAAAGTAACTTAGTATCTAGTATCCTACGTGCTAATTCGAAACACGAACTGCACGTGGGTCGAATAAAGCGTTATGATCAGGTTTATTGCAAAGTTATTATGTTACAAACAATAAAATCTTTACGATCATTATAATTTAGGCACCAGCTGAGGGCAAGGTCACCTATCTTATTATATCACCTATATTTTATAACATATCTAACACTACGTGATACGAATGGGAAAGAATGTATATTTTATGTTTATTTGATATATTATATTATATACCATCAGATAATATGAGACTTGCCTGTTGACGATATCGCTGTATTCTATGAAAACTGTCAGAGGTTGTTTCTTAACGCTACGAAAAGGGATACATTCCTATTGCTGGGTGATTTTAACACCCCTAACTTGACTTGGACGTTACAGAGTGACCCATTGTCGTTAATACCCATGAACGCCCAGGATCGGAAAGCGATACTATTATCCGACCTGATTAACACCTGCAATCTGATACAGTTTAATACTATTCCAAATAATAACAATCGTTATTTGGATCTTGTCCTCTCGAGCATACCCGTTGTTGAAGTGTCGGAAACCGATTGTCTTTGCAGAGTGGATAGCCATCATATAGCTTATTGTGTAGTCATTCCAAATGTTCTATCGGATAAACCTCTTAGGCCTACGTATAATAAACGTTTTAATTTTAAAAGGTGCGATTATAATAGTGTTAAATCTGAATTACGACTCGTGAAATGGGCTGAGATGTTATCTTTCACTGATATTAATGACAGCGTTGATAAGTTTTATGATATTATTAATGGAATAATAGTTGGTCATACACCGTTGGCAAAAAATAATTGTTTTAAATACCCGTTATGGTATAACAACTCCTTAATTCGTTGCCTTAAGGAAAAAGCTAAATTCCACAAGCGTTTTAAAAAATTTGGCAATCCCCGAGACTATGATACTTTTGCTTTACTCCGTACCAGAAGCAAGTCTCTGATCAATGAATGTTATAAGTCTTTTCTATCTTCTGTAGAGAAATCACTATCCCATGATGCTAAAATATTCTGGCGTTATGTTAATGACAGAAAGGGAGTAATTACCATACCTCAGTCTATGACCCATGGAAACAAAACGTCTTCAGATGGCAGAGGAATCTGTGAGCTTTTCTCGGAGTATTTTGGCTCGGTCTTCGATACATCTTCCTCTCAGTCAACTCTGTGCGAAAATATGCCCAACATTTCTTACACTACCCTTCATCCATTTGAAATCAGCCAACAGGATATCCTTCTTAAAATTAAGAATTTGGATGAACGTAAAGGTGTTGGCCCAGACGGGATTCCTCCAATTTTTGTCAAAAATTGCTCTGATGAATTATCTGTCCCATTGGCCATATTATTTAGAAAATCAATTAACTCAGGCGTTTTTCCCGTCCGTTGGAAAATTGCGCATGTTATCCCGATTCATAAATCTGGTGATAAGACATCCTGCTCAAACTATCGGCCCATTAGCATTCTCGGGTGCATAGCGAAGCTCTTTGAATCTTTGGTATATATTCCACTTTATAATCATTTATGTAATTATATTTCAAACAAGCAACACGGTTTTGTCAAAAAAAGGTCCACACTTAGTAATCTTCTTGAATATAAAAATTATCTTTGCGGCGCCTTTGCTTCTGGTGGGCAGGTGGACGCCATATATCTGGACTTCAGTAAAGCTTTCGACAAAGTAGACCATTCGCTGTTATGTCTTAAGCTCGCACACTACGGAATACATGGGTCTTTGTTAAGGTGGATCACTTCGTACCTGAGTAACAGGAGCCAACTTGTAACTATCAAGGGTTATTCTTCTACTCCCGTACCCGTTTCTTCTGGGGTTCCGCAGGGGTCACATCTTGGTCCGCTGTTTTTTATAGTCTTTATTAACGATCTTATTAATCGATTATCTTGCCCTGCATTGCTATACGCTGATGACCTAAAGATTTACAACAGAATAAACAAGACTACAGATAGTCTGGCCCTTCAGCGAGATCTCAACATCGTTACGGACTGGTGCTTGTCAAACAATATGTGCCTCAATGTGGACAAGTGTTGTGTTATCTCTTTTACCAGGAAAAAGCACAAAATGTTTCACCCTTACTTTATAGAAAACAGCGTGTTAAATAGAAAAGAGGTGGTAAAGGATTTGGGAGTCTTATTTGATAGGGAGTTAACATTCCGTTCACATTACGAATATGTGGTGAAGAGAAGTAGCAAACTTCTGGGATTTATTATAAGGTCCACTAAAGAGTTTAAGAATACACAAAGTACCCTGTGTCTCTATTTCAGTTTGGTGAGGAGTATCTTAGAATACTGTTGCCCAGTTTGGTCTCCTTATTATAAAACCCATATATATAACATAGAGAGAGTGCAGAGAAGGTGCTTAAAATTCCTTTCTCGTAAATTCAATTACGGTCGCTTAAATTATGCTGAGAGGTTAAGTAAATTTAACGTTGTCTCATTGCAAACCCGACGTCAGAGATACGATTTACTCTATTTGCATAAATTGGTTCATTCATCTATCGATACACCGGCTTTACTTTCTTCTCTCAGCTTTAATATTTCACATAGATCTCGTAATCCTAACATATTTGCAATTCAAGCATATAAAAATAATACTTCATTTTATAATCCAATAGTAAGAATGTGCAGAGCTTATAATAAAATAGCACGTATAAAGAAAGAGGTCGACATTTTTGACATAAATTTCAATAAATATAAAAATATGGTATCAGGTGTGCTTAGTTCTGAAAAGTTCCAAATCTAGTTACAATATAAAATTACAGTTACAGTTATTAAGTGAAAACCTACTTACAATTATCGACTTGTATCCTACGCTATCGAATTTACGATTTTAATAATGTTTTTGTTTTGCATGAGTAATCTGCTCTAATATGTACATGTTGTGTACACTACTTTAGGATTACTGTCCGGTTTATATAATATGTTCACTATTCTACTTACCATGTTAAGACTGTAATCTGTTTGTGTACCTATTATAAATAAATATAAATAAATAAATAAATATAATATGGTATATAGAATATACCATATTATGTCAAATAAACATAAAATATACATTCTTTATATGTATAACATAGGTAGTTATGTACTGGTTTATAAGTCAATTAGTGCCGTTAATTAGTTAATACATACCTAGGACTGCCTAAATGGCGCAGTCACATTAAATATATGTGACAGTTGTGAATGAGGTCTGAATGCCCAGTTCGGGCAATGTGTTATTAGGTTGTTCTATCAAGAAATCGTCAGTAGCAGTTCAAAGTCTGATGCTGTATCGAAAAGACGGAAATAGACTCGCCACCTGTTATGTAGCGACTTAACACAGTGTTTTGTTATTGATTTAATTAAATAATCCACTTGCCATTTTCTAAAAGCAAAATAAAATAGATATTTAGCTAAAGTAGGGATTTTAACTACACCTCTTAAAGTACTAAAAGTCTAAGCCCGATATTTATATATAGGTAGATTGTAATTTAATATCTGCAATTACATGCTTAGAAAACCATTATTATATTGTTGAACTGTTATGGTTACGAGAAATTTCCATGAAAGTAAAAGATTATTTATAGGAATATTATAAAGGTATCCAAAAACCAGAAGTTTAATAATTAAATACTCATAAAGTATGCAATATACTTTTATATTTTTGTCAGACAGTTTTCAGACGCAGGCAAGATAAATTATTCTTAATCATTAATTCAGGAATAGATGGCAATTCAGACATCAAAATTTATATCTGAATCTTCATGTCAGTAAGCGATCTAGCAATCCACTGCTTGATTGGAATGCAGCTAACGTAGTCACTGAGAGAAGCAGATTTTCGGTATCGTGATTTTGCTGCAGACAGATGTTTAATGTTTATCATAAGGTTAAGGCTATTTATTTTTTATAGTATTTACACCATAATGGTTAGCGAAAATATAGTGGAAAACTGCATGTCTCCATAATGTTTTCAAAGATGTATGAAATCTGCCTTTACAGGGCGAAGCGTAACTATTATATTATCAAATAGAAATATGTATGTAATATTAGGTATTTAACTATGAAATTGTCGTTTATGGCCTGCATCTAATTTCTTAGTATATGTACTAAATGCAACGGTTATTAAAAATAAATAGAGAAGTGACTATACATACATATCCTAATTCTAAATTAACGCGAGAGAAGCCGCGGGCAAAAGCTAGTAATTATATATTATTAATAATAAATACCAATAAAGTTATATACAATTTGTATTTAAAGTTATATCGCTTAGTATCTGCCCGTATTCGTTGTTTCTATACGCCATAAATACATGCTGGTTCATTTTTGATTAAGACAAACCATAGTGCCGTAAATGCATGTGTGTACATGAAAACATTACATGGCATTCGAATTGGCCATTCAAAAAATATTGATAAAATAGTTAGTATGAAAACCACAACGTTATCTATTGATACAAAGCAATTTTATATTTAAACCTCTAATATTTAATCTGTCAATTGTTTGATCTAGCCGCCGGTGTGCGGTAGAAGTACTAATTAGGCCTCTTTGATACAATTTCCGGATCACTGTCCGCTGATATATATTTTAGTTCCCAGAAAACTGACAGCTTTACCATATTAAATGATGAAATTAAACCGAGCTTTCTGGTACGTGAAACTTGACTAAGTGTTTTCACATTCCATGAAATGCATGAGCGGATAATGTTTGTTACCGCGTACTTAACAGAAATTATGTAGTACTACTACTACTAGCTGTCCCGCGCAACATCGTCTGCTTCACATAAGAGACATTTCCCCGTTTTTGCAATATTTTTCATTGATACTACGTCATATTGGTCGAAGTGTGATGTTATATATCGATAAATGGGTTATCCAATACTAAAATATTTTTTCAATTCGAACCAGTAGTACTGAGATTAGCGCAAAACAAATAAACAAACAAACTCTTCAGCTTTATAATATTAGTATAGATATTATTTCTCTACTATGTATAGTTATGAAAAGGGATCTACATTTATCAACATAATACATCGCTTTAGCAAATTAATACAGAAGAGACAAGCAAAAATATAAATGTCTAAAATATGAGGGTAGATTAAGATTCTTCTGTCTCTTAAGAGCCAAACCTTCTTGACACGTATGATACTTGTTATATAAACTCCAATGAAACTGTATATAGAAGTTCTTCATTGTGTAACATTCGTAAATTTTTTTAATAGGCTTGCGATTGACCGCCGTCTCGCCTGATATTAAGTGACGATGCAGTCGAGGATGGAGCACGATTGCCTATAAGATACCTATTTCTTCGCGACTTGAAGACAAATTGTACTCATCGGGCAATACAGACTTAGGTAATGTTAAACTATATGTGGTGCTGGTCTGTTCATCTGGTCGTCCGATAGTAGAATGGGGAATACTCACGTTTACACAAATGTTAAGCTTAGTTTGTATACTAATACAAAGAAACAAAACCTTGCATCACATAGTTATCATTAAAAATGCTAATCAAAGTTTGAGTCTACAATTGTGTGGTATTAAGTGTTTAACAAGCTAAGCAGGTCATTACTAAGGCACTCCAAAACCACCGGAAGTGATTCAATAGTACAAAGAAGCACGCGAATAGCTGAACAACGTATTTATTATTTACATAGCTAATTGTCAGCGGCAGTCATCCATCTCAAACTACAAGTTAATACTGCTTGTAGAACAAAAGTGGTTCTCCGTACATTTACAATATGACGACCATACACAAAGATCAGAGGAGGTAGTCATAACAAAAAAACTTCACGCAGGAAATTATTTTGTATCCTAACTCGAAAAATAAGCTAAATTGTCATTTTTCTGCATTGTAAACTTATTAATATTATAAACGAGAAAGTAAATTTGTTGTTCGTTTGCCATTTGCAGCAACAGCTCGCACTATTTATTTTTAAAGACATAATTTTAAACCGGCGTGTGACATATTAAGCTGCTTCTTATTTCGAACGCGATGCACATACCAGTAAATTCAATGATATACAGCTACATTAGCCGTATAAGCATTTATTCGCTTCCCACAAATTGTGAATACCCACATACGTTCGCAATAAATTTGAACGTGTGTAATGCAGTAGAACGGTAATAGATAATACCACCTGTCACGGGAGCATGAAGTAACGGCAATGCGAATGTTCGATAGTTCATACTCATGTTCGATTCGAACTCGATGTTCATTCATTCCATTCTACGCAGAAATATAAGTAGCATACTGAATATTATTACGTGCTTAGAAAATTTTATGGATATTTAGGTACTGTACGAGAGAATAAATGCGTATTTATTTGGTACTTGCTTCATTTAATTGTGTCTGGTACATTATTTTAAACTTTGTCGACGAGATAGTGGACTATTCTACGACGTAGCAGATTATGTGTACTGCTTTGTAGAAAGTTCAGAATGACTGGCTTTTATATGATAAATTTGGTAATAGGTACCCACGATATTGGTAGTATAAGCTTTAAGATTATTTTGGAATATTTCTAAATGCTACATGGTCTAAAAAATCGTCCGTCCTTAGCGAACCAAAGAACCACTTTATTAATTGGTTATGCATAACCCCATTTTAGCACATACCAAAGTGACAAGCATTCGTGTTTAGTTATAAAACTGTGCTCGGTAGACGATAAAATAGATTCTTTGGCATACCTAAGACTTTAAATACACCTCTGCGTCTCAACTCTCAACATGCGTGCTAAGAAGTATCTTATTATATTAAGCTTACAATAGAATAAAAATTAATATACGAAATATTTTATTAAAATTATACTAGCCACTATTTACTTTGTTTACCTATACTAAGGTACTTACCCTACCTAACTAACAAACTGTAAAGCGCAGCACCCAGTGTCACAAACAGTTAGCGTTCGAACTACCGTCTATTATACTACCTCCAATGCTGAATTACATTAAACGATTCATAAATTTTGCATGTTCCTCATATAGAAATATTAACGCACATTAAACATGAACTGCAGAGTGGTAACAATCTGAAGGCCAAAATGAAATATTCACTCAAAGTCCGAGAGGTCATAAAATAAAGTGCTCTGTTAAAACGTTCCATTAAAATTGCATAAAAACTTTTAAATAAAATCCTCTAACAAATGGTTTCCATTACAAGTCTAATATAGTGGCCGATTTCATTTTTCATAACTTCATTCTTTTTGCAAGAAAGGAACCCTGAATTTTTAGACTTCTAGGTTACAAGAACCGATGACCCGGTTCATAGCTCGTTAGTGGCTACTCTGATTAATGGTTCTTTTAGTGCGATGTATTTACGATCGAAGTTACAGCTTAAAAGTTAATTAAGGCGTAAGTTGCACTATAAATTTCGAAAGACTTAAAAAGATGCCGAAGTAGCAAGTTCTTAAGATGAATAATTACAATCGCGTTTGGTCATGTGCATAACATGGATAATAATGGATATGTATAACATCAGCAATAGCCAAGTGGGAGACCATTGGATTACCAGGCAGAGATCTCGAGTTTAATCCCTAGGCAACTCTGATTTCTTGAAGTTATTCGATGGTTATAACTTGCTTTAACGGTGAAGGAAAACATCATGAAGAAACCTGTATGTCTGAGAATATTCCATAATGTTCTCGAAGACAAGTGAAGTCTACCAACACGCATTGGACTAGCGTGATCAACTATGCCCTAACCCTCTTCACAATGAGACGACCGTCCCCAGCGGTGGAACGATTAATATGCAGGGCTAATATTATTATTAATTATGGATACATATTTAATTTACAGTAATTTTTTTCGGGATGAAAGGTACCCTATGTACTATTCTGTACCCCTGGCAACGTGTGTGCAAAATTTCATGTTGATCAGTTGAGTAGTTAAGGCGAGAAAGCGTAACAAACAAACAAACTCATTTTCGCATTTATAATATTAGTTAGGAAGTTAGGATGGACTTGCTTTGTATATTGTCGCATATAAGTTGCGATTTTCTCATTAATTATGCCAAAATTTGATGTTAGTGCATGAAATCGCGGCGCTTTTTCGTAACATATTTTTGCTGCTTTCATTCTAAATCTATGCATAATACAACCAGTCTTGACTACCATGTGAAATTTGGCACAAATTCTGAAATAAATATAGTTATGTTAATACCCACCTACTTGCACATTGCGTTTCAATGCATTTTTCTGTGTTATGTTGTTCATGGTGTAACTTATTTATCCGGGTCGTATTTGTCTCTTATTTGTCTCCTCTCAACGTGACTTATACAGACGGTGAAATCTAAGAAATTCCATCATTCATAAATTAACGCAGGCGCATATGACGCGTAGAAAACTTATGTTGCCTGTTGCGGTGCTTTCAACAAATATTTTTTACGCATACCAAATTGTAAATGATTATAAAAGGAATGAAGTGACATCAGTCGAAAAAGAGATCACAGCAGTCCCTTAGATAAGTCATTGCAAACAATAAAACACCTAGAATATACACGAAGATGATAATTATGTTTCTACATAGTTCCACAGTTTGTACACACAAAGAAAACAGTTCAAAGCTAGAAAACAGAGTTTTTCTAATTATTTTGCTAACTATACAATAGAGCATGTCTTGCAGGAACAATACTATTACGTTTCTACCAGTTCTAAACGAAAACAGTAATAAGAATACTGCTAAGGGTGAACGGGGGCAAGCCCCGCCGGTCTCTTTAATTTAGGGTACAAGTAATAAAGTGCTGTAAGTACATAAGTAGCCTTACGTTTAGCAGAAAAATGAAAGCGTGGAAAACAACTGACAAGTATTATGTTCTCATTCATTAATCAGCTTAATGGATATTAAGGTTTTGATGTTATGGCGGTATTGTTCTTAAGAATGTCGAATGAATTAATATTTATTTAATGCTACTAGCGGTATTATATTTAAATCATACTT
This sequence comes from Catocala sponsa, assembly GCA_963564715.1. NCBI lineage: Eukaryota > Metazoa > Arthropoda > Insecta > Lepidoptera > Erebidae > Catocala > Catocala sponsa. The sequence continues at coordinate 17,491,204 of OY751333.1, forward strand.
TAATTGGCTTTGGAGAATTTATTTGGCAAAATCCCGTGTTGTATCATAACTCTTTAAAGAAATATTTTTAATAAAATGTTGTATTAGAATAGAGTACAATCAATTTAGGTATCGGAAATCTGCGCCTGGAATATCGCAAAATAGACACAATGGTATCAGAATAACCTATTCGCAATAAGTTCCAACACGTCGATATTCAATTAAACCGCTTGGCACAAACAACAAAGGATGTATTACCACAATCATCGTAATCGAGTGTCGCAGTCGGAAGGGGTATAATAATTATCATGTGAACGCTTGCCCCTCCGGGAGTGATCCCTGCCAGGATTAGTTGCGGTATAGCTCGGAGAAACTGCGATAGTCCCGCGCACGTAAATTCACTATGCCCCGAGGCGACCCATTCTTTTTGTTGCGTTATATTGCTTTCACAAACTTTCTGTGTTAGCAATATAAAATTGTACTTATAGCTTTGTTTGTCGGTAATGTCTTTATAAACTAGTCTAGTGCCAGTTGTATTCACCAAGTCAATAAAGCGGAGGCGATACAATAATAACTATGTTTACTTTGTTTATTTTTTTAGCTTTTTCCAGTTCAAGTATAGCTATGTTTCATTAGTCCCATCGTATTAAATCAAAGAAATTGCTAGCAGCATAGCAAGCAAGCAGTAACAAAATCATAGATAGTTAACGCCAACTTACAATTGAGTGATATTAGTATTTGGTTGATCATATCTACGTAACATTGAAGAAAATAAAGGTACATTAAGGTTAACCGCTAATACATTTCGAATATATTTTTTAAAGTGTAAAATAAAATATCTGCAAATGTTTTCGATGAAATCCAAACAACGCCTAATATTATATTTTTATTTAGAAAGCGCCATTTGTCAGTCTATAATCTAACTAGTGAGAATACCTACCTCAAGCTTTAAGAGCAGATGCAAACTATGTTATACATCACCAAAATATATTATTTAGACTATGCAACTCAAAATTATTAATGCTTTCCAAAGACTTGATCATTTATAACATCTTTTCCCGCTTGAACTATATATTTCTCATTAGCGACATAATTTACGTAGATTACAAGATGCGAATTATTTCCAAGTTTAATATCAGACGTAGGTGAAATGTGTCTTAGACTTTAATTTGAAGACTAGGCTATCAAACTACTAAGTCGCATAACAATCTGTTAAATGATGTTTACGTGTTATTGGAACAAACAACAACATACTACGAGACTGTGTCTGTACACAACCAAATTAAAGTTTTGTAATCTTAATATATATAAATTACGTGTCACGTTGTTTGTCCGCTATGGACTCCTAAACTACTAAACCAATTTTGATCAAACTTCGTAACCATCTGTAATTTGGTCCAACTTAAAAGATAGGATAGTTTTTTTTTTCGTTGTTTGCGTAGTTGCGCGGGACAGCTAGCAGTGTATATAAATAGACACGAACAAATGTTATTTGTTACTCACTCAACGCATGGATTAATTGAATCTAATTAGTAGATAAGTGTTATTAGATTCAAATAATGACAAAATCTACAATTTACATTACACTGAAATTAGATACAACGGACATCTATTTCACTACTGAGCACTAATTCTGGATTAGTGATAATCTTGACCCCGACTTTCAGACACGCTTTATTTGATTAAAATTTACATCTACCACACTAGGATCAATCTCTGTAATGCGGGCGATTTTACAAACATACGTAAAGGGATACAAAGTACATCCAAACAAATTTTTTGTCGGCCCTGCAAATAATTGCGTTTAGGATTCGAACCCAAAACACTCGCCACGGCTGCAGCGGCGAGGCGACCGCTTGCGCGTCTAGCCATCCGTGCTGCATATTTCGCCATCTCTCTTTTCATGCCATATTTTATATGTTGACATATACATTTAACATAGAGTCTAGGTATAATAGCAGCTTTAGTTTAGGTGGAAGTTGAACAACCTAACTAATTTCCTCTTAGTGAATCTGACACAAGGAAATTAGTTACAGTAGTAATGGTCTGTAGTACTTACATTAAATTACATCCTGTTACTTGTGTGTAGCCGAGAGACATTAAGGCTAAAATATACCAACATTATTATACTTATAATTATGGGTGGTTTAGGGTTTATTTATAACTAGTAATTTATACATCTATACAAATAAATAAAATTGAAGTGTCTGTTTGTAATGTCAAAATAACAGCTTTTTATCTAATGCATATGAAAGTATATAAGGTACCTATACGAAAACATATATTTTAAAATTTTTGTCTGTCTGTCTGTCTATCTGTCTATTTGTTCCGGCTAATCTCCGAAACGGCTGAACCGATTTTTACGGGACTCTCACTGGCATATAGCTGATGTTATAAGGAGTAACTTAGGCTACTTTGATTTTAGAAAAAATAGGGTTCCGCGGGGACAAACACTTTTTAGTTAAAATCTACGCGGACGAAGTCGCAGGTAACAGCTAGTATAATATATATTTGCTAGATCCTACCTTCAGCCTCAAAAAACTTCGCTTGGTTCTACAAAAAGCCTTTATTAATTCTGGTACACTATAGACCAGACCATCTACTTGTGTACCAAGTTTCATTGAAATTCATTTACACTTGATTAAGTAGAAACATTCAAGCCTTCAAAAATCCAAAACTCCACAAAATATCACATTTATAATACTAGATGAGTAGTCAGGCTGGTCCAGTTTCTACCATGAAAATTGTTTGTAGTATTACACTAGGAATGAAAATAAAATTGAAGTAATAAACTAAAAAGTACACTAATATGTTTAAGGTATGGGAAAAAAATTAACAAGCTAGTGTAAAGAAGAAGTGTAAATAGTACATCTAGAATGGAAAACCTCAGTAATCATTCTCTGATCAGACTAGTGATATTCCAGATAAAAAGATTATGCACCGATGATATACGTGAAGAATATAATCAGAGAGAATTTAGCAAAAGTGGTACGTCAGGTTTGTAGCACTTGAGTCTTGATCTACCACGTCAGGGAATAGCCGTAAATTCATGTACGTATATACATATATAACAAATAATGTATATTTCGCTTAAACCCATTAAAAACGGATATAAGGATCCATTGTAATAGCAATATGTATCCTAGTTAATTGATAACTGTTACTATAAATAAGTTCAATATCGCCTGAAAGTATCTTAGTAGATCATGTTAAGATAATATTGAGTTTAAATAACAATGAATAAAGCATGTCATGAAACACGTTTTACAATATAACTACAATACTATCTGAAACATTAATAGAAATTGCCTACCAAACTAATTAAACATAGACTGTTTAATACAACTTTATCAAAGAATGAATCCAGCTTAAATTATCTCAATATTGGCATACCTTTATTAACAAAGCCCTTAGAGATACAATTCAATGTTAAAAGGGCCCAATCCTGGGAAAACTTTACTATCACGTTTGTGGGGAGTAGACCGCTCTATGAATTCCGTTGAACAACTCATTAAGTCTGGCATTAATGCGTACAGTAACAAGGGAACAAAGAAGACAATGGACCCGCAAAATAATAGATAACAAAATAAGTCTAGCTTTTATTCCGTTTATTCTCTCTGACAAATCAGAATGGCTGTCAATGTAAGAGGTAATTTCATGTACAAATAAATTGGGTACCTATTGTATTTTCGACGTATACCATAATAAATAGATATAATAAATAAGGTTTATGTTTGGCATTAGTACAATTGAGAAATGTTTATTTAGCAACTTCGATTTTTTTTTAAAGACAACTCCCGCTCTTGGAATATTGCCTGTGTCGCGGGGGACTTTACAAACATTCAAATAACGGACACAAATGACACCCAGACTCAGAACAACTATTTGTGGATCACACAAATTTTTTTCCCATGTGGGATTCGAACCCACAACCATATACGAATCCAATGAATTCACATCCCTAAAAATAGGGATGCTTACTTGGTTTGTATGATCGCCTACTAATACTTTAATTGTTCTATAGTCGACGAAAGTTACGATCCATTGTGAGATCTACAGATAGGCTATAACTAGGTACTTTGTTTTACTTATCAGTCATTTTCTATTTTGTTTCTGATTATTCATTTTTAATTTTAATGTTTGTAAAGTCTCCTGTAATATAAAGAGAATGTACAATTATAAAAATAAAATTTTAGTTATTTAAAAGAGTTTTCTCATTATAAACTGATTTAAATTTCTCACGTACAAGCTCAGCATTGTGAAACTTTGTGTACCGTTGGGTTTTCGTATCGCTATCCATATTTATTCTGATAATGAGAATTACCTTTTAAATACATTTGGCATCATGTATACAAATGTAAGTTTTAATATTAATTTTCAGCTCGATATTTCTTCAACACTGACGAAATTTGTGGTTACACGAATGGATATGTATATGTTACTCCCGGTTTCTGAATTGAGAATTTATTACATATTACTTAAACATCTTGTTTGCTTTAGAAAAAGTTGTCCGAAAACTGTAATAAAATTTAAGTAGTTAAGTAAATAATAATAATAATATTCTATCACATATACACAACACCATCTAACCCAAGCTAAGCAGAGCATGTACTATGGGTACTAGACAATGGATAAACATACATAATTATATAATTTTTTTTATAAATACATACATATTATACATAGAAACACCCAGACCAAGACAAACATCCATGTTCATGCACACAAATTTTTGACTTAAATACTCAGTTGATAGCGGTTTGATAAAATTCGATTCAGAAAAAAATATTACAGAAAACAACTACATAAAAAGAAATATTTTCTCAATTGAAACCGGAGGGCTTATAGTTCCTGAGAGGTTCCCTATCCATTTGCATAAATTTTTAGGACATAATATGACACGGCATACATTTTTTTGTCTTAATTATATTTACGCATACCAGTTTAAGCTTTTTTAAGCATAATCATATATGTAGTTGATTTGTATGTATATTACCACAACTGGCTGCGGCAACATAGGTAAACTATGTACAGTTTATGTTTACATAATTATTTTATCTTAATAACAACCTAAAAATAGCATACATGACAAAAACAATTATGGCAAAGTATTAGTATCCAAAAAAGATATGCCAAAATAGTTATGCCAAAGTTTATTAGGGAAAAAAACATTATGCGACAAAAAGGGATTCCTTCCTATGAACGGTCTATCAAAACAGACAAATAGACAACTGAGATTTGTAATGTCAGTCATAATTTAAACAATGAACACAATTTAAACTCATTACAATATGTAATTTGTATCTATAATTAACATTGACAAAATGTTAAATCCTTACTGTGATTTAAATTGGCAATAACACTAAGCGTCTCCGTGAACTTAAAAGCATTCGGTTGTACCTACATAAATATGACTAAGTGTCATATAATTTAAAGCTCTGGCTGTTCGAACCTCATTTATATTAAAGAGATTCCTGCACGGAGTGCGTGAATACGTAGATGAATGCAAAATGGTTGGGTTCTATAGATACGTATATATATATATAAGAGGAAGTCTCTTCACAATGATGAGTTTGAAATGAGCCGTGAAGAATATTATAATAGCTTCGGTTTCCGGTTTATTTTCTTTTCATATAACCAAGGCGAATTGTATTTATAGGTATCCACGTATATTACGTTATTGGTGCAATTAGTTACAAAAGCAATTAAATATTTTAAGTAAGATGACGTGTAAAAGTTTTCAGTTATTTGATAAAATTAAAATACCCATCTTTCGAATTTATATCATGCTGGACATAGAAATTTGAAAGAATTTTATTAGCAATGTACTTACGTGAATAGACTCACACTTACATCTTCAAAGCAGGCTGGCGAGGTGAATTACACCTACATTTAGCCAAGTCTCTTTCAGCTCCCACGTATTAAGTAACAAGCTTATTAACAAGTCTCTGTGCTGCACTTAGCATTTGTTGTTTCAGAAATCTCGATAAGACTTTGTCCCGAAGACTTCAACCCGAAACCCCATGCATAGCAATCGTATTTACTACCGCTGCACCACAGAAGCAGTCTTCTCAATTAAGTAACAATTATATGCACATATGCACCGATACTGATGTGTACCATTCTCTAACGCCCCTTATGTTACTCGTAATATAAGCGTCATGTTATTGTTTTCAGAAGAGCCAGAAATTATGAAGGCCCCGGCTTCCATCAAAGTTTGAGAGGAAGAGTGCATAGATGGCGTAGTTGTTTAAGTGGTCGCCTCGACACTGCTACTGCGCCGGGTGTTGTGGGTTCAAATCCCACACGGGACAAAAATTTGTGTGATCCACAAAAGGTTGTTCCGAGTCTGGATGTACTTTGTATCCGTTGTTTGAATATTTTTAAAATCTACTGCTATAGAGGAATTAAACCTAGTGCGGGAATTGTCTGTTTAAAAATAAAAGAAAAAGGCCTGTATAACACATCAGTAACTATTATAAACAATAGTTGAGATTTCAAAACATTGTCTAACCAATATAAGGCTAATGTGGACGGGGCAGGGCAGCTGGAAACAGAAGATATCTGTGAATATTCTCTGATGAGATATTTTAAAGAAAAACCTGATTAAGATTACCTTAAACCTCCAAGCGTACACGAAGTATATAATAAAAGTCAATAAAGTAAGGGTGCAATTATCAGGTGGAAACCCATAGTCTCAGCCTACTCCTTTAGGAAACAAGCGGGGCTTTATTTCATAATTTAGGTTATATCAATCAAACGTTCAAATTAATTCAATTATTTAGTAGATATTTATGCGCCAATCGTTTATTGTTGATTATAAAACCAGATTGCGTTTGGTATCTCTGGGACAGCTCTATCTGCAGAAATTACATACATTTGAATCAAACATCACAAATAAATTTGGCTTATCTCAAACTAAATAAACTAAAATGGACTACATGTTTATCGGAACGCATTCCGTTTTGTATATGTTTGTTATAACTAGTAGCTCTGTGTGACAGGGCGGAGTCACACAGAGCTGATTTATCGCTATTACCTTTCTACTAGCCCATAATCTACATACGTAATATATCTTAACTAATATTATACCTGTGAATATAAGTTTATTTATTTCACTCTCACGCCTTAACGGTTTAATCGATCATCATGAAATTGCATTGCATCCACACTGTCAGGGGTATAGAATAGTACAAAGGGTAACTTTCATCCAGAAAAAGAACTGTTCTCAAGGGATAGTGATTTATTGACAAAATCTAGGACTTCAATAATTATGTACAGTTTGCGGCTTCTAAACATTGAAACAATTTTAGAAACATAAATAATGTAAGCCAAAAAGGAAAATGGAACTGAATATTTAACTATATATTTTTTAGTTTTATAGGTAGTAGAGCCTCGCTGATTTCAGCTTGAATGGGCCGGCTCAACTGGGTAAGGACTACCCTCTCACAGAATATCGACGTGAAATAGCAGTATTCCCGTTGTGTTTCGTTCGGCGAGTGAGAGTGCCAGAGGCCCAATAACCCTCTTTTCCTCTTCCCGCTCCTTCTCCTTCCCACTTCCTTTCCTAAAGGGTTGGCAACGCGCAAGTGATGCCTCTGGTGTTGCAGGCGTCTATAGGCAACGGTGACCACGTACCATCAGTTGGGCCGTATGCTTGTTTGCCACCTTAGTTGTATAAAAAATAAATATATACCTATCTGTTATAATGTGACAAAACAGTGTCATATGCGCAGGTTGTTTTGTAAAATAACAAGTGATGAAATGAATTTGTGTCGAGGGCCTTTCTAAAATCCTAGTCCTAGTCCTATCCAGTCTTCTACCAGTCTAATAGCGAGGTAAATAGTTTAACTATTTCATTATTAGTAAAGCCAACTCTGTGCAAATATCAATTTTAAAAGCCTAGCTAGCTTTTATAATGAATTGCTTGGCTTTCAATAGGTTAACAGCGCTCATAATTAAATTGAACTTTATTGTTTCAAACAAAACCTTTGATATTTTACATCGTCAATGATTTTTTGTTTGCAGTCTTTGATTCTAAGATTTGATTATAAAAGTGCTTATACATGATGCGAGTAACTGAACTTAGAGTTACCAGGCAGTAGGTACATTTGCTAATAACTATAGGAGCTATGTTATCATACATTGATATCCTAATTACGGATATGAGATTTAATAGCATAGAAGCTAAACATTCGTTTGTGCCGACCGTTTGACTGCAGTAATTGTAATTGTCTTTGCGGTGACGGATCACGTACTGATCCCGGCACGTTAATCACAGTGAATAATGTACCAAAGCGGATGTCCAATGAATAATCCTGATGGATCTAGCAACTCTCTGCCACGACCGACCGATTTCACCATAATTCGCTTTTGGCATCGTTTTGAACGTTCACTGTATATTTGTCATTTCCTCTTTGTGATTTTACAACTAATTTTCAGTATTGTCATCTAAATATTGTGCCGTATATTTGGATACCAATTGATTTGTCCGCAATCAACAGAATGTGATTATGTAATATGCAATCATTTCTAAATATTAAGGTAGATTACTTTGTTATATTACTGTATACGTTTACGAGAATACTATACATACGATATTTATATAATAATCATCAATCATATAAGTAAACTAAATATAGTTGAAGAAAATAGATTGAGTCTGCAAAATAGTTTCAAAATAATAAAATAAACTAAATTATGCGGATTTTATTGGTTTATTTCAAATACTACAGTTTGGAAATTATTTAAACTATCAATATATTTACATTTTCCCAAATTTTCAATTTCATTTCAGCAGCCATAATTACGAGAACCCAAAAGTGATATTCGGTTTAATATTAAAGTGTAAATAATATCATAAATATCAGACAGCTCAAAACGATTACAATACTCCTTTACGCGTCATTGGAAATAAATCGCATAAAGATCAAAATTTTGTACACCATACCGTTTATTAAAAAGCAAGTGGCCAACGTCAAAGAACAGGTTGAGAATGAATAATGCCTTCTGGGAATCGCCAATGGAAACGGCCGGGTGGAAAGGTACTCAAATAGGAAAGCAAAGGAGCTTTTACTTATCTTTTCTTTACTTTGTGCCCCGGAGTGCTGAAAGTACCTAAAAGGTGATTAAGATTCAGCTGATTAGTTGAACTTGAGAATAAGATATTGCCTTTACTTTTGCACCGGGTTTTGGAGGGGACAGGTAAATATAGGCGCGGCGACGTTTTGCTGTCGTCGTATACATTTTTGTTCTTTCCTTCTTGATCGATTTTTATTGGTGAGAGTAAACGTTCAAACAATTTACTTCGGTAGAATTTAAATGTCGTTACCTCATATAGCGTAGATACTGATACCGGTTAACTGTCCTGTCTTATTTGACAAACCTTGTTGATTCGGTTTATTGTAGTTATTCACTAATCGGTTTATTCTACTTATCAATCAATATAGTAATACATTTTCTTAATATTTCCGAAACAACCAGTAATACTGAAATAAATCTATAATCATACCAAAAACAAATATGCATGATTTTATTATCATAGGTTTTTTAAGCGTTAAACCCATTGATTATTACCTATTTTAGAATGTGCGTATTAATCGCAGATTATAAAATTGTCACATGTACACTGTGAATTTAATCCAAAATTTTTCTAAATAAGCTTTCTTAGGACAATCAAATATAGCTTTTTTGTTTAGCACAATAAAAAAATTGCTTTCTATCGGAAAAAGCAATATTTTATTTGTATAAGTTGATACCTATCCAAAAAAGCAATATTTTATTTGTTTTACTACAGAACCTTTAACTACTTTTATATATACTGTGGGTTCAAATTCAAATAAATATGTTTAACCCCTGGCCATACAAATCGAGACCAATCTGTAAATGAACAGAGGGTACCTATAAGCGGCATGCGTATCATTCAGTTACAAACATGCGGAACATTTAAATATTTGTGTGTTTCGTGAATCGAGATCGCAACACGTCGGCTGTTTCATTTGGTGGTCAATTTAACACGTCCGTAGTTTTATTTATTTTTTCATGAAGCATCTGATGCATTTCTGGGTATTAATATCATTTGAATTTTTGTTGTAGTGTGTTCTGTTTTGTTTCATCAATATCTATTATTTGGAAATATTAAAAAAAAAAAAAAAAAAATCAGTTTTACGTTATTTTTCTGCTAGTTAATTAGCCCCGTATTAAACTGTTGCATTGCTAGACACGAGCTTCTTCTTTTTTTTTTTAAACCTACCTCTGTGTTCCTCGACAAAACCGCAATCGGCGGAGCCGATCATTTTCACATGCAGTCGTGACCCCGCCGAGGTTTCGGCCCGCCGTATGAAACGGCAGGCCACTACACGATAAAACCTACCCTCTGGTCACTACTACTTTTAAAATCCCTACTGTCTCCCCCTAGAGGGGAGACGGACACGAAACAGAGACGTGCGTGGGAACACGCACGCCGCCTCTCGGACCTGGTGCTGATCGGATGGCGGGCGGGCCCACGAAGCCCGCCACCCCCAGGTCAAACCTTAGGGTGGCTGGAGGTCACCTCGCGCCCTCCGGCAACCGGTTCTGCGGTTGGGGAGAGGGTTTGAGGGCTCCCTCTCCCGCTCCGCCGCCTCCTTGACGGAAATTACTTACTCAGAGAAGGAGGCGACGGCGTTCCACGATCTCTCACTCCGGACCATGGACTAAACCACGGCCGGGAGCGAGAGGGCAACCATACCGACTGCCGCGATCAACTCAGGCGCTGCGATGCCCAGGCAGGGCAGTCCGCCAAAGTGTGCAGCGCCGAGTCCTCAACAACGTCGCGGCAGTCGCCGCAGTGGTGACAACCGGGCGTCTCTTGCCGGCCTATGCGACACAGGAACTGGCCAAAGCAACCGTGGCCAGTCATTACCTGTGTCAGCCGGAAGGTGAGGACGCCATGCCGTCTCTCCAACGGGCTACTTCTTAGTGTGAGAAGGGTTAAGCCATAGTCCACCAAGCTGGCCTAGTCCAGGCTAGTGGAGTTATTAGTTTGTAAAGATTAAATTATAAACGTTTTTCCATCCATCTACGTTGACATACAAGTATATCCTTGGCTCGCCTGATGGTAAACGGTCATCGTAAGTCATAGCCTACGGTTATTTTAATGGCCTGCATTTGCTTTAAATCGCAAGAGAAGTGACTTGTACATTGCTGACCTTAGAAAATGAATGAACCCAAAAAGCCGTAATGAATGAAGAGGAATGGGAAAAGTGTGTGAAATGTAAGTCTCTCGTAATCATCACACGAAAAACTGTAACAGTTTTACATATTATAAGGTTGGTAGCACTATATGGTAGTACTATAATAAGCGGGCGTGCTCACATGTCTCGTCAACGAGTACCTAATTGTAACACCAGAAGCTGGCTCTTCTATTCATGACACACTTTGTAGATATAATATATCTTTCTTCTCACGGAGAATTTAGAATCAGGGAGATTGATCTCCCCAAAACCGCATTATAGTAGCTGAAACATCGGAAAAATATAAATTAAAAAACGTATAGTTTAAGAATTACAGACAAAAGAAGCGCGATATGGTATTTCGTACATATGTACCTATTTTAATTTCACGCGAACAGAGACAAGCAAGCGCCCTATTGTAATTGAAGTTATTACTCTATGCTAAGCGCAGCGCGTTCCAGACTTCATACAACCACTGATATAAAGAGAAAGAAAGCGGCAACATAAGGCTTGAATAAAATAGAGTTTATTTACCTGACTTACGAATAAAACATTATACATCACAATCATTAGCAAGCCTTATTTAACAATCATGCCGCTAAAACAAAGAGATATTCGACCGGCGTATTTGCATGATGTAAAAAAACGTTTATATTAAATACATACATAAGGTATGTAAAACATAAAGAATTTCCTACAATAGGCATTCTTAAGCTGTCGCCATTCTTTCACCGGATCCTCATCGATCCTTACACTGTACACACAATATCGCCCGTCCATCACGTTGACTGCTACCCCAACATTCAACCCTTTGCAATAAAAAACAAACAGATATTCTTCTTTATAAAATTGTTATGTAATTTCGCCCATACTCGGCTTAAAATTGTGATAAAATATCTTCGACATTTGAACATTTTATTATACATTTTACCTTGTGTGAAGATACGTAATTTTTTATATGAACCTTTAAATATTCGACGAGTTTGAAAGAAATTATAAAAAGTTAATGACGCAACAGTTCATCAGGCCATCTAAGTATTTGGAATTTGTATTTCAAACTTAGAGGTTGTAAGTGTACGTTAATAAGATATTTTATTTTTAATTAAATCTTCTTAAAATTAAAGATTGAGCTTATAAACTATTAAATACATCACCACGTGCTCACGTTAACGTACACAAAGAACCTATAGAAAAATCCAATATATAATATTGAATAACCAAATAGCCAATTTAGTGATGACATTGCATGCAGAAGAAACACAAATTTAAAAAAGAAGAATGTCATTTGTTACTTACCAAAAATCTATACGGCATTACAAAAACCGATAAATGATAAATAACTTATATTACAGATAGTTATTTAATTTGTATTAATTAATATATAAAATAAAAAAGATCTTTCATACTACAAAAGTTATAATTTGGAATACATATTATGCTTTCTCTGGAATTTTGAGTCTGTACCGCGATACGTGCACATAACTTTCCTTTATAAGCGATCTATCTAATATATATGCATTGGACAAATCAAGCAGGTAAAACCTGAGATTTTCACGGTTAAACATACAAACTCTTTAGCTTCATAATATTAGTATGTACAGATAAAAGCTAGACATACACATAAAACCTTATCTTAATTACTTCCTTGTGCCTTTGTAAGCGTAAAGGACAAAAATACGGTGTAAGTTTTACCTCATATAGTCAGTCCACTAATGCAGACTTAAATTCGCGTCATGAGCGAAAAGGGGAGACAAAGAGGGTGCAGCTGTGATTCACCAAAGCGACGCTTATAACGTGTGTGACTCATGCTTCACAAGTAATATCATAGTGATTCAGAGGTTTGCTGTCTAACCTACCAGTAACAACATAATTTTCTAATCTAGTCCTTATGTTAAGAGTAATAAGATTGATCATTATAATTGGAAAAGTAAATTTGGTTTTGTTTCAATACGTTAAGCCAAAAGCAACCAGTTGTTATTGACGTTTTACGCTAACCTAAAGACTCGCTATATGTCTATGTGAATCAAATTTTTATTTATATAATAATATCTGAAAGCCTGTGCCTAATGTCAGAAGCAATTGATATTTTCTTTAAAACTCGTGAATACGCGTTTCGTATTTCCTAAAATCAATAATTTAACGTGACTTTAGATGTATAATAACGCGCAACGGTCAGTATACCGGCTTAATCATCATTAATTATTGCATTAAAGTACCAGTAATGGCAGGTAGTGTAATTTGATAGTTAAGTATAGCATTGGTAATACATCGGTTTGAATCTAACCTAGACGCTACTCATCAATCCTCTCCTATTTCCATTTTATGTACCGTAGATAATTATTTTATGTATCCGGACAGTTAATAAATATATGTACATACATAGTAGTATATTGTTAGGAATGTTTCGGTATTTTTTTATTACACTCTTTCTGATATGAGCGTAATCTAAAATGACACTTACAGGCAATGGCTAAACTTAATTATAAACGTAATCATAATTAAATGTATTTCTGGATTACACCAATTGTGTGTCCTGTGTTGGGATCGAACCCGTAAAAGGAACGGCACTCGGCGCAGTGGCAATAGAAAGGCGGGTCGTTGAACTACGACGCCATCGGTGTAGTAAAAAATTATGTTGTTACTGGTAGATTTATTTTAGCAAACTTGTATATATTGCTGATTTCCCTTAAAATAAATAAATACAATTTAAAGTACCCATAGGTACAAGCTAATTAATAGAATTGCAATCTCATATTCGCCGACACTGAAATTTTAGGTAATACTACTACTGAGGTAGTATTATCTAAAATTGCAGTGGATTAACTGATTATTTATAATTTGAGTTACGTAAAATAGATACATTTCGTTACCCCAGTCCCTGGCCTCGTAAGTATTTTACGGGTGAGAAAATACACGTGTAATATGGCTGTATTATAAAAATGTATCCAATACAGTTTATTATTAAATATTGATCTGTTTTTAAAACAAATGTACTTATAAAGAAATAAAATACTACTACTACTTCTACTACTTCTCAGTAGAAGTAGTTCTCAGTAAAATTTTAGAAGAAAAATGCGTGTGGTCAGTACCACACGCATTTTCTTCTAAAATTTTCATACTTTATATATATGGTTGCTATGCCACGGAGGACTTTACAAATATTGATACAACGGACATAGAGAACAAAAATATTTCTCGTGTGAGAATCAAATTGAAAATACTGGGGCTAGCACTATCATAAAATAGGCGACCTATAGTACAGTATGACACGAAGTACTATAACATATTTGCTGAAATACAATGGAGTAGTTAAATGTTTTTTTTTTCGTTATTTAATTTAAGTAGTTACATTATCCGAACTTACTATACAAAGCATTTTTGAAATAAATAATCTGCTAGCGTTTTAAATCTGATAGTAGCGGTATTTGACAGATGACACAAAAAGGATGAACGACACAACTTGTGACGTAACCGCTATTTAAATCCACCTGTCAAATGGAGATAGCGAGATATCCCCACTACATTCTTACTTTTTCTTATATCCAAATTTTAAATATTGATTATAATAATATCAGCCCTGTATATATATTTTTTTTTCTAGCTCATCTGTCGTAGACAGAGCCTACTGTTACCAAATAGAGGCAGTTGGCCCATCGAAGGGGCAGCTGTTCCTCCTACTCTGCCTATTCCTATTTACATTGCCCTAGTAGGGCTGTTATTCTTTATCATTTATACCTATTCACGCTCTCATTCCAGTCCTCTAGTACCATTCCAGTTCTCGCTTTTATGCCTCTCGTACTCTCATTCTATTCCTTTCATACTTGGGGGATAATAAGGGTTTGGGTGTTTACATTTTTTATTTATTATTTACATTTCTTACATGCTATTTTCCTTATCCCACCTTATTACTACTTTTCTTTATTAATACAAGTTTCCTTATGCTACAGCTTATTTACTAATCCTTATATCTAGAGTTCTGGTATTAACAAATACCTAACTTAGATAATATCCTACACCTTATTTCTAATATTTGCGACTTTTACAATTTTATGGGCATATTTAAAAAAAAATTCTAAATGATCTTTAATTAAGATAGGTAAATTGGCTGTTGCTATTTTGACCCCGGTCTCCACTTCCAGATCTAGCCTATCTCTGCCATGTATAGGGCATTCCACTAGCAGGTGTTGGACCGTCTCCTCGGCGCCCGGCTCGCAGGCACACGATGGGTCCTCCTTACACTTGAAACGGGTCAAGTATCCGGAGAACCCACCATGCCCTGTTAGCAGCTGGGTCGTGATGCCGGCAACCTTCATCTTGCGGACGATGCTGTATGCCGCCACTGCGCACGGGAAAAACAGCTTGGTGACGGAGGCGGTCTCGCCCTCTCTATACCTCCTGTTCCACTCACCAAGCGAAGCCTGTCGCAGACTCTGCTTCGCGAATGAAACAGGGTACAGACCGTAGTCCGGTGCTTTCTTCAACCCCAGGGCCGCCTCCTTGGCAAGCTCATCAGCCCGCTCGTTGCCCTCCAGTCCTGCGTGGGCCTTGACCCAGAACAAGGATATTTCCTTGCCCTGTGCCATGCCTTGCCGAATGGCTTTTCTGGCCTCCACCGCCAGGGGATGGAGGGCGTTACGGTTTATTACCGTTAAGAGAGCGGCCCTGCTGTCGCTGAAAATACCAAACGTGGACGCGCCTCGCCTGAGGATCTCACTGGCCGCTTTGCATATCGCCAGGAGCTCAGCCTGATAGACGGTACAATGTGACGACAGAGCAAGTTTGAGGGCCTTGGTTTCGGTCCGGTCATTCCACATGGATAACGCGGCACCGACCCGGCCCTCAATCTTGCTCCCGTCAGTGAAAATGCGCACCTCGATGTTAGTGGTGCGCTGAAGTTGTTCCTCGTCTACCAGATTTATGAACTCCAGGGTCATATGCTCCGCGGGGTGAGGTGCCTCTATAGCCGGAGCCATTCGCTCGATCTCCCAGTCTCCCATCCATGGCTGGGTCACTCCTCTCTTGACCTCGTATAGCGAGGCCACCTCGCGAACTCTGAGGTCCAGAGGGAGCAACCCAGCCAGGATCAGCGCTGAGTGCAGGGAGACCGTGCGATAGCTCTTACACAGCTTTTGGGCGAATCCGCGCTGTACCACGTTCAGCTGTTTTCGGACACCAAGCTTATTTACCGCCGCGTACCAACTACTGGCGCAATACAGCACCGTCGGCTCCACCGCCGCAACGTAGATGGCCCTGACCACCTCCGGCTGTAACCCCCAGCTGATCTTGGCCATCAGCGCCAGCTTGTGGTAGATGCCGATTGCCTTTCTGCATACATTTGTGACGTGTGTGTTGAATGTGAGTTTGTGGTCGATGGTAAGCCCCAGGATTTTGATTTCGTTGGACAATCCAATGTCTATCCCACCCATGCTGAGGCGCGGGACATCGTACTTCAGCCTCCGCGTGATTACCATCGCACAAGTTTTGTGCGGTGCGAATTTCAGCTTCATTCCGATGCCCCACTCCCGCACATGCTCGAGAGAGGCATTGGCTTGTCCCTCAATCTCCAGAGCTGTGTCGCCGTCGAACACCAATACCACATCGTCCGCGAATGCCTGCACGTGTACCGCCCTACTATTTAAGCTGTGTAGAAGGGGATCTAGTAGAAGGTTCCACAGAAGTGGACCGCCTATCGAACCCTGGACGCAGCCCTTTTCAGTGGAATGCCTGCATTCCTCGCCCGCGTACCTCACCCTCACCTCCCTGTCACTAAGGTAGCTCCCGATTACTCGTCTCAAGTTCACCGGACACCTTTCCTCAGCCAGTCGTACTTATATTGCCGGCCACCAGGCGCTATCGAAAGCGCCCTCTATGTCCAAGGACACCATAAGGACTATTCTCTTCTCATCGAGCTTTGCCCTTATGTGACCCATGAGGTCATAGAGGGCGTCTTCGGTGCTTCTCTGGGGCATAAAGCCATACAGGCGAGTACTCATCCTCGGCAGCAAATAGAACTTGAATCGAGCAACCAGCATCCTCTCGTACACCTTCCCCAGAACAGGCAATAGCCCAATCGGCCTGTACGACTTAGGGACGGTGTACGAGTCCTTACCTGGCTTCCTCAGTGCCACCACCACGGCCTCCTTTCATATCTTAGGAAAGTAGCCGTGATGGAGGCACCGATTCAGCAGCTCCAGAAAAAGTGAGGGGTCGGCCGCTATGGCGTGGGCGCAGACGTCCGCGGTAAAGCCATCTGATCCAGGGGCTTTCTTTGGGTTGAATCTGCTGAGGGAATCCCTGAGCTCACCTAGTGTGAAAGATGGGTCATCACCATGATGGCCCTCTTTCCCTCCTAATTTCGCCGCCTTTTCTCGCAAAACTTTGTGCTCAAGGGTGTCCTCAGCAGCTTCATCTGTTGGATAAAAGGTTCGGGCAAGTAAGTCTGCCGAACCCCTCGCGTCCAGGGTAATACCGTTATGGGACAGTGGCAGATCTTGCTCCCTCACTGTGGCCCTATTTAAAACCCTATATATACCCTCCCATACATACTCCCTCCCTGTCCTGCTTTCCGCAGAAAGCCTTCCAACTTTCGACCCGTGCCTTCTTTACCTATGTTTCATACTTTGCCTTTTGTTCTAGGTATTGCGCTACAACCCATTCCCTACGACACGGCGCTGCATTCCTGATTCGGCGCCGTTTGGTGTTGACGCCTCTCTTCAACTCAGCGAGTTCCTCCGACCACCACGGCACAGTGAGTATCCCGCCCTCTTTTTTCTTTGGGATGTGCCTATTGCACGCCTCCTCAACCACTCCCGTATATGCACAGACTAGAGTGTCCAGCTCGTTTCCACTACTCGTTTCGCCTATATTTACATATTCCGGGAGTAGCTGAGTGACGCTTTCCCTAAAGCCGGCCCAGTTGGCCTTCTTGGTGTTGTACCTCCGGGTAGTACGTTTAATACTGATCCCTTTGGCTCTTTCGAGGGCGATATTAAACACTATGCCGTTATGGTCCGAGCTCACGAGGCTCTCGTCAACCCTCCAGGCGCCGACCCAGGCGAGCATATCACTTGAGCATGCCGTGATGTCCACATAGCTGCAATACCTCTTTCCACCCCTCAGCCCTGTATTAAACTGTCCCACTGCTGGGCACGGGCCTCTTCTTAGTGTGAGAAGAGTTAGGCCATAGTCCACCATGCTGGCCTAGTGCGGGTTAGCAGACTTCACATATTATCTTCGAGCACATTGTGGAGAACTCTCAAACATGCAGGTTTCCTCACGATGTTTTCCTTCACCATTAAAGCAAGCGATAATTAATTATTTAATACGCATATAACTTCGAAAAAATGCGCGCCTTGGGTTCGAACCCGAGACCTCTGCGTGGCATGGCGTGGGTTTCCCAGTAGGCTATCGCTGCTACGTAAAATATTGATTATGTCAATACAAATGTTAAGTACTGTTTGCTAAATAGATTTCTTTTGATTGCTATTTCTGTGTAAAATATTATACCAAATCAAACATAGACCATTTACAATAACATTGCTAAAATTATGGTGTCAAACTATGAGTCTATACTTAGTTACTTGACAAATAGACTGAAATTTGACTTTCAGAACTGCCATAATTCATTAATTGCATTAATAACCCTAAAGTACTGCTACTTAATACCCTGGATGTGCTTAATTAATGCTGAGTGAAGCAATTACTGATTACCTTGAGCTAACGACCATCTTCGGCGAACATTTGTGGATATACATATATATCATCATTAGTCTATTAGTATATCATATTAAGTAGTTGATGAACCTTGGATCAACGAAGCTATAGAGTAATTTAAGAGTGTAACTAAATTACTGTTACATTAATGTAAGTATCTATGACATATTCGTATTTGAGCACTGTCATAACTTAGATATTCCTATCAAGTAAGGTAACTATGTCCAACAAAAATAAATATAATAGGATACGTACCCAGAAAGGTGAGTTCACAATATCGTGATCAACTGAAACGAAGGTGGTTACCAAAATGTCTTGGACACCTTTGACTGGTAGGCGATAACTAAAGAGTGATTTAGAATTCCAATAGAGCGTCCATTGCCCAGCACTAACATGCCAAAATAGCTAACGAAAAAAATTTAAGTACTCAAATAAAACACACGACTGGAATAATAATAATAATTTTAATAATAATTTGTTTATCTCTTCTCTCACACAGTACATAATATTTATTACCATCATAATCAAACAGTCCATACAAAAAAGCAGCGAATGTATAGTCAGTATGGGAGACTAGTCTCTGTACTAAGAGGTCCTGTATTACAATCCTCCAAGTCCTGGAATAGACTACGTACTGGAATAGAAATCTGGTTTATTTCACCAAATGAAAATTCAAAAGTACTGCAATATTGGTATCATTCCCAAAATCAAAACTACACTAAAAGAGCAACACATTTACTTCTGTGTGTAATAGGATTTGGATCTGGCTTTGCGAAAAATGCAATGGCTAAAATCATACTATTTCGAATTCATATTTCATTCTGGCAATTGGAAAACTCTAGCACGCGGCAGTAAAGTAATCCTATGTATGGTTGACATTGAAAGCCTTTGACCAAACTTCTTGGTGAAAACAAATAAGAAGATTAGGGTAATCAGGGTTCCTTATGGCATCTATTGCTCAAATAAGCACTTGTGACAGAAGAGTGTTTCTCTAATAATAATTGTCAATAAGCGACCTGTGAATTTTCTTATTAGAGATAGAAAGTTCCATACAAATAATGTCAAATTCTTATCGTTAGTGAGGAAAACTACAGATAGATCAGTAATTGAGAACCATGATAAGAAAAATAGAGGGCTTATCTAGGGCGCATAATACAAGTTGCCTGCAATCGCCTCCAGTTTGAGCTGGTTTAATTGAATAAAAATCACGTAATTTTGTTATTAATTTAAATAATAATGTTAAAACTACTTAGTGTGTCATGAAATGTTACTACTTTCTATTCTTCACTGTATTTACAATGTATTGGCCGACTTGGCCGACATGTATTATATCAAAATACTTAGTAAAGTATCCCTAAATGTCAATAACAAGTTTACAATGCTTATAGTTTGTCCAGATTAGGCAAAACGACTTTAATGTGCTTGCTATAATTGCTTTTCTTTTTTCTACCGATTAAATTATCCGCTTAATTTGAATTTATAATAAAATTAAATTCTTATAACTGATATAGGTACATTATGAATTTTATAATTAATTATATTTTTATTATTTTACAATGCAATCCAGGATGCAAATGTTAGAACTGTTATCCTTATCCTTACTTCCTTACTAATATTATAAATTCGAAAGTAACTTTGCCTGTCTATCTGTCTGTCTGTCTGTCTGTTACCTTTTCATGGCTAAACTACTCAACCGTTTTAGATGAAATTTGGTACAAATATAATTTAAAACCTGGGGAAGGACATAGGCTACTTTTTATTGATGTATCCCGACGAGAGCTCAAAAACATGCAAAATTGCAGCTCTGTCACTTATTTCAGATGATTACTGCAATATGGGATTACCGAAAGCACAGGTTTCATGACTTGCTTACTTTTAAAGAATAAAATGGCTGACTGCTGAAATAACGCGGGGTTCACACACGGACATAGATAATTAATTATTGATTCATGAACAGTACCTTGGTACATATTTTATTTAAATTGATTTATATTTGATACGTATGAGACAACACGTAACGTATAATATCGTTGACTCGGCGCGCTCCTAGACGGACGTGTATACGTAGTAGATAAATATAATTATTTTATTGTTTAATGCGGTGCAAAACGACGCGAACACTCGTATTTTTTTATCGCCATGATTGACACACTTGTGGTGAATGAGCTGAGGTGTCAGCCATCCAGATATGTTCCACGAACTTCAGAGAGGACGAAATAGCTGCTGCCGAGCTGCTTGTGTACAGGTCGCTCAACAAAAGTAACCAGATGGTGTCTCGCAGGCGTGACGGGACAAAGAAAAGTCTGCAGAATATTATCACGCTGCTGAAGGAGACCGATTCTGACGATACGCCGACGTTTGTGGCGAAGGACTTGAGTAAGTTACCTTCCGTTACTTTCGACACGTCGATGTTACAAGCCTTTTGAAGAACATCGTATTCCTTAAGGCTAGTTAACGGATGTACACAAGAAGTTGGCGCCATCCCAGGACACTGTCATGGTTTTGCGCACGGAGGTTGAAGAGTTGCGTACGAAGGTTGAAGATTTGCGCAACTTTGTGGCTTTAAGTAGGTCGTCGACGTTATAACAACGTCAACACGCGTCGAGGCGCAGGCTGCTTCGATGCATCGGTCGCAAATTTCGCGTCAGAAGTTTTGTCGCCGCGAAATGTTGTGACTGCTGAGTACGCTGCACGTGCGCCCTGCAGCCTCACCCCCGCGGCCCCTCCCTACATCGCCGCGCGTCCTAAACGCATACAGGCTCAGAAGGTAGCTGCGAGCAGATCCACTGGCCCCGCCGCCAAGTCGGTACCTGAGATGGCAAAGAACCGGGAGGATGATGCTAATAAGATATACTGCGGCATGGCTCCTGTGGAGCCTAGCACCTGCGTGCTGCAGCACCGAATACACCGGTGTAAATTTCTCAAGCGCATTACACCACTAAGGCGGAGAATATAGCGGAGTATGTGCGCCAGATGTCCAAGTAGGTACATCCCAAGGGTGCAACTGATGAAATCGCGTCGCAACGTCAACTTCAAGGCGTTAGTGGTGCGAGTCCCAACTTGCTTTCTACATGTATTCATGAAGGATGACTTTTGGCCGAAAGGTATGGTATGATGGTCCTGCTCCGTCGCTTCTATACACAAGTGCCACATGAACGCACAACTACAGAGTGCAAGTAAAGCATTACTAACTTACATAGTTAATAAGTTATATAACTACTAACACAAATTGTATGTATATTAGTCTATAATGTATTTATCTATGAGTCCATGACAGGCGATAAAAAACCGTTATTATTATTATTATTAAAATATAAGGATAGTAATTTTTTATTTAATAGTATTTACATATAGTTTTATGTTCGTTTTTATTATTAATAGTTGACGGTGGTCACTGAAAATCAGCGCCGTCGTGATATTGTTTATAGGAAAGAAAAAATTAAATATACCTAGCTTTTATCATGGCATCCTGCTGAGCGGCCACCATTATTTCATGCACTAATTCTATATTTATTTTCTTTCATATGAGAAATATAAGTTTTATTTGCATAACCTCATCGTTCTCTTCCAACACGCGTGTTTACTATTGCGTTTCATCGTTCTCAACGTGGACATATCTTTGAGTGATAATGACCGCTTACCAGTAGATAGGCCTCTGTTGCCTCTATCACTGCAGATAATAAAAAGACAACCTTTAGGAATTATTATGTGCATTTGACTGATCACAAATATTTTATAGTAATCACCAAACACTAAATATATAACACAATCGCTTTCAATATTAAAGCACGTACTCAACAATATTACCGTTACGTAAACTCCCTGTACACCCGCGTCAAAGTCATATTCTTCTGTAGACCGCATGACGTGTTAATTGTTGTTCTGGCTTTAGGACGTCCCTTTATTATAATAGTGGCTATTCTGTCATGTCCATAGAATTCCACTGTGTGTATTTTTAACACTGCGAAAAGGTTTTCGGCTTGGTATGTTTTACATGTGTAATCTTTTTGCGTGGGCTAACAAATTGTGTGAGGCTTTTGGCTTAATTGTAGATTAAAATATGGTCAGCAGACGACAAAGAGCTTACTTTTTTTAAATTTCATTCTTTTATGACTTAGTAATAAACGCTGCCAATCTTTTCATTCGCATAGTGTCTGTTTATTTTTATTGTGCCTGTTATGAAGTCATGAAAAGGTAAATTTTATTGCTTATGGTATAAATTCACTATGGAAAGGTTTTAAAAGAAAAATATCATGCTGTTTTTTAAGTTTACAATATTATTTTAACAACTCAAATATATTGTAGGTATACATGACAGTTGTCTTTTAATTTAAATAAAATTTTACTCATTAAAACTCATCATCCGAAATAAACAAATTGTGTCACTCTAAAATATTATATTAAAAGTAATTTGTGTATGTATGCAACTATATCATATTTATAGTAAATATTACAGAAAATAAACAAATATCGATAATTGGCAGTGTGTCTACACCATCAATATCATTCTAGAGTCGTTAAGAACAGATCATTCTTAGGGATAACTTCTTTGTATTTAAAAATAGTATACTGCTAAGAGGTTACGTTAAGCCGATATTCTAATTAAAAATGCATTTAACTTAGTCCATGCAATATGATACTCACAGACGGATAATAATTTCGTCATTTAATTTCGTTTAATTTCGTCATGGAGTTAGTTCACATCCAATTTATGTCTATTAAAAACTTACACGGATTCTGTTTAGAATTTAATGAAACACAAATTACACCAGCTTTCATCGAACCTTGGCAGACTGACAGATGGACAACAAAGTGATCCTATAAGGGTTCCGTTTTTTCCTTTTGAGGTACGGAACCCTAAAAAAAACACACTGAAATAGGTTTTCTGTTTGGGCTTTACGAAGTCACAGCGAGACAGGCATCAAACGCATAACCCAGTAGTTTAGATTCGTTTAGAGGGGCACGTCGCCGCGTATAGCGAGACGAGTGAAACGAATACATAACTGATACGCAAGTCATTTAGGTATTTTCTATCGGTACGGCCTTCTTTATCACTACATATTATGAAACAAAGTCTCCCACCGCCTCTGTCTGACCGCGATAAACTCAAAAACTATTAACGAAATATCATGCGGTTTTCACCAATAGACAGAGTGATTGATGAGAGAATAGAAGTTTAAGTGTATAATTCGTTAAGGTTTTGTGTATTTACACAAAACTTTAACGAATTGAAATATGACTATAATTGTTGAAGATGTCGAAATAAATCAAACCGACTGTGAGCTTTCATCGAAAACGCTGCCTTATGCCTTTGAGATAAATCAAAACGATATATAGGGGTTTGTTTCTCTTTTATAGGTCTACAGAAAAGTCTGTCATGGCATGTATCTATCGGTTAAGGATAGCTTACTACACCTATTCTAACTTACAGTATTAATCCTTAGCAACTTAAATACGTTAGTTATCTTAAAAGCATTTCATAAACATTATAATAGACCTTTGCATTGCATACAATTTAAATGAATATCTTATAAGGAGATATCGCAAACACAAACAAATGCGCGCGAAAATTAATTTATTTTTATCGCATCAGCTTGTGGCATTAAGCAAGTCCAGTCATCGGTATGAGATCCGCACTTAAATTCAAACTTAATAAAACTGCTATTATTATCCTATATAATTATATTGGATCAAAAGTTTTACTTAATCAATAACAAAACTGATAACATCCTAATTTCTACTTGTTCAATCATAATAAAAAACAAATCCATTGACTGAAAATCGGTTATTACGACTTGTGCAAACGCAATCCTTCGCTTCTTCACCCAATTACTGCCGGCTAATTTCCTAAAATCGTTAATCCACTGACTCTGAAAATCCCGGTCATCAATTAAATACTTTAAGCCTCCTTGTGCCTACAGGCTGTTTAAATAAAACGTTTGAATACGAAAGCCTGTCTCATATAACGCGAATTTCATCTTCTAGTACGCGAAAATTATTTATATACAAGCTTATATTTAGTTCACATAATTTATTTGACTATGAATTGAATGTTAAGGGACTTCACACATGAAAAGTATTAGAAAACTATCGCATACGTCACGTATTACGCTTGCTGTACGAGGGTGTTACGAGCGCATACATGTATCAATATGTGTACACGACGCGGCGCGTACTTCATCTTCTTATATTACTTTTGTAGCAATAAACAGTAGTTCCTTAATGTTATTTTAAATATATAAACGAGTTTGAACAAAATTATATAATAAATTAAATTCTTTGTCCACGAAGGCCAGGTCTATATACGTAAATCAACATTAAGAAGAGACGTGTGAATCCACGAATAATGAAGAGCGCTGAAATCGTATACATGTATGACCAATCTTTCTTTCTTTCCTTCTTTTAAAAAGACAACTCCTGCACTAGAAATTATTCCTGTGTTTTTGGGAGACTTTAAAAACATTTAAACAGCGGACACAAAGAACACCCCGACTCGGAACTACTATTTATAGATCACACAATTTTTTGTCCCGTTATGGGATCTAACCCACAATACTTAGCGTGGTGGCAGTGGCAATACTTAAACATTCGTGCAGTAAAAATTACTATACTAACTAGCTATGATTTTGTTTCGGAACGATGCATGTACGGCAACTACAAACGTCTCGTCCTATAGTTTAAAGATGCGATTAGGCATACGATGCGATAACGCCGCGACATGTGTGCGGAAGTTCTAAAAGTGTAATTAGTAGTGTACATGTAAAAAGCTTTACACAAAATAAACCATGACAAAATACACAGAAGTGGTTTAATTCAAACTGTTGCCTCCGTTTCAGCTGTGAACTCAACTTGGACTTTAACAAAGACTTTAAAACTTATCTATAATCTAAAAATTGCTCACATATATTCTGTGCTATTTTATAACCTTTGCTAGAAGCCTATATAGTTCTCCTATGATAATTGAAGCTTAGATTTCAATTGATATAGGAGACGGATGTGGCTGAGGGCTATAGTACTCTGTGGTATTCACCAATAAAACAAGTAAACACCAATAAAGGAAGTGTATACTAATACCGCGAAATACTTCTCTAATTAACTTTTTAAGCTACCTGACACAAATCGTATTCAACTCAGATATAGCTTAGCATTCCAGCAGTTGACAGATTAAAATGATTTTTATCAACCAAGTAGGTAACTTGTTAAAAACTTGTTCGCGTTGTCGGCCTTTTATAATGAAGGTACTGCGCTGCTAGCATTCGGAAAAGATTTTTTTAAGGATATAGTTTTATTTTATGGTAATTTATGTTTTTAATAATCATGAAATAGTCCCTTCTTTATAAATATTTGGTGTTCAAATCATCATTCCGCTATTGTAATAAGGCAAAGGCAAAAGGCAACCTATTGCTGAGGTATATTGCATAAAGATCATATTCTATCTATCATATTACCAATATGTCGGAGTAGGTTCCTCCATTTATTAAAAAAAGAAACACCAATAGTTCACCAAATTATGATTACTTTTGTTATCAAGTACTCAATAGTAGCACACGGTTGTGACGTATTATATTGTTTTAATTGTTATGTTATAATTGCATATTTACATTTGATTATTTCTATAATAAATAATTATCATTATTTGTTACTGTACTAATTTTACACCTTAAAATGTAATTAATCGATATTTAACTTTCCATTTGATACATTGATAAAATATATATAAATAAGGTAGGAGATTAACAAATATTCATTCTCGTTACAACTGTCAGTTAGAACGTTACTCTGCTGAAATATATACTGGTTGTGTAAAAAGTATCTCTGCGTTTCATTGTGCAAGAACCACGACTGCGTAATACTTTATTAACTTTGATTTTATAATTAATAAATCCCAATTTTTTTAATAATTGATATTAATTATTACGGTATATGATTAAACAATTAAAACACAGCAAGTGTACCGAGCAACGTTCGCTGATGGTTGGAATGTACCACCAGCTTGGGATCCAGTAATTCAACTAGTCAAACCCAAGAAGAAGAAAACCACAGCTAGACTTCATGATACTTTGAGTTCAATCTGCGTAAATAGAAACACCCATGATTAAATTATGTTCGGGTACTTTGAAATAACTACACTGGAACATTGAGACAACTACCATCTTAGTCTCCCCGTGACCATGGCTGCTGAAAAGCAACCGAAACGTCGCGGAAAGTGTAAAAATAAATCTAAATAGTATAATAGTATAGTAATAGTATAAATAGTTTTAATAGTTTCAATAATTTAATTAGCTTAAGAAAATTTGTAAAGTTTAATAGTGATAATAGTAGTGTAACAGTTTTTCAAAATTTTGTAATAGTCGTCCTTATCAGCCATTTCATAGGATCAAAGCACGTGGGCGTGCATTGGGAAATGTTGGTTTCAATCAATAGAAAACACGTAGGTAGTCAGCTTGTTTTCGAATTCAACATTACCATGAAACGCGAGATAGTTCCCACGAGGCGTGCACTGGTCGACGGTAACACGAAGACTGAGCTCTGTCCGCCCCTCGCGCCGCCTTGCAGACTCCGTCCAGCACCACTAGATGGCGCTGGCGTTCCGCCTTAATGAGTTTGTGTCACTAGATGGCGCTAGTGTCCCAACTAACAGTATTGCCGTTCCGACAAATACATCTATTCTATATAATTATGTGTGTATATTATATTGGAGCTGCATCATTGTGTAAAAATTATGTTTTAATAAGTAGACGAGTTTGTTTCAATAAAACACAAGTTTAAGCCCCTAGCATTATAGTTTCAATTATCTATCTGTTTGTTTGATACTGTCATCTAAATTCCACCAAAACGATTTCTATACGGTTTTTACTATTAAATAAGTTAGATTCCACTTAAAATCTGAGCCACATTTAATCTTATACAGTTAAGCAAAGCCGAAGATGTTTTGCATAGTTTATTCCACGGGAATAACGTGGCCAAAAACGTATTCTTATTTACTATATCCGTAACCAAACGAGCTTATTAAAACTCGTAGCTAAAGGTTTTAGAATAGAAAATTGGTCACTTAATCCAATACAAACATTATTCTTTTACATCAACTAGTCGGCCTCAATGGCGTAGTGTTTCTATGTATAATATGTATGTATTTACAAAAAAAAGTATATATGTATGTTTATCCATTGTCTAGTACCCATAGTACAAGCTCTGCTTAGTTTGGGCTAGATGGGGTTGTGTGTATGTGATAGAATATTGTTATATTATATTAAAGGCTGTTGGTAGCTTCAATCTACATTCTGCGGGACGGGCAGTATTATGTTTGCTTGCGTTTGTAATAAGAGCGTTGTCAATGGTTTTGATTATCAAATATTCATTTTCTTGTCGTTTTTAAACACGTATTTCCTTTACATTTCAGAAAGTAATTTAATGAACCGTGCAATAACATTCATACCAAGATTTCATATACATTTTTAAAACCGATTGTGATTGAAAATGTTCTTGTGAAATAATACAGAAGGGATCTAATTGATATTGTCACGATTCATTACATGGTCAATACTTACAATGTGAAATTGCTAGTACTTCGGACATAGTGTGATTCCTTATTCGAATAATAAATAATCGATTCGTTTTCACTGTTTAAATTCGAATCATAATCGAATATTGGAAACTTTATTTGATAAGTTGTTTTCGATTGTATTCATGGCGGCAAATAGTTATTCTTTTCTTTTTTATATATTCTTTCTTACATTGATATGCTCCTATAACCTTGTAACGGTTGTAAACCAGGTGGCATATATTCATATTTATGTCAATACGTTATAAAATAATCAATCGATGTCAACAATTGATTAATTCGAATAATTTTATTAATCAATGTTTCGATTATTGCCACTTGCATAACTTCAAGAATATTTGTTTTCTTCTTTAAGCCCACAGCGCTACAATACTAACGAAAATCTATAATTTTCGAAAACATATTTTCTTTTTTTCGTCTCACGTAAATGTTGGGAATCCAAAATATACCTTCACCATTACACACCCTTACAAATAATTGAAATGTATGTGGCTTATAAATATAATGTAGCTAAACACTTCCTCGTACGTGATCTAAAGAAACCTATCCAACGTTTCTTTTTTAATTCGAAGCTCACAATACTCTTAGGAATCCATACACATAAACATTGTGTTACTGAATTACATGTAAACTTATATGTCTAACAAATACATTAATCTCTCCAACCCTACTTCATCAGAGGTAATCATAACAGCTTGTTCGAGTATGTGTTGAATTAGCACCTTCGTGTAGATCACCTTAATCGGCGGTTCATTTCATAGATAAATGGGACCACGGGGGTTTGCTCGCACGTGAATAAACTATCTGGTGAATTGATGGCCTTCGTGTAACAGATATTCGGATATCTATAGGCGTTTTGCGTATGTATTGGTGCTGTGGTGAAGGTTTGCATAATATCTGGTCTAAATATTATGTTGTTTGTATTCAAATTCTGATTAATATAGCGACAGTATTATAACAACTTACTGTATAAATATCCTTGCTGAAATGAATATTCAAAATCATTATAATTATTTCAGCTATTTAGAATAGTATTTTATAAAATGTGTTAAAGTGCGGAGGTATTAATTAAAATTTTGTTATTTACTAGACTATGTAGGTGTATGAGAATTTATATTCATTAAAGTAATTAAATACAAGAGACATTACTAGATTTCTTAAAGCTTAGCTTTTGAGATTTCAAAACGATGTATTATTATTATACACTTATCTTATGTGGGGGCCAGTCAGTGCACACCGGCGACACTTCGACCCAGTGGAATCTTTTGTGTCGACACTCGCCCAATAACGACTGCCATAGATGTTCATGGCAGCCGGGGCCGACTGCTTAACGTGCTTTCCGAGGCACCGAGCAGGCGATAATTGTCAATCAATACGCACATAATTTCCAAAAGTTATATAACTTCCGAAAGTTAGAGGTGCGCGACGTGAGTTCGAACCCGAGACCCTCTGCATTACAGTCTGTTGGTCTCCCCACTGATCTATCGCTGCTCTCTTATTTATACACAGTTTTGATATATTAAGTAACTTTACTTAATGTCATTTTATGAGTATATTTTCCACAACAGTTTTATATCGAGAATTAGACCTGTGATATCAAATAGATTATTAAAAATGTATCACTAGCTTGATAGCAATAATTGACAAAAATGCAACAATGTTTATATTTAAACATATACATAACGAAGAAAATTATGCAGAAAATTATTTTTTCGAGAATAACGGCCATAAAAATATGTACTTGTCCATATTATATTGAAGTGTTCAATTTTATGAAAAATAAAAACCGTTTAGTGTTTTGGGTGTGACTAAATTAAATAACAAACATCCAATAATTATATAATAATATGTAATATTAGTAGAATCTCAGGACAATGACTAAAAGTAAGTGGGATTAAGTCACCGTGGGTATAGCACGCGCCGATGTGGGAAGGCAGTTTAACTGCCATAACTAAACTTGGGCAACAATTGCGTAATAAGATTTTGGCATTATTGGTAATATGATAAAGTTTCTGTATTACGACACTCACGGGTAAAATTAAATGTAAAAAAAATAAGATGAAGCGATTTACTTTATACCACTGGGTGTTATAAGTGTTATAACAAGTGGTTTTATTTTCTTATTTTACTTTTTATCTCTGTATAACCCAAGTTGTGTGTTGGCTTGTAATGTTATATTTTTGAGATAAAATAATCTTAGCCAGATATATGATATTGAGGTAATCGGTACAACCTGTGGTCATGCAAATAATTAGGAAGGCAATAAAAATGCATTCTGCACAGCTAAGAATTAAACTTGGACCTAAGTTTATTAACAATTATTTGTCTGCTTAATGGCTTATCAAAACAAAAATGTGTACTAACAGAGAGGTAAGGTAACACATTCGTTAAAAAATTAAATGCAGAGTGTATAAATTTTTCAACCTTTTAATTAATTCATATTATTGCTGGCTTCCCTTCTTTATACGTTCTTTGCACGTAGAAGTCACTCAACATAGGTAAAGACACTACAGACTAGTTTCTATTCAACTGATAACTTCCTTCACAAGAATGAAATTCATTTCATGCAATAGTATCTCGATACGTCAACATGTACTCAACACTACAATATGGGTGTATTGTAGTGTATTGGCAGAATATTCAATGCAAGAAAAGTAAAGAAATTCATACTTAAGTTATTTGAATTTACCACCAGATACAAGGATATTACAAATGTACGACGGTACACAAACTTGGTATATCGTTTTATGAATTATTGTGTTAAAAGCTGAAGACATTTTTCATAGAAAATAACACATATTTCACTATGAAAATTCTTGTCGATCGAGCAGACGCTTTGTCTTACTACTTTTACTTCATTTTTCCCCGCTTGATTTGTGTTCTATGAGTATTCCGCTGCACTCACTCCGCCCGCCTCGAGGAATATTGGATATCTATCATAAGTTATAAGATTTTGCATACCGACTATATAAAGTTCAGCATAACCCGTAAGGCGAAGGACTCAGAAATTTATCGACATGATTCGCTCAACAAATTTTGCCAACCAAAATTGACTTCAAAGATTAGCGCAGTACGACACGCCGCTCATTGTGTTAGCCGGGAGGATGCTTCGATAGAAATTTAATACACCGTGTCATTTTGCCGTTAATATTTATTTATTTGTGAATTCTCTTGGTGTGGATACGGACACGTCCCGTACGAAATTGAAGCGCAAAAACACGCAAGACTCTATAGCCTCTCGCAATATATTTCTTCCCTTTATCCCGGAAATACCAACGAGTGGAGAGAAGGAGCTTCAGAAATGTAATAATATCTTTAATTTCGTCTCAAAGATGGCTGTGTAAACATTCTTTGCGGGACGAAGGTTATTATCGTTCTTTGAGATATGAATAATAGAATGGATATCGATACTCAAAATGCGGTAAACGAATCGAGAACACTTAATTATAACCGACCCTTTGGGTATAATATATTGAGTTAAGACACTTCAGTATTATTGCCACGTACAATTAAGAAAAGTATCGTAAAAACGTTTGTTCTTAGTATAACGCTGGTGCATTTATAACGTTGTACGGAAATGGGACCCGTCATTGCTCAATATCGCGCCTCATAAAGTAACGTGAAGTAGCATAATAAAGGAAACGACAAACACTGCGCTACATGCAATATTGTCAAGCAGCGGGGAAATGAACATAATACGCAAAAACATAACAGGGGAAAACTTTTTTGAAATATATCCGTGGCATATTAATGTTTGCTCGTCCCATATAAGTTTCTCTGATTGCGTTAACCCTACTGTATTACATAGATAGTGAATTTGGAGCGTCTCTAATCTAATCCTCTAAGTTAAACGCGTCAACATAATAACATCTATTCCTATACAATTATAATATAGTGGCATATCGAATATGATTGCGACGACAAAGGTTGTTATTTAATCAAATCGCTTCAGTATATTATACATACAGTAGGTACTATTCACACGTATTTGTACTGCCACAAGCGGTCTCAAGCTTGATTCCAAGACACGCAAGTCTGACTTTTCGGAGTTATGTACGTTTTAAGTAAGTAAAGGAAAACATTGTGAGGTAATCTGCATAAAAGTTTTAAGACTATCGCGACACACATACTTTATATAATGCTAGATAACGGATCTTAGTCGCGATAAAGTATTTAAAAGGTAATAAATACCTATGGATTGCCCGACCTTTCGACCGACTTGCATTGATCGTGGTCACGGGTTGACTCAATCCGGTAGGTATTTATTACCTTTTAAATACTTTATCGCGAGTAAGACCCGTTATCTGGCATTATTATTATTAAGTATAGGTAACCTGCATGTCTGAAACATCTTGATGTTTTCGAGCCCGCACGGGGTCAGCGTGGTGAACTGTGTCCTAGCTCATCTCGCACTGGAAATAGGTTCGTCCCAGCAGTGGGTCAATTTATATACAGAGCTGATATTATTTTATTTTATTATTATTAATAAAACGTAACGCAATAATACCTTCATTTAAATTAATTAACTTATTAATTATGTCTTTGAACATTTGTTACAGTATGACTTGTAATTTCTCACATTAAACAAATTCTTTGATTAATGTCACAAGTCAAACAAATTTCTGAGAGTCGAGGTTATGAGAAATCGTATTTATGATATTTGTCTTTGTCTTTCTAAGCTTAAATTATTAAATTAATACCGATTACATACTATAAAGATGTAAGTGAGAGAGAGTATTTGAATATCTCTTCCAATTTAAAGTGCTTTCAAAAGATCGAAAACAGTTATCTGCCTTATGTGCTCAACGGTGAATAGGGTTTCTAAGGCTCTAAGGAGAGATTATACCGTCAATAGGGAGAAAAGAGATCTTTATCTATTGTGCTGTTATCGCAGTGAATATACAGAGTTGAATGATAAATACTGCAAACGTTCAGAGACTGGTTACCGTTTAATTCGACGTGGCTCATACTTGACTTTGTATTAGAAAGGATTCTTATACTATTGTCTTACGTTTACGTGAATGTATATATACAATGCAACCGAAACGTCGGAGAGACTAAATCTAAATAGTTTAATCGTGTTAACAATTTAAATAGCTTAAAATAGTAGGAAGATTGTGCAATAATAGTGTTTTAAAATAAACAATGGGATAAAATTCCTATAAGGTAGCTTAGTAGTACATATTTATATCTTGTCACTTTGCTAAGATCGCAGCAAATCAAACTCGTCTTATGTTCCTACGCTGATTAGGTTTTCCTTGATGATATTATGTTATTATGTATCCATTAAATACCAAATCTAACGATGTTTAATGGGTCGTGGTGCTACGATTTCTGTAGTAAGATGTATGCTTGCAGGTAAGTCTTGATATCTTAGAAGTACGTCAGTAAATTGAAGCATCGAAACTTCCATATCTCAAACAGCTCTTGCTAATGAATGAAGGTGTTTGATCTGTTTCAATTGTAACCTTTAGTTCCTTTGTATTATATCAGAGTCCCATCAATATTAACGTAACAATGTACCCTTCTGCAAATTTATTAGAATCTTATGGAGAGATATTTGTTTCGAAATTATTTCCCAATTCCTATATAAGAGTATAGGTTTACATTGTTTTACGCCTGTATCCAGAGGTTTATAAAACTTGAATAAACTTCAGAGTAGTAGAGCCTCGCTGATTTCAGCACGAATGGGCCGGCTCGACCGGGGAAGGACTACCCTGTCATAGAATATCGACCGACGTGAAATAGCAGTATTCCTACTGTTGTATTTCGTTCGGTGAGTGAGAGTGCTGGAGGCCCAATCATCCTCTTTCCCCTTCACGCCTCTTCTCCATTCCACTTCCTTTTTCTCTTCTTCCTATCCCCTGTGCCAAATGTACTACTATCAATTTCTTGACATAAGTCCTTTGTCCAAATTTGTCGTAAAACTCAAGACCTGCACAGAAATCAGGTTCACTACCGCTACGTCACCGAGGCAGTTTTATATTTATGACTACGCTTTGCAGGATCTCATATTAGGAGAGAATTATTGTATGCTACAATTGCTTTGATGGAAGTAATGCTAAAGCAAGATTTGTTCGAAAAACCTGTGAAACGTCAAATATTGCAGTTTGAATATGGAACCATTTTGAATTTGAAACCATGCATCGCGTGCAGATCGGCATCCTCGACATCGACAGAACAGAGAAAAGTGCTAAATATGCTTAACAACAGTAACGATCCTCACAAACGATATGCCCAATTGTTTTATTATTCATCTTGCAAATTCGATTTTCTTATCCATACTAATATAATAAATACTAAAATAATTTAGTTTGATTGTTACGTTTGCATGGCTAAACTACTAAACTGATTGCAATAGAATTTGGTAAACCAATAGCTAGTAAGGCGAAAAAAATTGTTAGTACCCTATTAAAGTAATGTACATAATATCTTATATTGTAATTTCCTAAATTGCACGCATGATACATAATAAAGTTCATATTGCTGTGGTATAGCTACATATACTGCATGTATGTACATTTTTTTTTTTTTTTTTAATTTATTATTAAGAGACTTTTATACATTGTGCACATCAGTCCCATCGTACCCTAATTACATTTTTGCGTAAACAGTTTACAAATATTATTTATTTAAAAGTAACAAATACACACATTTACTGTAGAGTCATCAGCCTAAACAGATTCTTTGCTGTTTTGGAATTAGGTTGAGCTAAAATGCTGTTAAAGCTACCAACATCGAATCTGTTTAAGCCAAAATCCCTCATCTGTATTCTCATAGACTCATACCGAACACACTCCATCAACAAATGATATATATCCTCATATACACCACAATCCTCACAGTTAGATGTATGTACATGTGTGCATCGTATTATATCCCTTATATCACCTTGTGGACCGAGATGCATTACGCCAGCATTTAATCAGAATTTAAGCTTCACGTTATGGAGTCTAACATGCACAACGAGGAGGCGAGACTCGCGTCCTCATTTCCTGCTGCTACAGAGAATTTCTTGCTAATAAGCCTAATAAAACTTTTCTTGACCTTGGAATCGAGATCTAAATCTTATGCACAATAGCTACATCCACCACCGGAGCAGTCGCCTACACGTATAAAATGTTCCCTTTCTTTAAGTATACACCATTTTTATAAAGCTTCCTGTGATCACACAAACCATTTAACGTATTCACTCTATAGCCAGCGTGGCAACAAATATAACAAAGAGAGCATATTACACTTTTATGTAAGGGAACTGATCGCTTTCTTTCACAGCTACATTATGAAATTCCATTCAATTACTGGAACATATTACAGCCGAGTATTACCCTACTTTTTGAAATCGCTGCGTCGACATACGAAAAGTCGATAGCAGGCCGATGAAATTGACATTATGTAAGTACTTTGAGAACTCACTAGTTCATTTGTGAATTCGTAGAAAATGCCGCAAAGAGAATATCTTTCACAATCGTTTCTCTATATAATTATGAAATATTTTTTGTAGTTCAGAAAAATATACAAGCTAAGTCAAGTCAAAGATAATTTATTCATATAGATCACAAATTAATACATTTGAGCGTCAAAGTTTATGTTTGGGCAACAGGTTAAGCCTATGAGAAGATCATCATCATCATCAGGCTATAATAGTCCACTGCTGGACATAGCCCTCCCCCAAAGAGCGCCATAGCGCCCTGTCTTCAGCTTGCCGCATCCAGCATCTGCCTGCAGTCTTTCGCAGATCGTCATCCCACCTGGTGAGAGGGCGTCCTACACTACGTTTGCCGAGTCGCGGTCTCCACTCAAGAACACGCTTACCCCAACGGTTGTCGGTTCTTCGCGCGATATGGCCAGCCCACTGCCACTTTAGCTTGCTAATTCTCTGAGCTATGTCGATGACTTTGGTTCTCTGTCGGATATATTCGTTACAAATTCTATCCTTCCGAGAAACCTCGAACATAGCTCTCTCCATAGCTCGCTGAGCGACTTTGCACTGGTGGACCAACCCTACCGTGAGTGTCCATGTCTCAGCTCCGTAAGTCATGATGGGTAGCACGCACTGATTGAAAACTTTCGTCTTCAAGCATTGCGGTATGGATGACGAGAAGATTCGGCGTAGTTTCCCAAACGCTGCCCAGCCCAGCTGGATCCTCCTCCTGGCCTCCCTCTCGAAATTGTTTTTACCTAACTGCAGAATCTGCCCGAGGTAAGTGTATTCGGAAACGATTTCGAGAGGGTGACCATGTACGACGATCGGTATTGGATCAATGTGGCCATTGATCATGACTTTGGTTTTATCCAAATTCATGCCAAGACCGATACGTCGCGAGGCTGCAGCTAGGCCGTCCAGCATCTGGTTCAGCTCCTCTAGCGACTCTGCCATTAAGACTATGTCATCTGCGAATCGCAGGTGTGAGATGTAGTCGCCGTTGATGTTAATGCCCTTTCCTTTCCAGTCCAGCGTCTTAAACGTATCTTCCAATGCGCTTGTGTACAATTTCGGGGATATAACATCCCCTTGTCTCACTCCTCTGCGCAATTGGATGGGTTTAGACTGCTGGTCCTGTACTTGGACACTCATGGTGGCGGCTTTGTACAGACATCTCAGCACCTCGATATAACGATAGTCTACTTGGCATTGCTGTAGGGATTCCAGAACAGCCCATGCTTCGACAGAGTCAAAGGCCTTCTCATAGTCCACAAAGGCCAGACACAGGGGCTGATTATACTCTTCGGACTTCTGTATAATCTGCCTCACTGTGTGAATGTGGTCTATGGTGCCATATCCTCTGCGAAACCCGGCCTGTTCCGGCGGCTGGAACTCGTCGAGTCTCCTGGCGAGACGGTTCGTGACCACTCGTGAGAACAGCTTATAGACATCGCTCAGGAGCGAGATGGGTCTATAATTTTTAAGGAGGGTCTTATCACCCTTCTTAAAAAAGAGCACCACCAAACTCCCGCTCCACTCCTTTGGAGTTCTCCCACTGTGAAGGACGGTGTTGAAGAGGTTCTGTAATTCCTGTATAACAGGGGCTCCTCCAGCTTTTAGAAGCTCTGATGTTACTCCATCCTCACCGGGGGCTTT
This sequence comes from Catocala sponsa, assembly GCA_963564715.1. Classification (NCBI taxonomy): domain Eukaryota; kingdom Metazoa; phylum Arthropoda; class Insecta; order Lepidoptera; family Erebidae; genus Catocala; species Catocala sponsa. The sequence continues at coordinate 17,528,753 of OY751333.1, forward strand.
TCCATTTTTAAGCTGCCTCAGAGCTAACACGATCTCGTCTTGACTGATGTCTGGCAGTTCGTCGGTGTAGTGGCGTATCAGGGTGGCTCTGGAAGCGTGGTCGTCTCGTCAGAAATGAGGGGCATGTGCAGCGTATAATCGGCCATAGAAATCCTCTATCTCGGCGGAGATCTCCGGCTTTGACGATACGGTCCTCCCGTCGTGCGTTTTAAGCTTCGTCAGGTGGCTCCTGCCAAGCTGCTGAGTGAATACTTTGGACCCTCGGTTTCGCTCTATCGCCTTTTCAATGAGGCGTGTGTTGGAGCTCCGAAGGTCGCACCGTACCATCTTCGCAATCTGCTTGTTCAGGTCTGACCTCTCAGACGAAGTCGCTTGGGTGGTTTACCGTCTTTTTGTCATCAACCCGAGAGTCTCAGCCGAGAGTTTGGATTTCTTGCCAGTCCGCTGCGTTCTGCAGAATTTGATGCCCTCGTCCCTCAAAGTTTCGACCATATTGTGGAGGGTCTCGTCAGCGTCATCGGTGGGTTCCAAGGCAACAAATCTATCCTCGAGAAGCTCCTGGAACTTCTCGGTACCCGCCATGATTTGGATTGGATTAGGTCGGAGCGTGGACTTCATCAGGCGGTTTCTTTCAAGCTTTAAGTTGATATTCAGAGAGCCTCGGAGGAGTCGGTGATCAGAACCGGTATTGAACCTGTTGATCACTGAGACATCTCTGAATATGTGCTTGCTATCCGTCATGATGAAGTCGATCTCATTTTTAGTCACAGTGTCGGGGCTTTGCCATGTTCACTTCCTTTGAGGCTGTTTCTTAAAGGAGTTCATTAAGAATAATCCTTCTTTCTCAAGGAAGTTGACAAGCATTTGCCCCCTGTGATTCCTAACTCCATAACCATGCGGGCCTATCCGGGATTCGTTGCCAGTCTGGGATCCCACTTTGCCGTTAAAGTCCCCCATAACAACATTGAAGTGAGCCTTAGTGGTGTTGTGCAAGGCTTTGGATATGTCATCGTACATATCCTCCGCTTCATCATCCGAGTGTGTCGAGGTCGGTGCGTAAACCTGTATGACCTTCATGCTGTAGCGCTTGGACAGCCGAAGGATCAGGTACGCTACCCTGGTCGACACACTGGAGATTTCTTCAACGTTGTTAGAGAGGGCCTTATTTACGAGGAAACCTACGCCACCCTGGGATGTTTTATCACCCTCGCGAAAGTAGAAAAGATGGCCCGAGTCTAGGGTTATGGTGTCCTCCCCCTCTCTACGTACTTCACATAACCCCAGAACATGCCATTTAATGTTCTCTAACTCCACTTCCAACTGCGCTAGATGGTGGTCAAGCCTCAGAGTACGTCCGTTAAACGTAGCCAGGGTCAAATTTTGTAATGAATGGTAGCCTAATGTAGCCCGGGGATTCTTCGCACCCCCTGCCCCGCCGTTACCGTGGCCGCTGCCATGGCCAGGAATAGCGAGGCGGCCGGGACCTGGGGGCCATTTTCTTTTGGCGTGTACAATCATTAGGGGGTAGTGCCCATAATCCCCACGCTGGGCATGCGGGTTGGGGATCGCAATTCAGTAGTGGATTTGTATTGCAGGGAACGCTGCTGCCCGCTCCCTGGTTTGTGTCCCTTAGTCGCCTTTTACGACACCCACGGGAAGAGTTGGGTTGGTGCTATTCTATTTGGCCGACACCACACAGCCATGAATGAGAAGATACCTGCATGAAACTCACGTCTGCTGTTTTAAATCGTCATTAATGAAAAGCAATTACGTGCCAATAAATATATTTTATAAAGATAGTTTTCTACAGCTACGTGTTGCGTAAATTAAACAATTAGAATCTTAAACGTTTATAAAATTTAATATGTATCAAAATGCCCGTATTCTTCCTGTAAACAGCAAATTTTCTGTTTGCAGAAATCATTATGAGCTGAATATCTTTAATTCGTTAACGTTTTGATTTCAAATGACTATATTTAGTATTTAAATCTTCGTATATGCATTATGTTAAAACTAAAATTATTTGTAGGTAAGATAGATAAAATATGTAATATATCCCAAACTCTTCACCAATGCACTAGAAGATAGTTAAGGTACTGATTAGACAATTAATAAATGTTACATTTATTCCTTCATATATTCAATTTGCCGATGAGAATGTCGTAGTAGCGCAGCTACTGAAACTGTTATAGCTAAGCAAGTTGCTGCTGCTTGAATGGAGCCTTTCACTGGTTCGCTGACGTCACGGCATCTCAATGGCAAATAGAACAGTCGTTGATTGAAGTTGTTTAGAAGTAGTTGTTTATTTGTTCAATGAAGAAAGAAAATCATTGAGAAATTCGACAAATGTATTCGATACGGTTGGGTAGTCAAGTCAAAGTCAAGTCAAAAATAATTTATTCATTTAGGTCACAAAGTAACACTTATGAACGTCAAAGTATATAGGTTAGTGAGTTTACTAAGTTACTGAAGCTACATTTAGGTTAGTATCTAGGTTCAGGCAAAGGGTAGAGCCTATGAGAAGAAACCTGCAAGAAACTCACGGCCACTCTTTTAAATCGCTAGTTAAATATAATTTCAGTATTTTACAACTCAGATTAACAAGGTGTTACAGCCATTATGCCATATACTACTGACTATAAAGACTAAAGATAATAACAATAATAACTTAATAATATTATAGAGAGGAAATAATTTGAGTAATATGTTACAAGCTTTTTTAAATAGACTTTACCGCAATGCCCAAACAGTTTTTAAGCATTTCATCTCATCTGGGGCCCAAGTCTGCTATTACAGTAGTGTCAGAATGGTCTATCATTGATTTCATTATTGTTGATTTTGACAAGTTTGGTAATCTACTAATATAATGGCGTCATTATGACTTTCCGATGGTCAACCACTGACACTCCATTGAAAAATGACAGAATGGTAATCTCTCGGAGCAATTATCACACAGTAATCTCGTACATAATGACAAATGAATGACTGACGTATGTATGGTAATCTGCTAAAAGTTTGACAGTTCCTTTGATAAAATTGCTTTTAACACTAATAAATAATATGTAAAAATATATATAAACGAAATCTGCATGAATAAATGTTCAAATTTAGTAGTAGTTTTTCAAAATCACTTCTACTAACGGGTTTTATAAAAACATGTAATTCTACCACAATCCTATTACGAGAACATTGACCGACCAATGATCGACCAATAAGAATTTAGCAGATTATGAACATTTAGCAAAATGACAATGGAATTGCAGTTATGTCGTGTCAGAGTGACAAATTTATAAAAATAGCAGACTTGAGCCCCTGTTTTAACGATGTGAGATGTGGACATATTATGCGATTGGGCTAGTCTACAAATTGAAAGGCATCGCGCAGTGAGCTATAGAATGAGTTGTGCTTGGCAGTTCGTTGGCGGATAGACTTCGAAACGAAATTACACGTCAAAAGAACCAAAACTACCGACAATCCAAAAAGATGGCTGATTGGGACTGAATGCGGCGAACGAATGACCAAATGTTGTGGCTCATGCTAGGTAAGATTATTATGTTCAGTAGTAGAATATAACAAGTGAATTGAAATTGAGGAAACTTTTGACACTGATGTGTGTATTAATGCGTCAATAAGTTAATAATAAAAATCGATATGTTTTATACTATAAAATACACAAGATAAGATAGACATACAGACATACACACAAGGCGTCGGCTAAACATATTTCTGTAAAATATGCCCCTTAACTTAATGATACGTAATTATAATTTATAGACATTATAAGCGCTGCTTTTTAAGGAAAATGCAATGTTCACCTCCTAGAAATGCATGTGCTACTACTAACCTACCTAGCTAAGACAAGATAAGTCGGTAGTAGGCAATTAGTGACATTTCTTATTTTAATGCAATTTGTCCTTATAATATACTAGCAATTTCTCGCGGCTTTACTCGCGTAAAATTAGGTTAGGTTATATTAGTAACAGTCGGGCATTGTGGCGGTAAGTCCCGTATTAGAGGAGTGGCTGGAGAGGCGGCATGGCGCCCTCACCTTCCGGCTAACACAGATAATGACTGACCACGGTTGTTTTAGCCAGTTCCTGGCCGTCAGGAGACGCTCGGATGTCATAACTGCGGCGACTGCCGCGATGTTGTGGACACGGCGCTGCACACTTTGGCGGATTGCCCCGCCTGGGCATCGCAATGCCGTGAGTTGCTCGCGGCAGTCGGATTGGTTGCCCTCTCGCTCCCGGCCGTGGTTCAGGCTATGGTCCGGAGCGAGAGGTCGTAGAACGCCGTCGCCTCCTTCTGTGAGGAAGTAATTTCCATCAAGGAGGCGGCGGAGCGAGAGTGGGAGCGCTTGAACTCTCTCCCCAACCGCAGAACCGGGCGCCGGAGGGCGCGAGATGACTTTCAGCCGCCCTGAGGTTTTACCTGGGGGTGGTAGGCTTCGTGGGCCCGCCCGCCACCCGGTCAGCACCAGGTCCGAGAGGCGGCGTGCGTGTTCCCACGCGCACCTCTGAGTTGCTTTGTCTTCGTCCCTCCACAAGGGGACAGTGGGAAAATATGTATACATATATTTTAAACAGAGAAGGTATATTCATGTAGTGGCCTGTCGTTTCATACGGCGCGGCGGGCCGAAACCTCGGTGGGGTCGCGATTGCATGTGAAAGTGATCCGCGCAGCCCCGCTGACTCTGGTTATGTTGAGGAACACGGTGGTAGGTTTAGTCGGTATTACCGGGATGTCGCTAATCAGCATATTTCCCCCGGTGAGTCCGACATAACCTCGTTGCCCCGCGGAGAGGAAAGCGTAAATGCATTCCTCTCGTAAAAAAAATATTAGTTATGTTAGTGTTAAATCGATTGAATAGTTTTTGAGTTAAACCCATACAAACAAAGAAACAAAAATTTAATCTTACCTCTTCATAATATTAGTATTATATATGTGAAATTAAATATTATTTCTAAATAATTATATATACGTATACAAGGTGGCGATTTAATTATCTACAATATTGAAAGAGGTGAATCAGACCACGATACACTACCGATTTTAGCAAAAACGTAGTATCGAGATATTTTCTAATATAGTCCCGTAATCGACTCGTGGCGCACGGCTGCGTGCGAGCGAGGAGGTGCCATCTCAAACACACACCTCTTGCGTTTTGGTAATTCAATTATAAAAAATATTTGACATAATATATCATTTAAACCTACTACACCAATACTGAACATTTGCAGGTGAATAATCGACACTGGTGTGTAATATGAAACTTAACGTACCTATGTATTTGTAACTGAAAAAATGGCGTATTGAGCAAGTGCTTCGGCAACCCACAAAATAAAACCTTTCAATTCCGCCAATATATCTTAAGTCCCTTCTCATAATACCTCGTTGGACCCGTAGCTTTTACGGTTATGATTATGACCAATCGGGAATTCCGGTTTCGATGCATTGGTCTGCTGACATTATAAGGTTATCTTGGTAGGAAATGCTCAGGACGCAGTCTGGAGTTGTGGATGGTAAACAGCAATATAGACTTGATACCTATATAATAATAGTATGTTGGGCCTTAAATTGGTAAAATATAGTTACAATATACCAGCGACCCTTTACGGAATAAACAGCCATAAGCCAATGTATAAAAACTGAACCATTTAACACAACGCGCGAGTGATCATGTAGAAGCTGCAAAGATAGCCTAAACGACAGAGTTTAAGATTAAACCTATTGAGTCACTACGGCACACCGGCGACACAATAGTTTTTTAACTATGTCTGGCATACCAAGACTTGACAGTTTAAATTAAAATTAATTTAACAACTGGACCGCTTATACTGAATATGAATAACTATTAATTCGTAGAGTAAGTTAAAACTAATAATTTGCTAGTATTGTAATTGGTAAATGGTTTTACCGTACAAGTCATCTCGCAAAACGCACATAACAAAACGTACATATAATATACACATATATGTACATATAATCTACCTAAAAATCAATAAGAATACCGTTGCACAACTAATTACTTTATTCCCATCCAATTCGAAGGCATGACTACAGTATAGAATAAGTCGCTAACAAAGTCTACGGAGTAAGGTAACGAGTGGCGCCTTTGATCTCACGTTGGCATCCGTCTCCTTTGAGAACTGATTGAGCGCACCACTCTGTGTGCATACGAAAACATCTGCCAGCCTCTACTCCTCTACTTCGTGGAGATTTACAACGTTTCTTTATGAAAAACCGTTTACATTTCGGAGCTTTTCATTCGAGAACCAATGGGGCATGATTCTTAGGTATTTTGAATATGTTTATCGCGGTGTTCAGTTTGTTGTCTCAATGTACGCCAAACGTCTGTCTTTTTAATCATGTTTTCCTATAATTTTTAATTAAAAAAGCAGCGATAGTTTAGATGGAAACCGTTGGACTGCCACGCAGAGGTCTCGAGTTCGATCCCAGGGCGCGCATCTCTGACTTTTCGAAGTTATGTGCGTATTAAATTGTTAATTATCACTCGCTTTAACGATGAAGTATAACATCGTGAGGAAACCTGCGTGTTCTCCATAATCTTCTCGAAGATAAATGAAGTAAATAAAGTCTGCCACCCCGCACTGGGCCAGCGGGTGGACTCTTTAGTCCATAGGTGCCTAACCCTTCTCACACTGGTAAAAGGCCCGTGCCCAGCAGTGGGTTTTCAAATGTGTCTTGCATTTCAACAATTGATAGTTTCAAAAAGTAATATAGAAATATTTTCTTTCTTTTTATTTGTTAGTAGCAGCATGGAGAATGATTCACCGATTCACGAAAATCGATAATAGGAAAATACTAGCTTAGTAGGTGTTTACGTCAATTAGACTTATATTAGCAACAGCAATAAACATTGTTGTAGGCGCTTTAATATTTTTATAATTATGTACCGTTCTGTGGGTAGGGTAAGACGCCATTAAATCGTTAACACGAAAGCAACCAAGATTATTTTATTTTCATTTTGTAATATTCCTACTGGACCCATATTATATTCCCAACAGTTGGAAATATACATTTAATTCGATTGGATCAGATCCTATTACGATACAGCAAGTAAAATTGTATATTTGGCGTTTGACTTTTTAATAGCCTTTTAGTAATCTTTTATTAACAAAACTCTTGTAACAAAATAAATAACATCGAGATAGTGTAATATTTCCCAGACAAATTTTGTTAAATGTGATTGTGCAGTAAAATGAATTTTAAAACGCAGTAGAGACATTTTACGCCGTAAATAAAACATTTATATGAACGTTATTCTTTGCGATACATAAAAACGTGCGCTGCATCCTTAAACATGCAAAGAATGCATCGCATTGCACGCAACTGAATATTCGACTATACGCACACTAATCTATTATTTGGTTTTAGTTACTGAAATAATAACAGTGATACATAATGTTATTTTATCGTTATTCATCAAAACCATAAATTTGGGACTACAAATTATTCGTATCTGTAGCACTTTAATTAAATCGCACTCTAGCGTGTTCCTAGCATAGTAAATTGAAAGTCCTCACACACAAAAATACAATTTTCGGTGACTAGCGATACCATTAACTTACACACACACACACACACGCACACACACACACACACACACACACACACACACACACACACACACACACACACACACACACACACACAAAATAATATTGTGTTATTTAATTCGGTAAGTTATGATATTTTAGACATTATAATATATGTTACGTGATTTCAGTTGCGTGCTATAACGTCTATGATCTAAACCAATAGCCAATGACAGTTTTATCTGTTACGAAATGTTCAGTCGCAGCAAAGGATTTAGCCATGTACACGGTAAAAGATTAAAATCTAGGCTCCTTTACGCGGGGCTGAATTATTGCTGGCGTATGTGAGTATAATCCAACTAGGTATATGCACTTCTAAAGGAATACACAGGCATGTTTCGAAGTTTATTTAAACGTAAACTAACCAAGCTGGTAAAATAATAAGCTTTGATAATACGTTGTCTATATGCCGCTATGCTAAACGCTATGCTGATAACTCGTAACGACGGCTGTATTACATAACAAAAACATAGAATAAAGATAAAATCTACCATAAAGTGAAAATTATTTTCGGCACATAAAATATATATCTAATAGAGATATTTCATCTCAAAATTAAACACAAAAGTGACATCGGCTGGTCGGCATTATGCCAATGTTTCAATAGTCATTTTTCTCTTCAATATAAGAACTCAGTGAGTACTTGCTCACTGAACCTGAAGCAATATATGAATGTTATTTGTCACAGAAACTTTGATACATGACTACGGTAATATTGAAAGAACACTGAAGCAATATTAGTTGTCTTAAATGTAAGAATGTCTTTATTCGAATAATGTTATTTATATATTTATTTCATAATTTCTCAGCTTCAGTTTTCTTAACTGCAATCGGAGCTTTACGACGTCATCAGGGTTTTCTGCTGCATCCTTAAGTCTCTTTATATAATCTTAAGCTGGGGACAGGACTGTGCTGATAGAACATTTAGAAATCATGTAATCCTGCCCTTTGACAGAGGCTCGCATACAAGCCGCTACATTTGTACCGTGTATTTGTTACCGACTCGGATACGAGCCACCAAGTGCGTGCCACTTTAAACCTTATATTACTAACCTTAACGCTTAAAACTGATTGTTTATCGGATACCAAAGGTTTTGTTTCTGGTAAAGGTCATAAGGTATTACGAAAATATAAACATACCATAGGTTAGAATAGGAGCATTAGCTCAGTCAAAACAGCGAGAAGAGCCGCTCGTTACATCGAAACCACCCAGCTATGTTCGATGAATCCTTTGTAGTACTGTCATGCTATTTTGTAAAAATTTCATGTTGAACCGAAATTTCACTTCTAAAGTACAATAAATAGCAGTAACAACACACACGCAGGTCTCGATTTTATTTTTTCGCAAATTTTTAACTCAAGCCTGTTTTTAAATTCTATTTCTATCTAAATATAAGCGAGCACTATACGCGTATTTTAGCAGACCCCGTAATGTATCATTCTTGTTGCGAATGTTACTGAACAAATATATTATTATTGTTCGACAGCTTTGAGAAACATTGCTGTTAGATTATATATTAATATATAGTAACAGAGGTTTTATCCAATGTGAGGATTACGTACTATTATAATAATGTTATTTAGAGTAAACTTAATATTTTATTGTATACTGACGGCTTGGTTTATTGGTATTGGATACTAATGACTGTCTCGTTGGTCCCATGTTAGAATAAGTATGAGCGCTGACAATCATTATACACCGGGTACGGTCTCCGGGTCGGTAAAGTGATTTTAGAATCCGACAAGCAATTTTCAGTGTTTAGAATTGTGTTCGCTAGATTTATGGCAACTATATCGATTCTGGAGTATCTATATATAGCTACGTGCGATTGCAGACGGGATTCTTAAACTAACAACGAGCCCAGCCGAGTAAATAATGATGTCACTATTTGCCGTATAGGGCATTCACGTTAACTGTTATTCTGTCTAGTCTTGGAATACCAGAAATAATTTCAGAAATGTATTGTGTCTAGCCGCCGGTCTGCCGCAGCGACTCAGTCGATTAAATTTTAATTGTCAATATTATCATTTATTTTACAAAACAAATCTAGAGTATTCTGTAGTCTCCACTTTCCATTCATCACACTTAAGCAATAAGTAGATAACATTTTAAAGTAAGCCTATAAAATAAATTTATTGTTAGGATAATCCACTTATGTGTACAGAATAAAAACCTACGTACATATTCTCAAAAACATTACCCTCCTTCTGACGAAGTCGAAAAATTTAACAACTACATATAAGTATATGACTGCGACAACTCATCTTACATAAAATCACATAACTTCTGCCCTATATCTCCTCAAAGGGTAAGGGAAATATGTATCTAATATCACAGCTACGTGTCACCCCACAAAAAATGCTCAAATAGCGCTGCGATAACAACACGACAATAATCTCGTGTGAAACCACCCTAATCTGGTGTTAACAACACTTATGAAAGCCAAACAAGGGGACAGAAAATAGGAGTAGGCGAAAGGATGAAGGTGAATACGATAATTAATAAGGTAACTTTCACACTGACTTTGGTGTCGTGTCCAGTAATTGTCGTATGACGTAATACCACAATTTTATATAAACACCCAGATCAGTAGCTTATACGATACGACGTTATCATCGATTATATATTACCGACACAATTACTATGTGATGTTTAGTTATTACTTACTAGCTTTTGCACGCGGCTTCGCTAGCTCGAATACAGTATCGTTTTCTGCATGAAGGTACTCTCTTCTTTTCTGAACCTCTGATACCGTATATGCTAAATTTCATGATGATAAGTCATAAAGCTAAGGCGTGAAAGCATAGCAAACGAACTGACTTATATTCGCATTTATATATTCACATATTTATTTTTTGTTATATTCGTAAAGAGAAAACTTTATACCATTTTTAAGCAAACTACGCGCGAGTGCAACTTACCGGTGGTGGTACATGATGAAAGTATAGCCCAGGCTGCATGCGCAAGCGTTTTAGACGAGCTACATGCACGTTAGTTTGCGCATGTAGCCTGCTTCATATAGGTTACTTCCGCAGAGGACTCGTATCAGTAACTTACACTATGCATCAACCAGCGCAAACTACGCATGCTATCCGTGTTGCGTCATTGCAATAAATGAACACTTGCATCGTCATTTATGGTGTATCGTAACCTTCTTTACTACTTTTAGTTATGTAGTTTCACATTAATTTATTTTGTTTTATCTAGTTATTGAAAGTGTCTTAGAATTTGAATGAAGTGAACATTGTGAAACTCGTTTTCGATACAATGTTGTGGGTACCTTTAATTTTAAAGCATACTACGATATATATACGATTATGTGTTTTGTATTATTTTAAGCCAATGTTCTGTATGTATTTTAGTTAAAATAAATAAATAATACAAATACTAAAATATATTGTTTTTAAGCATCAAGACCACGAGTATGTTTATTATACCTACCTATAGGTATCCTTCTTAATTACGCCAATTATTAGTAGTGCAAATACAATAATCCTTAACATGACGACGGCACAATGATAACATGTCGTTAATTAGTATCAACACCTTTATATTAATATAGACTCGTTATACAGAATATGTATTGTATAGCTGCCATGTTGAAATATTTTGAAGATATTATTATCTCACGGCAATTAACACTGCTATATGGTACAGTAACGTGTGTTGCAGGCTTTAAAGTAATTAGGTATTTGGATAAATATCCAGTTATAAAAAAAGCATAGTCATCTATATTCCCTAATAGTTAGGTAGAAGTGTATTAGTCACATTTTGACAGCTATCAAGAACTTAGTGCCAGGCACGGTTTCAGACTTGCTACTGCAACTGAGATTGTAGTGACAGTAAGACCAATAACAAAATACTTGACCGGGGAACCCTAGACCTCAAGTACAGCAAATAATAAAAGTCAAACACACAACATTTTCAAATATGTATTGTGATAACATGATAAATTGAAAATCTATGTTTACTTCGCCTTTTAAACTAGGTTTTTAATATTTATTTAATTCCTATTGTTTACGTGTCAAAAATGTATTTATATCTATTTTAATAAAATAAGACGTACCTACTTGAATATTCAGTCTAAGCCGCTAATAGGAATCAGAACTCTTAAGCTATATTGTGAGTGATCTGTAGTCTTAAAATGTAGTTATCGATTTAAATTGCGGAGCTTTATTAAAATGTAGTAATCGATTTAAATTGCGGAGCTTTATTAAAATGTAGTAATCGATTTAAATTGCGGAGCTTTATTAAAATGAAGTAATCGATTTAAATTGCGGAGCTTTATTAAAATGTAGTAATCGATTTAAATTGCGGAGCTTTATTATTTCCAAGAGTCCTGTGGTCAAGTTTATAATTAAATCTTGGTTGCATTTTTTGCGGAATACACGGTTATCTAGAGTCTATCTTTGACAATAATCGAAAGATATTATGTTATTTTTAGGGCTTGTTGATTCACAAAGATAAAACATCTAGTTTAAATATCATGATATACTTACATATCATTCCTAAACTGTGGTTGATTATACAATAACACAATAAAGGTTCAACTAGACCAGCCAAGGTTAGTCAAATGCGATACAGTTTCAATCAGATTCAATGCCTGATACCTAATTGCATTTGGCTGGTTCTTACCGTGTGGCAAAACTAGCCTAATGCGATTCAGAAACCATTTCGTGTTCAAAAAGCCATAATAATTGGTGTATATTATAACGAGTTTTAAAAAATTCATTGGTAAGTTTCAGGTTTCCTTGTTCCACGTCACAAGCAACGGTGCCGTCACCATGATACGGTGCGGCCCCATGTCGTGACACGTTGTCGTATCGTGCAAAAACACTCCGTGACGCCGCCGCCACGTGATTTGCACGACACAACAACAAGTCACGTTGTGGTATGGGTCTTTTTAAATCACTGGACTTTATACCAAAACTCTATTCAGACTCAACGTCTGCAACGTATACATAGCTACAAATACAGAGTAATTATTTGTGTGAGAACCGGCAAGCAAATGTAATTAGCCGACGATGTTGGACCATTCTGTTCCTGTAGTTTGCATTCTCTAATTGTCCCCTTTACTCTGTACCAATCGAAATAGCCGGCAATGCCGTTCGTCACTTGGTTTCGAGGTTTTATTACTTTGATTACAGAATGGACAAAATTGTATTGCAGAGCGTTTATGAGAAAAACAAAAGCTTACTTGCCTATAGAACGATATACATTGGAAGCTTACCGTCCGTCGCTGGATATTACTTCTTTATTAAATTCTATTTTAACTGTTGGTTTTGGAACGAGTTTGTTTACTTATACAAAGCATAGTTTTACTAACTTAGGACAAACGCAAACTATACACGTAACGCATTTTAGTTTGCTTTTTACTTAAAATCACATGCACACATCCAGAGGCATTGTTATGATAGATGAAGCATTCCCTGATCGATGAAGATCATGGAGTAAAAATAGAATAAATCGCAACATATTGCGACGTCGATATAAGCAAATCGATACAGTAATTTCTACCAATATTAGGTAGTCTCATGCCGCTGATTATGACTTTACTACCGCACATAAATATATTGCATTAGAACTACGAGGTTTTCATTTTCCAGCACATTTTCACTATAATCAAGTAAAACATGAAGGCATAACCTCAAATTAAACCAAGCATTCCATAAAATCTGAGTTTAATACGCCCCAATTCGTAGCTACTAGACATTACTACAAACTATTTCAGAACGTTTCGGAATACAAGCGCAGTATAATTGGCACAATTTCATGACAACGTAAACGTATGAATTTGATGGTACTGTTTGAATTTGGAACAACGACAAACTTTTTGTCAATAGTTCTCTTAAAAAGTAACATTGAAAATATTGATAAAATATCCTCCTCGTCTCAGTGTGAGAAGGGTTAGGCCATAGTCCACTACGCTGGTCTAGTGTGGGTTGATAGACTTCATATATCTTCGAGAATATTATGGAGAACTCTCAGAGATGCAGGTTTCCTCACGATATTTTCCTTCATAGTTAAAGCAAGCGATAATTAACTATTTAATACGCATATAACTTCTAAAAGTCAGAGATGCGCGCCTTGGATTCGAATTCGAGACCTCTGCGTGGCAGTTCAACGGTTTCCCAATAGGTTATCGCTGCTTTTTCTTATATATCTTATTTAAAAAATAATTTATAAATATTTTCAATATACATATATTATATTAGTTAATTAGTGCTTTATTGAATAATGATATTGTAAATGTCTTTTGAAATAACCAAAACAAATATTAAATAGGCAAAATATTAAAGTACATGATCTGCGTATATAATAAAATCTTTACTTTTAAGACAAAATAATAATACAAATTTATATAATGTGTCTTCTCATGATAAAAAACAGGATCTGAGAATCTGTGTATGCTCAAACACCCAAGTATTTTAAATTGACTCATCTTTAACATAATATTCTCATTCCTAAGCTTGTGTTACACTCCTAAGATGATAACAAGCGTACAGCTCGCATAGTATGATAAGTGGTATGACTCACACGTAGATATAAATGAACAATAAAAGTAATTATTCTGCAACACTAGGGTGATCTTCTTGAAACTGTGGCGCCACCTTTCAAACTCTATGAAGCTATGCAAAGTTGCCGGCAAAACTCAATTGAGTTTTGCCAGGAGCTAGCACCTTACTTATTTTTTTTATTTTTTTTTTATTTTGCTCATCAAAATGACCACACTCCACCTGATGGTAAGCAGTCGTGTGGTCTAAGAGCAGTGGCCTCCACACCGCCCTCATAGTAGCCGAGGCGATGTTGAGGTCTCTACTTTGACGGCCTGAGAAGGTGCTTTTTCACGCTCCGCTTAAAGGACCCAGGATTGAAAGAAGAAGGAAACACGTGCCTTGGCAGAGAATTCCATGCCTTGGTCGTGCGGCAGAGGTATGAGGACCCAAACTTGTTGGTACGCGCTCTAATCGACTCTACCACGTAAGGATAGCATCTCAGCCCAGCACGCGTTATTCTGGATAGGAAAGGGGAGGGCGGGATAAGGTGGAATAACTCTTCAGAGCACTCCCCGTGGTATATTCTGTAGTTCTTTGTAGTTTCTACAGTTCTTAATTTTTAAGTATACTATACTACTTAGTTACTTACTTACACTATACTTGGGCCTTGTGGCGCACCCTGGGGGAGGCTTATGTCCAGCAGTGGACTGCAATAGGCTGAAATGATGATGATGATACTACTTATATTTTCACATCGTTATACCTAATTAAACTAATGGGCAAATATGTATATCAAACGTTACTAAAAGTGACTGCTCTGCATGAATTCTCGAGGTGAGGTTCAATTACTAGATCGAGCAAATTTCTTTTGGATTGTTAATCAAAAAATTATTAGTAAGAAAAGTGGCAGGTGCATGGTATAAGGCTTGGCTCCAATTACGTAGGTCCTGAAACTATAATTGAAGAAATGTAGGTGTACTACCTGCTATTAGTAGAAACACGCCAATGAGGCAATGTCCCTACGGAGTTGCAGAGGTTCCAGTGAACTCGTGACCTCTAGATCTCCGATAATACGGACAGCCCGCCGCTGTAACCGGTCGAGAGCGTCCAGCAAGTACTGCGCGGAGCCATCCCAAAGATGAGAACAGTACTCCACGCAAGGGTGCACTTGTGCCTTATACAATAGGCACAGTTGCCCAGGCGTGAAGAACCGCCTCACCCTGTTCAGAACTCCGAGTTTTCGCGAAGCTTGATTAATGATGCTCTCGATGTAGGTTTTGGGATTAAGGGACCGGCAAAGATCCATACCTAAGATGGAGAGGCTGTCACGTATTACCAGTGGAGTGTTCTTCAGAGAAGGGAAGGGAAGGAACGGAGACTTTTTTGTTGAGAACGCGCATGCCTGGGTCTTCTTGGCGTTGAACTCCACCAAGTCACTTAGCCTAACAGTCGCATTGAAACTTTTATTGTCACTAAATTAGAGAAGCAGTGCCGTCTAATGGTCGCAAGGTTTTGTTACGCTAATGATAACTCGTTGGCTCTATAGCAACCAAACTTTTTTTTTATGAGATAGGAGGCAAACGAGCATACGGATCGCCTGATGGTAAGCGATTACCGCCACCCATGGACACCCGCAACACCAGAGGAGTTACAAATGCGTTGCCGGCCTTTTAAAAAGGAGTACAGAATAGTAACCTACAGAATAGTACCATATAATATTGTATTATTACCAATAACAATAACTGAAAATTTAATCGGATATATTATACTGTTTTGCTATAATGTAATGACTAATTTTATGCATGTTCGACACCTAATGCAATGATTATTATAGGCGTTAAATGATCATGAACTGCAATTACATTTAATTAGAGGTTTGGTAATGCTTTTATATTTAAATATGATAAAGCCAGTATAGAACTACAAGCGAGTGCGCTTGCGTTTAAAGGGCCAGTTTGCCCTATAATATAAATGGCGAATGTATATATGTGTCAGGCACTGACGTTGTGACAATTCGTATATTTGTCCAATCCCCTTTGTCCTTTTAAAATTATCAGTTTATAAAATAACGATGAATACCCAAATAGGCATCCCCCACTAATCCTTATTTGCCTTCGCAAATACAGACATGGGTCTATTGGTTCATGTAATAAAGCTATGTATGTACTACTCTATAGAATTTAAGACGACTTAATTCCTTCCCTACCTGAGTCAAGTACCATAATCAGACAGGTGATGTGCAAGCCAGTGCAAGATCAAATACCAATATCAGGATACCCGGTATAAAAATACGTGTTTTTTTGCTACTGGTACCAACATCAGTAAAAACGGATAGCCATCGCGTAGTCCGGTCACGAATTTCTACCGTCCGCGTCCCCTTGAATTCTTGTGACTACTGGCAACTAGCCAAAGTTGTGCAATCTAACACCTGTCAGCATTTGTTTCAACTCTTGAGATATCCAAATGGACGCTGGCTTATAGATCGCTAGAGAAAGTCGATTTGGTTGCACCCTTAGCGAATAATTCGAATTGATAAGTGTAGATTGCAGCTGCCAACGAGCTGTTGTTTATCTATGTCTGATACGAGTATCAGGCAGTGGGATTTTGCCACAGTATCAGATCTACGTCGTCTGGAAAGCCAATCACCCTAATGGTATTTATATAATGGTTCTCAGGTGAACTTAACAGAGCTGTTCTTTAAATCAAACGCGTCTTTTTTGTCTTGTTTTTTAAGTAATATGCTATAGGTTTGAAAAGAACGTTCAACTGAAATCTAAAAAGGACCACATGTGGTATAAGGCTTTTAACTGATTACAATCTGGCAGATTGTAAGTTTTATTTATCACTTTGATAATATTAAAGATGCTGCTGTTCCTTGGTGATGGTCCTAAGAAGAAAAGTTATTAATGATTTTTGACTCATTGGTTCTTTATAGATTCTACACACTAAGAACAATTGGCGATTTATCTGACAGTTTATTTATAAGAATTAATGCCTGTTTACTACATTGTATGAAAAATTAAATTGGTTTCAGTTTCATAGCTTAGTGTTATTTAAAAATACGAGGTCTACTTGCATACTAAGAAGACGGCGGTACCCCAATGGATCAGGTTCTGGACTTGTGATCGATATCGAGAGGTTTAGCGTTTCAATTCCATTGTGCTACAGAGGTGAATCTACCCCATAGCAAGACTTAGTTTAACTGGAGGCATTACCAGGAATACTAGTAGGTTTTGACCCGAACTGCAAGCTATAATTAAAAAATAATATAATATACTATTTATAATTTCAACTCCAATCGTAATAAAATTCGTAAAAACTGTTTCAAAGCTATATCCATAATTGATTAAATCAATATAAAGTTTAATAAAATAAACTGCCGTAATGAAAACAGATCTGAGCTGTGCCAACATTGAAATAACGGAAATACAGAGCTCTCATGCTCAGAACAAGCCATCCGAAGAATACACAATTGTGCATTTTTCTGAACATGATTAATCTGTACAAGGTTACAACTTGACGCACTTTTATTTTACAATTTATTTAAAAGACACATTACCTGTATGCTTTTCAGGTCAGAATCCTGCAGCTGGCATGTAATTTCCCCGTCAAAGTTAGCACTGACGGCCTCACAGATGCTAGTTACACAAATCATTGTGGACTGAACTCTGAACGACAGCATGCAATCTGTTTCAGTCGTGATTGTTCGACTGATTTACTATTGTATCATATCCGTTGTATTTCATCAGGTTAGCCGATACAGATTGTCGTCGTTTAATTTGTCACTGTAGATCAATCTGCGGTATTGTAAACCGGAAAAATATTTGCTTTTAAGTTCTTTGATTTTTTTGTGGTTCTCGTAAATTTGATTTATACTTTATAGATACGTTTATTAAGATTATAATGTTAAATTATTTAATAACCCTTGGAACCATTTAATCTTAGGCATGGTACGTTTTTTAATTGTATAAAGCAAAAATGCGACTTCCAGTCGTAAGATCTAAGTGTAATTACCGTGTTAGGCAAATTAAAATTACTTTCGTGTTTTAAGGACATATTTGGTTGTAAAATTTCATCGAATCATTTTAAAGCCTAAACACTGCGGGATAAATGCGAGTGTTATTAACATTTATTTATAATATTTTATGTCACAAATCAATCAAATCAAACTGCCTCGGTTTATTTGCTCTCATGTTTGCAACAGATCGTTAAGCTCCAAGGCCAATGCCATTTTTGAAAACATAAACGATATATCTAAATTTTAGCTGGCACCTTTAAGTACCTATATACATATGTATAATACTTATTGTACCTAACCTATCTGTTGCATAAACTACGAGTCTGCCTATAAATATAATTAATAATTACGCAATACAGCATTTCAAAATAAATTATAACCAGACATTTTCACAAACCACGTAAACGTTTTGGTATCAATAATTGTTTTGGTAATATCTCATCCATCTATTTTGTAGTATAAAGTTAAACAGAGTTCCTTTGAAAAAGGCCCAGTGTAGCGCCTACCCCAAATTTAAGGTAGCATTGTGAGTTTTAACTTAATTAACTTCACGGGAGTGAGCAGAAAACTTGTATCTTCACACAAACCAACCGGTTAGCTGTTTCCTCCACATTGCGCTACATCGTTCGAAGTTTGAAACTCTTGTTTTTATTTTTGGAATTTCCATGAGACTTTTAAAATATAATGCACAAACCTGCAGTCATAATAGCAATGCTGGAGGGAAAGAGTCAGAAACTTTTGTTCGTTATCTTATTTGGTAGGCAAATTCGTGAAAGTTTTATAGCAGATTTGTGTTTATGAGCCCGCGCATCTTTGTGTACGACAGCAACAAAGAACGGACTCAAGGGTTTTGAGCGTTTAGTGCATTTTGTAGGTATACAGGTAAACCTTTCCTTTTTTTCTTTTTTTATTTCTAACATCCACTCTGCATTGCGAAGAACATTACAATTATTGATACCTAGACTCCGTACAACCATTTGTGGCTGTAGCCTTGGCCTAGAATAGCGGTGAGCTAGGCACCTAAATCTGCGTAACCAGTAAAGTCTATTTGGCTCTATATTATAGGCATTTTTATTAAAGACATATTTATTATCAAAATATATTATTGTCCTGTATAACATGGAATTTAAAACTAACCTCACAAACTTGGATATAATACTTTCCTGTTTACCCTTCGCGGATGTTCAGTCGTGTACATATATCATTAGATACGCAATCATTACCTTTTAAACATCTTTCTAATACTGTTATTTAGGTTTAATTAAAAAACGCCAAAATTTCTAGAACTTTGCGAAATAGCGTATCGCGTCTTGTAAGGTTTTAGCTTGGTTTACCCGGTGTTCGAATAATTCATCATGCTGATTATACTGATACATCCTATGAACCAAATATATCATGCAGATTGTAATTATGTTTATTTGTACAAACTACGAACTATTTGACTGTATGTTTACCAATATTACGTGAATTAGAGCGGTATTAAATGTGACTTTGTGTATGAAGTCTGAAATTCGATACCTGTTGGGCAATTTGTTATTGATATTTCCTGTTAAAATATTCTTAGTACGGAGTGTGTTCAATGGACATCTATATAATTATAGGCTTGTTCGGTATTTCTGGGGCCAAAAACCATAGCTAGCGAAATGTGAATGTTACATACCTCTGGCTACATCTTCTGCCTGAGACTACATTGACATAACTAATTTAAAATAATAACATAAACAAATGATTTGTGCTTTGTTAAATGGTACCACTTTAAACAAACTCATCAAAAACCCATTGTATAATAGCTTCTTAAGACAAAACATAGCGCCCTATTTTATATGTAAGACCTATTGTATACACCTATGTTTCACAAATAAATTATTTGATTTGATTTGATTCTTAATTTTATAAACGACTTCAAAATTTTAGCAGAGCAATTTTTCTTCATTTAAAATTACACGAATACTATAGGTAAGTATCTCAGAAGACAACATTAGAAAAAGAAAGTCTTTAAAAGGTTCGCCGCGCTATTTCAGCCAATCAACATTGCAGTACAATATTATACATGTACTAAACACATCAATCACTTATGTACTTACACGTATATATATAACTACATATCGATCAGTCACAAAACTTTCTTAAAAAGGTGTTTCTCTCTTTTCCTAAGCCGCTCCTTAGTTGACATGACTTTGATAAATTATTTGCTTACTGAACGATTTGGAATTCTCGAGCTGCGAAATAAACGTCTCAATTCTCTTATATCCTTCCTAATCTCGCCTCTGCTAAGTAATGGATATTTGTTTTAAGATATTATAATTGTTAATTTAGTAGATGGAAGTGGTAAAGACCTATTTATTAGTCTAGTTTTTAGGTAATAGGTATCAGAAAATGCAGAGATGTTTTAGTTATGGTGCTGAAATGGTTTATATACTACTAGTGTTTTCTTACATACACAGCCCCACGCCTACATGCCTGAAAGGGCAGTGAGTTTGGTTCAAAAACACACGTAATAAACGCCAAGCTTTTTGATGTAAACCGGGCACAGCTCCTCACTGCTACTAAGAATTTCTTAACAGATAGGTCTAATAAAAATATCCTGACACAGAAAGTGCCACTGTAGCAATAACTAAAAATATGTATAGCTATGTACTTGTCTACACATACTTGAAAAGTCTACATAATTTCGTAATTTGCCTAAGTTAATTGAGGGTTAAGGATAGTCGAGCAGAAGAAATAGAATGACGTAATCATGCGAATTGTCAGTTATATGTTAAATCAATCAGTTCTATGTACTGTATTAACTATAATAACTATCCTTACTTCCTTACTAATATTATAAATTCTAAAGTAACTCTGTCTATCTGTCTGTCTGTCTGTTACCTTTTCACGGCTAAACCACTCAACCGATTTGGATAAAATTTGGTGCAGATATAGTTTGAAACTTGGAATAAGACATAGGCTACTTTTTATTTAAGTAGGTACCACGCGGGCGGAGCCGCGCGCAAAAGCTAGTAGATAATAATTGCGAATAAACCCACATTACCTCGTATTGCCCACCCGCTGTGCCTATCTATGCTATCGCTTCAACTATTGCAATAGCAAAAGATCGACAATAGCAAACTGCTTTTATCTTTTCACCAATTGCATTCACTATCACTGCGATAATTGCGTCATTATTATATTCTCTAAATAATATGTAAATTATTTGGACTAATAATAATCAGAATGTATGTTTTTATTGTGGTAAAAGCTACTAGGTATATATTATATTCTATATTGTTTAGGAAAACAAGTATTTTTTTTTTTTTGAGATGCAACTTATTTTCAACTGACAAAATATATTTATATAACTTTACGTTTTAAGGCAATTTTATAATTGTTAAATGTAGGGTCTAAATAAATTGTAATTATCTTCCTATCTAAATGACAGAAAGTGGCTTGGTTATGTTGTTTTCATCGCATATCTGTCGCAATACCAAGGAAACAGCCATATCCATGAGCAGCGGTTAACGCTTACCATAAAAAAAGCAATATAACTCTCGTCTGACGCCAAAGGCAGTAAAATGATACCTGATTTATTTTGAATTCGTGTTTAGGCATACGAATATATTTTATTTATAAAGATTATACATTTGCTTTAATTTTTTTTATTTAACAATGAATAAGAATATATTTATGGATGTTGTGGCGTAAAATGGGAGAGACCTATGAGCAGCAGCGGACTGCGGAGGGCTGATTGATAGACAGATAGAAGAACATATATATTTATCTACATATATTATTATATTATAGAGCTGAAGATAGTATTTTCGATGTATGAACTATTAAACTAACCTTCATTGTGGACCATTGTGAAGAAATGAATGCGATGGTTATACAACATAATACTATGTATATATTTATTTTTCTTTTAAGTTATAAACATATAGCACAATAGAATCTCCGTTTCAAACTTCGACCAGCTCGACTTAGGACCCTTTATAAGATAAAGTATCCTAGTCGAGCTTATACAGACCTTATATTTTTTAGATATACCTTATAATTCTCTAGCATTGCTGGTATTGGAGGGTTGCTAGTTCATAATATGAATCAATAAGCATTTATAATCACTATCACTACATATTATAAAACAAATTCCCCCGCCTTGTCTGCCTATCTGTTCGCGTTAAACTTAAAAACTACTGAACGGATTTTCATGTGGTGACAGAAATTCATGAGAAAGGTTGAGCTGTATAATTTGTTAAGGTTTTGTACTATCCGTGCAAAGCGTATTATATAAATACTAATTGGCCAATGGACCGTTCGAGCTCGTTCTTTAATAGTATAAAAAAATGCAAATTCTCTAAATATTTAATAGGTAAGTGTTAATATTCCTTTCAGATTTCTCATTGGCCTTTTAGAAGATAAGTATGATAAATTAGGTACTTTAAATTATTCAGTAACAGTAAAGTAATAAATATTATAAACAGGCCCTCGTAATTTTATTCATTTCGATGAGTAAAATTAAAAGCAAACGAATTATAGGTTATCCGCAAAATGTATACGGAGTTGTTGAATCTATTTATTTAATTTATGAGGAACTGGGGCCTGTAGAACTTTCTTCAAATATCCTCAACGTACTTTTGACCAACTTTGTAGCACGTGCTTTAACATACGAAATATTTCGATACAACATTCCGCTTCGCCATTGGCTTCGTTTAGATGCTTTGTAAGTTTCTCCGGGTTAATTCAATTGTGAAAAGCTGTCACTTAATACGATGTCTTGCAGCGAAATCATTGCAGGAATTTATAGACACATTCATTTTAATAACTTCATTCGTCTTGCGTTCCAATTGTACTTGGACCTAATCGTTTAGAACGCGACGGTGGGAAGAGGCTGGCCCTATATCGTTGTGGCTTATAAGATTGTCAGGATTGAAAAACTTAGGACGCATCGAGCATTGACACCTTCGTGTCATCACATCTTCAATACACAATGGTTTGTGCCTGCGCTGTTGTCTCTAAAAGCGTATACATTTAGTTGTTCATTTGAGCCTTTTGAGGTAGAAAAGCTAGGTTCGTAAAGTTCATGTGCTCGTAACCTTGCAGACGTCTCGCAAAACTGCTAATAGATGCTTCATGTAACCTTAATTAAGGCTGAACTTTTCTTAGCCCAAGGAATAATTATTGTGTCAAATTTTGAATTTTGCCGTACCCCCTTTTAGACATAATTATTATGTACTAGTGGTCGCCTAGTGCTCCTAGTCCTAATCGCCTAGTCCTAATAATTATAAATTATATGGTTATATATTACGTTAGGAAAGCCTTAACTAGTCTAAATGAATAAATAGTAGCTACTCGATAAACTGGAACTTAATTTAAAAACACGAATCAATTACTTAATCTCTTTTAACGTCATTGTTACAAATAAATATTTATAGCATATGCTATTCTGCTGTTGTATTTCCGGTGAATTCGCCGTCTGTTCTTATTGCACCTGTTATATTCAAGGCACGTTGAAAGCTATTTAACACGACCTACCGGCGACATCACGTGTATCATTAGTGTATACTAATATTAATTTAATATCTGCTTATACCGACAAACGAGCTCAATAAGCAAAATAAAGTACAATAACATATTTGGTTCTGTTAGCAGATCATGGTATATAGCTACAACTTGTTTTGGGACAGGTCTTGTTAGAAGTAAGGAATTAGGTAAACGATATTTGGTTCAGTAGATATTATACTGTTCTACAATACTTGCAAAATTTAAAACATATTTTATTTTTCGCTTTATTATGCTTTTATTTCAATGCCCTAAACAATAAATTGTTCTTTATGAAAGTAAAAAGATTTTGCCACATGAAAATATTTAAAAGTTGGTACTCATATTTTATTGAAAAAGGGGCCGAGGAGATTTTAAAGTGGGTTATTAGGACAAGGGGTATGCCACATAAAAGGGCTTCTTGCATTTCACTTCAATATTATAACACAATATTACTTTCCTTACCTATGGTTTTGACTTAATACCTACTTAAAAAGTACGTGTCCAAACAGTGCAAAGTCAATCGGATATTTTTCAGTACAATCGTCCGTTCATATATTATTATAATTATCATAGTTTTAATATTCAAAGGTACTGTACCCTCTGTGCCCAAATCTAACTCATTCTTGACCGGCTTTCATAATACATAATAATATGTTCTAAATTTTAGTCCGCGATGACAAACTTTATTTCTCAGAACATTTTAAACAACGAAGTTCTTATAGCTTAAAAGTAAAGATATGCTATATTTGACGACGTACACTACTGCAAAATTATGTGACCACAGATAGATGTTCTTTGGACGCGACAGTTAGAAGGATAAGTTTGTAGTGAATATTCTCTGGAAGCCATCTTTAGACAGACTTTGCTACAGACGAATATGTGTGTAGAAACCGGATATAGTAAATTAAGCAGAAGAGTCTTTTATCAGTATCATGCGAAGGGGTAAATTGTAGTCTCTCAACGCCTTCGTCAACCAGAGAGAATTTACAATTTATTTATTTATTTATTAAGGATCAAAGAATATACACAAAATTGCACAGACAAATGGACATTAGTTTTGTATAGTGTACTCCTTTAGTTATAGGAGACCACAGCATGCACATACATATAACAACAAAGCATAAAACAGAAAATTTTAACGTTAGGAATTAACTTAACAAAAGAAATAAACAATGTGAAACTTAATGAAAAAGTTAAATAACAATTGTTTGTATTGAGCAGCACATTTCCTATTTTGGTAACATTCATCATAATTCTGTATTTTGCCTAGATACCTATTGTATAATCAATATTAGTATTGTGTAACCAATCGATCCATAGCCTTTGTACCGAATTCATGCGTCATATTAATAAATAGCAGAATTTATATCGGCATTTTTTTAATTCAAGAGCCTAACCCGGCAGATCCCGACACGCATATACACGCATACACATTAGTGAGCTTCTAAAGTGGTTACTCCGACGTCTGCCGAGAGTTCCTGCTTTCCAGTGATATATGAGCTATGTGCTGCAGGCACATTATACTTACTAATATTATAAATTCGAAAGTAACTCTGTCTGTCTATCTGTCTGTCTGTCTGTCTGTCTGTTACCTTTTCTCGGCTAAACCACTCAACCGATTTAGATGAAATTTGATATAGATAATAGCTTAAAACCTGGGGAAGGACATAGGCTACTTTTTATTGATGTAGCTACCACGCGGGCGGAGCCGCGCGCAAAAGCTAGTATTTAATATAACTAAAACGATATAATAGTGCGACCATCTATGATTACGTGATTGGCCCTAAAAGTAATTTACAGTTTTGCATTTTATATGCAGTGCACTGATGTATGTCATCTAACATATTAAATTACGTTTAGTAGGTTCGTTTGTATTCAAATTCTAATTAATTAAATGAAATCAAGTATAATTATGGCAAAATTAGGAGTATGTAAAATAAAATACAAATATTAAAAAATTGGGGCAGTCTTTGGGGACTGCCGATAGAAGTGAAAACTTTAATCTTTGATGATAAACACGTTTTACAAACAAAAAAAAATTAAAAATAGTATCGGGTCGGATTCCTGATACTCTCTTAAGAGTTATTAAGGTCAAAATTTCGTTATTTTTTGCGTAGGACGCACCATTTCTGAGATATTCTAAAATAATTTAAAAATGGAAAGCGTGGAAGCGTGACGATGACGCGAGTTCTATGATTTTTGTTCACCCAAGAAGTGCTCAACGCGCCTAAAGAAGTTTTCACCTCAAAAATGTTACTCAATTTTGTAGACAAATAAACCGTTGTTATACCCACGAATGTAAGAAAATAGCAACACAGAATTAAAGGCAGCAAAAAGGATGTTAATAAACATACCTAAGCATACATTCTCATTTAGTCTCGTCGTTAGCTCTACTTTCTTTTAAGCTATTGACCGTAGTTTTTAAAGGACGTGTAGGGTGGTCACTAAGTACCGACGGAGCTAAGTGCCGCTTTGTAAGTGTACCGCGTGCAAACCGCCAAAGACCGCCTGGCATTAATTTTCTCGTTTTTATTTTCTCTAAAAGCTTTTAAACAAGAATTGCGCGTTTAATTAAAACTCTTCGTTTTAATATATGTATCAAGCACATTGGAGGTTTCGTCCACTTATGATTTTGTATATATATTGTATTGTATTTGTTTCTACTCTGCATATGGAACAGTCCGTCTATAGTACTAATATTTGATAAAATGACTTCCAAAGGATTTTGTAAAAAGAGTGTAGGTAAAAAGAGTGTAGGGACAACTCTTTTAAATTGTAAAAGAAGGTGACTTGTAACGGGCGTCCTAAATACTTTAGAAAAAGGCAGTTGATTTAGCGAGAAAAACAAAAGATTTCTGAAACAACTCCCATATTTGTTTGTCGATTTAATTCTTTTAGTTTTCGTCCGTCGGTTTTTATCGCCATAAGTAGATACAGTTTTATTTTCCTTATTTACTTTTTGTAGACCACTGTTAAGTATAGTCACTTTTTTGCAAGAAAGCTTATATTTCGTGATGAACTTTTTATTTTAAGAATAGGTAACTACTTCAATATAAAATTTATACAATATCAGATGCCGACTGTTGCGATCTATATTACCGAGTATTCAAAGCTTCGTCGGTCGTAATATTGTCCTTTGTCGATTTTATAAAGTGAAAGTATTTAATATTCACATCGTGCATAGATCGTAGGCATAGATCAAGCATTGATCCTATTTCATAATGCCAAAGTACACCAAATAAGTCAAGATTTTTATTAACTTCGTTTTTATCGAAGCGTTTCACAATAAAATAAGATCCGTAGAGTCTTTAGATTAGTTGACAAAACTACCAGTAGAAGGCCAATTCTTTTAATAAAACAATTCAAAATAGAGGGCCCATCGAGTTCTATTTTCATATATTATATCAAAAACTGTACTGTCCTAAACTAAAATTATTTTAACTGTAAACAAAAATGCATTTAATTCACACTCGACATCATTTATTAGACTAGATCACACAGCTTTTATAACAAAAATTTGCCCTTCAGCTATCACATAACAAAATCTGTTCATATTTATGTAGAAACATAATAATTGTTAGATGACAATATTCTTCACTGTTCATAGCACAGGTTTATAGACATTTTAATTTATCTGCATGGGTACCGTAGAGGTTTAAGTAGACGTCTCGCTACTACCACTGATCGTTGCGGGTGCGATCCCTTCACAGGACAAAAAATTGTGACCCACAAATTAGGTGTTTTTAGTCTGGATATTCTTCGTGCAACAGACACATTGAATGCCTGTAAAGATGCCCTCAACACAGGAATTATTCCTAATGCGGGATTTATTATTTAAAAAGCTATATAAAATTGTTTACTGTGATATTACAATGTTGACATTATATCCAGAGTAAACAATTTTTTGTAGAAAAATATTTACTATTAACCAAGTTTTGTAAAGTGCAAAATCTTCAACGTTTATAATTTCCTAATATGTAGATTACCTAATGGCTTATTCATACGGCGAAAAAACAAAACCGTCAAAGAGATTTTTTCGCACATGGATTCAACTTTACAAGCGCACCTGTTATCGGTGATATACCCCTAGCGATAGCATAACAGAACCGTCATTAAATTTTCCTTTTTACTCGCTACAGCAAAAAATTAAGGGTATACACCTACATAATATTTATATAACGTAATATCTATATAGGCGTTTAAGTGTCAACGCCTTTTTTTTTTTTTTGACCCAGGAAAATCCTTTATGGATACCCCCTCCCCCGGGGGGGGAAGGGTGGTTACGTGAGACTCTCCGCCCCTGAAGGGGGTCGGTATACACACTAAAAACCTGGGGTGAGCAGTCCCTCCGCCGACGGGGTGGGGCGGGATGGGGTCGCGTTAGCAATCACCATCCCGCCCCGGTGGTTGGCCCGGCTGATGGTAACCGGGCCTCAGCACCTGTGGAGGGGTGGCCTTGCTCACCAAGGCCAGCTTGCTCACCCCCAGACGTGTGGGGCCGTGCAAGCCGGTACAGAGTCCCCCGACTCTGTACCAGTGACCCCACTATACAGGAGCGAGAAGGCGGGCAAATCGCCTCCTCCTCACTCCCGTCCGTCTGCGCCGGAGAGGGTCAGCGAGGGGATTGTTCTCCCTGACCCTCTCTGAGGCCTCCTTCTGCGCCATGACAGCCTCGCAGAAGGAGACCACCGCTTGCCACGACCTCTCGCCGCCGAGCATGGCGTTGATCACGCCCGGCAGGGAGAGATCCCCGCCTATTATGGCCGAAAGCGTGTGCCGCTGCGGCTCCCATGCGGCACACGCCTCCAGCGTGTGGGACGCCGTGTCGTCCGGCGCCCCACACTCGTGGCAGGCCGGGGTCGCCTCCCGTCTCGCGATCTGGTGCAAATACTTTCCGAATCATCCGTGCCCGGAAAGCACCTGCACCAGTCGGAAGGTCAGCGACCCGAATCGCCGCTCTATCCACCCCTGGAGGACCGGGCGAATGGCCTCCACCGTCCACTGGCCCGGGACCGGTGGAGCCAGGTCCTCCGTCCACCGCCTCAACAGGGCGGCCCGCGCCTGTCGCCGTATGCGTGCGACCTCCTCCCACCCCGGGGGCTCCCCGCGGGACCTCCTCGCCGCCACGAAGTGGTAAACTTCGGCGAGGACCTCCGCTTGTAGCTCCCAGGGGGGGTCACTGGCCAGCACGCACGCCGCCGTCCAGGACACCGTCCGGTAACCGCGAATGGCCCTCGTCGCGACGACCCGCTGCGGACGTCGCAGCAGGGTCTTATTGTCTCGATTGAGGGCGTCCGCCCAGACCGGTGCCCCGTAAAGGACCATACTCCGGATCACTCCGGAGTACAGTCGGCGACAAGTGGCGCTCGGGCCACCAACTTTGGGCAGCAGCCTCCCTAGGGCGGCCGCCGCTCCCAGGACTTTTGGGGCCAGCTGGGTGAAGTGTGCCCCAAAGTCCACCTCCCGTCCAGGATGAGACCCAAGTACCTCATTTGGGTCCCAACCCGGACCGGGACCCCGTCCAGGATCACTGGCGTACCTGGACGAGGTCCCCCCGAGGCCCATGGAACACTAGGGCCTCGGTCTTGGAGAGGGCAACCTCCAATCCCAGGGCGCGGATACGGTCGACCTCTAAGGCAGCTCCCACCTCGGCCAACCGCACCGCTTCCCCGAGATCCCTCCCTTTGACTACGACCAGGGTGTCATCGGCGTAGCACGCCACCCGCATACTTGCGGGAAGCGTGCCCCGAAGCACCCAGTCATAGCCAACGTTCCACAGGAGCGGTCCCAGCACCGACCCCTGTGGAACCCCGCAGGATACGCGACGGCGCCTCAAACCGTCGCATCCCTCCACCAGAACCTCGCGGTCCTGGAGGTAGTCGGCCAACAGCCTCCGCAAATACAGGGGCACTACGTGATACCGGAGCGCCTCTTGTACTGTTCCATGTGGGAGGCTGTTGAAGGCGTTGGCAATGTCCAGCGAGATAGCCAACGCCTTGTTCCCCCCACCGACCGCTTCCTGCGTCCAATCTTTGAGCCAGAGCAGGGCGTCTATCGTGGACCGCCCCGCTCTGAACCCATACTGGGCCTGCGATAGCGCCGGCCCAGTCCCCTCTAAGTGCTAGATGACACGGAAGCCACCACTCACTCTCTCTAGCAGCTTTCCCATGTCATCAAGCAACACGATTGGCCTGTATGCGGCAGGCGAGGTTGTGTCTCGTCCCTCCTTCCGCAACAGGCACAATCGGCCGTCCTTCCACAGCTTCGGGAACCGTCCAGACGTGAGGCACGCGTTGAACAGCTCCCGAAGTGGATCGCTCATCTCTCTGAGGGCGATCCGAAGGACCCGTCCCGGGATCCCGTCAGGACCCGGAGCCGTCCTCTTGCCACTTAAGCGGCTGGTGGCCGCCTACATCTCCGCCTCCGATACAAGCGGGATGGAGGCCGGGTCCAATTCCTCCGGGAAGGACGGCGCCATCGTCGGAGGGGTATGGTGGGGGTCCCGTTCGGGAAAGAGCCCCACCAACACCCTGCCCAGGAGCTCCGGCTCCAGGGACTCCGCTACGGGGGGCGTCAGGCCCCGGAACTTATTCCGGGCAGCCTTGTACGGACGCCCCCATGGATCCCTATCCAAGCCCTCCAGGGCCTCACCCCAGGCTCGGAACTTGGCCTGACCGACAGCCAGCTGCAGCTCCTTTTTGGCTGCACGGTACTCATCGTACAGCCGGAGCTCAGCCTGCAGCTCTTCGGCAGACAGCTGGTCGCTCGTTCGGCCATACCGCCGCCGCCTACACCGCGTGTAGGGCCGCCGCGCCGCCGAGCAGGCGGCTCGGAGATCTGCGATCTCCGAGCTCCACCAATACACTTCTCGGCGGCCGGGGTGGCGGCGGGCCCTCGGCATAGCCGCGTCGCAGACAGCCGTGACCGCTTCGCGGAAACGGCCGGCCGCGACGCCTACCTCCACCGTGTGCATGGGGACGGCAAGCCACGCCTGGACGATGGCCGCCTCTTCCGCCAGCCCGGCGTCGAGGCGACTCACCGACCAGCGCGGAAAATCTGCCCGCACCACGCGCCGGTGCCCTCCCTGACTGTCGGAGGCGGATATCTCGAACCTTATGTATTTGTGGTCCGAAAGCGTCTCCACCTCCGACATCACCCTCCAGGCCCGGGCACATGCCGCGACAGCGGGGCTGGTGAACGTTAGGTCCACCACGGACCCCCCACACCATCGCACGCACGTGTGGACCGACCCTCTATTGAGGAGGGTCAGTCCTGTGGCAACCGCCCACTCCCTGACTATCTCTCCTCGAGTGTCAGTGGAGCGGTTGCCCCATTCCCGGGCCTTGGCGTTCAAGTCCCCCATTAGGAGGACCTGACGTGGCACCTGCCTCCTCACCACCGCGGCCAGGAGGTCTATAAAGACCTCCAGCTCCGCGGCGGTTCTGTTGGGGGAGAAGTATGCGCCGACGATCGCATACCTCTCCCACCTGGCCACCACGTACCCCGCCCCTCTCTCTTCGACTGAGAGGAGGGGGCCGCCAACCCTCCCAACGATGGCCATGGAGCCGTTCAAGTCCACAGCCCAATAGGGACTGGGGGGGACGAAATACGGCTCCGCGGCGACGGCCACATCGATTTCCCACTGCGCCAGGGTCTGCATGAGCAGGTCTTGGGCCCTGGCGCAGTGGTTCAGGTTCGCCTGAAGGAAGTTGCGATGTCCGACCTGGTCCATACTAATCAGACATCACAACCTCCTCGCACACTGCTTCGCGGCGCGCTGCCTCAGGGGCGGCCTGACTGGTGGCCGCAGGGCCGGCCCGGGTCCCAGGGGCCTTTCCCTTCGTCTTCGGGGGTGTGCAGCTGCGCCCCCCCATAACGTGCCCTGAGGGCTTGCCCGCCTCTGCGCAAATGGCGCAGCGCAGCCCAGCCTTGCCACAGTTGGCCGCCCGGTGACCTGCGTCTCCACAACGGAAGCACAGGTCACCCCTGTCAGCCGCGGCGGGACACTGGGGGCGCGTATGCCCCAGTCCCATGCACCTGAAGCAGCGCATGGGGCGCTCTCCCAGCGCGATCACCTTCACCGAGCTCCACCCGATGAGAAGCCTGCCCCCGCTCAGCAGCACTTTGGCTGCCGAGACAGGGCAGGACACAAGGGCGGAGCCGGCGCCATCAAAGCCGGGGCCGATCTCCCCGACCTTGACCAGCCGCACCTCGCACTCGCCCGCCGCCGCGACCGCCACCGCCACCTTCTCCTTTGTGGCAGCATCGTCCAGGCCCGCAATCCGCAAGTCTGTGGACTTTACGGGCCTGGTGACGCTGGCCACTGCGGATAGGGCATCGCGGAGTTTCTCCGCGAGCCTATCCGCCTTTTCTCCGCTTTGGGAGCCAGGAATCTCTAAGATCCTGGCTCCCGTAGCCGTCTGGCGGAAGCGGAGTTGGTCGATGCCCAGCTCCCTTAGGTCGACCTTTTCCTGTGCCACCCTGATGGCGGCGGCATATGTCATCCCCTTTGCCGCGGCGTCAGGCTGCAATGACAGCACGACTGCCGCAGATTTCGGGGACCTCAGTGCCGCCACCACATTCTTGGGAGCAACAGGGGCGGCAGGCCGGGCTTTGGTGGCACGGGCCACCTGGGCAGGCGCAGATGCAGTGGAGGGAGGGGAGGACTTTCCCTTCCCCTTGCCCTTCCCCTTTCCCTTCCCTACCACCGTTACCCATGTTTCCTGAGGGACGGTGGTGGCAGGGGCAACCCCGCTGGCGTTTTGGGTCCCCCTAGAGCTAGAAGGACCCGCGGTCGGTGCCGCTGCAGGAGCGGCGGCAGCGGCGACGGTCGCGGCAGTCGTCGCCGCGGCAGCCTCCGTCTTTGCCTCAGTGAAGCCCCGACGGAGCGCCTTTACCTCCGCCTTGAGCGCCTCCCCCTCGAGACGCAGGCGGGAGTTTTCGGCCCTCAGCCGCCGCGTCTCCTCCGCCTCGCTGCGGCCCGCCAGGGTGTCCACCACCTCCCTCAACAGCGATGTCGATCGCTTCAGGCGAGCGACAAACTCGCCCTTTAAATTGCCCGACTTTCGGGCCACCTCCAGGATGCAGGCGAGCTTCTCGCCCGCCCGCGCCCTTAATTCTTGAGCATTCAATTCGCTCAAGTCGCCGAGCAATGAGGTGGAATCCGACTCACTGTCGAACTCCATCCCCAGGTCGGCGACAACAGCAGCCGGCCCCTTCCTAAGGCGTCTCCTGTGCAGCGCCGCCTCAAATTCCGCATTCGGCTGCACCGAAGCGGGCCTGAGGAACTCTCCCCTGGAGGGTGCCCCTTTCACCGGTCTCCCCCGCCCTCTGCTGGCAGTGGGCACCTTGGCGGCCGCCGTCCCTTCGGTCTCCGTGTCTGACTCTAAGTGCCCAGGCACGGAGAACGAAGTGGACTGCCGCTTTCGGCTGCCTGCCTCCCCGGAGGTGGCCTCCGCCACCACTTTGGCACGTGAGTCAAAAGACTCCGCGTCCAAAACATCCTCAGCACTCTCCTGCTCGGAGTGGCCCTGAGAAGGGCCTTTTTGGTGGCCCTGATAAGGGCCTTTTCCACCAAACCTTCCACGCGCATTTTGCTGTTGCTTGGGCATGGCCGCAAGCGAACAGTCAGAGACAGACAAAAAGCAAAAAAGAAAACAGACAGAGTAACAATGATACAGAACAATAATAATATGAACAGGCACGCAAGTGCTCTTTAGCCGAACCCCGGTCTGTCACTCCATTACGGTGACAGAACCGGGTCGTTTCCAGGGGACGCGACGAGGACGCAAGCACTATGGGGGGTCCCCCTAAGTGTCAACGCCTATGTCTGCGGCTTCGTATCTCTTATTAGTTATATTTGCTGTATCTAGATAATGGACACCTGTCCGGCTATTATGATTTATTTCTTGAGTAAGTTAATAGTAATTTATTTTCTGCCCATAAAATTGTATATTTATAACATTTTACTAATTTTATATATATTATGCAAGTTTGTGAAAATGTTTCACGGTTTTTAAGTAAACACACGTAAATCTTGTCAAACCAAGACAAGCGTCTTAGGATCGAATTATGATAATGAAGCATCGAAGTCAAACTAAAAATAGAGATATCAAATTCACCCATAACTCCAAAGTGTAATGCACTTATTATGTCTGCACAGTTGGCATAGTGGTTTAAGTTGGTATTACCGAGATGTTACTCACCATATTTCCCCCGGTGAGTCCGACATAACCTCTCCGTGGCCCCGCGTCAAAGCATACCATCACGTAAAAAATAAAATTGAGGCAGTCTTTGGGGACTGCCGATAGAAGTGAAAACTTTAATCCTTGCTCATAAACATTTCCTTATAAAAAAAAGCGGTGGTTCGGATTCCTGATACTCTCTTAGGGGTTATTAAGGGGATCAAAATTTCATGACTTTTTGCGTAGGACGCACCATTTCTCAGATATTGTTAATATTCTAAAATAATTCAAAAATTGAAAGCGTGGAAGCGTGACGATGACGCGGGTTCTATGATTTTTGTTCACCCAAGAAGTGCTCAACGCGCCTAAAGAAGCTTTCACTTCAAAAATAAAATAAAAGTGGTTTAAATGCGCCTTGCATCTAAAGCTTCGCTCAGTACAGCAGGTTTGTTCCACGGAACATAAATCATGTGATTCATAAATATTTGTTCCCAGACTGGGTGCTTTTTTGTCCGTTGTTTGAATGTTTGTAAAGTCTCCCACGACACAGAAATTTATATTTTATTTACTTAAAATTTATTATCGAAATCATATAATCGCTAAAATAATAAAGACCTGGTGATTCTAAGATTCTTCAATTATTATATTATTATGTCATCGATTCCAGCTGTCACGGACAGTTATAAAAACAAAGTACGAATAAAAAAGCCGAGCCTATTGAAAAGCTTTCTATATCCAAAGATTTTGGCTAGGCATTTATAAGTCAATCGTTGCGTGAGTCGAAATTTCTCATTTAATATAGGTTCATGTGTTGTAAAACTCATTGTTTATCGAACTGCCTCGTTGGTTCAATGGTCGCTAGACTTTAAAGCATTAGTTCCCAAAGGGGTCCACGGGAAAATTTATTTGCTTTCGATAGTGAAGATAAAATGTTGGCTTGACTTCACCTATCAATGTAGACAGATAACATTTTAAGAAGTTCAGCGACTGAGCGACTGTTAATTGTAAAATCTTGCATATTCCATATTCAGTACCAGTCGTCTCGAATTTATATTTTTCGGTAGAGAATTACTAAAACAGAAAAATCTGCAGGTAGTCCACTGGAACCAGCTACATTTTGAAAGGTCTATGAGAAAAAAGTCTGGAAACCTCTGCTCTAAAGTTAAGTAACATTGGGTTCTAAAAATGTGCCCTGCAGACGGTGATAGACTCGCCGCGTATTACATGAATGCGAAAAACATACGAATAGCTGACCAAATATAAGTGGCCTGAATGCCATAATTAAAGGCATGAGTATGTATGTATGTGTTTAATGAAGCTTATTCTTTTATATTTACAGCAACGATGTAACGCCGTATTTGGATGAAAATATTCTTTATATCATGTTAAGCTACAAGCCCTCCTTTTTATGTGAGAAAGTATGTTATCATAATTTTACAATATGCACATAATATCCACAAAACTCCAAGTGTAGCAACACGTCGGGACCGTACACTCCATTAAGCAGAACGCACGTAAACATAAGCCTCGGTGATGACTTAACCTTTCATACAGGAGGTAACGATATTATTTATAAGATAAACGGTAATTCTCTACGTGCTTGCCGTCATAGACCCCGGTTAAGGTGCAATGACGTCATTAGGCACCCTTATCTTGATGAGTTAAGCAATGTTGATGTATAACGTAAATTTCAGGTATGCGTACATATTGAAGATTTACTCATGCTGTCAATTATAATTTAATGGCGATTTAAAAGAGTGACCGAGAGAGCAAGTATATTTTGATACGCTCAAGCCTTTGCCCGAACCTAGCAACTAACATAAATTTAAATTCAGTAACTTCAGTAAACTTACGAACCGATAAACGTTGACCTTCAGTATTACCTTGTAACAATGAATAAATGATTTTAGACTT
Organism: Catocala sponsa; assembly: GCA_963564715.1. Lineage (NCBI taxonomy): Eukaryota > Metazoa > Arthropoda > Insecta > Lepidoptera > Erebidae > Catocala > Catocala sponsa. The sequence continues at coordinate 17,564,503 of OY751333.1, forward strand.
TGAGGTATTGCCTCCTCGGAAAATCATATTTCATCAAGGTTTTTAATTTCTGGTATACTCTTTGCCTACGATACATATGTACATTCTAGAATCTATTTATTTATCTACGCAGTACTACAATACTTAAATCAGTTAATTAAAATGTATACATAGTATAATAAATACATCAACATGTTTTTGTCTGTTTGCCTGCTTTAGCACACGCTATTCCGTAATGGCTAAGCCAAATTAAATGGGATTTCAGTAATGTGTTCAGCACATATGCATGGCTGAATTCAAATAATTATTTAATTTAAGCTGGCAACACATAAAAATGTATGTCAATTTTGAAACGATACGAAGATAATACACGTCCACGCGTATGAGATTGCAAACACAGTTAGTTATAAAACTTAGTAGTCTACGAATGAAGAAACTATAATCATTTCTAGTTATAAACAACGGTAAAATCAAACGTATGAAAGTATACAAAATTGATTTGAAAAGCTTCGAATTGGAATTCGAAAAGCTTTCCGATTCGACTGCACAGCTAGCGTAGTGGTTTAAATGGTTGCCTCGCCATTGTCACTGCACCGAGTGTTATGGGTTCGATCCCCACACAGGACAAAATGTTTCAAGTCGGGGTGTTCTTTGTGTCCGTTGTTTAAATGTTTGTAAAGTCCCCCGCGACACAGGTTTTATACCAAGAAAGGGCGTGGTCCTTAATATGAAAATTATAAAAAAATGCAGATCAATTGTCAATAAATTAAACAGCTTTACATTTCTTCTTAAATACTTCTCGTAATTTAGCAAAGTTAGACTTATAGATTTGCAATAAAAATACGACCAAGCAAACATACGACGCGACGCTCCAAACATTCCTAAGAGAGCTTAAGATTAAGAATAATGATACTGTGCTTTCAGTTTCCCATTATATCTTGAAAGTCGGGCAATTACCACGCCACGTAAGTCAACAATTACATAAATTGCTCTTTTAACCACATAATTATCGCCATTATATAACGCAGTTACGTTTAGTATGTCTTCTATACTAATGTAATAAAGTGGAGAGATTTTTTGTTTGTTTGTAGGGATTTAACTCAAAATCTATTAACCGATTTAAAAAATTCTTTTGCTATTTGTAAGCTATATTATCACCGAGTAACATAGGTTATATTTTATTTATAAAGATGTACTGTTTCTAACACATTATAACCAAACCTACTTTTACGCGAGCGAAACCGCGAGCAAAGCTAGTATTAAATTAGATAGACAAAAGCACTCATTATAAATATTCTTTTTAATGTGTAAAGCCAATCTTTGGGCTTCTTATAAAGTGATTCATTTATGGCGTCGTTTTCTTTGAATAGCACCGTCATTAAAATTCTAAATTAAATGACCCTCAAGCTACAAATGCTTGCGTGGAGGCACTCCGTGCTAACTGCCATGTAATGTCCTTTACTTCGTTTTATCGTTCTAAATGCATTTTGCTTTATAAAAGCATTTTAATAGGGTGACTTATAAATCTTGAATGAATAAAGAAGTATTAATTTCTGTAACAATTTCAATAATAAAATGGTTCTGACCACGACAATATCTTGAAATCTTATTCTAAGATGTTTTTTTATTGTAAACGGCAAAAGCCATGTCAGATTATATTTAAAGTATTTTATTGGCGCTCTGATTTCCCAGACCGTGAATAAATTTCTTTTATATATAGAAATAATTAAAATAAAATTGTAATTTAGTCTCAGTGTTTAAATGGTTTTCTTCTAAATCAAATAAACGTCAAATCATGAAACAAAAATTGCATTTGAACCATTGATTAGATTATATTATTTTATTACGAGAATTTCAGATTTACATGTCCATTTCTATAATTGTAATTATAATTATTATTGCCAGTTAAAATGCTTACACTCCGCCTAATGGTATTTGTGTAGTCCACGAGCAGAACCACGTCACACCAAGTTAGGATCAATGACATTATTTAATATCATATATCCTGATTATTCCCTTATTAAAGCAGCTGTGTCCTTCTGCTCTGTGTATATGTATGTACGTGCATTTATATAATTCTTCTTTGTTTATATTTAAAAAGTGCTGTAATACATACAAGTATTATTTATGAAAATATTATAGCACAGATAAACCTATAACAATGTAGAAAGATTACAAAATATTTTAACAGAATATCCCTTAATATGTGAATTAATGTTTTTTATATGGTAAACATACATTGAATTCAAACAAATTCCCAAAAAATATTACTGTCGTTAAAATAATATGTGTCCTTAAATTTAATGTTTTGTGTAATCTGTATTAGCATTCCATTTTTTGTCTCGTCTTTTATATTAATTTTATAGCTCGTATACTTACTAGTAAGTAAAAATATCAACAAAATGGAAGCCTGCTGTAGCGATGTGTAACTACTAAATTAAAACAATATTAGTAAAATTAACATAAAATTTTATGAAATTGCATCTGTACGCAAGATCATACAATTTCAATGTTGTTGATAATTTTTTTTCATCGTAGCGGATAATTATTGGTATCGTAATAAATATTGGTCGATATTGTCGAAGCACTTTTTCGGGCGACGGAAATTATGCCTATATTTTAGGTGTTCTTTTTTGCTATGCGCCGTAATTTAGCAATTTTAGTCGATTCGACCGTACTTATTCGTATTTACGCATTGATAGTACTTAATCACATAATATGAACAAATACTGCATTTGAATGTTTCGAATGGTTAATTGTGCATTAATTGACTATTGTACTCTCAAGACGTAATCCGCAGAACGCAAAGGAGTATAATGCTCTTCAAAAAAATCTGACAAGATTGATTTCTATTTAAAAGGGGAATTTGTCGCTAAATGCAAATTAGCATATATGTAAATTAATTTGTAAGGCAAAACGCAACTGTTATTATTAAAATTGGAGAGCCAACTTGATGAAGTGAGTTAGACGCTTCTTTGTGACAACCATTTTAAAATAACGATGGAAAGGACTACCCGGTCATTCTATCTTAGTCTGATGGACCCAACTATATTAGCTTACAAAAATACCGCGCTTCTCTCGCATTGGATTAAAATGCTCGTTGACAAAAACTTTGCAGATTTAAATTATTTTAATAAAAATATTACGACACATGTGTATTTTAATAAACGTTAAAACATAATTCGCATTCAATGCTATTTTCTAACAATAGTCAGCTATTGTTATCGAAATTTAATTTTCAATATACTATTCAAATGACCTCGTTCTAATAATTTATTTTAAAGACTAAAAAGGTGTAATGTCCTCGTCTAACTTGAACAATAACAATACAATTATTTTTTTTACAACCAGGCCATCCAAAAGGGATCTCGTGAAAAATAAAAGCCAGCTCCAGTTTTGTTTTGAGTGCCTTCTGCGAGATGGTTAAATGGCGGACCGTTTTAAAAGGAAGCAAATTTTCCCAAACTTGCCTGAATCTTATTGAAGCCAACGACTCGCTCTCGACAAAGTTAGCGTTTCGAAATCGAGTTAAGACCCATTAACTATTCGTGGTTTAATTTTCTCTGAGATGAGGTTTTAATTCCACTCTTAGTTAAACTTGTTTTCATAGAATCTTCAACCGACGTGTTTATTAAAGATGAAAGGTGGTTGTTTATGACAGAAAAACGAAAGGTACTTTATTGTTAACATCGCATTCATAAAGTAAGAGTAAGGGGAGTAAATAGTATAATTTCTAAGCCTTCCTTTTTCTTAGGAATAAGTACAAGTAACAAGTACAAGGTTATTTTATGAATTTTGAGACTTTTATGTTAATCACATGGTTGCACTAGATCTTGAAATATGACCACCTTTTACAACTGTACAGTTTATACTCAAATCTGTTGAAATGTATTTCTCTACGTTGACACAAAAGGCGTTAAAACTAGCATAGTTTAATATGTCTGTTTTGCAAGAAGATCTTCTTTTTCGTTCCCTCCGACATCTATTTGTGAAGGAATCCATTGAATTTTTATTGTTTTATGACGTGATATTTTATTAGAACAGATTTAATAATTGTGTGACTAATGCATTTAACATGACGCAAGTTTTCAATCACCAATATTATCAGTCGAGTTTTATTCGCTTTATAGGAACCTCTAGTGTTAATAAAATGTATTGATACATATACAAACATTTCATAGGGAATTTCTATAAAAAGATTAGTCTTGTAAATCGACTCTAAAGCTTAAGAAGAAATTTACTATTAAACCACTGAAACAGTTTTGATTAAATTTTACATGGGTATAGTGCTAACACTAACGCGCATTACATACATAGTTACATATTATATTTTAGACTTCAAATGAAACGCGAACAAAATATCAAGGCTTACATTTATATAATTAAATATAATTACGTGCTATTAACTGAATTGCGAATACTACTAAAGCCTGTGAAACAGCTAACTACACTCGCTCGATCAAATAATTTAGCCACGGATTAACTAATACAAACAAAATGTATTGAAAGCGCTTCATTTGCAAACATTAAATAGTTATTTTACAAGGTTGTTGGCCACAAAAATATTTTACTGTACTAAATTATAGGCTGATTTCTAAAGCCTACCAATATTAAAGTTATTGGAAACTGAATCGAATTGAATATAAATGATCTATCTCTCTAGAAACGTACAGTGTATCCTACAGTATATTATATAAAATAAAATCAATAGAAGTAAATATATGAGAAGATTACAAAACGTTCACAGTTCTCGAAAATTATTGAAGTTTTCTTTTCTTTCCTTATACACATTTTAGGTCATTGTAATTCCCGCTAGCGACGCTTTTCTAAGAGCGTATTAAAGTAGATGAAAACTTTCACAATATTAAAGTTGTACTAGACTCCATATATCTATATTACGTATTATTTTCTTTTTTTTATTGCCGTTGGTGCAGACGAGCAAGTGGCCCACCTGATGGAAAGTGGTAACCACTGCTCATGGACTTCAGAAATGTCAGGACACAGCAAAGCCGCTGCCTACCGTGAAAGAAGAACTCTCTTTAAGCCTCGTTTGAAGAAGGACATATCATAGCACTCGGGAAACACCGAAGCTGGCAGTTCATTCCAGAGCTTGCACGTACGTAACGTACGTACGTACGTTATGAAAGTATGAAGTAGATTCTATAACTTAAGATATTTGAAAACCTCTACTAATTTAACGTTTCTAAATCTTAAACTATGTTTTTATTTTATTTAAAACTGTTTGTTCGAGCTTCACCCAAAAATTAAGTTCAACAGTTTTTCATTCGGTTTTCACAGTAAGATGTAATTTATTGTAATCTACGTTAATATAGGTAACTATAAAGTCATTCAATAATGTTGGCTATATCTAAATAACTTGAAGAAGAAAAGCTGTCATAGTAGGTATCTATGTTAATTCGCACGTCCGCGTCGGGCGGAATATACGTCTCACTGTGTAAAGTTGTTTTATTACCTATTTCCATGTCTTGGCTGAAGTCTTCATAGCAGCACTTGTCTCGTGAAAGACCTTTGTACTGCCAGGCAAAGGTCTAGAGTTCAAAAACAAAACTCGCACCTCTAACCATTTAAAATTATGTGTGGTATCCTGCATATTTGAGAGTTCTCCATAATATTCTTTAAGATATGTAAATTCTGCTAACTCTTCACCGCATCGTAGTGGACCAAGGCCTAACTCCTCTTGTATGGAGAAGATGCTCTTGCCTGGCAGTGGGACATTCTATAAACAGGGCTATCAGCCCTGGCTTTTTTACTTTTATTGTAATGGCTCCTCAGCAATTCGAAATACTTCAATTACCATGTATGCTGTTATTATTGTTTTATCTTCGGCCTCGATGGCGTAGTGTTTAGTGTAACCAACTGCCACACCTGAGGTCGCGGGTTCGATTTCCGCACAAGTCAAACATTTGCATTTGCCTAATTTTGCATTTGCATTTGCATGAACCTGAATGTTTGTCTTGGTCTGGGTGTTTCTATGTATGATATGTATGTATTTACAAAAAAAAAGTATTTATTTTTTATTTATTTATTTCATTTAGGTCCTTCACAGCTGATAATCAATATTACTAAATTTTACTTGTATGTTTATCCATTGTCTAGTACCCATAGTACAAGCTCTGCTTAGTTTGGGCTACATGGTGTTGTGTGTATGTGATAGAATATTATTATTATTATCTAATTCTGTTTAGTAGAACCGGAGTTACGATGCATAGTGTGGTCTGCGTGAATGTCGTTGTGGGTGAACTGTCGTCCACACGAATGATGTCGTGATCATAATCTAGTATAATAACATTTATGCATAGTCTTAATCCTACATCCACATAGCTATGAGATAGCAGGTAGTACACCTACATTTTTTCAATTATAGTTTCAGGACCTACGTAATTGGAGCCAAGCCTTATACCATGCACCTGCCACTTTTCTTACTAATAATTTTTTGATTAACAATCCAAAAGAAATTTGCTCGATCTAGTAATTGAACCTCACCTCGAGAATTCATGCAGAGCAGTCACTTTTAGTAACGTTTGATATACATATTTGCCCATTAGTTTCATTAGGTATAACGATGTGAAAATATAAGTAGTATCATCATCATCATTTCAGCCTATTGCAGTCCACTGCTGGACATAAGCCTCCCCCAGGGTGCGCCACAAGGCCCAAGTATAGTGTAAGTAAGTAACTAAGTAGTATAGTATACTTAAAAATTAAGAACTGTAGAAACTACAAAGAACTACAGAATATACCACGGGGAGTGCTCTGAAGAGTTATTCCACTTTATCCCGCCCTCCCCTTTCCTATCCAGAACAACGCGTGCTGGGCTCAGATGCCATCGTTACACGGTAGAGTCGATTAGAGCGCGTACCAACAAGTTTGGGTCCTCATACCTCTGCCGAACGACCAAGGCATGAAATTCCCTACCAAGGCACGTGTTTCCTTCTTCCTTCAATCCTGGGTCCTTTAAGCGGGGCGTGAAAAAGCACCTTCTCAGGCCGTCAAAGTAGAGACCTCAACATCACCTCGGCTGCTATGAGGGCGGTGTGGGGGCCACTGCTCTTAGACCACACGACTGCTTACCATCAGGTGGAGTGTGGTCATTTTGACGAGCAAAATAAAAAAATAACTATTTTATCTTATTTCCTTATTGGTACAAAACTAGGTAAAACCACCGAAGTTATTAAAGCCGTTATTCAATTATATGACTAAAATAACCCACAACGCCGCAGGCTGTACTAAATTAATTATAATTTAAAGCTATCAACTCTTTGCTTTCCGGGTCGATCGATTCGTTTAAAATAACATAGGATATCAGGCGGTTATCTCCCCACATAAATTGGAGAAGTCGACCGTAGAATGGGTCACCAGTATTATCGAAGTAGTATTGAACTCTTTAACAATAAAGTCGCCTACCGGAGAGTATTAGGCGACTTTATTGTTCAACAAGGCTTTGAGGATCTACGGCTAAAGTACCTCTGGTTTTGTTATGGAGTAGTTTTATGGAAATAAATATATAGCCTTTTTATATGATATTACACTTTTGCTGTGGCTTCGCTCCCTTGAAAGCCAAGAATTTTATCTAAATCATTTTAAGCATGATTGAATAACATACGTCTAAACATGTTTAAAAACTGTTATCATTACATAATCAATAGGATATCTACTTTTCTTAATTATATAGATTCTACGCTTATATATTTCCGAAGCCTAATGGGAGACCGTTGGATTACCACGCAAAGGTATCGAATTCGATCCTAAGGCGCGCGTCTTTAACTTTTTGAAGTTATGTGCGTATTAAAAAGTTAATTATCGCTTGCTTTAACGGTGAAGGAAAACTTCTTAAAGAAACTTACATGTCTGAGAGTTCTCCATAATATTCTAGAACATATGGCAACTTTGCCAACCCGCACTGGGCCCTTCTCACACCTGAGAAAAGGTCCGTGCCCAGCAGTGTAATAGTTTAATACAGGGCTGATATTTTAATTATATCTCCGAAGGATTACATACAACTGCATTTCACTAGCGATGTTTTTAATAGATGCTACCAATTGAGGAGAAGCCTACTGCTGTCTACTAGACACACAACAAGACTCCGGGTTGTTATTGAAAATCTCGTAATACATTACTTTACTTCCTTTGTCGTATTTGAAAATGAACTCGAGACCAAGGGCATAAACTAAGGTCACGCAACTAACGTCAAAATGACTACATTTTGACGTTAGTTGCGTACAATTTTGTTTTAAACCTGATTAGATTTATATATTGAGGCCGACAATTCACATATAAATCTAATCAGGTTTAAAACAAAATTGTAATATGTAATCATCTGAAATATTTTACTTAGTAATAAAGCTAAAACTATGACTGCTATATTTTATGTACAGGCGCTACGTATAAAATTACGAGTAATACTTTTTTCGTGGTGTAAAAAAAGTAAGGAAGTTTTAATGTAGAGTTATACATAGAAAATGGAAGAACAATAAAGGTACAAGTATTTAATTGATATTGCGTTTGATTTTAACCATCCTATCTATAAAAATCGTTGTGTCCGGGCTGCGGCGTACACGTAGCAGCCCGGACACGAGTTATCCTTTGAGGTACACAAAAAATATCTTCTAAGTACATTAAGTACACCTGAAGTACATGACTTTTACATCACTTGCGATAACGAAAGCGATTGTAGCCGGGCCAGAACGGAACACGTGTGTGGGTGCTGTTTTTTCTAAATTCCATATTGCCAATATTTCTGTTCTGCAATAGTCAGTGTGGGTAATCAGTCGGTGCGTATTATTCTTTCTTCTAATTGAACATAAAGTATGTGAATATTAATTATACCCAGACTCAGAACAATTATGTGTGGGTCATACAAATAATAATAATAGTTAACATGAATACCTCACTCGATGTCTTTTACCTTACTTTCCTTAAGCTGCAAACTTAGTAAAGGTTATATATTATCTACATATACCTATGTTATATATAAATCAAAATTATTTAGCGTTTTAAATGGCGCAGCGGCAATAACTGCGAAAGCTGTGCATGACATCTCGAGTCCGATTCATGAGTCGAGCCAGTGATATTGGTATGAGCTGTCAGGAAATCAGGAGTCTGGCACTCAAGGTAGATTGCAATAAACTTGCCATATATTGGGGTGGACCTATAACCGTAGCTGCCGGAATATGGGCTTAATAGTTCACTTCTTCTTACTCTCGGATCCCTGAATCCCGAGGGTGTGGCCAGAGGTGTAAATTACACCCTGGAGAACATGCAATGTAACGTACATAATTATGTACGTAGTGTATGTAACGTACCGTCTTGTACAAGTGTTACGATTGTGGTAATGGAAAGCTGTACCGCAGGTAGCGATTGTTCGGCTGTAAAACAAATAAATTATAAGGATCGTGGTGTTTTCAAATATGTGTAAATAAGATTGTAAGAATTTCAAGTTGTATGTGTTCAGGTATAGATACATTAAAAATGTTGGTTTTGATATGTATTGCAAATGATCATGCACAATTGCATTTGCCTAATCCTTTGGCTTAGAAGAGTGTTAAAAGAAGTACCTAAATACTTTATTTTAAATACAATTGTAGAAATATGGATACAACTACAATTTGTCAGTTTATTATATCTGCTAATGGATCGTTATCCAATTTATTATAATACGCGTAGCTACGGCAGTTTTTATTTCAATGAAATGTGATCTCAACAATACTCTTTTGATAAAATCGAATGCCAACTCAATAAGCCAGTACTCAATTTATGTAAAAACGGCAGTTGATTTCAATAAAAATTCATCCAGCGTAAACAACTTTGGCAACGGGCACGAACTTCACGTACAGAATCATTTTGAAACCGTTCGCGAAGCAAAACGGCATCAAATTTGTCGTGTACATAAATTTGTGTATGTAGTAATAACAGGGTCAACTGCAAATTTATGCAGATTGGGTTCGTTTCATAGCTGTGCTGTGCGTATACGTTTGCCGCCAGAGATAACAATGGATTTATGTTTAAGACTTTATTACTTCGGTGTGTGATACGCCGTTTCGCTGATTTAAGCGCTTGTTAGCCTTATATGACGAGGTACTGCGGTCTCACTACCTAATTGTTTCGTTCCATTTTGCACTTCCGCTACAACGCCACAATCATTTTTCCTACTTTGAAATTTAGAGAATGACATCAACCTCACGAAGCTTCTATCTATGAAAATTTGTATTTTTCCACCTGATGGTAATAGCTAGGTATATTATTACTTCAATTTATTGAATCTTATATTTTGTAAGTCTATGGCAAACTATTACATATATAGCAAAACTGTCCGAGAAATGGATTAAAATACAAGTACAAACAAAAATTATGAAAATACCTTTTCAGGACAATTAAAGAACTAACATAAAATATAAAGCAGTAGTAAATCTATGCATCTTTTTTATGAAGTTAAAATTAGGGAATCTAAAGCTAAGATATTTTTTTTACCTTTGGAATATGTCCTGTACTCATTAGCAATAACGACCATTTATGAAAAGACTCATCTGTTATGTCCCAACAGCATGTAAATAAATACGATACTTTTAATAAAAACGGCACACAAAATGCGAACATTATCAGGTAGAAAAAAAATAATCATTTCCTGCTCCAAGTATTCAAACGTAATTCAACGAGCTCGAACAAACACTTGTTTGTTCAATGTCGTATGGAATAATAACTCTTTATGCTATGAATAACATGAAATTGTGAGACGGAGGAAGAAAATGCGTGGTTGATAATAAAATTTTCTTTTGGCGCGTTACTTGTGACGACATCCTTTTCCGTCGGTAAATTGTCTTGATGGAGCAACGTTTATTTCTTAGAAAGCCAAACTGCCACGCCACAAAACACTCATATTTTAATCGGTTTGTCATTTGTTACAATTTGAGATCCAGCCAGGTGCAAATTTCAACTGAATTTAAAATTAGAATGTCGTCTTCGATAGTTTCGTAATGCCAACGAAAGTTTGTTGTACAAGTGTAAGAAGTTACTTTTATTCTCGTTTCTCGAAGTGAGTCAAACTCTGAACAACGTTTCAATTCACTCCTCAGATGTCACACACTACGGTATAATAGTATATCTGTCGTTTATTGAATACCACCATTCGCATGCCGATATTCCCGATGAGGTAGGTTGAGGTAAGCCTCATGACCCACCTTTTAGCTACTATGATACAAAGCTTACGTACCAATAGCCTTTTTCCGAGCACAGCTTCAGTTCCGTGTTATTATTAACAATTTCATGAATGTTGATTGTGTAAATTGGTTGGTCCTAAATATTCTGCTACGGATATATTTTTATACGATTATAAGCATTTATCCGACGTAGCATCTTTATATGAATGCTGTTTTAGTTCAGAATGATGGCCTTTAAAGCACACATAAAAAAGGTCGTCAATACGATTCACTAAAACATTTACTAAAATGCCTCATGCTGTGTTTTACGTGTCATTGTGTTTTAAATATTCGAACAACGGACGAACTGCCCATCCTTCTGCTATCTCTGCCAGAAACGAGCGTGAACTTGAGTCTCAGTAATGTATATTATAATATTGTTAGACGTTCACATACCCAAGAGGCTTAGAATTTTCTATGTTCACTCTATTGGTTCAATATATGTATATACCCAGTTCTCTTTTAAATGTAGACCTACCGACTTTTTGTATCACGATTCCACTGAGACCATCTAGCATTGTATTGTACTGTACAGAATATTTCTGGAGAAAAATAACGCATTTTTTGTGTCCTACTTGGCTCATGTACAAGTTAAAATAACAGTATTTGTTTAAAGTTGTATTATTTTTAATACTGATACGTAATATACAACGTGTGAAGTCTCGTTATTACAATTATAAATAGAGCGTCCATTAGCTACTCGAAGTCAAAGTAATCAATACGCCTTGGCTTAATTAGACCCAAGAGTATCCATGTCAAACAGTAGTATAATTGGATATGGTTATTTAAAACTTAGTATACTACTACGCGGTTGGATGCGGGTGGCCCAAGATCGGTCTGTGTGGAAAACCTTGGGGGAGGCCTATGTCCAGCAGTGGACGTCTTTTGGCTGACATGATGATGATGATGATGATACCCACTACAATCCGATTTTCTCTAACGTATTCTTAAACTAGTTAACAAAATACTGAAAACATTATGGCAATCATAGAAGTCTATGACAATCAGGACTAACAATTTCATCTGCATATGCTTTCGATACACAAAGGATATATTCTTATGAATTTAGGGCTAAATCGTTTTAATGAATGTTAATGGCTATATTAACATTTACGGCTAAAAAATACATTTAAGCACATATGTTTAATGGGTTGTCGTTTGAACTATACATTTTTGAAATTAATAAAAGCTTTTTATTATTCGCTTCATAAGTGTTGTTATATTTTCAGCAACAGAACTTTTTAATACACAGAGAGGCATATTTCACGCGTATAACAAGAACTTCGTCAAACACAAAAAGGATTTCACAACAAAATTACGTGTATAAATCTTTCGCAAAGCTTAACAATGTCAAAGGACAAAACAAAACACTTCGCGTTAAGTCGGTTCGCATGTTTGGCGGCACTTCCAAAAAATACGTTACGAAACGAGAACTTTGAACAAAATCACTTAGTGTTGCACAAAACGGCAGTAGGCGCTGCAACGACGCCTAGTTTCTGTGTAAAATAATGCCGCGGGTGCACATTCATTAACCCTGTAACTGCGCCATGCATCCGCTCTCCATACTGACATCTATTAGGATAATGGAATAGTGGTGTAAAGCTCAAAGAATGGGTGTCTGGCGCAAAGCCAACGTGTGTGGACTGAACAAATCGCCGCTTTGTCTATGATGTCATTCTACGTCAGCTGAGTCGTGCTAAACCTGTCGCCGGCATTTCTACACGACTTCAGAGACAGACCGACACGTGTAGTTATACTGCTATAATAGAAGATGGACATGCAGGCGTTTTTACTCTCTGTGGAATTGAAAAAACTATTTTCTTATTTAATTTATATTGAATAAAAGATAAAAATTTTGGCTTTGAGACTTAAGCTTGCGATGTGCGTTTGTTGATTAAAATCAGAATATTCACTTTTTCAACAAATATGTATCATTCGAAATATTCTTACTTATTTGATACTGCTTATCATTCAATGATTGATTATTTTATTACGTATTAGTAATAGGTACATTCACACGGCTATAAACAAACACAACAAAAACAATTGGATTGACTCGGATCAAGAATCATCTTTGCTACATTATTTGTACAAGTAATCTAATAATTATGCTAAATAACCCTTAAAAGTATAATTTAATCTCTATCACATTAAGACAATTAAAATCGCAAAAGTTGAGGACTCGAAATGTACAAGTGACAGCCTTTCATCATGCGCCCTAATGTAATCTTAGCCTTACAATTGACATAATTTTTGCATTTCTTTACTTTGCATAACAATAATATGTAGTTGCTGCGATTAATTGAAGAATTTAATGAGAAAAAAAAATGGCATGTTATATTATAATTAATAAAAAATTGTAAAATGGTGTTCAAATTGATTGATTTTATTTAATATATCTTATACAATTTTGTTCTATAATTAAATTAGTACACACACCACACAGAGAGCTTATCGTACATTTTTGAACTTTGGATCGGCAAGAATTATATTATTCTAGTTTATTTCCAGCACTACATAATTTTACAAAGAGAAGGTCAATAATGGATTTCGTTTAGTATGAATATGTAACTGGATTCATATGTGCACAGCTGCGTCAAACATATCTGTGTAAAGTAGCCACAAAACAAAGCTCTTCAGGAGGCGAAAATGTTTACTCATGACTTGAATTACGCAATATTTGATAGTGCGTCATTAGTAAGGTAAATGTACCAGTAGTTGATACTATAGTGAGAAAAAATCACGTCTTCTTTAATAACAATGTATTTATTACAGTTAGAATTTTTAAAGTAAGTAACAAATATTGTTCAGTCTTTCATTTCTCTTACATTGGACTTAAGTTATGAAAATAAGTGTTGTTTATTTTGAAATAGATTTTTTTCCAGAGGACTAAAAATGTACCAGTAATTGATGGGCAAATTTTAAATAGTCCCAGTAATTAACTATGACTTTTTCAAGCTAGTGACCCAGTACTTGATAGGTATACCCTTTAAAAAGAAACACAACAAATTAAAAAAATCACAGTAAGTAATTGTAGAAAATAATTACACAATACGTAAAATCAACATTAAAAAAAAACAAGTTGAGCCACATTAAACTAGCATCTTGAAATGCCTAAATAACCTAAAAATCTTAAAATATATTCATATTTTCAGTATCATCGTTATTAAGAGCATCTGTAGTGCTACCTGCTGTACCGTAACGGGAAATCCAGCTTTAGCCATCTCCAATATCCATAAAATAATGACATCTTCTTGCTCTCTAGGTAAATATGATACTGGACCCATACGGCGTTCAAGAGGTGTTTTGTCATGCACTTTATATGAAAGAGTGCTATAAAGAATATTATATTTTTTCGACCTTTTGAAGACCCAGAGTTTTTACTTCATTATATGCTTTCATCATTTCATCTTCAGAATAACTGAACATTTTCCCCTTTATGGGGGGCATTTTTAACAAATTTTATCAATTTAATAAGTACCTGCACAGAAAAGAAAGACAACTTTACTTTTGTCCTAGTATTTGATATTGTAATGTTCCAGTAATTGATATCCCCTATCAACGACTAGGTAGAAGTCACTTAGAAAAGCTTTATTTGAAACTAAGATAGTTCAACCTTATGCTTATTGTAATTTGACAAAAAAACGATCGAATCGAACAGATGAGAATATATCCAGTAGATGATAGATGTATCAAGTACTGGAAATCAGATGTTTTTTGTCCTAGTACTTGATACCCTTCTATTTCTTTTAATTATAACAAAAGCTGTTAAAAATCAAAACATTTACATATTTTATACAATCCCAAATAGAATAATGTAAATACTTACCACTTTATGAGCTTCAATTTTGAGTAACACAGTTCGAAACAAGTAAGGTCCTTATCAAATTCGTTAATACAAACATTGAACGGCGAACAAGTGATGACACTATTGTAAACAAAATGAAAATCTCAATGTTTGACAGGTAATCACAAAGAAAGTAGTTCCAGGTTGGATTAAGAGATGTGCCTACTAGTATAATTAATGAACGTTTTATTGATACCTGTGGAGGAATTCTTATTATGATGAGTTAAAGTCAAATTTATCAACTTCTAGGGCAGTATCAAGCTCTGGTACATTTACCTTAATAACATGTGAGAAGGGTTGGTGTATTACTTACAGTACTAATTTACAGAAGTGTGTATTGACATGTTTAAAGAATGGTAACTCTTATTCAGTTGTCTATTTATGATATTACATTAAATATTTTTATATAATATTTCACTTAACTTTGAGTATCATGGAATTAACCTGTCAATTGTTGTAATGCAAGACATAATTGAAAACCCATTGTGTTTGGCTGCCAGTGTGCCATTACGACTCTATTCGTTAATAAGTACTAAGTTATACGTAGGTATTTAAAGAATCCATGGTCTGAATCTACGCAAAAAATCTACAAACATAGCTCTTTTACTAATTTCGCGAAATTGTCTTCAGACTTTGAAAACGGAGACAACTTATGTCAATGCACCAAGAAACAACATTAAATGGAATGCAAACGACCAAAGACATTGACTACCAATCAAATAACTCCTCCCAACTTTATTTGTACTATTAAACGAAACAAGAAGTCAATTGGGTCGCCCTAAAGTTCCTCACTAAAAATTTATGGCAAGTCCAAAGTTACGATAATCAAGAGTCTGAAACAAAACGAAGTCAATACTCCGGGCCTCTCTCTACTAGGATGACATTCAATCGACATAGTAAACAGCTGAACGAACCTTCTTTGGAAGCTTTACAAAAACAAAAAGCTTATTGATGAATATTTGATACCAATTTAAAGTTAGAAGCGTTCAAAGGGTTCCACTTTGTTGTAGGTTCAAGTATTCCAAGGATAAATCTTTGTGATAATAATACCGATTCTACAGGTCAGTTAAGCAATAAGTACCTATTGTTTTATTCTGTATTGTAAATATGTTGCGATTAATGATTGTAAAGCTTTTGTTTAACCAATCTATAAGAACAAATTAAAATTAAAATAATAATGATGTATTAGGTATAAGGTTTGTTTACTCAAACTCGAACAAAGGCTTTAATGAACTTTGTATGGTATGAAATCATTATATTATATCAATTATTAATTATTTAAGTGTTAAAATTAAACTACTTTATACGGTTTCGTTTGCTTTTTAGCAGCCATGTCCAAAGTGTAAACCTATATAGGAATAGTTTTGATAATTTAAATATTTTAACAAATAGTTGTGTAATAGTTTTAAAATTATGTACCTACCTAATAAAAGATTCTTTTAAATAAACAACGCGAAAAAATTCGTATAAGTATAAGGTTTGTTTACTCAAACTCGAACAAAGGCTTTAATGAACTTTGTATGGTATGAAACCATTCATATATTATGAATTATATTATATCAATTATTAATTATTTAAGTGTTAAAATTAAACTACTTTATACGGTTTCGTTTGCTTTTTAGCAGCCATGTCCAAAGTGTAAACCTATATAGAAATAGTTTTGATAATTTAAATATTTTAACAAATAGTTGTGTAATAGTTTTAAAATTATGTACCTACCTAATAAAAGATTCTTTTAAATAAACAACGCGAAAAAATTCGTATAAAGTAGTTTAATTTCAATGTACAACATTCGCGTAAACTAAGACGTTATGTAATAATTGTATAGTATTAATAAGTATAGTTATTTCAAAGTACCTGTGTAAAATAAACTGCGATACAATCCATATAAGATGGTTTTTAACCGACTTCTAAAAAGGAGGAGGTTTCTCAATTCGACCGTATATATATATTTTTTTTGTGTGTCCGCGGATAACTCCGTCGTTTATGAACTGATTTTGATGATTATTTTCTTGTTGGAAAGTAGATATCCCAAGGGTGGTCCCATTGGCACCAAGTCAGGATCTGATGATGGAATCCCAGGGAAATCGAGGGCAACCCTCAAATGTTATAGGCAGTAACAACGATTTTCATATATTTTCTAAAGCTATTAACACATTTGCGTATGGTCATCATCATCTCATGACGCTAAGCTGATGAAGGAAGGTACAACTCTTTAACGGTTAGGAGTTAGGTGATTTCTTGTTCTAGAATAATGTATACTTCAAACAGACCAGTAGGTACCTAGCAGGTATAATAATACTTCATTTAAATTAATAGTTAAGAGATTTAGACAAAAATTGTCTATTTATTTTTCGTTTTTTAGTGCTGATGTTTGTTTATTGAAGACGGATTTACTTTTTTTTTTAAAGATTGTTTATTATGAAGCATTTCAAATTGACTGGCGATTTAACAAGTTTTTAAAAACAAAAACTTCTGTGAATCTCCGATATTTCTTTGAAATTTTGATGCAGAATAGAAAAATACGTTTATTTTCCACAGATACAGAACAAAGAAAATAGCTTAAAAATAAAATAAAAAAGTAAATACAAAACAAATTTATACATGAAATCTGTGATAAATTGGTACGCACTCAGCATATGCTGTATTATGGTCGATAGGGGCCTGGTTGTTGTGCTTCATGATAGGGGCCCACAAGCGTTGATTTTCAGTTCGGACCTTTGATGTCACACGGATCTAAGTCGACAGCACAAAATTTATCAATAAACGGTTAACATGGTTAAAAAAATACATAGTAATCAAAATAATAGATCATAATAAGCACGCAAGTAGCATAACAATCATATGATATTGTATACATATGTTAACGCTATTTATTTATGTCCAAAAATTATTTTATAGCAACATATAAGAGAATGCATCTGCAGATGAATACAGACATATTGTATCTGCTGTATCAATGTTTGTTAAGCCATTTTAAAACCTTGAGAATCCGTATATGTATGTCACAAATAATTTTATTAACGAAAAAAGTGATCGCGACATCTACGAAATCTTTGAAACAGAGTTCTGCCAGCCGTTATTTAATGTAATTTATTTTTGAGATCAATTTATGCTAAGAACTAAATAAACAGTTTGAAAAAAATAAAATTGCGAATGTAATATCAGTCGAATAATGTGTTGAATATGTCTGTCGTAGTTATTACCACAGTACTCAAAGTCTCGCAGACTGAGAAATAACTTAAAACGTACGTAAATAACATTTTTTATATCCTATGACTCCATTTCGTGTGCCATTTGACTAATTAGACTTCGCTCCTAAAGCATGGAATATCATACATAACGATTCATAAACACGTTTATGTAAATGACGATATGAAATTAATTTCATTGAGGGAAAGATACAAACTAAGTTGGCTGTACTTCGCTCAATGTAGTACAATACATGTATATTACTTACAGATAATTACATCCCTTGTATTTGAGTTTTGTTACTATAGCTGCGAGTTACTGATTACACAACTTGCAAGGATACACTATTACTCTGGTAGCAAACATAATATGTAAATAGGGGAAGCGTAGTGATTATGGAAGCACACGTAATCATTTCAATGATTGTAATTATTCGCACATAATATTAAACAACATTTTTAAGCTACATGATTTAACTTTACTACACTTATTGTGACCAATAGGCTAGTCTATTGGTCACAATTATTAATATTTAGCGCAAACGAATAAGCATTATCAGTCAACTGTATAGCGGAAACATCCTATGACGTCTCTTAAGGATTTGAATCTTATTTTATGCTCCCATTGTAATCCTAATCCTAATCCTAACTAATATTATAAAAGCGAAAATCAGTTTGTTTGTTTGTTTGTTACCTTTTCACGCCTAAACCACTAAACCGATCACCTGTAATTTTGCATATACGTTGACAGGTGTACAGAAGCGGACATAGGCTACCTTTCATCCTGAAAAAATTACTGTTTCCGAGAAAAACAATAATAACGTTCTTATGATAATAGATGGCGCCACGTGTGTTTCGAATCATGATTGAAATTACAAGCAAAGTACAACCAGAATTGATTGTTAAATTCTAAATTAACGCGAGCGAAGCCGCGGTCAAAAGCTAGTATAGAATATTTCTTTCTGTTTTGTAGTATATAAGTTATAAGTTAGTTATGGTATAGAGTTATTTTATAAATTATGTATATGCTTAATTTTGACAATGAATGAATGTTCCATCTTGAAATACCGTACAAATTTAACTTATATTTGTGATTTAATATTTTTATTCACAACCCTATTCAACCTCATTTTCCCATCCTGGTGGTTCGATGATCTTGCGTTAAAAATGGACTACTCGTATATGCGGCCTGTAATATAAGACATCTGACAACGAAAGAAAGCAAAGTAGGTGTTATTGAGCAAATTAGGGAACTGAAACACTGGACGTCTATTATAGCACAGTATATAACTTGTCTATTGATATACTGTGTCTTTATTAGTATGTAATGTAATGTTACTGTTGTTTAAGCAAAACCTGACTATAGTACGTTTAAAAACATAGGTAACATTCTGCGTAAATAGAAACACTAATGATTAAATTAAATTATGTTCGGGTACTTTGAAATAACTACACTGGAATATTGAGACAACTGCCATCTTAGTCTCCCCGTGACCATGGCTGCTGAAAAGCAACCGAAACGTTGGGAAAATTGTAAACGTAAATATGTATAAATAGTTTTAATAATTAAATTAGCTTAAAAATTAGTAAAGTTTAATAGTAGTAGTATAACAGTTTCGAAATTATGTAATAAAGTGTCAAATAAATAACGCGATAAAATCCGTATATAGGTAGTAGTTTAATTTCAATGAATAACATTCGCGTAAACAGAAGACAATATTAGGTAGATATATATTTAACCCACATTTCGCCAGCTATGTTTTGAGTAACGTATTAGAATGCACGCCTATTTATGTCGCTTCTCGGGAATATTTCTAGACTTTGTGCCGCCACTGGAAATTTACTAACAGTACGTCAGAATAACACATTGTACCATCGGAAAATCTAACGCTTTCAGGCGTAATCGTCAGCTGAAGTTGGAGATGGTGTACAAAGAAGCAGTAGTAAATTTATATAAGTAAATTTATATGCTATCTTTTCTATTCTATTTTAAACCTTTGCGTCGCATGATAAATGTATAATTCGTAACTGGTATGACTATCAAGTTAAGGTAAGATGGCTTGTGACCGTAACCGATGAAACCTGGTCGAACACTCATACAATATATGAATTTTAATTTTCGGAATGTATATTTAAGTTAATCACAGTTGCGCAGCCTTTTTTTGACAAGTTAAGATAAAGATAAATGGGTTATATATAAAAATAAAGATGTAAGAAATACCTAAAAAACAAAGGATATTTTCCGCATTCAAAAGTCTATTCGTTATTTAACTTTGACTCTACATTCTACATTGAAGAATTATAATGTAATAGTTTTTCTACTTAAGAGCCAATATTTTTGCTTACTTTAGTAGGCAGAGAAACAATTCACCCATTCGTTCAGTAGGTACCTACAGTGCGTTCCTGCTTCATTACCGTCGGAACGAAGATAAATGGTTTGGCAAGCACGGGATTGGTTTGGGGTGGCCACTGATACCGGGGATTTCGGTGGCCACTAAAAAGCCTAAAGTACCCAAGTGATGCAAAAATATGTCAATATATACGAAAAATAAAGGAAAAGTATATTTGAAATATATACTTAATTAATTTTTTACCAATTCTCTTTATTTACGAAATATGCTCTTGAATTCAGCCTTTTTCCTAATCCTGAGCAATAAATGCAAAGGATCGAAGTGATTTTTGCATAGGTATAAACAGTTTAGAAGGTGGAAGGTCACATAGGTTTTATTTATAATTTATGTCTCGACAAATTACATGGTGGTTATGAGGTAGTTTGTTGCAGCCGTAGGAGCGATGCTGTAAGCTAGCCAATTATAAAGTAAAACAAAACGAATTGTTGTTATTGGTTCCAAATAAAATAATTGGTAACCATGTTTTATTCGGCCTCGATGGCGTAGTGGTTAGTGTAACCGATTGCCACGCCTGAGGTCGCGGGTTCGATTCCCGCACAAGTCAAACATTTGTGTGCATGAACATGGATGTTTGTCTTGGTCTGGGTGTTTCTATGTATAATATGTATGTATTTACAAAAAAAAATTGTATATATGTATGTTTATCCATTGTCTAGTACCCATAGTACAAGCTCTGCTTAGTTTGGGGTAGATGGTGTTGTGTGTACATACACATTATAATAATATAGGATTGCTACCCTGCCTCTTTTATAAATAAGTTCATCGTGTAGACATTTTCTTTGCAATATGCAGCAGTTACTATAACTATCCCAATTTAAGCTCCACATACAACTTTATTATGTTAGGTATTGTTTATCTAAACATGTATGTTTTGAACAAAACAAAGCACTTGAAACCAAAGCACATTCGAATTACGTATCTATTTAAGGGCTTCGTAATCGGGGAGGTTTCTTATCGGGGTACAGACAGAGGCGGCATCCGGCGGAGATGTCGGATTTCCTGAGATAACCCATGCAGGGTGTATCGCTAATATGCGTTGGTATATCGGGTACCCTTGGAAAAATGTTGCTGGGATTGTTTTAATTATATGAGTCACGATATATATAGTATTCACTGGTCACTTGATAAACAAAACTTACCTACATATAACTATACATTTATTACACAGTATGGTTTTATACACCTAGTATAATAAATATACTGTATATCTCATTTGTACAATTTTGAAGAGAGACACTAATGTATAATCATAATATATTAATAAAATCAGCCCTGTAAACTGTCTCACTGCCGGACACGGGCCTTTTCTCAGTGTATATGTTGAAAATATAATATTACATTTAAAATTGTGTTTGGTACACACGTAGGAATAATTCCTCGCGAGAGAAATGCCAAGAATAATTAAAAATTATAACAGGTAAAAAAACAATTTCAAATTTCTGTATTAAATTTTAATTTCCTCAAAATTCGTTACGAAATCCAAGAAATATATTGAATTTCAACACACATACATTTAACGAAAATGTCATTCATAAAAGTAAACATAATTTATATCACAGATAACGTAACTCATCACACACAATGTACTAATTTCGAAGATGGCACATAGAATATTATGACATAGTGACAAAGTTAATAAAACTAATATAGGAACGGAGATCGCTCAGGGCCTGCGGTTTTATTAGGGGGTTAATTAAACGGGCGTGTTTAGTTCAAGCTCTATGTAAGTAGATACTGACTATATTATTCATGGTATACATTGGCTATATAACATCACACTACAAGTCACGGGAGCGGAGCAGTAATCATAAACGTATGTGAAACCGTGAAAGCTACATAATTTATACTAATTTCATAAAGAGGAAAGATTTGATATTTTTGTTTGTCTGTTTGTAAGGATTGAACTCAAAAAATAATTAGCCGATTTTAAAAATGTTTCATTAGATAGCTATATTATCACCGAGAAACATAGACTACATTTTATTTAAATAAACTACTGTTACTAACATAACCTAACCTACTTTTAAGCGAGCGAAGCCGCTAGCAAAAGCTAGTAAAAACTATCACCACAAAAATGACAGTATAGACCTGTTCAATAACAGGTCTATACTGTCATTTTTCACACACAACGAATAGATTTAAATTTAACAGTAACAATTTACTGTTAAATTTAAATCCATTTGTTGTGTGTTGTCAGATGATTTAAGTTTATTATGGTGTTCTTTAAAATAAAATTGGTAATCTACATTTTGCTTCAATAGATTAAGATTTTTTAATAAATCCGTATTTAGGCATTGAGTTCGTAATAAAACATAAACAGATTTTACCTTGTTTTCGGTTTTTATAGCTCGTAAAGATTTAAACTCACCCTTGCCATTACATTCATCATACATACGTTTTGATTACTTTAAGCAGCCTCGACATTGTTATTAGAGATGCATTCATGTTATCCAATACCTTTGTTTCTTTTTTCATTGACTCAGGCAATATTCTACACCCACTTTAGAAGACAAACAATTTAGAGACACAAAGTACAACTAGATTCTGAACAATTATATGTGGTCCTGACAAATAATTATCCCGTGGGAGATTCGAATCCACAATACTCGGTGCGGCGATAGCGGCGGAGCGACCTCTTGCTCACTATGCCACTAGTCAGTTATCAGTTTATAGTGCTACAAAACGAAGCCGTCTAAAAGTACTGTATACATTGCCATCGATCTGAGTGATCATAACGGACATCAACAATAGGAAAGACAAACAACATTGTCCTTAGGTAACCCAAAATTATGTGTATAATATTCTACAACTATTCGGATTTCGGACCCAAATTAATTAGTTCGGGCGGACATTACATCTATATATCTCACAGTTCTTACTCAATGGCGCTGCAGACTTATGAAGAACACATAAAATAAGATTGGGTGACCATTCATAAACCCTGCCCTTACCTACATGAAAGGTCACCCTCAATTTGTAGTCTACGCCGAACTAATCCCTTCTATAGTCAAATATAATGGCTTACCCCGAGGCCTATGACGAATATTTTGCAACAAGTATTTAAACAATACATATTTAGATAAACACTCAATGTGACAAACGCTACAACTCCGCACATTCTGTACTGAAACAAGTGACACGTGTATAATAAAGAATAAACAATACGGGCCTAAGTTTCCCGAGCTTTTGCTTCACACGCGACATTAGCCCCGTTCTTAGTAAATAAAGAAGAGAAAAGAAACATCAGCTACATACAGGCAGTCAAACATTATACGTGGTGACGTCACATAAGAGTTGGAAAGTTGGAGTGAACTTTGTTATATACTTAGCTGAGGGGGCTAAGTTCGTAGCGTTTGACCTCTTAGTCGGCTCTCCCTGCCAAATAACGCGATGTATAGGAGAGCCTAGCTTTCGTATCCGTCTGCAGGGTAGAGCTACGAGGAAGTTTCTACCTAGCTTTAAAGTTAATTAAGTGTCGCGCCCCCATTTCTCTATGTTTTGTAAGATATGTGGCGCTTGGCATGGACTAGATTGGCAGTTTAGCTGTCTTCTCGTCGGCGTCGCGGTGACTTCAACTTTTGTTTAATTGTGTAAGCCGTACGTCTGAACTGTCCAACTAAATAATAAATTCTACGAAGTAATTTTATCAACTTTCTGAAACATTTATTACTGTTATAGTTCGAATTTTACGAATTAAGTTATCAAGAGAGTTACAGAATTGCAGGTAATCACATTAATACTCGTATTTTGCAACGCGTCTTGTCACGTAGCTTCATAATTCTATCAAATATGTACTACAAGGACATTAATAATTTTGTAATAAATTTGGTACTAAAGAATTGTGCTCTCTCTATATGGAGTATATGAATGACAATTAAAAGAATGACATGGATTTATATCCACAATTAACATAGTTTTCGTCGGCTATTGTCTAACTTAAAAAGTACTCGAAAAGCAACTAGGTAACTAAAGGTGCGAAAAACTCGTAAATAAAGCAAAAAAGCCGGGGATAGAGTTGAAAAATCACTGACAAACCACACAAAAATCATTCAAGCTAACGGCATACAACGATCCGCACTTCGCCCGCTCGTGACCTGCGACTCGCCCATTTTTCCTCTCCGGAGCGACAGCTAGGCCTCTGTGAAAACAAGCAAAAATGTAGGGAAAAAGAAAAGCCACCGCGCTCCACTGATATTGAAAACGAGTACAAGCACTCTGTGATACTTTCCAGCACACAATAGTTTGTGTTAACTGAGTTTCAAGTACGTATACAAGTCCTTTGAGAGTTATCTACTCGATAACACGCGATAGTGCCGTTTCGTATATTCGAGCCATTTATCAAAATTTAACATCTTTATGAATAGAAAGACTGTTTGTATGTTTTCTGTTGCAAGTACTATTGTTTGTTGTCATATGTTATTTGTTGAAGATTTTACGTGTTATTGCTGTATATATTTATATTAGGATATATTTATTTAGGACAAGGATGTCGTTATAACATAGATGCATAAAGACATGAGATTTTACACCTATGTATGTATATCCCCGAATATTATATACTTGGAAATGCCTAACTATTATTGATGTATTTGTTATTAATACAATCTTTGATAGCCACCCTCCTATACTTATTATATACGAAAGGTTGAGTAACAGTGTATTACACCCACCATTCGCCACTTAAGGTTGTTGCTCCCGCATTATAGGAGACGAGTCTATTGTCGTCTACTGGAATAATACAAGACTTCGTGAAGATGGCGGCCCCGATAGCGTAATGGTTAGTGTAACCGACTGCCACGCCTGAGAGTTTCGCGGGTTCGATTCCCGCACAAGTCAAACATTTGTGTACATGAACATGGATATTTGTCTTGGTCTGGGTGTTTCTATGTATAATATGTATGTATTTACAAAAAAAGTATATATGCATGTTTATCCATTGTCTAGTACCTATAGTACAAGCTCTGCTTAATTTGGGCTAGATGGTGTTGTATGTATGTGATAGAATATTTCTTAACTAAATCCCAACAAAACTCTTTACTCGACCCAGGAATCGAAACCCATGCACAGTACATACAATTGCCAATACATAATATGTATGTAAGTAGTTTTGAAATTATATCGCTTGAAGTATTATAGTAAAAGTTGAAGAAATTAAGTAGTGGTTTCTGAACTGAGAGGAAAGCAAATCCCAACTGAGTATTTTCAAATATTTTTATAGAATCAAATTTCATTAAACCGTTATGAACTGAGCATTTACTTAACTATATGATGTTCAAATGTCTACCTAAATTTATTACAGTTTAAGGACACTTGATATAGAATCAAATAATTGTTTAAGTTAATGCATAAGTTAGAGTTTGAGTCGTTCTTAACACGTAATTCTCAATTCAGAAACCGGGTGTCAGCTACCTAACATCCATTACTCAACTACTTTCTACACCGAGATTCTGATCGATAATGTAGGTACTGTTTATATTAAACGTACCGACACTAGCCACTTTGACTTTGTCTTATATCCACACAGTGGAAAGACGTACCACTTGCTTATGTATTTGTGACACATACACACATTACTTAATCAAATAGGTCGTCCAAGTCAAAGTCAAAAACCATTTTGTCATCAGTGTCACAAAGTAACACTTATGAACGCTGAAGTTTATGAGTAGTGAGTCGATTTTTGTTTAAGCTTCCGCATTAGGAAGAATTTCTGTATCACGAGGGACTTTATAAACATCCAAACTCAGAACAACCATTTGTGGATCACACAATTTTTGTCCCGTGGGAGATTCGAACCCACAACACTCGGCGCAATGGCAGTGACGAGGCGACCACTCAAAACATTACGCCATCCGTGCAGTTATGATATACTGGCTACTCTGTATATTTTTATTCACTGGTCAACGCTTCACAGCATTATATAGCCACAGTGATAAATATGTAAACAGGGAATGCTATAAATCCCCTTACACTACGCCATATAAGTACGATAATTAAATTCGTTTATGAGGCAGTCGTAAAATACGCCGAATGCCGAATTTATTAGGCCTCATAATTATATCCAGTTAATCCATACTTCCACGCCTTCATAAAATAGATACATACCTAATGAGTATAGTATAATATTGTAGTACTGCTGCGTATTGAGGCAAAGAAGTTCTGTACTATTTATGTTAGTATGCAAAGTGAAATCAGACTATGTATCATATATACCTACATAATATGTACATATATCATACATACACACGGTATCACGCCTATATTCCCGAAATGGTAGATATATTACACCCACACTTCGACAACTATATTTAGGTTTTTTTATCAGGCATAGATCCAGACTCCGAGCTACTGGGTGATTCTTAATCCTAGAGTAGGCGCTTCTTTCCGCGAAACGTCCGTGGGCGCGTGGGGAGCATATTGCCGCCCCTTTTCATTGACCATTTTAAGTAGGAATACTGCATTTGATTTAATTTATTTCCTCAACATTTAAGTAAAACACAAATGAATAATGACAAATCAATATATTTATTAAACTCTGTTTTATAAGCTTTGGTTTAGAAAAGATTTTGGAAAACGTAATATTTCAACTGACTTTTTAAACTTATTCTACATTATCATAAATAATACTAATTGAAATGGAAACAAATTAACAAAATAATATATTTTCTACATCTACCTACACGCTATGCTTTAACAAAACAGTCTTCACATAAGTATGTGCAATGTTCATTGCACAGTAATTTTGAGCATCTACAAAATCCTTTTTTCGTGCACCTATTTTACTTTGTTGGACATATCTGTATTTGCCCTCTTTATTTGAAGATGATGCTTGTTCTGTAGGCCAAAGCGAGCAATTTTGTTCCTCTTAATCTCTCAATAGAAGACCTTCTGATTATATATGGCTTAACTAGGACCATCGCAATCTCTTTTAAATACTGTCCCTACGGCGAACTTGCTGTGCTCAATTGGTCTCGAGTAGATGGTATTTCAAAGGGCACATAACAAGGGAAAACCTTCTTCAAAAAGAAGGTTCTTCCTTGTCAGAATCATCGTTGTTTACTGACTGTTCTATGTCCATATTACGCTTATTATGTTGAATAGATCGATCACTTTCAAGATACATTCTCGTCTACAAATTGTGAACTAGTATCTTCAAAATCTAACACTTCCTCTAACCAAGACACTATATGATCTTCCATCTTGATCATTTTAATCACGTGATACATTTAAATCCAAAAATTATCAAGGTTTTTTTCGGTTTAACAATAAATGCACTATAACATATAGTCTACATTTCAATATTGCAAAAAATATATAACAATTTTTACTTACGTGAGTAGGCGCGTGGTGAGCAAATTGCCGCCTGACGACGACCGATGGTAAAAACCTCCTCCTCTAGCGAATCCCCGCGCGCTGATGGCGTCCAGCCTTTCAGCACGAGTTGCGAACGAAAGTGGATGCAGCTACTAAAACGCGCAAACTTAACGGGCAATTGTTTTACGAATTATTAACGTTTTTTTTTCGCGAGGGCGACAAAATGCTCATAGCGCGCCCACTCTAGGGTTAAAAAGATGCCAGCTAACCCAAAAAAAAAGTATTTCTTCACGACATTATATTTTCATTGTAGATCAAAAGTACATGCCAAAAGCATATTTTTAATGCATATGGACAAGTTTAAGACCCCCAGAGAAGGTAAAAAAAATAAGTACATAAACACGACTGTGACAGATTGTGCCTCGGTCGTGACATTACTGAACGAGGCTGTGACACTACATGACATGAATGTGACAGTTTTATATTTTTACTGTAATTGTTAATATTAATGTTATTAAATGGGTGTCATCAGATTGAGCAATAAAAGACATTGGTTTAATCAACAGTATTTATTTGGCATACTCCTTTCTGAACATCAAATAATTAAATCACAATTGAGATTTTGTCAAAAATACCATCAGGTAATTAAGGTATCTACTAACACAACAAATCAACCTTTTATTCTTAGAACTATCTGATCATAGGCAGCATTGTTTCGATATCGCTTAGTACCTATAATAAGTAAATATCAAACATAATAATAATTTATTTATATAGGTAACAAAGTAACACTTATAAATGTCAAAGCTTATGATTTAGTATGTTTAGTTAAGTTACTGAACTTATATTTGGGTTTCTTTTATTTGTGAGTATCAAATCGGGTACTTTTACAGTAAAGTTGAGCATAATGCTTAAAGTAATTGCAGAGCTTTAGCTCTAAATACAAGTTCTAAAAGTCAATCTTCTAGAAAGATAGTTAAAATTTCAATAAAGATAACAATATTTAATTATTAAATACTAATTCAACATCTCAAAAAAGCCTTCTAACCACCAAAATTTATAGTTTTTTCGTAAATAAGTGAAATCCTACATTTAAAATACAGTATATGTACATATTACTGTATTTAATCTCTAATGACCTGCAAATGATGTCAAAAAGCCTCTAGCTTTTTACTTAATGGGATGATCAAATAAAGAAAAATCAAATTTGAAAATTAATTCTTCTCGCCTTCCTGGAGTAGGTACATTTTAGCAACACAGAAACAATATTCGTCTGTTACAATCTTTGTTATTCCAGGTAAAGGCTGTGTCTCCTGATATCACGTTATGATACTTCTTCTTAGTAAATCTAGTTTGTTTTTTGCTTCTGGGATTTATTATTTTCCTTGGCATCTACAGAACTAGTATAGCATAAAATAAGTAGGTATACCTAGTAAAAGGCTATTTAATAAAAACATTAAACAATATAATTCAATGCCGTGACAATTTGAAACGTGTTCAATAGAACTTAAAAACTAGCCATGATATCGCAGATCTTAAGTAAATTATCTTAAACTACACTGATTGAATCAAAGTACATATTAGGTATCAAGCAGTAGCGAGAAACTGGTAATTACCTTCAAAAATCGTACACGGCGATGACGTGTTAAGGTTGTTCCTTTTTTTAAATAAATGAGATGAATTTTTTGCGAGACACACTACACTATATTCAGCTATTTGCAAATCTGACCAGAAGACAGTGTTGCTGTTCTATAAGAACTTAGAAAGGGTTGCCAACATTAAAGATATTTTCTATCGAGTACCGCATTTTTATAGTTACGCGCATGGTCGTGACACAAAAACTACTCACAAACTTTATATTATTAAAAATCATAAATGGTCATTACTATTTAAATATCGTTTAAACAATCTTAAAGGACATAGATTAGACTTGCAAAATTGCTATCATATTTCGCAAAATAACACGACAGACTCTACAGAAAAAAATTGTTTAATTCGAAATCCGGCAATCTCACACTACACGGTCCGTGACATTTTGGAACTATAATTATTTTCAAATTGTTTTCTAATAATTTTATGACAAAAACGATTCAGACTTTATACTAGAGGTAATTTACTAGGTATATTAATATACAGTTTACTGATTTTCCTAAAAAATATATTCAATTCTGACAACTCACACAAAAAAACGTAAGAATAAGAATCACCCTCTTACTGGGCAGGTCTTGGCCGAAAACCCCAATAACACTTTGTCCAACCCGGGAATCGAACACGAGGCTCATTTACTCCCGCTGCCTGCATTCAATATCTTTGTCTCAGAATTATTATTTAAGCGCATTAGAGTAATAGCTTCTAGTCTTACAGACGTAGTTGAATATTCATGTTTGCTTGGCGTAGAAGAAAGGATAATGACAAACAAAGCAGTAAGCAGACATGTTTTAGTAGTTGGAGTGATTCTACTAATATTATAAATGTGAAATTTCGTATAGATGTTCGGGTCTTTGTTACTCAAACACGCGTGAACAGTGACAGAAAGATCATGTCTTGGATTAACACACATACAAGTTTTTATCCCACTATTTGCTTTGTGATTCAGGCGGGCAAAGACAGCGGTAGTAACTAGTAAAAGATAATTAATTAATTGACACTTAGTTCTTTAGTAGCTGACTCTTTGCATAATGAAGAAAACAGTGGTACCTCTAATATAATTAACATTTTTAAGCATAATAAGTAGGCTTCCTAAATCTGAACAACGTTTGTAACCTGCAACTGAATATATCAATGTTTCCATGAACCGCAACGTTAAACGCTCTAAATTCAAACAGGCAGATAAACTGCTCAAGTCAAAATGGCCCGCCACCGTTATAAGTGTTCAACCAGAAAAAAATAAAACACCAACTGGATAACTGTATCTACGTGTAAAACCTGTCAAAGCGATACCACATGACGCGATTCCGCGGGACTCTTCGTGGCTGCGCGCGCTTTCACTGTGCCATCCTCCATGTGTTTGACCGCCTGCGATCACTGTTATTTTTTTTGTTTCTTTGTTGACTGTACGTTGTACGTTCTACTACAATATACCTTTACATGAGTAGTAGATAATATACAGGATTAAATAAAAAATACTAAAAACTTACTTAACCCCTGACAACGTGTGCGAAAGGGGAATGCCTATTCTCTATGGAGTTTATTATCTAATTTTTGATGTCCATCTTTGGCCTGAGACACTATGGTGTCTCAGGCCAAAGATGGACATAAAAAATTACTATAAAATTTAATGTTTTAAGATCTTAACAGTATTACATATCTTAAAAATATTTTGAAACTGACGTTACTATTTTAAAAATAAAAATAAATGTATTGAGGTTATTTTTTTATACGAAAATATGTCTGGCTGTGAGATAATTTAAAAACATCTATTTTCTCAATGCTCTATTATTTAATTATGATAGGACGTATGTTTGTAATATATTTTTTTATCCAGTTATACTTAATAGGGTATGAAAAAAATACATTTTTTATTTTAAACGTCAATATTCTCTTCATTGTCATATAATATTAACAAATCATCTAGAAAAGGCGCAGGTGGGCATTTATTGGACTCATATCTTGCCCAATAGACTTCTCTTTTTAATTATTTTTTGTAAATTGCAGTGGCGTCAATTTAAATGAAAGTAAATACATATTTTTTACGACATAATCAACTGGAAACTATTTTTTTCTCTAGCCTCTTGTCCACTCGTGGCCTCAGATGGGCGTTCCCCTTTCATGATGATCGGTCGTATAGTTAAAGGTGTGAAAGCGTAACAAAAAACACAAATTATGAAACTCACATTTGCCTTTTTAATATTTGTTAGGGATTAACAAATTTCTTTTACCTTTTTTTACGAAACTCAATACCTTTCCAAAAATACATTATTTCACAAGTTCAAAATGACATACCTGCACACCGCGGTGTGTGTTTGGTTACGTCGCTATTTTCTTTTGCGACCGCGTGTAGTCTTAGCCCCCGTTCATATATTATTAGGAAAAGAGCCGTTTTACGTACGGATAGTTAATATTTAACACACAATATATTCTATGAAAAATATGTAATTATTTAACTTTTCGTAGCTAAAACGATTTGGGCCGTTTAGAGCAGAGGTTCCCAGACTTCTTTCTCATAGACCGCTTTAAAAATTTAGCTGGTTCCGGTGGCCCCCTTGCAGCTACATTTCTACCATATTCCTTGGCATTCGTATTTATATTGATGTAACAAGTTCATGCAATGGTAGGCGGGCCTTTTTTTTTAGTAATTCTATACTGACAAATCGGTGTCGTTGAGCTTCTTAAAATATTATCTACCTACATTGATAGGTGAAGTCAACCCAACATTTTAGGTCTCCACTATCGTAAGCAAATAAATTTTCGTGGACCCCCGCTTACGAATTGTGAACCCCCATTTTTTGTCACGCCAACGTAGACCCCCGTCGAGTCTACCGTGGACCCCTGGGGGTCCACCTGGACCACTTTGGAAACTAAGGGTTTAGGTCAACCTATTTTAATATTTGTATGTTTGTATGAAAATTATTAAGTTATTAAGTCACCGGTAAAAAGTTATTTATATTTTCAATGAAACCTGTATAAATATACTAAGCACAAATAAGTATTAAACAAATTAAAAGAGCTATGTCTGAATAATAAATATTATTTATACACAGCTTTTAGGTTTTTCAAATGCTATTGCTACTGATAGTATTCGTCAAATGCAGCTATTCTGCAAGCGTCCAATCGAACGGACATCACTGTTATTTCGTGTGATGTGATGTCAGTAATTTATAGACGTGATTTCTGTTCTGTGTTGACTGTTATTGTGATGTGTTAATTGAACAATGAATAATAAATTGAATTATCTATACTTCTATACTAATATTATAAATAGGAAAGATTTGTTTTTTGTAGCGTTTTAACTCAAAAGCTACCTAACCAATTTTAAATTCTTTCACCATTAAAAAGCAGTATTATTACATCACCGAGTAACATGGGCTATACTTTACTTAAAAAAGTACTGTTAATAACATAACCTATCCTACTATAATGCAAGCGAAGCTGCGGCCAAAAGCTAGCTTAATAATAAAACAACTGCCTCGGTTGCGCAGTGGGAACGTGACTGTTATGCATGACATCTCGAGTTTGCAAGAGGACTATAAAAAAATATATATAAAATTGTACCTGTTAGATTGCAATAGTCTCAAATCCTTCTATGTGGGACCTAAAAAAATTTAATATACATAAAATAATGTAAACATAACACAACAATGGCGTTTATAAAGACCTTAGGTTTTGCTCGCAGCTTCGCTCGCGTAAAATATAACCTATGTTAGTCGGTGCTAGTAAGTAGGTATAGCTTTCTTATGGTAAAATAATTTTTATAAGCGGTTAAGTAGTTTTTGGGTTAAACCCTTACAAACAAACAAAAAATCTTGTCTTTCCTCTTTAAATACTAGTATCGATAAAACACTATTTCATAAAAAATAGATAATATCCTATTTTTCTAGTCCAGCTTAAGAATACAAAATAATATTTGTAAATAAAGAGAAACAGTAAAAGGGCTCTCACTGAATTTGCAATTCATAATTAACCCAAAACGTGTTAAAACTAATTTAGCGGTAGTGTAAGTTAAATAAACAATTCCAATTGCCAAACTAGTACTTTCATTAAACACAATCTACATACATTGTTGTAATTTAGATGGTTTTAGTGCGTACACACGCTGTTACAATTTATCTACCCTAGGACTAATTTTTTAACCATCGGATAACTTTTATCTGGGGAATATGTTTGACGTGTTCACAGCTTTTGTATAGAAAATATGTCAAATCGCCATATTTATTCTTTAGATAAAAGTTATCTTACGATAAAGAAATTAGCCCAAAGAGCTATTATTGTTGACTACAATAATACCTCTTTAACATAATTACTGTAACCTGTTTGGGTTGGTTGTAGTAAATTGTGTGTGCGACCAAATTCCATGTGTCAGCGATACCACACATTTTGTGCCATGTAAGATATTGGTGTCATTCTCCATCCTCCTTCCTTCTCTTAACAGTAGCGTCAGGCTTCTATATTATTTCAAATTTCCTACCGAATGCTATCTCCAATTGGCTTATTACTGCTACTCTGAATACTAAAATCGCCTAGCAGATTTAGCTGGCTAAAAGGCAAAATAGCTTTTCTTATTCTCTTAAACTTAACGGTACGGTGTTGTTCTTGTGTCCTCATTATCGCTTTTGCATTACAAAATGAGGCATATTCATTAACGGCGGTTAAGTACCACTTATCTTTTAAGCCGTAGAGTCCTCTGCCACCAAATCAATAAAAAGAAAAAATATTTGGACCTGCTTGGATGGCCTAGTGAATTAAGTCGTCATCTCAGCCTTGCCACTGCGCCGAGTGTTGTAGGTTCGACCACTCGGAACAAAAAAATTTGTGTTTTACTAATAGTTGTTTAAAATCTAGGTGTCCTTTGTATGCGTTGTTTGAATGTTTGTAAAGATCCCCATTTAAAAAAATATGAATAAGAATGTATCAAAGTTTGGATGTAAATAATTATAATACTCAACAAAATGTTTTAATTACCACAAACAATAATTACTTGGATTAGAGAACCAACGTGTCTTGGCCAACGATACAAGGGAAGGAAACTTTCTTCGTTCTAAGATCGTTTTTATCTGTACCTGTATTTCCCAAATACAAAATAGTATTTACCTATTATTCGGCGTTAAGAGCGTTAACGCCGATTTTGGTCTCTTGACACAAAATGCGTACTTTTCAAAGCATGCCATCTCTGTAACAATATATCTTACGAAACTGTGAATTACATATTATTATAGTAAATATTTTTGTCTATACTTATAAGAAAGGATTTTGTATATTATGAAAGTATTTGTGACATATGGCCATATAAACAAACAGTGTTTTCTATTTTTTCCTGACTGAGCTATTTTCAAAGCTTCACATATTCGAAATTACTTGTAAATTTTATAAACAAACTATTTTATATGATTGTACAGATCCTTAGCAAAAATAACTAAAAAGTATTTTTTTAAATTTAGATCCAAACGTAAACAATCATACTATAATCAAAGTGAAATTTACGACAAAAAGCTGCTGCTAAAATCATTATTTTTACAATAAATCTTGCTTGTTTTTTGAAAATAAAGATTTTGTATATAGAAGAATATATTCTGTAACAAAAACCATCACATCATTAGGTATTTTTAGTTTAATTTTATTCAAGACATGTATTTTAAAATAACTATAAAACCGCGCGCGTAAAACGTTGCAAATCAGTACGCCGCGAGGCCCTTGAAGGAATGGACGTATCGCTTGGAGCTCCGCGTGTGACCTCTAGTGAACTTTAGCGTTGAGTGCAGTTATAGTGCGACCGTGATATCTTTACAACTCGAAATTTAATTTAAAAAATATATATTTGATATTTATGTGTTTTATTTTCTTAACTTACTGGACTAACGATGAATAACTTTTTTATTATTTTTTGCGCAAAAGAGTAATGAACATGAATCTATAGATTGTCTGTTCTAATTTTCACTTGATAAGTGCCCAAAATAGCTACTTTATTTTATATACAACTTTATTATTACTACACATTGGGAAGAAAAGCTCCTCAAAACGAAGGTGATACAGGTGATACATAACAGATTCTATACTATTGAAAAAAGGAAAAAGATTTTTCGTAAATAATAGTTTTCGGCTCAGCCCATGCAAATAATATTAATGTAAAAACACATAGTAAATATTTATTTTGATTACTTACATTTTCTGTTTCACTATATTTACTTTTGTCGGCTATATATAACACTTCTTATCAAACAAGATTAATTGCTTGAATATAATCATAGTAAAGTATATAAAAGGTGTAATGGTTGCAGCTCCTTACAATGTTAAATGATATATTATGAACCTATAATAAAATCAGAAATATTGTTAATTTTGGCGATTAAAAAGAGGGGCCGTGAGTTTTATTGCCCATTCTTTATCATGGTTCAACCTCTTGCATTGCGATCGTGGCAGTAAATGTAAATATAAAATCAGTAAAATATAAATTCTGTAACTAAATTGTAAAAAAAGTGAATAATTATTTTATTACTAGATTTACATGCATTTTACATATATTAATAACATAATATATGTAAATTTGAAAACGTGACAGTTAATTAGATGAAAATTACAAATTAATTCTATCAGAAGTATCAGATAATAAAAACTGCCCCAGATAAATTATAAAAAATCGTTGTTATTCTGAGAAACATCCTCCTACTAAACAAGTAATAACTAGCTTCATTTAATACCTATATTATTATATGGATTTGCATTGAAAATAAGTAACTTTTCATGAATGGCAAAAAGGATCAAGATCATTATTCCACGCGACATCGTCATAGTGGGCCTGGGTTTCGCATTGGCGGTGCGCTGGGTGCCGCGGTTCTACAAATACCTAAACTCGATCCGCCGCGCGAGGCGTATACGCTCTTAAGATATTCTAATGCAATTGACTACCAAAAAATTAGGATTGTCAAACCTTTCTTTGAACATGTGTATCTACCGCTGGTCGAGTAATTAAAACCCATTACCGTAGGTAAAACTTAAACACTAGAAAACACATGATCTTGAAAGTTTAATAAGTAACTACAGCCGTTTTAGTTATAAGTATCTTGCTGAGAAACTAGACTGTATTAAAATCGGAGCCGAACTCCTCCGACTTCTATACTTTTTAGTTTCTAAAGTTATTCCAAACTCCGCATCCTAGACTTGTGCCTAGAAATTCACAGATGGCTTTCGCAATCTTTAGCATAGTCAAACAGTAAGTTAACCAAAGAACTAGATCACTTCGTTATTTAATTTGTACGTGAAATATTACTCGGATGAAAGAAGCTTATTTTCATGTCTCTCATTAAAAAGAACTACAAAAATAAATTACTTTAATGTTTACACTGATTGATTTTGTCAAACATCTAATGATTATGCACTATTGTATGTAATTTTTAAACGATCGACGAAGAACAAGTCTTAGTGGTATGTTTCTATGGCCAGCATTAATTTAAATTATCTTTTATAATGTATGCTTAGTTTTCAGTCATGAATTTCTCGTGTTAGATTTTTGTTATATAAACGATTTTTGCTCATCGACCACCGAGTAGGTCTTACTCCATTCGGTCTTCAAGGTATTGTAGGAATTGCTGTAGTCCGCGCAAAATAGCAACTAACTTAGTGATAATACTAGGCATGTTAAAGTTTAATGAGATGAACGACAGAGTGCTATCACTGTTTAAGCTTAGACAAGATTACCTATAGAAACCACAGCCAAATAACCTTATGTTAATCCATAGGTGAGGAAGAAAATCTTATCTACTATGGCGGTTTATTAAAGCGAATACTTTTAACAGGGTCCGTGATGCAAGAACCGGTTCATCACATTGCATAAGAAGTTTTTGTAAAACGATGACACACGAATGTAGACTGAAATTATTTTAAATACATATACCGTTATGGCCGTGCTGAGTCGTTAGTTTCGGACATGTCCGACATCTTAAGAAACCGATTCTGTATTTATCTAACAGATTACAGCAGTAAAATTAGCATTGTTATAATCTCTAAAGACGCATAGACTTATTCTGTCAGTAGACTGTTTGTTTTTGCTAGACAATTCTTAAAAATTGTTTAAGTTGTTCTCCTGGTGCTGTAAGTGTTAATATGCTACGATATTTTAACATATAATATGTTCTGTGATCTTAAACCTTTATAAAAATAATAATTAAGTAGTTATCATCGTCAATTATTTTCATGAATGTCACCGTTAAAATGTATGTGTGTTTCTTACATTTATTATACTTTGGTTGTTAAATTGGGATACAGTAACAACCTTACAAATAAAAAATCAAACCTTTCCTCTTTATAATATTATTATTATAGAAGTACAGATAGTATAGATAAATGATCTTTATCAAATGAGATTTATTAAATACGGATTAAATGATAATAAAAGTTCGACGTCGCTCGGCTTGCATTTCTGCATGAACGATTCTTCTCACCTGCGACTTTCCTGGAGTTTCTGCCACTTTAATAGCTGCCTGCCGCTGGGCTGTTGTTCTTCTAACTAGAACTATATTTGAAGGGGCGTCTCGGTAGCTGTTAAAGCTCTTTAGGGTTGAGTTTGTACATTTAAACGGCGTTGCGTTTGATGAGACATCTCATTTGCTCTTAAAGCTGCTTGGCGGTTAGCTTGTAGATCTAAACAAATCTGAAGTTGTTAAAAGGGCGTCTCACTCGCTCTCATAGAAGCCTGGCGGGTGGCTTGGTCCTACAGGCTTCCCTGGTTTTGAGAAAGTGTTTCATCAGCTCTCAAAGCAGCTTGTCGCTGCCTGCTTAATTCGGTATGAACGGATGATTCTTGGCATCGAGTTATTTTCGCTGCCCCCACCCGCGATGAGCTCCTAAATATATTAGAAACTAAAACTGAGAAACTATTGCTTAAATATTAAACTGAAAATAAAAATTGTGTAAAATAGAATTAGAAGTTGTTATGTATTTGAAAAATGCACTTCTTGCCGGGATATGAGGCTTAGGAATGATACACAATTTCGCTGTACAACGTATAGTAGCCGACTGGCTTACTACAATATTAAGACGTACTATAGCTACGTACAGTTGTAGTAGTACCCGCTATTTACAATATATTACACCTCCACCACGATACAACAAGTGAAAACATTAATTACAAAACAACTTATGAATAAAACTTACTATCTACAAATTATTGCTAGCTAAACCTAACATTATACACATACAATTAAACTTGAAACCTGGCGACTGGTTTTCGTATTCGCTTTGAGTATCGATTCACTGGGGGCCCAGTTGGAGGTTGCAAGGAAGGTGACTTGTTTACCTTAGGACTATTGTTTGGCAAAACATCAGATACGTCTTTGGTGTCATCTACAGTCTGTCCTACGCTACTCCTATCCTCACCAGAATTGCCTTTCCCACTAAACGTTTCATTTGAGGGCCCCACAACCTTCTCCCCTTCCGTTAACTAGTCACTATCGCCTTCGGGAACAGATACGGTAACATCAGACAAGCACGATCTACGAGGAATTTGACGAACGTGCCTTTTAAATAATTGACGATCATCCCCTGCCACGGAATACCTCCGTGAACTGTCAACAGTGTCCACGATATCCTTTACCCATTTATCTCAGCTTCCGTAACCACGCGCCCATACCATGTCACCTTCTCGAAAGTTCCGTCATACCCCGCCTGCGTATTCCACATGGCGCCTTTGAATTTCCCGAACCTTGTTCTCAACAGCTCGCTCGGAGCGCAACAGATCTACTCTCGAACGCAGAGACCTCTTTTGCAACAGCGTAGCCTATCATTTAAATATTATAATTTACGAACATACATAATAACATATGCTTCCATATACAGTTTTTACCGGACTGATGAAAACGACGCAGTTGACACCTTTTTACATACATAGACATGTAGCTACGTATAACGTACGTGGCTATGTATGTGTGTAACTGTGTCCCCACACCATTCTCCTCTTTTAAAAATAAATAATTATGTCAATAAAATAAAATATAATATAAAATTAACAAGAAAAATTTAACAAGGTAGCAGCCCTACTTCATTTTATAATTGCTTTCGCAATTCTTATTAAATACTTATATAAATAACTACTAAAAAAATAAAGTGCTTCGTTTGCATTTTTAAACAAAATGTAGCAATAAACAATAATATCTACACAATTATTACGAAACGTAAACGTTGCAATACATCAATCACAAAACGATTATAAGCAAAAAGATATTAATTTAGCAATATGGTTGTTTACAATTATAATTAATTATTATATTAGGCATAACATAATCAAGTTATAGATACATGATACTGTTAATCATAACAATACATATCAGCGTTTTATGTTGTTAGCATAAAATAAATTATGTAGTACACGACTGTATCTACCTAGCACTAACATCACGCTATTTTATCGCTTAGAGGTGAGGCAGGTCTCATGCAATAATCATGAGTACATTACCTAATACCTAAAACCGTTTTTACACATGGCTGCTTAACATATCCTTACGTAAGAAATAAAATATTTTTTGGGTGACCCAGGTATCGAACCTGTGGTCTGTCGATTGGAAGTGAAAATGTTTTTCCACTGTATTTACGACACCTAAGTATTACATAAAACTACATAAATCTATCAACACGGTGTGTCTGAAATTATGTTAATTATTTATATAAAAAACATTGAATATAGATACTAACATATAAAATTAATATGTATTACAAAGCAATACACGTAGAAGGGTGTACGTATCTCTTAGACACCTTAATCTATCTCAGGATGCAAATCTCACGGGTTGTCTAATAATTCTGCCACTTCGTGTGACCTGCTGCTTATGTACCAGTTGCTGTACTGATATCGGTAAATGTGTATTACTATTATTAATAACTACATTATTACTACTAAAATCAAGTGACTCAGATTCGTTTAAGACGAAAGCTGGCTTCAATCTATTAATTGAAATGCGAGTTTGTCGTCCAGGCAACTGAATTTTGAAAACTTTAGAACCTCTCTGTAATACTTTATAGGGTCCATAATAAGGCGGTTTTAACGATTTATGAACCATGTCATCTCTTACAAAAACAAAACTACAATCTTTCAATTCGGGGTAAACAAAAAATTTCTTAGAATTCAATTGATTTCTCGTAGGACGATAACTGGCAATAGAATCTCTAATTTTTTCAACTAAACTGTACGGATCGCTAGGGTCTCTATCCTTGGAACTGTCGTAGAATTCTCCAGGTAAACGTAAAGTTTTACCAAAGACAAGTTCTGCGGCACTTACTTGACTATCAGTACGTATAGCTGCACGAAGTCCTAACTCATCAACCCAGGTAGTACCACTGTGTAATCGGGCCATCAGCGCTGCTTTCAGCGACCTGTGCCATCTCTCTACTGCACCATTGCTTTGAGGGTGGTAAGGTGTGGTGCGAATTTTATGAATGCCTAAAAATTTCATAAGGTTTGTGAATAGCCTAGACTCGAATTGTCGTCCAAGGTCACTAGTGATACGCACTGGCGTACCGTACCTACAGATCCAACCCTCGTAAATGCACCTTGATACTACATCTGCGGTTATTTCTTGTACGGGAAAAGCTTCTGGCCAACGTGTATATCTATCTACAACCGTAACTAAATATCTATATCCCTGTGGAGATGCTGGTAAGGGACCAACAATATCTACGTGGATATGTTCGAAACGTGAGACCTCAGGAAACTTGCCCAATTCCGAAACGACGTGCCGATTAATCTTCGACCTCTGACATTGTAAACAAGCCTTAGCCCAACGTCCTACATCCCGGTTCATACCAGGCCAAAAGAAATGTTTTGAAACCATTTTACGCGTCGTACGCACGCCTGGATGGCTCAAACAATGAATGCTGTCAAAAGCAGTTTTTCTAAAATCGTCAGTCAAATAAGGCCTAATTACGTCAGTTGAAGTTTCGCAATAAATTTGTTTATTACAAGTAGGTAATAAAATGTTCTTTAATTTTATATTATTGTTACTAACATTTTTAGACATTTGCAATAAGTACTCGTCTTTCACTTGTGCGTCAGCAAGTGCATCGAAATGAAGTACAGTCGGGCACAAAATAGTTTCTACGCGGGACAAAGTATCTGCGACAATATTATCTTTACCACTAATATGACGTATATCGACGGTAAATTCACTGATAAACATAAGATGTCGCGTCCTTCTCGGTGTCTCCTTATCATCATTACCAATTTTTGTAAATGCATGACACAAGGGCTTGTGGTCTGTATACACTGTCAAAGCTCGACCTTCAAACAATTTCCTAAAATACTTTATTGACTTATAAATTGCTAACAATTCGCGGTCATACGTAGAATATTTCTGTTCCGTAGACGTAAACTTTTTTGGAAAGTATCCAAGAGGTCTCCATGACCCTTGGACTCGTTGTTGCAATACCGCACCCATGCAGGTATTGGAAGCATCAGTCATTAATGCTAGCGGAACATTTGGAAGTGGATGTGACAATGTAACGGCATTTTTAAGTCCAGTCTTACATTGCACAAACGCGTTTTCTGAAATATCTGACCATATGATTCTACTTTGTCATTTTTCTTTGCATTTACTAGATATTTATTGAGTTCACACTGATATGAAGCTAAATTTGGTAAGTGAGGTCTGTAAAAATTTAACATGCCCAGAAATCGTCTGAGATCAGCAATCGTTTCGGGTTTCGGATAGTTAACTATGGCGTCAACCTTATTATTGAGTGGTCTAATACCGTCTATACTAACATCGTGACCTAAAAATTCTATTCGCGACTGTCCAAAACAACACTTTGATAAGTTGATAGTGATGTTATATGTATTTAAACGTTCAAATACCAACCTTAAATGTTCGTTACGTAGAGTCGCATTTTCGCTAGCAATAATGATGTCATCCAAATAATTGTATAAAAAATCTAATCCCTGTAAAACTGTGTTATTCATAAAACGCTGAAATGTTTGTGCTGCATTTCGCAAACCAAAGGTCATACGGGGAAACTCAAAAAGACCAAAAGGGGTGATAATCGCTGTTTTCTCGATATCTTGAGGCGCCACACTGATACAATGATAGGCGCGATTAATATCTATTTTAAAAAAAACTATTTTATTAGCCAAAATATAGGTAAACTCATGTAATCGGGGTATAGGATATCTATCTGGCTTCGTACTTGCGTTTAGCCGCCTATAATCGCCACAAGGTCATATATCACCGTTTTTCTTAGTAACAACATGAAGCGGACTAGCCCATGCGCTTTTAGAAGGCCTATATACCCAATTCCTGCATGACTCTAAATTCTTCTTTAACTTTTTTATACCTATCCGGCGGTAACGGTCTAGCGCGCGCATGTACGAGTGGGCCTGTAGTCTCTATATAATGTAATATATTATGACTAGGAGTTCCCTGAATGACGCTGGTTTGGTAATGTTGGGAAACTCACAAAGTAGTTGATAATATGGGTGATTTTCAACTATAGAATTTAAAGAAGGTTGATTAACATGTACAATTGATGCTAACACATGAATATCAGTAACTTGGTCGATAAGTTTACATCTATGCATATCTACTAAAATCTTATGGTGTGACAAAAAATCTGCACCAAGAATAGGCTGTTTTATATCTGCCAAAATAAAATCCCAACGGTACGGTCTACGAAGCTTAAGATTTAAAACTAAAGACTTTACACCGTAAGTAGCAATCTGCGTACCGTTGGCAGCATATAAAATGAAATCTGACCTATGATTACCTTTAAAAACATTTTTACATAGGTAAAAATGTTTTTAACACGGATACATTCGCACCAGTGTCAACTAGAAAACGTAAACCAGAATTGATGTCCATGACTGATAGACGGCTGCAGGGTATAACGGCACAGACCTCCGCCGATGTCTGTACCGCGCCATCTAGTTTTCCGACTTTGAGCAGTTACCCTTATCCATTCTGGAGGAGTCCTTATGCTTCCACGCACAGGGTGGCACGCACTTGTGTGCTCTCTGTCGGTATCTAAAGTGGTAGGGACAAAGCCAATCGGGTGAAACAGGATTGCGACTTCTTGATCTTGAGCGCGAAGTTAGTCGAAAGCGGTTGCCATCCTGTCCAACTGTGACAACCTTGACCGAGAACGTTCTATAATGGTCAATCTAGCATTGATCTTAACCAGTTCCGCAACTATACCTGCTAAGTCCGTAACATAACGTGTTTGACCTCGGTTTTGTGGGTTCTGTCCTATCGCTGCAACTTGGTTGGTACTCGTAGCCTCGGCGACGTTGTCTGCAATCATCGCGAGACTGTCCAGGTCCTTTGTCTCCGACACCACCAACACGGCTCGCACTGTCGAGGGTAGGTGTCCTTGCCACAGTACCCGTAGCGTGTCGTCTGGTAAATTATCGTGAGCCAAATCTCTCATACGAAGGAGAAGTTGTGAGGGCTTTTGGTCACCCAACTCCATTTCTCCTTTCAGTTTTTCTATCTGCCTGTTCTTGGAAACCTCGTACAAGGCCAGTAATTTCCTTTTTAAACCTTGAAATTTCTCTGTCTCCGGAGGTTTCGTCAGATAGTCTGTACACTGCATAATAACTTCCTTAGGCAACTTCGATACGACCAGATCAAACTTGCCATCATCTCCCATCTTCTGCGGCGCTAATATGGCCTCAACGCGAATGAACCACACGCGCGGTTGGTCCACCCAAAATTCAGGTATACGTGACGCAACCGAAATAGCCATCACCTCAGCCGGTGGTAGTGGCGACGGATTCGACAAAACGGGAGCCTTGCCGGTGTTTATAACGGGATTCATTTTTCTAGTCTACACACAAGTCCAAACACGAGTCCAAAGTTTTAC
Source organism: Catocala sponsa (assembly GCA_963564715.1). Classification (NCBI taxonomy): domain Eukaryota; kingdom Metazoa; phylum Arthropoda; class Insecta; order Lepidoptera; family Erebidae; genus Catocala; species Catocala sponsa. The sequence goes on from OY751333.1 coordinate 17,608,946, forward strand.
AAGTTCAAATCTTCACAAATCCTCAATTCACGTTAACGTTCGTTGTCGGGGTCACCAATGTAGGGTTGAGCCCGGTAGAGATAAATAAAACCCGTAAGAACGAAATATATGTATATTTATCACTTTTACATTTAAATATTATAATTTACGAACGTACATAATAACATATGCTTCCATATACAGTTTTTATCGGACTGATGAAAACGTCGCGGTTGACACCTTTTTACATACATAGACATGTAGTACACATGCGTATAACGTACGTGGCTATGTATGTGTGTAACTGTGTCCCCACAAATATATAGACTTATTTCATGTCACAGTACATACGCATGGCCAATCTCACTCAAATTAATTATCATACGTGAAATTGACTAGCATAAATAAAACTAACTTAACAATAGACTTATGTACATTCAATTAAGAAGACCGTTAAAATATTAGTTGTATTGTACCGTTAGAACATTAAATCACTTAAGCGACACTAGTGTAAATTATTGATAAGATTTTTTTGATACTTTAAATACTAACCATTATCATAGCTTCGTAGGAGTATACTTTGGTGTTTCCAGGCAACAACTAACTAAACAGATAAAAATGAAAGTTGTTGCTGTTTACTGTGCAATAATAGTATCTTTATTTGCCTTTGTGCAGTGTTTTGACGATAATTCTGGACCATTAGATCCAAAGCGTGCACCATATTATTATGCACTACATATGGCATCTAATAACTACAAATATGATACTGCATACGACTTCCTCGTGAACTATGAAGCTTATAAAGCGATTTTAGAGTCATTGGCATCACAGCCGCCGGCGCCGGAGCAGGCGCTCGGGCCGGCGCCGGGGCAGGCGCCCGGGCCGGCACCGGGGCAAGCGCCCGGGCCGGCGCCTGGGCCGGCACCGGGGCAAGCGCCCGGGCCGGCGCCGGAGCAGACGCCCGGGCCGGCACCGGGGCAGGCGTTTGGGTCGGCACCGGGGCAAGCAGCCGGGCCGGCGCCGGGGCAGGCGTTCGGGCAGGCGCCGGGACAGGCGTTCGGGCACGCACCGGGGCAGGCGTTCGGGCAGACGCCGGGGCAGGCGTTCGGGCAGACGCCGGGGCAGGCGCTGTACTCTAACCCCCAGAGTAAGTGCAACTGGTTTTATATTTTTTATGACAATAATTGCAAAATAGTAACTATTCAACAAAAAATATGTAAGGATTAGAGAGAGGTGGATCATATGTTACTAATGCTGAATAATTTCTCTACAGAAAATATCTTGTCTAGCAAGATATTTTTCTGTCTCTGCCTGTCGAAAAAACTTGACTATTTCATGAAATCTATTCTTGATATACCTTAAGTGTTCAAATCAATATTATTTACTATGTCACTCAAATATTTAAATAGGTAATGGACGATCAAACTAACTCCACTTTAGAAATTATACTTGGAGCCCGAATTAAATATATAATATGTCGATCGATCCAAAATAACCCGATGCTACGACTTGAAGCAATTTCTATCTTTCTAGACCTATTGCAAAACCTTCAATTTTATTTTAGTTTATCTGTTTACTTTTTTCTTGGTGTTCCTCTCTTTGCGTTTTTTCCTTTTATTATATTGGTAATAAATTTGTAATTTCTGAGTCTGAGTAAGTGACCAATCATATTTGGCTGTTTTCATTCACTATTCTTATTATTTCTGCACTGCACTATTTCAGTCTATGACACTTTCTGCATTTAGCGCCAACCACATTTAAACAGCTTCTAGTCCTTCCTGATCTTTCTTTTTTTTTAGAGCCCATGTTTCACAAGCGTATAAGATAATGTTTCATATATAAGATTCAATATTTTTCTTATATTTAGGCTTCATAGTTGCGATGAGAAAGCGTTTGGCTTTCTTTAAGTAATTTTTTGGTAGCAAAACGAAATCAAGAACTGTGTCCAGTTTACACCGAGCTAAGCTCGCGATTTTTTACATCTTATGTAATACTGTGCGACAATGTTTACTTATGACAATAGTTAGGCACTGTTGGAAACATAACCAGCATTAATATGCTTGTGTGAGAGCTGGGTGTGACATATTTGCAAATTGTAAGTTACACAGCAAGCTATCAAACGCTTGGAGGTTTTTAATAAGATATACGTCTTAATAGATTATCTGATAAACAACTCAAGCTACTGACGTAGTTCAGCAATTAAGCTAGCAAATATTGCAGTCAACTAGCAATATTTGTCGAGAGATAGATAACCGTTTAAGCAAACGAGTCCTATAGTGGAGACTGATTTGGTGAATTTAAGGTATCCTACCTTACCAGACAGGTAGACCAGAAATGGTCGCTAACGTAGAATTAATGTAATAGGTGAAAAACCGGTTGTTCTGGCAAAGATTGTAACAGACTGTTATCAACAGTGGTCTGTAAAATACTGAAATTGAGTATTAAAGTTACAGCAAAAAATATAAATATTTGTACTTTTTGAATCGCGCCCTCGTGATATTGGCATTTGTACAACAGATGTCGGCTTTTTATAAAAAATGTGAAATGGTTTTCTTTTATTTCAGCAATATATTCTATGGACTACCTTAACAATGCTGCACCTCCACCACAGTCTTTCAGATACTAAAAACAACAATTCAAAACAAGCGATTGAGCCAACAATACGGAAATACTTAAATCGTAATAAATAAACAACTGGAAGATTTGTGATTTTATTATTAAAATCTGTAACAATAAATTGGTATAAACCTTATATTGATTTAGGTTATTTCAAACATACACAGACCAGTCATAGTCTGGCTGGGCTATCCTATATATATTTGTTGAAACCGAAAGCAATGTAAGAATTATAGCTCTACAGCTCAAATTATTAGACCCCAATGAACATCCTGGCTGTCTGTAAGTTTTTCATAATGTTCTCGATGTTGTGTGAATGTATATATTAAAGGTAGGCTCGTAATCTATAGAGGGGTGCGATATAAATAAAAATGTTATTATCACATGCGACGCTACGATTAACATTTGTGATTGTTGTTAAACTTAATATAGACATGGAATTTAATATTACCATGTAATTTAATATGTTTACGACATAAATATTAAGTTATATCATAAAATTTATCGCTTCATGCTGGACGACCATTTCGTAAAACGGTTGTCTATACTAATATTATAAAGAGGAAAGATTAGATTTTTTGTTTGTTGGTAAAGATTAAATTTAGAAAACACTGATTAAAAATGCATTCACCAGTAGAAAGCTATATTATACTTAACCTTTTTTCCTCACCCGGGAAAAGATGGAGACATCCCGGTAATAACGACTAAACCTACTACGGTGTTCCTTCTCGTAATCTATGGGCGGGGCGCGCAGGGATCACTCGCGCATTCATCCTGCAGAACCTAACCTAACCTACGCGATCTATCTAACTTTACGCGAGCGAAGCCGTGGGCAAAAGCTACTATTTCATAAAATGGCCAGCTAAACCGATCATACGATCGGTTTAACGTCAACGTTTGATCATGTCAGTCCACGTTTACCCATATAATTAAAATAGGGTTTTCATGATATCAAAGATTTAATAATAATTTCATATAAAGAAAGAACTCATATTTTAAATAGTTTTGTCGCGTAACGGCATTTTACATCACTTTTATCTTCAACTGGAGCGTTATTATCGATTAGCTATTTTATCAGAATAATTGACCACCGACAATCGACATGATACATCACAAAAAATAACGATATCAGCACCTCTAACGATAAATAATTTTAATTTTCTATTTTACGATATCATCCCTAATGTTTGACCGCCCTAATGTTCGTTTGGCCGCGGCCCGCCAGGCATGACCACCCGGCCTAGTCACAGGATCCTCCATCTGTGCTGAAGGGACATCACACCACATTCCTCCACAGCTCTACCAAAATTACTTCTTACCGCTGTTGTAGCAAATTTAAAAGCAGGCGAGTAATTGTGATGGATAAAGGACAAAGTAGTTACAGCAGAAAAAGTGATAACTATTAATTACATTTACATACAGATTAAGCATATTGATAGCAGATTGGAACGAGTAGTTCCATAATAATAATCATTTTTATTCAATAATAATAATACATAGGTATACATTTTTGTCATTAGTCTAAAATAATCTTATACTACAATAAATTATAATTATCCTTAACCTGGTAAGTACATGTTTTACTTAGGTATACTTTAATCGGTCGACATTGTGCATTCTAATTTAATTTCAAGCTCTAGGTTTTATTAAGTGATTGCCTGAACTAGGTTTAGACCTGTGTTTCAGGTTATTCTCTGCTTACAAAAAATATATGCCAAGTAATATTAGGGTTTAGGTCAATGTGCATAAACTTAAAATAAATATGTATATTGATACAGTAAAAATAACTTAGATTACATATTTTATTATTACAAATTACTGATGACTTAAGGCTATTTTAGAACTATAAGCAAATTCTCCGTATCGGAGTAGGTTAGTGTTTGCAGGTGTTTGGTAACAATAACATTACATTGTTTATAACTTAGACTATATATATATCTAACATTTTATTTAATCTATTATATAAAAATGGTCCTAGGAATAAGAAGAATTTATTTACAAAGGCATGTTTGGCATGAAGCTTAGTATATACTAAATCTTTTCGTCTCTATCTCTATAATACAGATACTCAAGAAGAATCTTGGTGCTCAAAGGATAATTTTACACTTGATAACATGCATTCTCACCAAAACTGTAAGTACGTACATAATAAATTATATAATATATGCGTTTGTCCCCAAAGGGGAGGTAGAGAAATATTGCATCCGCATTTCACCAGGTATGGTTTTAGATCCCAAGAAACAGAGGGCAAACCTATCACTATTTACCAGATCCGATTCCAGACACCGTGCTGCTATTAAGAATTTATTGTCTGGAAAATCCAATAACTCTGCCTGACCCGTAAATCGTACGCCATAGTTCTTGCACAACAGTCGCATACTACCGCTATGCTACTAAGGGAGGCTGAGAAAGCTCATTCTAAGATTTTTAATCTGGAATTCATCAGAATAAACCATAAAAGGCCATCTGTTTCAAAATAAACCAACATCTACTAAAGAAAAGCTAGTGAGATGTTCAGGCAAAATTTTGAGTGCACTTGTTTTACTTTGAGGAGTTATGTGGTGAAGGTATCTTGATGTGATTAAAAGAGCATCAATGTATATATAAAATGGTGTGTCCATATGATTGCTCGAAAGTTTTTACTGCTGTAAGCAGTAATTGAAAATACAGATACTATCGTAGACTTCTGCTGGCCCACGGTTGCAGCCATGCATTTAGTACTCAAAACAAGTGACTTATCAAACAGCACACTGCTCAAACTAAGGATGGCCTTTAGGCCCACAGCTTAGTATACATATAGACAAGCTCATAGACCATCATCATAATAAACCCGATTCAGCGCTGTATAACCTTTAATTCTTCAAAATAAAAATCTATTAAAGTAAAACAGTTTTAGGTCAACAAATGATGAAACTTTCTACAGATGACAATTAAAAGTTTTGAAAATATATTATTGTATAACCTTAATCTGGATTTTCTTTTGTTGTCATTTTGAATACTTTCTGCGGTGTTACAATAATTAAGTGAGTTTCATATTAATCACATATATTACTGTTAAGCAAATACTTACGATGCATTCAGACTGGACAATAATAACTTGAAAGACGAATATAAAACAGCATTCTAAGATTATACTTTTTAAATGTTGATCTAATTTGGTTTGTTATAAACAATAATAAGGCTTCAAGTTATTATTTTATTTAATTATTTATGCAATGTTAAATAACGGTCTAAAGTTAATTAAACCTAATAATATATTATTATCACGGAACCTTTAGATATAAGACAAGCGCTCGGTATCGTTTTACCAATAAACAAACATTTCACGTTTTACAAATCTCTCGAACCTTGGACGCAGTAATTTCATACAAGATTTTTTTTTTATTAAGGGTTACTCTCACACTAGGAATAAATCCTGTGTTCACGGGGGACTTTACAAACATTTAAACAACGGACACAAAGAATACCCAGACTTGAAACAACCATTTGTGGATCACACAAAGTTTTGTCCAATGTGGGATTCGAACCCACAACACTTAAACCACTATGCCATCCGCGCACTGTCACCAAAATATTGTGCCTATTACTAAACTAGCGTAACACGGTAACACTAGTCCGCACTATGCCGTCATTTATACATAAACCGTATCAATATGATACAGCTATATGATCTAAATAACTATGAAATAAAAAAATTAAACACGTGAATACTTACATAATTTATGCGTAATAATTTGGCATATTCTTTACTTCTATACTTATAAAATAGCCTAAAAATTTAAAAAATGCTTTACTCATATTATTACCCCTGAACCCCATAAGTGTCGCCAAAAACGTAAATGGTCATTCATTACTTAAACTTATTATTTTCTAACAAGAATTCATTTTCGGCAGTATGTAATTACTTGTTTTAATTAAATATATTTATTAAATATTGTCTTCAATAATCAATTTGTCATGCTGATACTATATAAAGCAATATTTATTAGTAAGTATAATTAAGATTTGGTGGAAATTCTAGTTGTTTGAATATCGAGAAAAATAATATTAAATATGGTAACTGCAATTTACGTTGGCGTGGTATATTTCACTGCCGTTATTTCAGTTTACGGGAGCAAACATGAAGTACTTTCTCTAGCAATGCATAATATACCAGATCTTTATGAAAGATACTTGGACATTTTTCACAAAAGATACCATTCTCGACATGACCTCGCACATTATGATGCATTCAATAAAAAATTGGAACACATGCTGAATACTGTCAAATTCAACGACTTGAGTGATTCGTTAAATTTCTTAAACGAATCTACAACTAATATAAAAATAATATTATGTATTCTTTAGTAATTAATTGTAATAACAATAATGCATTTTGCGTAACTCTAGTGTTGCGGGTGTCCATGGGTGGCGGTAATCCCTTACCATCAGGTGATCCGTCTGCTTGTTTGCCCCCTAAACCATAAAAAACAAACTTTGTATAACCGTATAAAACAAATATATAATGGTGTTTAAATTAAAGTTATGGTTAAATAAATACTATTCTATAATATAATCATTATAACATATCATAAACCCATGTTATTAATGTATAGATATATTTGTAATGTATAGTATTTCTTTACATGCGCATTACGAATCGACCTTGGTGATAAAAAAAATGTCCAATCAATTAATGCAGTACAATATCGCCAAAAATAAAACATTTCCTAAACTAGTATTTTAATACACACATTTTATGATCAAAATTTTCTTTTTTCATAAAACAATATGGTCGATACTAAAATAATTCCAATGTGTGCTAATTAACTTTTCTTAGATATAAAACAAGTTAATAATCATTCATTGTGTAATGCACATGTAGGCCCCCTGAATTACTTTTACCATATTTATGTGATATTCTTATATATTATTTTAGTTTACACTTCTTTACAATTTCACATTTTATATTTATCTATTTACTTACATATTATATTATTAATAAAACATTACATACCTCCTTGCGATATCGGTTTGTCGATACACCAATATCGATAATAAACTATTGACGAGGCCTAGACCTAGACCCTATTACTACTCTATGGTCAAGGCTGTCATAAAAGGATTACGACGAGGAGCGCTTGTCACTCGCTTATTAAAACGCCTATATATCTTTCGTATTTTCTTCTATATCCTAGTGCTTTTAACTTGAAGCTGTAATCTTGTGCTTGTCTATAATTCTACTCTCTAGTACCTTCTAAACTTTAGTGTATGTGTCTACGGACCTGTACAATATATATGCTTGACCGTGAGTGGAGTCATTTTTATTTTATACTCCATTACCTACACATTACACACAGAATAAAGAGTGAATTAATACTAACAGAGGAAAATTTTCAAAAGTCACTTGGTCGGCTTTCTAGCCTAACCGGATTTGACTGGATATCAGTTTTTACACGGAGCGACTGCCATCTGACCTCAAGTGCAATATTATATATTATGAACTTGAAAATGCACATTTTATCTGCAGCATCATTAACTTTATAATTAACAATATGCATTATGAAATAACTGTATCCGGATTGTCATAAAATATGCTGTAGGATTTACAGGAGCCGATTTCCGCCGCACGGCTGGGTCGCACAGGTACAATCAACCGTGTTAATAACAAATCGACTAGGCCACAGGTGACTGAAATCGCAATTTCCAAAGTAGAACAGGTTTCGACTTTTGCCATGAGGCGTCAGATAGCATGTGTCAAGTAACTAAAATTGATTGTGAAAATGGTCAGTCGTCCTACGACGTCCTGTAAATTTATCATTTCGAAATTGCTTTATGAATTAACTGTTTGGGCTTTTTATGTATGCCATTTTACTTTGATGTTGCAGACAAGCCAATTAAGACATAAGCTTAAGGCATATATATGTCCAAACGTGTAGTCACTACACTAGATAAATTTAGGTTCCACGTAATAGGGGGAAAGCCTATTAGCATTTATGAGGCAAACTGCTGCTACTGACAATGCCCTCACAGAAAAACCTAATAAGTAACACTTTGCCCGAGCGATGGGTGATTGTCGATGAAAAATTGGCGCAAGGCATGGGGCTTGAAAATATTAGGTACACGGCCAAAAAAATTGTTCGTTGTCTCTAACAGCATAATCGGGAACAATCGTACTCAGGGAATATAACAGACGAAGATAATGATTCGAATTATATTCAGTAACAACGTTATGAACAACATTCGGATACGCGGTAATACACTTAGCGAATATTCGAATTTCCTTGTCATTGCTATTGTCCATCGATAACTTTTACTCGACCTGCAAATAAGCAAAAAAATAAAATAATCGACTTGCATTGAACACAAACCAATCATACTCGAGACCCATTTCCGAAAGCAATAAAAGTCCATACTCCATATTGAAACGAGCAATACGAGCATGTTAATGCCTTCTAATCTAGTCTTGATAGCTTCTACAAAAATCGAAACTCTAGATAACAATTTATGTTGCAATAAACCGTACCATATTGGACCTGGTCCAGGCATAAATTCTATTTGCACAGACTAGGTTCACTAGGGAAATTCTGGCCAAATTTTGCTACCAGATGATCCAAATTCAATATCAACTCTCAAATAAAAATAAATGGACCATTTCCATTTCTTGGTAGTTTTAAATATAATATAGTTGAAACAGTTATAGAAACAATAAAATGTATTATAACTTCTGGTTTATTTTATTGTTCTTACTATATTATAACGCTGTTTAAAGATTTAATAAATTGCCTGAAAGTGGGTAACTTATTCGTTTTATTGTTTTTATATATGAAATGATTTTATCTTCTAGTATTCGAAGTTGACGACAAAAGTATGAGTGAACATAATGTCTTTGTATTTGGAACCAGCTATAACATCATATAAATGGGCAATGATAAGGTGTTCACTTACTGAGTTTTTACCTGTTATGCGGTTCTACGATGCATTACTTTGTACTGAACCCAGTACAAAGTAGGTAAAGCGTGGTAGAACTGGTTCGATTTCGATTATTCTTTTTTATTTAATAGAGAATCCTCTGAAACCATATAAAATTAAAAACAAACTACGTTCTAGGGCGTAAAAGAGGTAAAATGTTGTATTTAGTTCATTGTTAAAGTAAGGTACCTGTAGGTATGGAAATTGTCACCACTGCGGTGACTGCCGCGACGTTGTTGAGGACACGGCGCTGCACACGTTGGCGGATTGCCCTGCGTGGGCTTCGCAGCGCCATGAGTTGGTCGCGGCAGTCGGAATGGTTGCCTTGGTGAATCAAGACCGGGATCGACTGAATACGTCGACGATTGACTGATAGACTGAAGTCTGGAGTGAGAGGTCGTAAAACGCCGTCGCCTCCTTCTGTGAGGAAGTTATTTTCATCAAGGTGGTGGCGGAGCGGAAGAGGGGACGCTTGAACCCTCTACCCAACCGCAGAACCGTGCGTCGGAGGACGTGAGACGACGTCCAACCACCCTGAGGTTTTACCTGGGGGTGGTGGGCTTCGTGGGGCTGCCCGCCACCCGTTCAATACCAGGTTCGAGAAGCGGCGTGCGTGTTCCCACGCGCGCCTCTGTATCGTGTGTTCGTTCCTCGACAAGGGGACAGTAGGGTTAAAATTAGGAGTGACCAAAGGGTAGGTTTTTCTTGTAGTGGGAAAAAGGGGAGTACAAGGTGATGTTTTTGACAATTTTTCGTAGTAGTTATAACTGTGCAAAATCACTACAAGCTGAATTTATCTCTAAAGCACATTGATATTTCGTTTGACCCCCAACGCGGCAACAATAGTTTTGTTAAAACTTTATTTCATCCCATTTCATCGTAAAACTATTAAAAATTATGGAAATCAAACTACTTTATACAGATTTTGTCGTGTTGTTTATTTTAAAACACTTGTTTTACATAATTTTGATCTTTAACACTACTATTATTGAACTTTACCACAATTTAAGCTATTTAAATTAATTAAAACTATTTATACTTAAGTTTACACTTTTGCTAGACCTTTCGGTTGCTCTACAGCAGCCATGATCACGGGGAGACTAACATAGTAGTTGTCTCTATGTTCTGAAGTATAGTTATTTCACAGTATCCGAACATAATTAAATCATTTGTGTTCCTATTTACGTATAATGCGCTCTAAGTACCATGAAGTCTAGCTGTGTTTTGCTTCTTCTTGGGTTTGACTATTTGAATTACTGGATCCTAAGCTGGTGGTACATTCCAACCATCTTTTCTATTGAAATTAGGATGTTTTTTGATTTCAGTTAGTATTAACTCAAGATTCACGTTCGATTACGTGGGACATAAAATAATACTTGGCAACATGTATATATTACACTTCTGCCTACCTTTTCTAGTATATAAGCGTGAGGCTATGTATGTATATCATATGTAAATTATGTTTAAGCAAAGCATTAGCAGATTATGTTGAATATTAGTTGCAACCAACGATCCGCGCGTGCAGGTAATGCACACAACGCTTAGGCAAACGACCCACTGTTTTAAAATTTTATGCCGTTTATTTTAACTTCATATTTTTCCGTATTTGACTGCTATAAGCTTATTTTGTATATAATATTGTTTTCAAGATATAGAAACAATTTAATAGTTTTTGGAAATCATCGACACGAAAGTAAGTTATAAATAAAGGTTGATTTAAATAAAACTAGATCATTGGATCAATAAAAATGAATGTTGTCACTTTAATAAAAATGAATGTTGTCACTTTAATAAAAATGAATGTTGTCACTTTAATAAAAACCATATCACGATACTTTACATACAGATATTGCGCAGCAGTAGTAAATTTGACTGCACAGATGACGTAGTGGTTTAAGTGGTCGTATCGCAACTGCCACTATGCCGAGTATTGTGGGTTCGAATCCCACACGGGACAAGCATTTGTGTGATCCTCAAATGGTTGTTCCGAGTCTAGATATTCTTTGTCTGTTGTTTAAATATTTGTAAAGTCCCCTGCGTCACAGGAATTATTCCTAGTGCGAATTGTCTTTTTAAAACAAAAAAACAATTAAAAATTTAATGTGACTGCTAAGCTATTAAAGCTGCCATATGCTAGTAATATATTAAATTAATTTATGTTATAGTAATTATATTGCTATTTTTTTTATCCAACCTCAAACTCATCATACTGTCATTATCGTTATTATGGCTGCATGCTTACAACATTGCATTTTTGTAACAACTAAAAAATCTTCTAGAACCATCTAAACGAGAATTTAAAGTCTGCCGTAATGGATTTCTTTTCATTAGGCTCAGAACCCAACTTTTAACTGAGACGCTACTAGCTGGAAACCAAAAGGAAATAATCATTAAAGTTTCCGACAGAGAAATGTGAAGTTTTCTTGACCGCTCTTATCAAGTTGCGCAAAAAGGCTTAAATGTTGGGGAAAATGGTTATTTCTTTAATGTTCTAACAAAAGCTAAATTAACTTTTATATAAGTACCTTTTACGTCATTCCATCATAACGTACGTAACCGAATTATTTTGTATTCTAATCTTTCATAGTATACATATTATGTACATATGCCTAAGGAATTATTTTGTTAATTTTCCTAGTATTACAAGAATCCTCATCACTCAAGTTGTTTGTTTCAAGTAATAGCTTCTTCAAATTATTACCAGTGTAGAAACTCTGGGCCTATTGTGCGGCCTAATCACTTTACCCAGCAACAGCTATCCACAAATATCCTTTATAGCTGTCTACATACCTATCCTAGACAACTTACAGCACAAATTGTGTTTTGTAAACGTTCACCACTAAATAACTAGTTTTGGTTTAATATTTATTACTTGTTTTTGTACTTAATATTTGTAGAGAAAACATTTTGTTAAAACGCAACATGTTTTTAAAAGTCATTTCAAATTAGAAGAGATATTTTTATAACATAGTTATTAATTTTATTTTTACTAGATAAAGAAAAATGTCAAAGTTTTAGTTATTTTAGACTAGCATGACATTAAATATTATTATTTTTTTGGTTTGCAAGTAGTAAGTACATATTAATACATTATTAATACGTGTTGCATATAATAATATATTGTGCATAATTTAAAAACAAATATGACTATAATCTGTATTTTAAATTAAATATCCATATTTTTAGTGTGTATACAATAATTCATATTTTCAATCACAATTTATCACAGCTTACCATTTTCTCTTAATCTAATATCACGCACGCAACGCCTCCAGCGAGACCCAAACATAAATAAACCAAGAGAGATTAGAAAATTAAAAATAAATTCAAATTACTAACGCAATATGGTTGCGGAAAGTTTGGAGTGAAGACGAAACCAAGAATAATGTTCGTTTTAAGGTGTAATGGCGTACAGCACTTCGCTCTATGCCGTAATGAGGGCCATTTCGCCATAAATGAAAACAAGTGGCTTAACCGAGACACCGCATAACGACGTTATTAAGCCCCGACGGATGGTCTACAGCAAACGTGTGACAACAAGTTTATAAAGCATTTGAAAACTTTTTTATAACTGCATATTTATGTTATGTATAATCAAACTATTTTGTTTTTGGTGCGTACTTTAAGCCAAGAGCACAACTTACGCATCGACTATCATAAAACATTGACCACTTTACATGTTTCGGTAGTTTTTAATTGGTAATTATTATTATCTCTTTCAAAAATTTTACCTCATTACAATTATTTTTTGGTAATCTCATATCTTACGTATGTATTTATATTAATAGTGCCTTAAGTAGGTACGTGATTGCTTACAATAACATACTTAGCGCACTATTATAATATGAAAATACTAGCTGTCCCAACATACGGTGTCCTGTACAAACGAAGAAAAAATTAGGATAAAACTATCCTATCTTTTAAGTTGGACCAAATTACATATAGTTACGAAGTTTGATCAAAATCGGTTCAGTAGTTTCAGAGTGTCTCCCGAACATACATCGTGACACGAGATTTTTATATATTAAGATATAATAAATCTACTTTGACACCTTTAACAATCAACGTTAGTAATTAAATTATAATAAACCGAAATTATACCTAAATTCGAAAAAAATATTCTAAGTATAAATGTGCACTTGCACACCATATACTTGCATACTCATAATCAGGATTATAGATATCTAGTCTACGTGGTAGTAGAATCAAAATTCACATATACAGATGAACAGAACATGGCTTCTGTATTTTAGGGCTACTTTAACAAAATTGTATAAAGGCAGAAAGTTATAAAACAATTACGGAAACACGATGCATAAAATAGCAAAGCAATTTTAATTTACACTCAAGCATCTCAAAGCATGTTCAGTTTTAAGTATGCTAAATATGGTATAATATTCCACCGTTTTATTATTTAGCTAGAGTCTAGAATCTAGACTATAGTTAATCTAGCATAAATAAGGTAAATAAAACTGTTTATATTTACCTTGTTTATGCTAGAAAGATGTTCCGCAGGTATTAAATGTATAAAACTACGGTTAAATATTGTCTATTTTAGTATGTTCAAATTATTATAACTCTTTCATGCATACTGCTTGTTGAGTATTATCCAACTCTTGCTACTAAAACATGAGGTATTATACGCTACAGTGCCCAAGGGTAACATTTGTATAACCTCGATTTGTACACATCAAATAAAGTAGCTATATTATTATAAAGTCTTATTTAATTATTACAATTACACGTAGCGTTAGTGAATGATGACGTATTGGGATCGATTTCCGGGTCACCCAAAGTGTTATTGGGTTTTCAGTCAAGACATAGTAGGCAGTAGCACGGCTTCTCAAACTAACGTGGAACCTAAAAACTATAGCTGGCGCAATTTGGGTGCTATAGAAATCTTTGTACACCTTCGGGTTATCTTAAATATGTGTGGGATTGTGTATTTACTTCACAAAGAAACCCTACAATATAATAAGCTAATTTACAACACGTAGTAATTTAAGAAATAAATATAAGAACACAATTCACAATGACATGATATCGATCTTTTAACGTTCAATGAGATAACGCCTCAATAATAGTACACACATTACAAGCGACAAAAAGCTTTTTGACTGTGCTTTTGTGCACACTAATCTGAATATCTAAACAAATAAATTCAAAGGTGGCTTACACTGATATATTGAGATAAACTAGATTTATCGGTTGACAAACAAAAAAATTTACATTTTAAAATACGTTAGGATAGATAAAAGTTTTAATTTTGATAGTTCACGAGTATGAAGTTGCGGTCACTGTTAGTTGTATAAATACCTCAACTAATATAGTAATGTATAATATTTGACATGGTTTAGAAGACGCACAATAGATCACCATAAGCTACGTATCAATGATTATAGTTTAACTGAAATTGGTCCTTTATTTGAATAGGGAGTTCCTAGATTGGTATTGGACCTTTATATAGACGCTCTATTCTAATCTGACATTGGATACTGGATGGAGGACTGAATTCAAACATAGAACATTGATTGAGTAGGGAATCCCAAGCAACGCTCACCCTCGCCTTATTAATCCAACGATTGCAAAAGAAAAAGGTTGACATTATTGAACGTTTTTGTTGCTAGTCAAGAGCGGCTTGTCGTTTGCTCAGGCGGCTTATTAGTTTTCGAAGACATGTTGTTCTCAGAACGCTGTATATGGAATCATATTGATGTAGGTATAATGTATTTAGTAACAGCATATCTGAAACTAGAGGAGACCAATGATCGAACTGTGATGGTTTAGTCTATCAATCTTATAGTCTAGTAGACACTGACAATCTTTCTACTGCCCAATCGATCATTGTCTAAAAATGTGGGATAAAAATTACGATACACGAGAATGAACATTTATTATGCTAAGATTTACAGAACATGCCTAAAATTATATTACATTTTTTACTGATTAAAGGCTTCAGCTCAACCTATGCCATTGACCGTGGCATCGATTTTTAGTTGAAGCCCACAAGCGACTCAAGGACAGAAGGACGGTATTCATTGATCATTTCTTATAGGTACAAAAATAATTTGGAGAAATCAAGGGCCTGTGACGCAGTGACAACCGCGTATTTTGAATGATCCGTGATTAACTAATGTTGCCATGATCAAGTCTATAGGTGGATTATAACCGTTGACATCTTAATTACATTTAAATGACTAGTCCTGGTTGTTATCAACATCCATGACAAACAATAGAGGGTGCGAGGGTGCAATTATTATAATACTGGCAACTAGTATAACTTCCAAACGTTGTTTTATTTATTTGTAGAATAATCATAAACAAATTAATAAGAATGAACCTTGCATTTAAATTGAGTCAAGCATACAGCGAAAACAAACATATTTGCACCGCGAGTATTCTAATATAAATAGCAGTTTGCTGCTAGCACCCTGTGAGCGTACCCTTAGGCCTCATTTACGGAGACGCGGGGCGTTGCGCGTCGCGTATGGCGTGGCGTCTCGCGGCGCGTCGGACATTTTTTCTGTTTACGGAGCGGCGGCGTGTGCAGCGGCACGCATTATCGCACGCGTAAACACAAACATAGGGCAATATACGATGTTGTTTATAGAGATGCGAGGCGGCCGCGGCGAATCGCCAAGCGTGTAGCGAAGCACGCGGCGGCTATCGCTGCGTCGTATGCGTCGAGCATCTTTGAGGCGCATTTATTATATTATATAGTTCACCTTTCAATTTTCTTCTAAAAAACGTCGATTATATCGTACTCCACTGCAACAGTGACTTACGTCTGCGTTGTGCGATTTCCAAATAACACTGGCAGAAGGTTTCGCCGCGGGCATCGCTTCATCGAGATTTGCCGCTGCGTGCTCCGTCGCAAAAAAAAACGCTCCATTTCAAGCAAACGCGCGTAAAATTGCTTCACCGTAAACGCACTCATACAACGCCATCCATATGTTTGAATTCAGTGCGGGCCACGCCGCCTATCGCAAAGCGCGACGCTCCACGTCTCCATAAATGAGGCCTAAGCTTGATAATTGCTGGCATCTCGCCAAACTCAGTGATTACCAAGATATTTTATATTTTTCAATTTACGTTCATAGTCGCCTGCTTTATTTTGCTAGCTTTGGTTAATAAATAACGATGGATGATGTAATAATAATAATAACCCCTCTGCGACAGTCGGTGTCTCATCATGAGACTAACGTGATATGAGATATCGGAGGGCACAGTAAACTAGCTTTTGAACTACCACCTTCGCCTTGTGATATAAGCAAAAAATGTATCACCAGGTTAAATAAAAGCACACAAACCACAGAGCAGCTTGTGGCGAGCTGAATGTGAGTGGCGACAATGTGGTCCTGAATTCCTCAGAGAGTCGGTTAGGCTCTCATCCCCGGCTCGCCTTGACTGGTTGGCTGGGGTGGAACTTCATGAGCGCCCGTAGGACTCTCAACTCTGGCTTGCCTTGGTAGGCCGGTCAGAAGGGAGTCGCTAGAGCTATATGCTTGGGGGTGGAAGTGTCATTTTCAAGGGCATAACTACGGGGAAACCCGCTCCGGGTCTCCGTTGTCACGAGACCCGTGATGGTGAAACCGGCGCCGTACCGCTCGACACCCCTAGCCGCTCGCACCGGTGTTGCCCTCTGCTGCTGACTTGTATGCCTATAGTGGCTATTCAGGGGACCCATCTAGTAAGTTGGTGAGTCACCGTCTGCCCATTGCATTGATGCTATTAGAGTATTCAGGGCAGACACCTTTTTTCATCCATAGTTACCAATATACCGGTCCACCAAACACCCATACTCATAGCCCATATTTTAGAATCCATACGTAGGAATAGTCCTATGCCTGTTACGGCTAGTGCCGCTGTCGGTGTTCCATCCCACCTTTGATTAAAACTCTCGAAGGGCCTCTTCACGTTGGACCCATGTCTCCGTGTAAGCCTCCCAAAGGGCCAGGTATTTTCTAATATAATATGTTAGAAAATACCTGTGATAAGAGAAACATAATATTTTATATAACAACTTTATTTCGTAAAGTTTTGAAAATACATATAGGTACAATAATATTTATATAGCCAGTTGCAGTCATTGACCGGTAAACGATTAGCGAGGTTAAGCAACTTTGGGTGCGGTCAGTCTATAGATGGGTGATCGCTTAGTGGTATTTCATCTGAGCATCTCCGTGCTTCGGAGTGCACGTAAAAAGTCGGTCCCAGTTGTTTACAAATTGAACGACTCTTGACAACAGCTTGGCCACTAACCACACGATAAGAAAGAAAGATGAGTTTCTTGCCCGTTCTTCTCATGAGCCCTACACCCTTGCTTTGCTGAACGTGGCAGTAAATGTAAATTCAGAGAAAAAATTAGTGTAACTTTGACATTCATAAGTGTTACCTTGTAAACTAACTTGAATAAATTTATTTTTGATTTTGACAACGGTTATATTTAATACGTAAGAAATTGCTTTGCTTCTTTCAGAATTTACAATAATTGAAATCTGTGCAACATGTTAATTATATATAAGAGATATATAATAATTGATATTACCGCATAAACTGTTTTCTGAAGATTAATCAAGTTGTGTAAACTAAGAACAACCATTGTTAATACTAACATTATTTTAGGTTTCATCTGCATTTACTGGTACCTACATCGTTTCCTGTTACCTATATCGAGTGGTCTATAGCTCATTGTAATATATAATCTATCTGTTATACAGAAATAGAAATACCAAAGCGGCCTATTTATCAAATATCCTTTGTCGAGTGCATTAATTTGTTAAATAATGCCACAAAACATTATGCACTATTAAAACATGACAGTTTTTTATATAAACAACAATGGCTGATAAAATTCAAACAATAGAGCTATTTGAAATTCTAATTAAGCCGTAACCAATAACTAGTGTGCTAAAGGCAATATAGAAACACTGGCATGATTTACTCTCGCATTATCTGGTCAATTTAATACAAATTGTCAACCGCCATAAATTAGGGTCGTATCTAGTCGTGCCATCGAAGCAAACATACTGATATAAAGGGCAAGAGTCGATATCATTACACATAAATTTCACTTATCTCGTACATTCGGTACAATTTGCTCGAATGCCTCCGTTACCGGGCTTACAATAGCCTTACACACCTACCTTCACATATTTGGCTGCGACTCGCATTTCACTCAATAGGTCTCAATCTAAATCAAGTCGAAATCTTCTGCAATCTTTAAAACAATTCGTTCCTCTTTATTGCGAAGCGTATAAACGTCGGGCTTTGTTAGTTTTGTGCGATTGGCGTCCCTGATACGTATGTACGTTAATGTAGCTTTTATTGAGTTCAGACGAATTTCATTCACCTGTTCTTACTAGATAAAATAGTCATGAATAGCTGCGTGTATTCTTCGATGTTTTGCCGTTTAAATATATATTCTGTTATCCAATTGATAATGTAAAGCAATTAGATAGTATTGCATTTATATCCAACATTTGAACGGAATATTTATTTGAATCTTCTTAAAAAGCAGCGGAGAATATTTGGTACATCAGAGTAGTTTCTACCGCAATGACATAACTTTTTATATCAATAAGATCTCACTCTACAAATATCGAGTTAATTATACAATTGCAGTTATTATAATTATAAATTGCACTTGGTTGTTTGCTACCATGAAGGGTGTTTGTCTTGAACACTCGGAGATTGATAAGTGAATAAGACAACTAATTGCAATCACAAGCTCACGTAAATAAATTCTCCAAGCCCCCAAATCCCACCTTGGCAGTTGGCCTTCTTTAGCAGTAGACTGTGACGAGTTGTTTATTATGCTCCTGGGATCGCACGTTGCAGTGACCTACGTGAGGCTACTTCGAGATAGGCTATGTTACTCCTTGAAAATATATACAATTGTCGTATAGATTTCTAGACATCTGAGACCATGCAACAATGATGAAATTAAATTTAAACGTGCTGTACGAGTGACGTTAACTTCATTTAACATGAGCTATTCCACCAAATGGAAGGATATGGACATAAAAGATCGTATAGTCGTCTAATCAGTCTTGATAACTCCAAACCCTTCAAATACTTTTTGACTGAGATAATCGTTATACATTATAAGACTTATGATGATCTTATTTATACTTTATACATCTTCATTTCTGGATTATGAATTGCTTGTAAACATATATTGGCATGCTGTATAAAAATGGTAATCAGATCAGAATCCTTAAAAGTTTCTGCACTAATAAACTTATAAGAAACATAATGGTATAGATCATCTAGGATTTGATGGTGGTTGCAGTTTAACCTATTAAATTACAGCGGTACACCGGTGGCCAGACCAAAAATGTTCTTAATTAAATATCTCTGGTATTTTAAGACTCGACAGGTTTAAATCATAGTACAAGTATATAGATCATTACTTTGCCTAAACTTCTAGAGAAATGTGGGTGGTGAATTCATTTAACCTTTTGTATAATTACCAGTCATATAATCAAAGACAACTTATATGTATTTGGTTTTCTTCCTAGGATAACATACTAGTTACATAAACATAAATGAACTAGAAACCACAAACATGTTAAAAGCCTTGCTCCAACATCTTTGAAGTATTTATTCCTCTTTATAAAAAATAATACATCGTAGAATGTTGTTACGTTTCTACTTTAACATCTCATTACCGTCGTTCAATGACAGAAGCGCTTGAACTTACAATCTTTCAAGAATAAAACCTTAGTGTTACATTTACGGGACCAAATCAATTCGTCAGCTTTAGAGTCTCTTCAGGAAAGTCGTAAAATAAGAATAAGAACGGGGTTTCAACGGTAATAAGTATCTACCTATCGTTAAAGTATTTGTCGATATCGAATCAAAGTGCCTTAAAAAGAAACAATATAAGGAATTGTTTTGTTGATCATCCAGCGTCACCTAGTACAGCGATTTCCCGATCGGTATAAATTCCTACGTTAAGCCACGTATCGATTACGCGCGGCAAGACCTTCACATCGAGAACATCGGCTCACATGGCAGCCGCGCTATGGATACACGGAACACGGCTGCACACGAGCGTGCCTTCGGGCAAAGTAATCTTTGCCGGTTTTGGTGGCGCTTGAATGTAGCGACTGCATGAATTTTTGACGGCTGTGCCATTGTTTAGGTTGCCTCGTCCGGTAATATATTGGCCAGAAAGTTTTTTTATTTTCACCAACCACTAATGAGATGATAAAAACTGACGCCTTCAATGTCAACTCTGTGGTGCAAAATATCTGTTGTACAAAAATTCACCACACGATAACAACAAATCGCTTAGGCAAGATAGTTGAAGTAAAATATATGCAATAGTAAACTTAGTTGTTACTAATTTAATGACAAAAATAATGATGCGACTGTTACATTTTAAGAAATGGCAAATTAATGGTAACGCCCCATATGTGTCTATATCAAATCATTAATTTGCCGGGAGAACAACTCGGCTACCGCGCATAATCGATTCGTGGCATAGCTATACGTTTTCTGAGCTATACGTACTTTCGATCATTATGTTAGACTTGAAGAAAGAATATTCAGATGTTTAATTCTCATAATAAAATGTGTTCAAAATAGAGAGCCGATCTAGTCTTAGTATCAGAGGTATCACAAATATCTAGTACTAGATGTTCCCGCGGTTTCACTTGCGTTTATCGTTATTGTGTAGTCCCCGTGGGTCGTAGCGTGATGTTAATAGCCTATAGACTTCCTCGATAAATAGGCTACCCTAAGAGAATTTTTCAAATCGAACCAGTAGTTTCCGAGATTAGCATGTTCAAACAAATAAACAAACAAACTCTGCAGCTTTATAATATTAGTATAGAATTATATATCATAATGTAGAATAACTTAAAAAAGTCAGTTGTAATACTACGTTTTCCAAAATCTTTTATAAGCCAAAGCTCCTAAAACAGATTTTAATAAATATATTGTTTAGCTGAAGACAGGGCGCTATGGCGCTCTTTGGGGGAGGGCTATGTCCAGCAGTGCTATTACTATTATAGCCTGATGATGATGATGATGATGATTGTTTTGTCATTACTTATTTGTGTTTTACTTAAATCCTGAGAAAATAAATTAAATCAAATGCATTCCTACTTAAAATGGTCAATGAAAAGAGGCGGCAAAATGCTCCCTACGCGCCCACTGACGTTTCGCGGAAAGATGCGCTCACTCTAGGGTTAATAAATATTTTCGGTCATGAACCCACCTACGATATTGAGAATTGCTGATAAGGAAGCCTAGATTTTAACGTTTTATCACATCTTAGAAAAGCCATTTACTAAAGCCCTTAAAAATATTGAAGTCCACAAGAATTTTTACACAACTTATAATGTAACTTCGTAATTTCAAAAAGCTTAATACTTTTAAAACATTTCTATAAGCGGTGGTCAATATTGCATTGAATGTATTATAATCGCCATACAGTTCCTGGATCAGTTTTAATAAAAACGTCACAAAGCTATAAAATACCCAACGTATTTTAAATTACACGAAAATTTGCTCGTGAATTAATGTTTAAGTTGGCACAAACTATAATTGCTTTTAAGTTTTTATTGACAATTCGCTATAAAATTCTGGATTGTTTGAAGTTGAACAGGCAACTTTATCTAGGTCATTTAAAGTTGTAATACACAGCAAATAGTTTATATTGTTATACTAGCACAGTATAAAATACATGTGAAAACTCGTACCAGAACAATTAATTTGTGTCTTCATAAACAATTTCATGATGATGTTAAACTGAGAATGCTTTCAATATAAGATCGTGACCGGCAAGACGTTAAAAATACCGCAGACAAACTGTTTTATTGCATACCAGAAGACAGGTGCTAGGTTTATTATGCATTTGAATGGCACGAATGGTTAAATCTATGGCTAAAGTTACATATAAATGATTTTGTTTCAGTGTTTGTAAAATAATCTGCGATGTAAAAATTACACTATCGCATTAGCGTTAATGACTTTGAATAAAACGAAGTGAAAATAGGTGTATGTCATACTTTACATAAAGTCATACTTTACATAAAATTACGCTAGAATGGTGGCAGATTTCGAATTTGCACTTGGCACAATCCTCGCATATTGCTTGCTCCATTCATAACAAATAATTGAATAGATTATCATTATTCATCGATTCAATTTGAAGTATCAACGGCACGGATGATGTATAAAATCTAATACTAACATTCATAGGCTCATATTAGATTTTATACATCCTCTTACTGTATAATAGCTCTCATTTATTTTTCATCTTGTTTCGTCGTAGAATTGTTGACAATATAAATACCATACATAAGAACCACCACACAAGAAGCATAATATTTCCATTCAATAAATAAAGACGTCTCATTATTTTTTTACTTCATGAAAATAACACAAATTAGCAAAATAACGAGTCATTGTATACTAAATATAATATCATACAATATCGATAGCTATTAGTTTCTGGCGTCAAAACTCTGATGTCATTACTATTATAGCGTATCTGGGTCAGCTGTCTAACACATACGTGTAAATATAAATTTGCACAAAGGAACTGCTGTCTGACCGACGCCAATATTTAGGGCACTGGATCTCCTCATTGATATATGTACATGACAGCTGGATCTGATGCCATTAAGTGTTCTCCGACACATGAGAAAGCGCAATTTCCTTTTGATTTTCCTTGTAAATGGTTACCTATAAAACTAAACTTCATTCACTATGGCAGAGTCAACATCATAGAATAATCAATCTGACTTTTGCCGTTATACCGATATGCTTTGCTAAACTACAGAAAACAATACCAAAAGATAAACTTCATTGTATTAAAAGCGTAACATTATTTATAAGCTTAACCATAAAAGAGTTGAACCATATAATCGGATAAAAAAGCAAGTCGTCAAAAGCTACCGAACTCAGAATCGGGTGACAAAAACCTCAAACCGCAAACTCGCTTAATTTTAATTAAATTTCTCACTGTAAAATGGGACGCATTAACAGGGAACCTTTGTATTTCGTCCGTACAAAATATATATATCGTTATTGTTATTTTTTAATTTCTCTAACAGAGTTAACGACTCCTATAAAAGGAAAATATAAATCTGTTACACAGAACAATAACCTCACTTCTTTTGAGAAAGGGTTTTTCAGATGAAAAGATGGACGCAAAATAAGTTCCTTTTGTTCTTGTAAATATATTTTTATAGCCTTAAAGTCCAAATATATTTTTATAGACAAGTTGAAGCGTAAAAAAGTTCCAAAAAGGAAACTGTGTTTGACTTTATGATTAGGATTGTGTGCATTATTCTCACAATGAATAGTCATATTTCTCTATGTCTGTTTATGCAAAGGCGCAGCGAAAACACGAAATGCCACGTTAATACCATCGGTGACCAGTTTTTATTAACGCAGCTCATTTCGTATCCCAATTTTCAAGCTATACCAAACTTCATTAAAATTGATCTAGCTGTTTAGCTATAAAAATGAAACAAATAAGCATAACATTAGCATTTATAATTTTTGTATGTCTTGTAAGGATTACTTCCCAAAAAGTATCAACCATCAAAAGCATATTGTTCTATTTACGTATATCATCAATCCTTACTAATATTATAAATTCGTAATAACTCTGTCTGTCTATCTGTCTGTCTGTCTGTTACCTTTTCACGGCTAAACCACTCAACCGATTTAGATGAAATTTGGTACAGATATAGTTTATAACCTGGGAAAGGACATAGGCTACTTTTTATTGATGTAGGTACCACGCGGGCGGAGCCGCGCGCAAAAGCTAGTATTATTATAAAATTAAATTTAAAACAATATGTAAATTAAAAATATAAGCATATCAAAACATGCGCGTACATTCATTCTGCAGACTAAAAATACAAATTGAAGCGCTAAACAACACAGCACGCGTTAATTAACTAGATACGGTGTATTCAGGGTTTGGTTACAAGCTTTAGGTATAATTACATTATATGAAACACGTCAGCCGTAGTGAGCCGTACCATACAACAGTGTGTTATGAACAAAAATATGATTCTATGTTTAAATCATCTTTGTAAAATCGATTTTTTATTTAACTATGTAATCGAGAATGTATACTAGCATAGTGATTATATTGTTATTTATGGCAACACTCAATAGTTGGGTGTACTGCGACAATACAGAAATCACAATACCATTTGAAAAGGTTATCTATTCTTCAACCACTAAACATCCAGTCAAAAAGTTTATTCGAAGGTATGTTACAATGATGAGCTGGTACTTTATACGCACCAGTTTTCAAACTTAGTTGTAGTTCTTGACAACGCGTTAGAACTTTGAGAATATTAAACTACGTGTAATAGGTATTTCTTTTATTTATTTTTATGTTGTCGACTCGCCCGGAGCAGGGTGGTAATACTCCGGGCGCATAACCCCGTTACTGTGTTTCGCCATCTAAGTAAGACTTCCAACGTGTGACATACCTTCCTTTCCCATTGTTTCCTTGCCTCACATGTTTTAGTTTCTCATAACCGTGTGACTGACAGATTTCGCTTATAATATGTTACAGTCATCGCTTAGTGTCAGTCAGACCGTCGCGCGTCGTATATAAACCTTAACGAATTTGTTATAATTACAAAAAAGACGTGTGGCACTCGGAGACTGCCGCGGTAAAGCTATTGCATAATATTTTTTTAATTAATATTTATTCAAAAATAATGTATACATGAATTAAAAGACAAATATTGTAGTACGAAACTAGATTTTGTTTCCAACAAAATTCCGGAAAATTATTAAAATGATCTATAATATAAATTAAAAAAAATATGGATAGAATTACTATATTCGATAAACAAAATAATTAAGTCTGTATTAAAAAATTATGAACTCAATAAAAAGATACCTAAATATAATAGGTACTACAATATTTATATTTTAGTTTAAATATTTTAATTCATGAAATTACTATTATTTTTGAAAAAATATTGATTAAAAGAAAATTATTATCAAGTTAAATAAAAACTAAAATATTTAATTGACCATTTTTTAGAATTGATTATTAATATGAATAATATATTTCATATTAAATGGTATTTCTATCGAATTTGAAAATAACAACGTTTCGTTGAATACTTTGCAACTAGCCTGTATATGAGTTATCTTATAGTCATTTAAAAAAATATATACTTTTAATTCTATTCTGTGGCCAACTTCAACATTTGTGTCACAGTGATGCGTCACTCTCATCATTTTTTTATAACGCGCCTAAAGAAGGATAACTTCAAAAAGTATCACCGCTGTGCCGGTCGGAGTGGGGGGTGTTAGGTTATTTTCGTTATGGAATTTCTGGCTTCGGTCTCCACGCTCAAGGCCCGCGATAGAAGCTATGCAATAGCTTAAAAATATGCCAATAAAAATATTTTTTCTTTACTTTTTATAAACATAACTCATTCATATTAGATACGTATTTATTGCAATATCAATACTTTATCAAATAAATCTCACAAACAAAGTCACGAACGATAAATAATATCTATTTTTTGGCAAAATAAATGATATTGTCATTTGGCAAACAAGAAAATTTTATTGCAGACATAAACGAAATCACAACACTATATCTAAATTTTTTATTAGATGCTGTAAAGTTAAACCAGAACACGCCATTTTGCCTCCGATAGTTTTTCTCCAGTGCAGTAACAACAGTAGTTTCGGAAAGTTTTATCCGCGGTGCCGTAGAATAACTAACTTTGATACATATACATGTAAATATTTTACTTTTCTAACAAGGTAAAGCTTTTGAACTGAATACAAAACCAGGACAAGCTTAAATTTTAGTTTCAATTTAATTTAATAAATCCAAAATTAAATATTGTTTTGTTGATATCTAGACTCAATTTGAACACAACGGTTTTGGAATATGTGAAACTATTTCAAATTCTCAATTCTCGTTCTAAAATATGTTCAAAATAGAGAGCCAATTTTGTTTAACAAACGTCGAATGTGAGCTCAAATGCAATAATATGTCCATTTGATATTTATTTTGATCTGAGAGAATACCATTTGTGGTAACACTAGACCGGAACTTTATTTTAAACAGTTTTTATTACGAATATTGGCCCACTTATATCGGGTTTTATGTGCTTGTAAGACGAATGGTATATTATGAGTTATGACATTCTGAGGAATCGTCCATACATAGATTATAGAGTATTTCATATTCCAAGCATTGCCGTTCCTAAAATAGGTACATTAAGTCCGTCTAGCAAAATCGTCACGTCATTCAGTTTGCAAGTTTAACCCAACACGAACATCTATAACTATTCGGTCACTGCTCAATAAACTAGGTTCATTGTACAGACTGAGGTCTCATTTCTATTGAAATTAAACTACTTCATTTAGGTAGAGGGATTTTATCGCGTTGTTTATTTTAAAGAACACTATTATTACTTAGTCCTCCCGTGAACATGGCAGCTGAAATGCAACCGATACGTCGGATAAAGTTTGAACTTAAATCTAAATAATTTTAATAATTATAATAGCTTAAATAGAAGTAAACAGTAACTAATAACAGTGTTTAAAATTAGTACTATAAAAAATTCAAAATTATGTAATGATATGATTACATAAATTAGTAGTATATGTATTTTAAAAATAAAAAACGCGGTAAAATCCATAAAAAGTAGTTTTAACCAAATTTAGAAATCTATATATATATATATAACTACTATGGTATGGTATTCTATCTGTGGTATTTTTTAAATTTTGTTTGTTTACCTTTTGAAGATTTATACAATAGGTACTACAGTAGTTAGCGAAATTTGTTTCACTGCACGATCTTTAATATGTTAGAGGGAAAACATATATGTATACTAGATTTCCCCCCGGCTTCGCTCGCGTTAATGTAGATTTTGTAAATAAATGCCTATCCATCGGAAACAGTAGGTACTTTTTCCTGGATGTAAGGTACCCTATGTACTTTTTTTGTACCCGAGATAACGTGTATCCTAAATTTCATGAAAGCGTAACAAACAGACAAACTCTTATTCGCGTTTATTATATTAGTAAGGATATATAGGTATAGTCTTAAGCTTTTATAACGAGTTGATGGACTATTGCTCTGAGGAACTATTATCGTGTATAGACCATAAGCGATTAGGTGAGAATACGTATACATATGTAAGTGATGCGACAGGGTCGCAACGTTGGCTCGATCACTGCCTCGTCTCTGCGGCCGCCGAGTCAGCTGTGAGTGACGTGCAGGTATTATGCGATGCGTATCTGTCGGATCACCTGCCTTTAGTGATACAGGTAAGGTTTAATAGTATTATTTGTAAAAGACTGATTATTGACAGCGGGAATTATTGCAATTTAAGATATAGATGGGGTTTTAGGAATAAGGATCAATGTGATAAATACTGTGAACTCTGTACTGAGAATTTAGACTTAATAATTCATAGTGATTGTTTTAATTTTTCATGTAATAATAATATAATATGTAATGATGATGCTCATATAAAAATAATTGATAAACTATATTGTAATATAATTAAGACACTACAAACAGCTGCTGAGCGCACGTACGCCTGTAAAAATACCAACAAACGCTATGTCATTGGTTGGAATTATCACGTAAGACCACATCACGCCTTGGCTAGGCAAACTTTCTTACAGTGGAACATGTATGGAAAGCCTTGTTCGGGATATTACTATGAACAAATGCGTGCCGCGCGCAGGGATTTTAAATCCGCTCTTAAGTACGTTCAGAATAATCAGGAAAAAATTAGAATGAATATATTAGCGCAACATGCGTCGTCGAAAAATTTCTCTATCCCCGTAGGGAAAGGCAGATCTGTATAACACCGACATATTACTGACTATGGTTTCAGGTTACACATGTTAGGAGGCAAGCCTGTTACCAACTTCACGCATATACTCAGAGGCGATGCTGCTACATACAAAAAATTTCCTGACCGACAAATACAATCACATTTCGCACGACTTGGAATTCAAATCTGAGATCTCATAAACATCAGGCGCATTCTCTAACGCTGCACCATCAAGCTCTCTACAAGGTCAAACAATCGGAAGGTAGTTTATTTATTTTGACTATAAAAGCAGTACATATAAACAGTTCACTGCACTTTAGCTTAGTCATCAACAAAACTAATGCTCACTCTTCCCCTTTACCGACAATAATGTGATTTTGATAGGCTAACCTGACCATGAACTTCGAGATGAACGTGACGACGCCATCACGGCGCCTAAGTGATTAGTAACTAATGGCTTAACTATGAGCAGAATTATAGAATAATAAACCTTTTTAGCTTAACAATAAGACGCGTTTTTGATACTAACAATTATTTCACACATCGCCATCTCTTGGAGCTATATGTATGTCACTGTCTGGATGAACAATTAGACCGTGTATTATAGCAGTGTTCAAGGCTAGCAGTATTTAAATGCTGAGTTTTTATTTTAATTACATTAATAAAACAATAAGCAGTTAATAAAACACTCTACGCTATAACGTAGATTATTAATTAACATATTATAATAAAACAATTTTGTAAAACTAGACCGATTGTCTAAAGACTTTAGAGTCTTCTACTCGACTATAAGCGGTCAAGGCTAACTTAAAATTATAATAATTGAAATTTATTGAACATAACGGAAATTATGAAATGATTTGACTGAATATTAAATCATATATAGTTAGGTAGACGGGGTAGGTATATGGTTGATACTGGTTATAGCATAACCTAATTATAAAATCTTATAGGACTTAGCTTAAATGAAAGTAATCCTTATCCTTATCCTTACTAATATTATAAATGCGAAAATGAGTTTGTTTGTTTGTTACGCTTTCACGCCTTAATTACTCAACCGATCAACATGAAATTTTGCATACACGTTGTCAGTATACAGTACACGGTACAGAATAGGACATAGGGTACCTTTCATCCAGAAAAAGAACTGTTGCAAACCTAATCTAACCTAACCTACATTTACGCGAGCGAGGTGAAAACTAGTATTTAATATTCTCACCTAACTAACTATTTTTCATAACGTCAAGCCATTATAACCCTCATTTGTCGAGATATGTTTTCCATTAAGTGTACGAGGATTTAGCGCTTCCTCGCGTCAAGAATCCGACCAAAAATTACTCTTCTTCTATACCGTTACAGGGTAGATCTAAAGCCAACAAAAATAATTAAAGTTAATGATAAAATGTACTGGTATGTGAACTAATGTGTTCTGTATTCTAAAAGTGGTGTGATTGGTATTCGCTCGATACTGGCATTGGTGATCCGATTTCACGTCCGCAAATAAAGAATCTCGCTTACCTACTTATAAATACCTACAGAGAAGGACTAAAATACAAAACACTATGAATCATACGTCCAGAAATACAAATCTTTCACTTAACGAAGATTACATTGCGATTTCTTTTTAATTCTTGCTTAAACGCAACTAATCTGGCGAGTAAAAGATTGCTACATTTGCTAAGTAATCCTTATACGTAATGGAGCATGACAATTCCATAGTTAGTAGACATCTAATGCGACTATTAGTCAAACATGATTTATGAAAGCATAAATGTAAACAAGAATTGGTACGAAAACTACCTCATGCCTTGAAATATTTTTTGAGAAAATCTCGTATATGCTGCATCTTTCCTTTTAGCAAAATTATAAACATAGGGAAAATTCTGCACAGTTATGAATGGTCAAGATAAATGTTCAGTATGCAAATAATTTACGATTTGTTTCTTTTTGTTTTTATTTATAAATTCACCCTCTTCGCACTTCTCTGTAATGGTATTATTGTACTTTGTTGTACTAAAAAGCTCACTAAATAAAAAAATTATACGCAGCTTGTTTCATCAACAATATATCTAATATAAAAACGAACAACATTTTCTTTACAATACAATAAATCATAAGAAATGATGACATGGAATTAAAGAAAACTAAATCAAAAAGTTTCAGCTTAATTTAATACCATTGTATATTCAGTGTCGTTCATAGTCCCTGTTGTAAGTTTTGATTAATAGTTTTCTTTGTAATGTAATTTAGAATACATTAAAATAAATATAATAATATCAGCCCTGTATTAAACTGTCCCACTGCTGGGCACGGGCCTCTTCTCACTATGAGAAGGGTTAGGCCATAGTCCACCACGCTGGCCCAGTGCGGGTTGGCAGACTTCACATATCTTCGAGAACATTATGGAGAACTCTCAGATATGCAGGTCTCCTCACGATGTTTTCCTTCACCGTTAAAGCGAGCGATAATCAACTATTTAATACGCATATAACTTCGAAAAGTCAGAGATGCGCGCCCTGGGTTCGAACTCGAGACCTTTGCGTGGCAGTCCAACGGTTTCCCACTAGGCTATCGCTGCTTTTTTACATTAAAATAATACATTTAATTTATCACGTCCTTTCATAATAGATACCGATTAACCGTTAATAGAAATTAACAAAAAGTAATTTAAAATAATGCTTATTTTCAATAGTAATTTATGATAATTACACTGTTACAATAATTTATTTTATACATAGTATATTTTAGTATAACAAGTAGCACCGCAATAACAAAATTGAAATTTTCAATAGCGACATTGCGTCTGGAAATAACAATGGTACTCCAACCACCTTACATGCCATTCAACGTTTTAGATGCTATAAACATGCATAATATATAATTCGTATCCGCTTTTGGGTGGTTAAACACAACTAAGTTGCTCCCTACCGTAGAGAAAGGCAATGAAGTCCTTCAGACGGAAAGCAAATCTATGTATAAATATAATGCCATAAATACTGACCTCTATTGCAACTGCAATAGGTGCAAGATTCACAGGGTTTGGCGTCTAGCTAAAAGAAAGGGAAAAGAGTAAGACACCAATGCTGTGGATGGAATACGATGCAAGACAGCGAGGGATCCAGCACTACAAAATCACAAGTCACCAATATAGTAATCGGACTGATACTTACTATATAAATCAGATAACTCTCTAACTACACCTTCGGCGAAATACAGGCTTGCATCTATAAATAATGTTATGTCGACTACTTTATAAAATGTGCATACTAAAACTTCTATCCCTATAAAAATAAAAACTATTTTGGCAACCAAAACACATTTTCTGAAAACCGATTCAGCGAAGAAAGATAACCAAGGCATGCAGTTGCATTTTTATGAAAATGTCAGTTATGAACATTAATTTTATAGTAGACTGTTAGCTGACAGTTTCTGCATCGGGCTAATCTACTTGGAAACTTAAACCAGAATGTGCATTGAATCGAATATCATTTATCATAAAGAAGTCTATCGCTCAAGTGACTATCTGCCTAGCCGTAGAAAGGTGGTCTTTATTGAGAAAAGGGTTGCATAAATATATTGGTGTAGTGTAGGTACATACACAATAAGCAAACCGTACATTTTAGTTATTTATTTTTTATGCATACATGTTTTACTATACAAAGTGTAACAGAGTGTCATGAGGTCATGACTCTGTAGGAACCTAAAAGTACCAAGTTAGTAGGGGTAGTTAATTATGAAGTAGCGAAATCAATTGTTGTATTATGCTGTAACCTCATGTTGATCAATTCATTATAACCGATTAGTATTCAACCGTAATAGAATTTTATAACTTGACTTTAAAATATATATATAATATTAGTTTTGATATCACAGTATAAATTAAATTTTTAATTACTTGTGACATATTCTGTAAGAAACAAAATTAAAAGCAATAAGGATAATTGAGAAGTTCTTTACAAGGACGAATAAGTATGGTAACGATAAATTATACAGACATTAGGTGCGCGACGAGCAACTCAATCTGTAAAAGAAAAATAATTGATGTCCCCGTCAGCAAAACCGATGAGCCTCTTGAAGAGCCAAACAATATATTATTTCTTGATTAATGATGCGGCGATCCAACGTCGGGATAGCGTCCGAATAACAGACACCAAATCGATTTGTTTAATTAAAAATAATGACAGACAGTTCCATCACTTGGAACAGGATTATTATCAGTAAAGTTCCTAAAAAATTCGTTTGTTTACCTTTAGTAGATTTAATATTTAAAATTACTTTAAACTGAACGAGAGTACCGAAAACAACTTTTCTACAAATTGACTACGTCTGCTGATTTAAATCTACTTTGTCATATTGTGTTATAGGCGCAACCCCTTTGCCTGAAGCTAGCAACTAATCTTAATTTAGCATCACTTTGTAAACTCACGTTACTTTACACATATGTATAAGACAAACATCTAGCAGTGCATGAACGTGAAGCATACAATTACGTTGCTAGGCTATGTCTGATTGCTTGTCACGAATATCCTAGCAATACTAGATTAAGTCGTATATAATAATGGGCATCTTGTTATAATTGTGCCACTACGCAAGTTAGTCAACTAATGAACCAACAACAACATGACAGCTAATATTGTCAAGGTGTTTGTCGAGAATATTGTAACAATGATAACTTGCCTTGCAGTGTCCTTAATATATATATTATATATATAATACTTCTGGGTATATGTCACGAAACTCCTCCTAAACGGGTGGACCGATTTTGATGCAATTTTGTGTGTTTTAGGGGATCTTTAATTTGTTTAGATTCAGAATTGGAATTAGATTATTGGCACTGCGCTCAATATTTGGACAGAACAAATGTCTGTCGAGTCCGCTAGTATATAAATAAAATAGACAAACTGATTGCCGCTTACCTGAAGATCTAATTTCATCGCCGAAGTGACTGCTACGCACGCCTACTTTGTTGTAGCAGACGCTTAATTCACTATTCGTTAAAGCAAAAACTTTTTCCCAACCGATAAATTGCGAGACAAATCTCGCTTTAAAATTTACAAATAATATACAATTACGGTTTTATGAATAGTCGGTCACCAACTGATCACATT
Source organism: Catocala sponsa (assembly GCA_963564715.1). NCBI lineage: Eukaryota > Metazoa > Arthropoda > Insecta > Lepidoptera > Erebidae > Catocala > Catocala sponsa. The sequence continues at coordinate 17,642,415 of OY751333.1, forward strand.
GGTGGCGAAACCACTCTCCACTAGTTTACGCTCAGCGATACTCTCTGGGCGGACAGAAGACCACTACGTGAGACCCACTCACGTGGCATTTAAAGCATTAAAATGATTGGCCACCTGGCAACCAACGCAAGTAATCGCCTCCCTTCGTTTGCTAAATTGTAATTATTCACTAACTCCACTCGTTCCTCGTTAATCTTGGCTGGTGGGTTAAATGCCCTTATTACGTAGCATCCTACATGTATCAGAGACTTACTTCGGATTATTTATTCTATCCAGACGTACGTTTATATAACTGTTAATAGCAACATTTATTACACATTGTAAATGTAACCTAGAACATTAGTCTGTAAGCTTTCTAATAAAAATTAAATTAAATTATTGTTCTTTTACATACATACATACATAGATTCACGCCTATTTCCCAGAGGGGTAGGCAGAGACTACGGATTTCTATTTGCTACGATCCTGACACACTTCTCTGGCTTCATTCACTTTCATCACATTCCTCATACACGACCGTCGGTTCAAGGAGCGCTTAACCTGGGCTTTGTCCAGAACGCCTCCGATCTGATCAAGAAACGTTCGCCTAGGTTTTCCTCTTGCGACTGTTCCATTCACACTAGCCTTATAAACTGTCTTAGTCAGTCTTACCTCGTCCATTCTTTCTACATGTCCAAACCAGCTTAACATACCCTTTTCTATTCTTGTAACTATATCCACTTTCATACCGCATCTCTCTCTAATCACACTATTTCTTATTCCATCTTTCAGAGTCACACCACATATGCTTCTCAACGCTCTCATTTCTACAGCATTTATTCTGCTCTCATGCTTCTTTTGCCATACCCAACTTTCACTTCCATACATAAGTGTGGGCACTAATAGTCCTAATTGTTCTTTTAATAATATATGAATATCTACATTGGCTTTACTTAAATTAAATTTTATGTCATAATTTACCATGATTATAATGTTTTGCGAATATAATAGGGGTGTACATATGAAGTTGCCGATTTCTATAAAGAAAATCGGTAAAGTTGTTGTGTTCATACTAACTATTTTATCAATATGTTTTGAATGGCCAATTCGATTCCAATATCTTTTTTTTATGTATAATTAACAAAAACATATACCATGTGATGTAATTATGGCAAATTTTAAAAACGAATACTGGCAATCACTAATCTAAATAACCTTAAATACAAATTGTGTAAAAGATTATTGATATTTATTAATAATAATAATAATAATATACTTAGTCTATTCTCGAAATATAAATGCATTTTTAAATAACCATCACATTTTGTACAGAAGCCACGAAATTAGGTGTAGGACATGAACTGCAATCTCATGGTTAAATATCTAATATTACGCTGTCTTCTAGGTATAGTGTACAGAACAGAAAATGACTTTGCAACTAGGTGTCCTTGGTTGTGGCATGAGCTGACTGGTACACCGACGCCACGATCCTCATTGTAAGGTGACAATATTTTTTCCACCCTTGCAAGTTGCACTATTCTTCTTCCATAGAATACTTATGTTGAAGTGCCTAACATTAACATCATAGCAACGACGTAAAGAGCCTAGTTGCTCACTTATTAGTTCGAGTGTCTATCGTCTTGGCATACATTTTTGTTAAATCATTCGGTCATTAAAAGTTCACCACATCGACACATATTCAATTGTTTTTCTTTACCACAAATTCCCTGAGTATTCCCTACAACTTACAACGTTCTATTCTGTAAATTCAAACACATATTCATTTGCGGTCTGAAAATATTTTTCATTAATTACCTTGTAATGAAAAATGTGTTATTAGATATTGATAAAATGACAACCTCGATTAGATAGTTCTAACGTCCAGACAACGATAAATCAAGATTGGCCTTTTAGTTTATTTTAAGTTCTATACGCAGAGAATCTTCATACGCTGGAACTCATTAGAGTTCCTGCGTCTTAAGTTCATGGATTTTTTTTTTTTGTTGCTGCTGTCAAAATCGGTTTTTTTTTCAGACTAGCTTTTGTTACCGACTTTGCGTATAAGAAAATATAATCTACATGCATAAAATATAGCTATACATAGAAATATTTATTTACTAGCTGACCCGCGCAACTTCGTCTCCTTCACAAAAGAGAATTTTCTCCGTTTCTGCAACATTTTACATTGATACACCGCTCCTAATGGTAGTAGCGTGATGTTATATAGCCTTCCTCTATAAATGGGGCTATCCAACACTAAAAGAATTTTTCAATTCGAACTAGTAGTTCCTGAGATTAGTGCGTTCAACCAAACAAACAAACTCTTCAGCTTTATAATATTAGTATACATAAATAGGTAAACCAAAAGCTAAACTTTTTATTAATACTCGACTTCTAAGCGACGTATCACGATAAAATATACACCAAATTATAAGCTAGATCTCAGCAATACAACTGTGAAAACCGTTAATTTTGTGCAGTAATTTTTGAGTCATGCTCGAACAAACATACCTACAGAGAAAAAAATAACAATTGTTTTAGCTTCTACAGCTTTTATGGAAAATCCTAATTATTTGTGCTTAAATATCTCCTTTAAGTAAATATTAATCAGTTACAATTTTATCATAATATGTATAGATAGAGCAGGAATTAAAACGTTATCATGGTTCGTAGCTAGATTATGAAAATATCTAACTACTAGCTTTTGCCCGCGGCTTCGCTCGCATAAAAGTAGGTTAGTCTATGTTAGTAAAGGTACTTTTATTTTAAATAAATTGTACTTATGTTACACGGTGATAATATAGCTTTCTAGCTTTTTTAAATCAGTGGAGCAGTTTTTGAATTAAATCATTACAAATTAACAGAAAATAAAATCTTTATAATATTAGAATAGATAAATATGTCAGCTTACTCATAATGTATAGCGTAGGAAGCTTAAATATTAAATTTGTTGTAAACTTCACGAAAATCTCTCTTGTAAGTACTAAATTATTATGAAACTTTACAGGCTTTGTTTATAGTACCTACAATTCGGCGAAAGACAATATAGGAAACTAAAAGAAATAAGTAATTATCGAATATACTATACAACATATTTAGACAGGAAAATCTAACTGACATAGCTAGTTTCACAGTATAAAAACGTACGGTATTCTATTGTAGATTCCGACATTCAAATCATTTTTGTGTTGAAGAAGAGAGCTATCCGAGCAATTTATAATTTAAAATCAAGAGATTCCTTAAAAGGAACAAATTCAAAGAAATAAATATTCTAACAGTAGCTAGCCAATATTTTTATTAAAAACTGATTTATGTATCTACACAAAAATATAAAATTACACTCCCCAAAAGAAGTACAAAGGGGATATGAAGGAAGAAAAGTGTTATAGAGGCTGCCCGGTTATTAATGGATAACCTTGAAATGTCTTATAGTAGAACTGATGGCCGTTCAGTATGAAACATGAACAAAAAGAAAAATAAATTAAGAAAGTGCAAGCTAGTCATACTTTTGACTATCTATTAGCATAATTAGTATGTAATAATAAAACAACAAAAAAACCGATGGAATTCATTCATTTATGGTCGTAGTGTACAAAAAAGTTAAATATGGTAATTGAAAAGAAAACTCGGGTAGTAGTTAGGATAGATACTTTTTCATATTTTTTTCTGAACGACCATCAGTTCTACTATAAGATATTTCAAGGTTATCCATTAATTACCGGACACGCTGTATATAACATAAATACATGAATGAATTTTGAGTAGTAGAGCCTCGCTGATTTCAGCATGAATGGGCCGGCTCGACCGGGGAAGGACTACCCTCTCACAGAATATATATCGACGTGGAATAGCAGTAGTCCTACTGTTGTGTTTCATTCGGTGAGTGAGAGTACCGGAGGCCCAATCACCCCCTTTCCCCTATCCCGCTCCCTTGCCTTCCCACGTCCTTTCCTAAAGGGTCGGCAACGCGCAAGTGATGCCTCTGGTGTTGCAGGCGTCCATAGGCTACGGTGACCACTTACCATCAGGTGGGCAGTATGCTTGTTTGCCATCTTAGTTGTATAAAACAAAAACATAAAGTATAAACAAACAAATAGTGCGAACAAGTATTATTTAGGTTATGTTAAATGTTTTAAGGCGTACCGACTATAGAACAGTTTTAAATAATTTCATGCACATTCACATTCATACACACACACGCACACACACACACACACACACACAGAGACACTCACACTCACAGATACATACTCTCACAAGTAAAGTAGACATGTGTGATTTGTGTTTCATTTAAACCCAGGCATACTGAAGTGATAAGTAAGAATAAATTTATCTTTGACTGAACTAACACAAACAGTTCCTAAATTCCTTTTCTCTAGGATAATACTATATTAAATGTTCCATAATACATCACCTACAAAATGAATAAAATAGCTGGCTGCTACCTACTTAAGATACCACCTGCTGACGTAAAAAATATACCATAAAAGACGTTGTCGTTTCATGTTTTTGCATTATTCCACCGTCCATCAGTACACAGTACATTTTTACGCGGAGATTTAACGCGATTTTTACTTTTATTTATTTTAAAGCAAAAGAGCTGTTACGGTCCTCTAGGGAGGCTGGAATCTGCCAGTGAACATAATGGCATTCCTAAGTAGCACAAGCAAAATACAAGCTGGTTTTTCTTTTATAAAAGACTAGATTTTGCCCACGGCTTCGCCCGCGTTAATCTAGATTATGTCAATAAATTTCTGTCCCTCGAGAACAATACTTTTTGACGTGACAACGTTTAATAAATCGATGAACGCCGGCTGCACACACGAAAAAGGATGACTCATTGTCCTGTTACGCTCATTGTCCCGTTACGTTCATTGTAACTTTACGGGAATGAAATTTTGTTATGACGTTGTCACGTTAAACTATCGTCCGTAAACCGGTTTTACAGACAACCAATATTTTTCTGGATGAAAGGTAAGGAAGAAAGGAAAGGGCTTTTCTGTAACCTTGACAAAGTGTATTTGAAATCTCATGGTGCGTGAAAGCATAACAATCAAACAAACGAACTTACATTCGCATTTATATCTAATATTAAGGATTATGAACAGTAAAGAATTTAAAAGTGAAACATAAACAGGTTCTGAAAAAAGATTTAAGGCAAATTACTCAATTATAGCTTTATGAATAAATCGTTCACAGACAGTAGTAATTCACCCTTCTTATAACAGATGGCGCAACTCACCAAAGAGATCCGCTAAACTTCGATCAAAAGGCAATGTAACATAAAAGCCGTCCGACACACAACTGGGAATACTTTAACCACTTCTTAACTACTATAATGTATGTATATGCTATTTTCATAAATCAAGCTGAGATCAAACGGGGGCCCACCAAAATTTCCGCCTATTGATTCCTTATTATATAGGCAATTTCCGTTAGGCGTGTTTATGAATACTCCGCTGTGTCAAGTGATTAACTTAGGAGAAACATGAATAAGTCTGTGTTGGGACGTTCCAAGTTTCTCAGTACATAAATTATCTGGGACAAGTCTCTACCGAATTTATGGCCCGTCTGCCGATACGCCGCCGTGTTTAGATACTCATAATTCAATAATACTACCGGCTACGTTGACAATCGACAAAGGAAAATATTGTTCGCGTGAATATTGGCCTTAATGGATTTGTAAATACACGGTACAGTGCTTGTATTCGAGGTGAGAGGTCTTGATACTAGTGCTCTATTTACACAGAGGTATGTACTCGTGTTATTGCTTTTGTGTGGCTTCTAACACACTTGGTAAGAGATGGTTCGCATCCAACCGTGAAATTCTAATTAGAGTTTAGACTATTAAAAGGTAATTTTGCGATAATAGCTTTGTGCGGGTTCCAACGGCTTCTTATTCTAGTCTATACTTATAATAAAACTGTAGAGAGGTCAATTCTGTACATTGAATATATATTCAAAATTAATATTGGAGGATGAATGGTGATCGATACTGATGACAAAAATGCAATCAGTAAATTTTTTGTCTGTCTGTCTGTCTGTCTGTATGTGCACGCATGGGTCAAAAACTACTGAAGGGATTTTAACCAAACTTAGTACGATTGTAGTCCATACTCCTGGGCAGGTTATAGGCTATATAACATAACGCTAAGACACATAGGAGCTGAGCAGTGACGATAAATTTGAAGCAAGTCGGACGAAAATGCGCTTTCGAGCTCTTATCCTCGCATACGTTGATCATACACCAAAAGTATGTATTACAAAGATGATGGTCTTCAAAAGATCTACAAAAAAGTCCTTAATAGTATATATCTATCTTTTATAAATTAGCCACAATAACGTGTTTAATCGTTAGGTATTTCTTCAAAGTGTATTAAAATACATAAATATATTGTATTTCACATAGATATATCTTTATCAAACTCCCATATTTAAAAAGTACACTTTAATATTTATATTATAAAAAAAATATAGGAATCGGTTTATAAACACACAAGATATAGATGAAATAAAACTTCCAAATCTCGCCGCGCCAGTATGGGTACGGCTATACGGTTGATTGTTGTTTAACGCGCGAAACGGCCATCCGCTGCATTTATAAAAAGGCGGGGGCGCTCACGCGCCGACTTCACTCACATTTTGTTTGTTTGGTTGAACGCGGTAATCTAAGGAACTACGGGTAAAAATAAGAAAAATATTTCAGTGTTGGATAGCCCATTTATAGAGGAAGGCTATAGGCTATATAACATCACGCTACGACCAATAGGAGCAGAGCATAAATGAAAAATATTGCAAAAACTAGGAAAATTCTCTTATGTGAAGCAGATGAAGTTGCGCGGGTCAGCTAGTTCATAATAATATTGTCTAGGCTTTCATATAAATTCTACCTAATATCATAAATGCGGACTATATTGACTCATGCCTCTCCGAAGAGCGACGGAGAGGTTATGTCGGACTCACCAGGGAAAAGATATCCCCGTAATATCGTCTAAAACTACCACGATGTTCCTCGACATAACTAGAGTCGGTGGGGCTGCGCGAATTACTTTCACATGCATTCACGACTCCACCGAAATTTCGGCCTGCCGCGCCTTATGAAATGGCAGGCCTCTACACAAATAGACCTACCCTATTTAATAATAATATTTTTCCCCTTGTAGGGGAACGAAGGCAAAACGACACAGAGGCGCACGTGGGAACACGCATACCGCCTCTTAAACCTAATGTTGATCGGGTGGCGAGCAGACCCGCGAAGCCCACCGCCCCCAGGTAAAACCTCAGTGTGACTGGAGATCATGTCGCACCCTACAGCGCCCGATTCTACGGTTGGGGAGAGGATTCAAGCGCACCCTCTCCCGCTCCGCCGCCTCTTTGATGAATAATACTTCCTTACAAAAGGAGGCGACGGCGTTCCACGATAAAAACTTATAAATAAAACTTAAAGTATAACTTATAAATGCTAAACTATTGAATACATTTTATGTAATTTGGCCTAGCTATAGCTAAAACTCTAGATAAGGATCTAAGCAAATTGATTCCAAAAATACTATTTATATATTATTGATACCATACAATAAAAATCAGTGACTGATTTTTAGAATAATAATAATAAAACAATGGTGTGTAATATAGAATAGGCCTATAATTAATATCTACATATTTCTATGTAACAAGGCTATCTCAATCGGTAACATGGTAATTATATTATTTATTTAAAATAATTATATAGCAATTATTTGTATATCGTTTCTTGAAAAACTTTAAATTGATATAAACTGTGCTATATGTTTATTTTAAATGTAATTATTATTCTTAAACAATGACATATTAACTTTTATCTATATTTAAAATTCATTTAAAAATATCAAGCGCCGTTACACGCCAACTTGTATTTAAAATAGAAAATTACGAGTTGGCGTCATAAGCATAATAAATAACAACGTAATAGCAAAACTCTTTTGATGTTGAGTTTAAGCTGGCAAATAAATACTGGGCACCGGCGGGGTCAAGACGTAGGCGACTACGTCTTGCCCCCGCCTTGTTTGTCGAAGTACGCGTAGGGTTGCCACAAAGCCAACAGCTTTACCGACTAACTATACCTGACGCCTAGCTAATATTAACTTCGGTAACATGTCCTGATTTCTAAAAAGCTAGTCAACACAAAAATGTGTTAACAGACGGTCGAACGCATATCAACTGCTGTGATGCTGAAATAGCAGTAGCCAGTCAAATCACTTGACGTAAGCTTGGTGTAGACACTTCGTTAATTATCCTTATATTAATCCGGCTTTAATGTTTATTATTATACTAGATTTTGCGTGGCTTCTCTCGCGAAGGTGGAGGTTATGTAAATTTTCTGCCCCGGGAAGTCTTTCTGAATGAAAACTTATTTTTAAATGTACACTGTATCATCTGTATATTTAAATCAAAAATATTTTGCTCATACGTTATTGACTACCTAAATAGTCTGCTTGTGTAGTTACCTAAATTTATTTTTATTTTTAAACTTTGTGGTGACAGTAGTTACAGCTAGACAGCGTAACAAACAAACAAACTCACATTCGCATTTACAATATTAGTTAGGATAAATATTTAAAATAACAATGAGAAGTAATTAATTTAAATTTGGTTAATTTTAATTAAAATCTCTAATCATGTTATAAAGATAGGGCCCTATGCTTGTTGGTAAGTAAACCTTGCATATAGATGATATACATGAAGCGACGATCATCGATGCGCCGGCGCCGTTGCGACATAGTAGTTGCTTGTCAACAAGAACAGACAGACATCTATAACTTGTACATCCAAGTATATAATTAATACTACAAGGATAGCACAGTAACCAAATTCATCACGTGATGTGTACTACAAAGAGCTTGTGAGAACGAAGAACATAAATAGTATTCTTTCTTTGAATAATTAATTACTCTATTAGAGTCATTTAAAACATGGCTAACACTTCAAGTTCGCGTAACTATATACTAATCAGCAAAAAAACATAAGGCATTTTTTTATATAATATATTATCTAAAGTCTAACTTTGTGTCTCGCGCGTTGCCGATCCTAAGGAAAATGAATTAAGGATGGGATGAAAGGTCTTCTTTCTCTACTATTCATATGCCGGTTTCTTCTAAGACCCTCATAGCTCCTCAGCAATGCATGAGTGAACTGGTTAATTCTTACTGTCATCAAATAATTGGTAATCTTAAGCCCTTCCACTCATAAAATATGTTTATAGGCTTTTTAGTGTAAACATGACTCTTGTCTTGATATCTACAAATAGTTTTCAAGGCTTCTATCTTTGTACGGCATTTTTGGCTCGAGAGAATCGTGTAGGCGTATAATCAAACAAATCGTCTTCACAAAGTTGTTTCAGAAAACCTCTTACGATTAAAGTTCACTTAATTGTAACAAATGAACGTACAAATGGAACAAATACACAATCAGGAAACACGTAATAGAAATGTTTGCAGTATTTCACCCACGAGACTAAAGAAAAGTAATAAATCTCGTTTGTACCTCCATTGTTCTAATTTAACACTTATTACAGTGCTCCATTTAAAAATGTATAGATGTTTTATATTGAAAATTAATTAATAACTTGTTTTGCCAGATGCAAGCACAGCTATCTAAATATATATTGAATCGACTTAGGCGATACTTGGTGGAAATCCATTGTAATAAAATTATTGGGCAGAGACGAACCGCCACGCATCCTCGGATTGCCCACCCCCAACTATTGCTATAGAATAATGTTAAAAACACCGAACTCCTCTGGATGGGGATAGTCATCTTCAGGAACGTATGGTTGCCAAGCGGTCCTGAAGATGCCTCGCGCTGAAGCGAATCACGTGTCGACGCATATTTGTATTCGAAGCGGCATACTGCATGTTTGAGTACGCTCGGTTCCCATGACGTGGCTGTCCCTATCGGTAGTTATAATAATACTTTAGTATTATAATAACTCGATAGATGGCGTTAAAGGCACTTTAGTATAAAATTTTATTTTTATTTGATTTCAACACTGTATAATACCAAACTTCTTTTGACAACTTTGTCAATTACTTTACCTAAGTGAACAGGCATAGCTTAATAAGCTGAATATAATTATTTTGAGATAGCTGTGCTTAACCTAACCTATCTCGGGAACAGATTTTATTTGGGATATTAGATTTCTACCGGGATACAGTAGATCTTTTTTTTGTACTCCAGGCATTACATTGTAATTCACTCATATAAGTAGGCCGAGTTGTTATAGCGGACGACCGTCTAAAATTAATTTTAGTATCCCTCGGGAACAGTACTTATTTTCTGGATGAAAGGTACTCGATGTCCTTTTCTGTATTCCTGACAACGTGTGTGCGAAATTTGATGATGATTGGTTCAGTAGTTAAGGCGTGAAAGCGTAACAATCAAACAAACTCACTTTCGCTTTTATAATATTAAGTTAGGATTTACATTACTATTTTTTGTATTGCTTCGTTTGTCAACAGTAATATTAGGCCTATCGTAAGATCTCTCGTAAGAGGCTTTGCTTAAGTTTGCTCTATTGGATTTTTCTAGTAAGTAATTCACAGCAACACAACAGATTGTAAGGAAAGGTAAGAATGATCTCCCATCTGTATAAACATAAAGGTGATGAGGCTGCAAGGACTTGAATGCCAGCGATGACCACTATAATAGTAAAGCAGCCTCAAAAAACCCTAGTCATGCTATCAAGCTAAAGTCAAAGTGACTACGATTGAAAGCACTTTAATATGATAATAACTACAAATATACAACGTGTAAAATAATAAACGCACAACCTTAGACACCCCAATTAGATTATTAAATCGTAATAATAATATAATCATTAAAATGTTACTTTTATGTAATTAAATATTTTAATTTAACGAATTAGTTCTCCTTATTGCGCGCGGATAATATGGATATATTACAATAAATCTAACATTATTGCCTTTATTGCATCAAAAACCTTATTGCCTTGAATTATGATACATTTTCGTTTATTTCAGCTGTTTAATAAATGGGTGACTATAATTTAATTCGTTTTAATTATTTTAGGGATAAAAAATTACCTATATTAAAAATTGCTGGAATTGATTCAGTCACCGATTTTGAACAAACTACTTTCAGGATGTGCGTTTATTATGTTACACGTTGTATAAAAATCATATATGGAAAACGGATATCAAATAGAGTTGCCCGTATAGTTTTACAAAAAGTAAACCTAACAGCATTCAGCTGTTGTTCGCAACTCTGCTAACATGACTTCTTATAAAGTAATTGGGCAGGCCCTGGTTCTGAAGTTCACCGAGTGATCCATTTACACGGTCACCACTTCGTTACGAATCCGTTAGTTAGTTTTGGAACCCCAAACGTCGGTAGGCTGTAGTAACTACTTACTATCAATCGATGTGTATGCTTGTTCATTGCATTTAACAGCATTGGTAAAATAAAAAAATATAATTAGAGGAATATAATTAATTTCATTCCTTGGACAACTTAAAAGTTGTCCAAGGAATGAAATTAATTAAAATAAAAAGCTCGGTTCAAATACAATGCTTCATTTATTGAGTCTGGTTATCTACTAATCAATCAATCTATACAAATAAATAAAATTGAAGTGTCTGTTTGTAATGTCAAAATAACAGTTTTTTATCTAATGCATATGAAAGGTACCTATACGAAAACATCTACTTTTAAAATTTTTGTCTGTCTGTCTGTCTGTTTGTTCCGGGTAATCTCCGGAACGGCTGAACCGATTTTGACGGGACTTTCACTGGCAGATAGCTGATGTTATAAGGAGTAACATAGGCTACTTTGATTTTAGAAAATAAAATAGGGTTCCGCGGAGACAAACACGTTTTAGTTAAAATATATGCGGATGAAGTCGCAGGTAACAGCTAGTTAAATATATAATGTAATACATACAGCCACACTTTGCTAGCTTTAGTTTTTGATCCCACGGAATAGAGGGCATGAGTATTGCCGTCTAGATCCCGTACTGCCACTGAGAATTCCTTATCCGAAAAGCCTAGGTAATAGGTTTAGCTTTACCCGATACGGCAATACAACTATTAATATTGCTGTATACATTTATCAAATCTGGTGTTAGAACAGTTTTTTATTCAAACTTAAACAATTATTATTGCCTGATAACCAGATCAAAAATCCAAAAGCGTACTATTTACGTACCAACATTATTACTTAACTGAAATAAGTTAAAATTAAGATACGTTTTAAGCCATTATATATAATATATGTGTATATGGCGAACCCGAAAACGATACTTACTTAGTTGGTATTTTATATTCTTCTATCTTTCTATCACAGATCAAGTAAAGGATTATCTATCTCAAAATCTCTAAATTCTTTATCCTGGGGCGAACATTCGAGATTATGATTTTCGGAACTTTGGGCTTTCGACTATTCTATCAAATGAACTTCCAAGGTATCGATAGCCAAGATTTTCCAGTTTAGTATAATGAATCAGCATTTCGTTGTAGCACAAAAGCCAGTCTTAATTTAGAGTTCCATTGTTGTTTAACAAACCAGTTATGCATAAGTATATTTCGTAAATGTTGTTTATTGTTTAATTCTTGCTGTATTGGAATCAGATATTTACCACAACAAAACATCGTACAATAGTCTATTATGTCTACTTTTTTGTTCCGGTTTTGTTATGTAGAACTAGCTAGCTTCAACAACGGACTCATCCTGGAGTATTACCGTCTACTGCAATGTAATGAAATAAAAATCGGCTAACTTTGCAGTGGATACGCGGCCACAACGACCAGGAGGACATCACGGCCAGGAGAGCCTGGCCATGATGCTGCAGAACAACTGGCAAAAAGAGGATCGAACGGCAAAAGGATAGGTAGGTACCCGAATAAATTTTCACGATACATTACAGCCAACTAAAAATATGGCTATGCGACAGAACCACAAAACTATATTTATTTCTGACGCAAAAGTGTTACGCATACCTATTTAAGGCCATGAATGCAGTGGACAGCTAGGAAACTATAACTGCAAGTGAACTGCTAATGTGATTTTTGTGTTACAATATTACAGATCGCGCAATCTACGATGGCCGGACTGAACATAGCGTCTCCGAATTGTTGCGCATGTACAGTCGCTAAGACGCGTAACGCCCCCGCCCCCTGTCACCAAAGAGACCTAAAACTTGTAACTGCGACGCCACTCGCGCAACGATCAGTCCGGTCATCGTATATTGCGCGATCTGTACTAGTTGCGGTTAGAGGGTCAATTTTTAAAATATAAACAGTAACTGTTCAAAATAGAGTTCTGATATAGATTCAGTATCGTAGACCCAAATTGTAAAAAAATTACAAATGTGAACATAAATTGTTCATCAGTCACAGTTGACGCTTTTTAGACTCTATTTTAACATATTTTGGGTAAATGAGAAGAATTGGCCTTCTGTTGACAAAGTGCGTTACAGTTTTGGTTGTTTAATGCCGTAGACAGCTACAAAACTACCTATCGACTGCTAAAGATTTTTGTATTGCATTCTGCAATACGTGCGCCTTCATGAAGTTCTATGCAGTTACGCTAACTGAGTATAAACTGTATGCTCGCTTACTTAAACAACGAAATAACACAAAACGTATTTATTTATCCTTATAACATTTAAATATCGTAAGGCACCATCGGCTTTTATAAATATTCTAGTAGCTGGTTGTATTTACTTTTAATGCCTTATAAAATTACCTTAGCTTAACACGGCTATGATTCTATCCGGGCTCGAAATGGACACATTTATCCCTGTAACGTTCTACAGGGACATCCCGACTGTCTAACGCGTACAAGTAAAGTGCCATACGACCACAATCATGTACACAACTGCGTAGATTAACGTAGAAAGCTATGCCATTACATTGCCTTACTTCCATTCCAGTTCCTTATTATTCTTTTATTACATACAAACGCAGAGATAATATTACGACGGTTTAAGAAAATGTACGTGTAATGTAACGTTATGAACAAAATGACAGCACCTTTTGTAACAGAACCTTTGCGCAGACCTATATAATTCAATTATTTGTCACTTAGATAAGTGTCTCAGGATTATTGCGGTTGATATCTTGTATCAAGGTTATGGTAAATGTACATTAAGTGTACTACGACACAAAGAGATAAAGTTTCCTTTGCAACGTTACCAAGTAAAATAAAATCGGTTCCGTGCAACAACACAATGGTGCGAGCCAGACTCGTACTTGGTCAGTTTGATTATTTGTTCATAGTCACAAAAGCTTTACTACAAAAAGATTACTTGCCACAATCACTAGTTTTACGTCAACTACAGTTAGTCCTCAACATCATATTTTGCGAGAATTGCTCTTTACGTCATAGCATCGATTTTGTACGGAATTAAACAAAATATGGCTTAGATTTTAAATTAAAAATCAAGTAATCAGCAATGTATAGAAATCGCATCAAATTTCGTTAAATTCTTATAATATGAACTACAAACAAACAAATACAGTTGCAATCTGGCGTTAGGAAGTTGACGGTATCGCACATCTCCGTACCTCGGAAAGCAAGTAATGACACCCTGATCTCTTTCCAATCGTGTTGGATTGTCGTCCTATCGAATTAATTTAGGGAAAAGAGAGTGCACGTGTGTTTGCGTATACACTTGTGCACTATTTTATCTCTAACGCAAACGATCAATCAATATTAAATTGGACGCCCTCTTCTCTGGGGAACCTTATAATAAGTATGTTACGTTAGTGATAACTTACTGTACTACTCCATCATCTCTTAAATATAGCTGGTATACGTTTTATATTTTTATACATCATTTGCTTATAGTAGATAAGCAAATAAATAGAATCGCTGCGGCACTGTGGTAATTTATACACGTATCAAGAAAAAAATAATATTCTTTGTTTTAAATATATGTATATACATAAAACAAGGAAAGGCTTCATATCGGTTTGTTTAAATATTCCGGACCAACATGACAGAAGTAAATTTTTATAACGTCGAAATATTATATCCTATAAAGAAAAATAGCAATAAATAAACAATTTTCCACATCATAAATTGTGTATAACAACAAGAAAACTGCAAATTTATGCAGATTTCATAGCGAAGCCTCGTGTCGCTGGCGCTTCGAGCGTCCGATCGCCCACGATAAGGAGAGCTCCTACGTATTTATGTAAATATGAATACATTATGTATATTAAACCGAGATTTTTCTGTTACGTTCACTTATGTGTGTGCCTCGGATCTCCGCTTGTTTTTGTTTATTTTTGTATAAGTTATGTTCCATTGTGTCCTACTCTGCTATATTCCGAGACGATTCTAGATTTTCTCTAAAGTTATCACCAAAGATAGGGGCTTTTAGTAGGATGTACTACCCTCTCATATTTCTTACTCCTCGGGGACTACCTAAAGTTAGTAGGAAATAGAGAATGATTCATCCGTTTATATAATGGTATCTGCTACCCCTGTAGTTAACTCAAAGGCCAGTATGCTTTGACTGATTATGAAAAATTTTACATTTCTGTACAGTTTGTAAAATAACATTGCAGGACTGCAGTTGCATAAAAAGATTTTATCATAGAAACCTTTGAATTTAAACTACTTTATACGGATTTTAGTGCGTTGTTTATTTAACACTTTATAACATAATTTAAAAAAACTGTTACACTACTACTACTATTAAACTTTATTATTCTTTAAGCTAATTAAATCATTAAAACTATTTAAGTTTACACTTTCCCCGATGTTTCGGTTGCTTTTCAGCAGCTATGGTGACGGGAAGACTAAGATGGTAGTTGTCTCAATGTTCCAGTGTAGTTATTTCAAAGTACCCGAACATAATATAATCATTGGTGTTTCTATTTACGCAGAATGAGCTCAAAGTATCATGAAGTCTAGCTGTGGTTTGCTTCTTCTTGGGTTTGACTATTTGAATTACTGGATCCCAAGCTGATGTACATTCCGACCAAATGTCCTCGCGAATCATCCTTGGTAGGAATCGGTGTACTTTAGCGAGAATGGTTTGTCAAATGTTTGGTTGATTATTGGTCCCCTGTTGCACATAATTATTCACACACAGCAGACTTCATCAAGCGTTGGTGTTTTACATCAGCTATGTGTTCTTTTATGCGGGTGCCTATGCTTCTCTTGGTTTGACCAATGTATGAGAGTCCGCAGTCACAATCTATTTTATAGACCCCTGCATCTTGTAAAGGTAGTTGGCACTTGACAGATGCTAAAAATTTACTTATCTTCGCTGGCGGCTTGAAGTATGTGTTGATTGAAACTCGCTTCAAGATGTAGCCAATCATGTCAGTGACACCCCTTACACATAGGAGTATGGCAAGCTGGCGCTCGACTGTGGCTGGCTTTTCTCAGGATTTGTGACAGCTGCGCGGCTGTTGGAGCTTGTTGTCTTGCAGTACTTGCTTGACATGTTGAAGCTTGGTCACAAATTGGTTGGTTCTTGTCACAGATCCCGTAGGCTCTCTGAAACAAAGACATTCCCACGGTAGCTAACTGTTTAGGATGGTAGTGAGATTCACCGTTTAAATACTTATTTGTATGGGTCTTTTTCCTATATACAGTGTGGCTCAAACTATGATCAGGATTCCTGATATTATTAATGGAATTAAGATGTTCTAGGAATACATTTACACTAGCAGTTGGTAATATTGTTAAAGTATCATCTACATACCTCTTATAAATCCTGGGTGTGATGGGGTCAGTCTATTGTCCTCCATATATATATCGGCAATAACAGGCGATACTGGGGAGCCCATTGCCACACCATCGACTTGTATGTAGAATTTATTGTCCCACAAGAAATAGCCAGTTGTTAAGCAATGCTTAAGTAGTTCTGCATATTCCTCAGGCATATTGTACTCTGTTAGCTTCGTTTTAGTTATTTTAATACAGTCATGTTCAGATATGCATATAAATAATGACTGTACATCAAATCTAACCATTGTTTCATTGTTAGTGAGACGTAGGTGTTTCACAAAATGGTATGAATCCTTTACATGTGCTCTCGAGTTGCCTCTGAGTGGTAAGAGTATCTTCGCTACGTGCTGAGCCAGTCTGTAAGTTGCTGTGTCGATCTGACTCTCAATAGGACGTAGGGAGCGTTTTCCTTGTGTATTTTTGGTAACCTACACAGCTTTGGAGGTTTTACGCAAGCTGGTATTAATTGGTTAACGTCTAGATTTCGTTTTTCGGAGTACTTATTGATGGTGTCTTTAGTTTGCTTCAATATTTTGTTTGTAGGGTCTGTTTTAACCTGCTTATAACGTATAATCAGGTTAAAACAGATAGGGTCTGTTTTAACCTGATTATACGTTACAAGCAGGTTAAAACAGACCCTACAAACAATTTCATCCAAAAGTAAATTTTCAGTTTTATGTTTTCAATCTGACGTATCCATTATGACTGTAGCGTTTTCTTTAGCTGCACGGAGTACTGTAATATCTGAACTAGCCCGCAAGTTCTTCAGTGCGACGAATTCATCTTTGGGAAGATTCGGTTTCGACACTTTACTTCAAGGCAAGACCGATAAAATTTAATGTTCTGACGTATAGCCTCCAAATCTTTCTTTCTTATGTTATTCTTGACTAGGCATTCCTCGACGTTGCAAATATTGGCCTCATACGGTATCCTAGCCGGTGTTATTGCATAATTAAAACCTCTACTCAATATTTTTTCGGTTGTTTTATCTAAAGTTTGTGTTGACAGATTAATAACTGCTTGTCTTTGAATTGACGGCGTTGTGTCATTGGTATATCTTAGAAAGCATAGAAAGTACTGGAGGCTCCCATTGATGCACGAAGCATACAATCTGCGCAAGTGCCCCAACTTGCGCATGTTACTTGCATATTGTACAAGAGTCCTTAATAATAAGGGACAAAAAGGATGATGATATTTTAATTAAAGACAATAAATTGTAGCACAAGTCGAAATTACCACACACTGCTAGTAAGCGATTATGTGGTCCAAGAACAGTGGTCTCCACACCATCCTCATAGCAGATGAGGCGACGTTGTGGTCCCTACTTTGACGGCCTGTGAAGATGCTTTTTCACGCCCTGCTTAAAGGACCCAAGATTAGGTTAGGTTATGGTAATCTTATGTACGTTTCATTGTTTTGTATCCAAATACGTGCAATATGGTAGCAAACTGTCCCTTAACAGGTGTAATAGATGAACTTTTTTTGTTTCTACATCACCCTACCCTAAACTAGTAAAAAGTTTTGTTGTCATCAAGCCTGGCGATGTACATTTTTTTTATCATCATCATTATTTCTTGCGTAATATTTTAAATAAATAAAATTTCCAGCAAGCGCAAAATATATTTTTTATCTTAAGGCAGGAAAGACGTCTCAAGTGGAATTACTGTATTAAAAACAAATGCTGTCAATTTCTTACGTAATGGATCAAAATTATTATTATTATTATTCTGGCGCTATTGTCAAAAAGGCACAAATACAATTCTTATTTAGTTTAATACATTTTTGGCGAATAGAAAACGTTCTGCGTTATTAACGCTTATATAATTGATGAAGCAGCAAAACCATCTTCTCCTTTGTGTCCTAATACTTAATTTCCTTATTTGTTCCCATTACTAAGCTGGACCAGACGAACAGGCAAACGCAGTAACCGTTTCGTTAACCTAATCATACGCTTGGCAGGCGGATTAAGGCGTACAATGTGCAAAATTAGAATGTAAGGTACCGCTTGATACAATAATCGTTAAGCTTATCACATGACTGCCCAGTATGCAGTGGCTATGGTCAGCTATAATCTAATCTGATTTACTACGGCATCAAGAATTTGAAGTAGTCACCTTTCACCTAAAATAGCACGTAAAGCTTTATGTTTGAATCATGCTCTAGGAATAATTTCTGTGCTGTGGTAGTGTATAAACATTCAAACAATGGATACAAAGTACACTCGGTCCCAGTACAACTATTTATGGATCACACTAACTTTTGTCCCATGTGGGGATCGAAATCACTACACATGGCGCGGTGCCATTCATAGTCACTATGGCATAGTCACAACTGCCATGAATACAATATGAGTTCAACTATTATAGAATACACTGGAAAGTATACCCGATTACCCCTATTCTACGCTAGCGCAGAAGCTTTCCGTTGTATAGTTGATTTATAACATTGTGAATACAGCGTTTAGTCAGATCTAAATTCTGCGCCAAATTAAACTTGAGTTTAAGCTTAGCGGTTTCATACATTAACCATACGTTCCGCTTTCAATGGTACTTTTAGCGCCATCAATGACCTTATCTTCATATAATCTGGCACATGTAAAGGCTATAGTGAATAGGTTTATAAAGAGAAAGGTTGTCCCATCGTCGATCGCACTATATTGTCTGGAAAAGAGGTTTTTGGTTACTTACTCCGTTAAAGCGGGGAGTGTGCCTTAGACATTAGTCTAAAGCACACTCCCCGCCTAACATGTTTATTAGATCGTGTTAGGTTCACATCAAATAGCTGCATACAAACTAGGTTAAATAGGATAATCTTTGTATGTATTCGTACACATTCCGATAGAGAATCTGGATTCTACATACCTTATTAAAGTAGATAGAGTACTATTTCTAATAGACAAAATAAAGGTTAACATTTTATCAGCTATTTTATTTTATTTTCTTACGGACAATAAACAACAGTGTACATTGAAATTAAACACTTTATACGGATTTTGTCGCGTTGTTTATTTTATTTTAAAACACTTTTATTAGGTACATAATTTTGACTTGAGCCACACTGTGTATAAGAAAAAGACCCATACAAATATGTATTTAAATGGTGAATCTCACCACCATCCTAAACAGTTAGCTACCGTGGGAATGTCTTTGTTTCAGAGAGCCCACGGGATCTGTGACAAGAAACACCTGGACGCTGAGCTACTACTACTAGTTAACATGTCAAGCATTTCAAGCAGACAACAAGCTTCGAGAGCCGCGCCGCCGTCACAGATCCCGAGAAAAGCCAGCCACAGTCGAGCGCCAGCCTGCCATACTGCCATATGTAAGGGGTGTCACTGACAAGATTGGCTACATCTTGAAGCGAGCTTCAATCCACACATATTGCAAGCCGCCAACGAATATAAGTAATTTTTACCATCCGTCAAGTGCAAATTATCTTTACAAGATGCAGGGGTCTATAAAATAGATTGTGACTGTGGGCTTCATACATTGGTCAAACCAAGAGAAGCATATGCAAGCTCATAAAAGAACATATGGCTGATGTAAAACACCAACGCTCGTTGAAGTCTGCAGTGTGTGAATACGTGCAACAGGGGACCAACCACTACCTACGATTTGACAAACCACAGATACTCACAAAAGAACACCGATTCGTACCAAGGATGCTTCGCGAGGCTATTTAAATTAAAAAACATCCTAATTTCAATAGAGAACATGGTTGGAATGTACCACCAGCTTGGGATACAGTAATTCAGATAGTCAAACCCAAGAAGAAGCAAAACACAGCTAGACTTAATGATACTTTGAGCTCATTCTGCGTAAATAGAAACACCAAAGATTAAATTATGTTCAGGTACTTTGAAATAACTAGATACACTACAGAACATTGAGACAACTACTATCTTAGTCTCCCCGTGAACATGGCTGCTGGCAAGCAACCGAAACGTCGGGGCAAAGTGTAAACTTAAATAGTTTTAATTAAATTAAATAGTATTAAAGTTCAATAATAGTAGTGTAATAGTAGTACAATGCCATTCTTAAACATATTTCTGCTCAAAAATATTATAAGTTTCGGTCCTCATACCTCTGCCGAATGACCAAGGTATGGAATTCTCTGCCAAGGCACGTGTTTCCTTCAATCCTGGGTCCTTTAAGCGGGGCGTGAAAAAGCACCTTCTCACGCCGTCAAAGTAGAGACCTCAACATCGCCTCGGCTGCTATGAGGGCGGTGTGGAGCCCATTGCTCTATGACCACACGACTGCTTACCATCGGGTGGAGTGTGGTCATTTCGACGAGCAAAATAAAAGAAATTAAACAAAAACAACGGATTGCACTCCGGGAGTGCCGGCAGAAGTAAAAATTGAATATTAACGTTGTGCATTTTTGATATTTTGGAATGGTTAGGGAATAATGACAATTCTCCCTCCGTCTTACGAATTTTCGATCAGGTCACGTGTCCTGACGCAAGTTTGACAATTCTCCCTCCGTCTTACGAATTTGCGATCAGGTCACGTGTCCTGACGTGAGTTTAACATTTTTGTCCCATCACAAAAAAGTGCACAATGGCGCTAAAGAAGTTTTCACTTCAAAAAAATATCGGCGGAACTAAACTGTTTGTTGTACGTGTCGACTAATCGATGTAGGGGTGAGCGTACGCCAGAATTGTTATGACAGAAATTGGTAGCAAACAGATGTCTTGTGCGAACTTCACGGCCGCGTACAGTACGAGGGACCAGGTAGCACAAACCGTTCACAAGAACAGTGCAGTCACTCTTGTTATGACATAAATTAAAAATAGTCATCATATTGTTGTTCTTAAATTATTAATATTTCCAAGCTAAAAACAAAATTAAGTCTTGAAGCTATCATACGAAATTCCATCAAAATCAATTTGATTATTATATTATTTAAAATGTTTGGTTTTTAAAATATATAATGTTTGATAACAATATTCATATGGCATTTATTTTAACTTGATGCCTTTACCCGTGCCTAAAATAAGATCTCCTTCCTGAATCTCGTTTCCAGAATCCTAATAACCATTTGAAATCCCCTCGTCACGTCCCATTTAAGTATATTAAAACGAGTCACTGTCTAAATTTCTAATTCAAACAAAACCCTCATTCAAACTTACCTGATCTAGGCGGTAATGAAAATTGGCAACATTCCGAATCAGTTTTCCCTACTACGCAAACAAGAAAATTAATATAAGCCAAGGGAACATTGTTTATTATGAATAGTATTTGTAATTCCAAACTCGTCTTCCCATCCATTAAACGATTTTTTGTAATAAGCTGCAGAATTTAAATTTATAATCGAATCTATTAGAGTTTTGTATACAAACAAAATACTTAGACGACTTAATCGGCCTTATTCGGCCTCGATGGCGTAGTGGTTAGTGTAACCGACTGCCACGCCTGAGGTCGGGGCTTCGATTCCCGCACAAGTCAAACATTTGTATGCATGAACATGGATGTTTGTCTTGGTCTGGATGTTTCCATGTATAATATGTACGTATTTACAAAAAAAAAGTATAGATTATGTATGTTTAGTCATGATTGTCTAGTACCCATAGTACAAGCTCTGCTTAGTTTGGGCTAGATGGTGTTGTGTGTATGTGATAGAATATTAGAATATTATTAATCCCTTCGGTGTTTCAGCAAAAGTGTTTTTAATTAACATTGTACCAATTTCGTCCGTAGCACACTTGACAAGACTACAAGTATTCACATTTTGTCGTTCAAATTATTATATAATTAAAAGCTAAATAAACGGCTCTCAGATACTTTTGAAAGCTTATTAAGATATTTTCGGTTTCATTATCATATGATATAAGTATTTTGCTATATATTTTCCAAGAATAAATCTTGTATGAATATCAACATAACAATATGTCACGTTTGTGTTTACTTTGAAGAGTTTCTCAAAGGTTTATTACACTTTACGCCAATTATATTTAACTCCCACGTTGAAGCAAGGCTATTGCTGCCTATTTAATACTGCCAGTAGACTTCATACTGAAATAAGATAATAAATAATTAATTAATGTACATAGTCTCCCGTCCACCCCAGAAGGAGTAGGGAACATACATATTTGTTACACCCAAATCTCGTCAGCTATGGTTTTTTACGTAATAGAGGACGAGCCATTACCACTCCCAGAATAATATTATTATACCCGACCAAGGAATCGTACCTAAGACCTCAAGCGTAGCTGCAGTGGCGTAAACTAATAAAATCCACAAATTATCATAAATATTCTATTCATTGTAAAATCGATGTGATAGACTGGTCAGAAAAAGGGAAAGTAGTCGTTAGTATTGCGGCAATTCATTAGAACTAATACATGGTCCATCGTCCTATGACATAAAAAAAGAAAACAGCACCAACAGCCTTGTTTTTTTATATTATCGAGGGATTTTATGACGTCATTAACCTAACATGTATACGATGGCATATGACAGCCAACCTTGGCATGTTGAAAAAAATTACACTTAAACTGTTTAAAGTAAATCACCACCCTGGTAAGGCTACACAATGATTATATTATTGTCCAAGTAACATTTACCAACATTGGAATTAAACTCTTATGCGGCTGTAGCTTTTTCTTACATTTATCACGGCGTTACATTTTGGACGCGTTCGTTATTTCAATATTACTGTATATCATCTGAATGTTGATCTTTTTCATCGTTGCAGAATAAGGTGGGAACATTTAATGTTGCCGTATCTTAGCTTTGAGTAAAAGAATTAATAAATCCATAACTCCTTTGGATCGGCTATTTCCTCTCTTTCTTTCCACTTTTCCTTCCATGATGTTTTTATAAAGACGTCATGTTGTATATGGTAACCGAAGATTTTTTCTCTTCTATTGTTAGTTATCGTCATAATGTTGTGTTCTTATTGGACAAAGCTCAAAGGGGCTAGTACTGATTTTCTAACATCTTAAAATTTGTCAGCATCGCTGTCAACTGGTAATGATTCCAGAAAACTGCCTACATGCCGTTTCTTTGAACCAAGAACAGGCTAGTCTTCTGGTCATGCGAAACGTCTATCAGACTTTTGCACTCAATCATCCATAATCCAAACATCTTCACAAACTTTCACATTTATATTAAGGATATAGAAGATAAAGTTCTTAAATATTCAAGAAAAAGGTTGTCATGAAAGTAATAAATCTACTAAAATGTAAGATAGCGCTTCAAACACTGCGAACAGATCGCTGGCAAATATCCAACCAACTGTGAGCTATAGGTACTATTCAAATACTATCCCATCTTCTCTATTTGTAAGGGCTGACACCAATCCGAATTATGATTGAATTCGAACCTATTTGAATGGTTCTATTGTGGAAGAAACACCTCGTCATTACGTGTGCCAACCAATGTCTTGAATCTATTTAGTTGCTTTGAATTTGGCTTTGAGGTATTTTTTTTATTATATTGCAAACTATTTTTTAGGAAAACTGTGGTAAAGAATATAATTAACTCTTTACAATAATGAACATTTTACAATAAGTTGAAAGTTGAAACGGCGGCGCGGCGGCGGTAGCCCAATGGATAAGGCATTGGACTTGCGATCGAGAGGTCGCGGGTTCGAATCCCAACCATTGCACTACCGACGTGGACCTTCTTGTATTAACAAGCATTCTAGCTTAGCTGGAGGTATTAAGAAGAATACTAGTAATTTGTTTTGTAGTGTATTGTCGGCCTAAATGGCGTAGTGGTCAGTGTAACCGACTGCCACGCCTTAGGTCGCGGGTTCGACTCCCGCACAAGTCAAACATTTGTGTGCATGAACATAGATGTTTGCCTTGGTCTGGGTGTTTCTATGTACAATATGTAAGAAGTTAAAAAAAAGTATATATTATGTGCCTATGTTTATTGTCCAGTACCCATAGTAGGTAGAAGATCTGCTTAGTTTGGGCTAGATGGTGTTATGTGTATGTGATAAAATATTATTATTATACTAGTAATTTGAAACCCAAATAGATAGTAATCCTTTCAAAAACAAAAAAAAATACCTATTTATTTTGACTAGTGTTCGCCCAGTGGTAGAAATTCGATCATAATCATTATAGAAAATTTAAGGTAAATATTTACATTTTCCAACAGCTTTTCTTTCTTTTTCTCGTCATAGCTACTGGACAAAACAAAATGAGATAACAAAAAAGGGAAAACTGAAATGTTTTGTTTTTACACGATTACTTGTTTTAAGTTATAATAAAGACTTCAAACACAAAATTACATAATTTTAGCCGAAACAATAGCCACAAAGGTACGTGTGGTACCATTGTACTTACTATGTTTTTAAGTCTCTAGGGATTGATTTGATTGATTGATATTACCTTGTCACCTTATTTAAAACTTATAGATAACTATAACTTTTACATATAATTATGAAGTAACTAAAATAATTTATTCACATAAATTCATAATGCAGAACTCAAAAAATGTATGCCCCCAAATATAATAGCAAATATGGTATTCGTGAAAATCCCATGATGGAGCCGGAAAGCGTGCGGTCGGTATTGTTATTCGGTTAATGATTTTTGAGTTCATTTAAGCATATAATTATATTATATAATGTAAATAATTGTTTTATTAGTAAGTCCTCCGTGCACAAAATAAATTATAATAAAATATTTTAAATATGAAACCAAAACTTTTGTTACCTCTTCATATGACATTCAGACAAAAAGTAAGCCTAGATGATTCCGTGATAGCGTACCTAAAGTTGGAAAGAATCAAAAAGAGTGAATGTCGACGATGTGAAATGGATTGTTTTGTAACAGTGCGTGGACTGCCAACCTGTTACTGGCACATCATTTAGATCGTTTGCAACATTGTTATCGCATTTCAGTCTCTATGAAACGATGTCAGGAACTATAATGTGCATTGGACAGAGGAATATTTTTCTTTAATTTCTTCTTTTAGCCCGCGTTTAATTAATATTTATGGCATAATAAAAACATTTAGCCTACATAGCCAGTACAAAGTGGCCTTGCAGGCGCAGCAATAGTGAACGTTACCCCTGTGCATGAGGTCTCGGATTCGAATTCCCGATGGCGCCAACAAAAAGTTATTGTGTTTTTCTGCCAAAAAATTCCCAATGACAGTCTGTAATACCGTCACAGCTTACTGTCACAGCATACAGTCAACTTCTTGGGAACTTAACGGTGTTACAAGCCCCTATGCTCGCAAGCTCGTGAAGCCCTTGATTCTACGCGACTCTACGGTCTTGTCTTATTGTCGTCAGATTATTAGAAGTTAGGAAACGGGGCATGCATTTGTTTTTTACAAGAATCACAAAATAAGTAAAAGAGCCGATCTAGTCTAATGGCATATCCTAATGCTAACTAATATCATAAATACAAATGTAAGTTTTTTGTTTGTTACGGTTTCACATCTTCTATTCGATTGATTATCATGAAATTTCACATGCACCTTTAATCCAGAAAAAGTACTCACTGTTAGGAACCTAACCTAACTTACATTTATGCAAGCCAATCCACACGTAAAATATAGTATACCATAAACAGAATGCTCCTAAATTAAAATTAAAGTCAATTTTAAACTTAAATTACATTTCAATTCACCTTTGATGCTTATTAGACTAGATCGGAACTCAATTTGAACATATTTTATTAAGAGAATTTGCATTCTGTAGTAAGAATGAATGAGTCTGAAATGAATCTATGTAGAGACTGGCCTATGAGGAAGATGGATGAAGAAAGGATTCAAACCACAGAGATGAAGATGCTACGCTGGTCTGGTAGAGTTTCAAGAATCGACAAGATAAAAAATTAATATATTTGTGGTACTTTTAAAGTCGCAAAGATAGAGAAAAAGCTCTGCGAAAACCGCTTGCGCTGGTACGGACATATGATGAGGCGGGATGATGACCACATGACAAAAAGAGTCATGAACATACATGACGGAAAAAGAGGCCGTGGACGACCACCAATAACCAGGCTACGAGCATTAGCGAAGGACATGGCAGCAACACAACCACAGAGGCAGCCCACAACCGTGTGGTGTGGCGCAGAAGTACTAGGAGGGCTGACCCCAAATAAATTGGGATAATAGCCAGGAGGAAGAAGAAGAGAAAGAATGAATTCTAAATTCGTGTTGAGCAAAAAGCTAAATACTATATCTGCGGTTTATTTTCGTAGAGATCGCACTGTAGTTATGCAAATTATTGCGTTTTCACAATGTTAACGTTTTAAATTGCATCACACTCGAATCATGAATAAACAAGTGTTTCATTTAATATTAACGTCACTAAAGCTTACAAGATAAATGCGAATGAAAATTTAAAATATGTGATGGAGGAATTTTGTAATTCAGTTGATGTTAATACCACCAAAGCTATTTTCGATGCGGCGCTTGTCCAGCCAGTAAAATCTGCATTGCAGTTCTTGGAATAAACACTTAAACTAAACACAATAGATTTTAGTGAACTGATGGCCTTTAATGAATTTATGAAATTGGACGGACAAATATAAATATTGGATGATTACCCGTTACATACGATAATTATTTCAAAATTATTTTCGGTTGTATCCAAAATATTGTCAACAATCTATATTAAATATACCTGAATTAAGTATGTATACCGCCTCTATATAATAAAATAACTAAACTGCTGAATATTTATGCTTTAACTTATCGGGAATGTAAAGTAACTTTTATAGGATGGCTAAAAATTAATACTTATGATATCTCACCACGCCTCTTACAAACTATTGCTTAATAAATGAATAATTATTACACACCCTCACATATACTCACGCACGCGCGTGCGCTTCAACATGAACACACACTCATACACATAACATGAAATGTTGATAATATTTTGTATTACTTTCATTCATTTTTTTAGATAACAAAATCGAAAGAAAAGGCAAGAAAAATATTTTTCTTTGTATCTCCTTTACACAATAAAATAAAATATAAATATATACAGAACAGTATATAGTATGGAAGCAAAAGACCGGAACAGATGGAGGGAATTGATCCATGAGAAAGTGATTCAGCGGGGGAGTCACGACCTTCAGTAATGAGGAATACGACGCGAGGAGGAGGATATAGTATGGAGACTAAATTAGGTATCTACGTCAGCTATTGTTGCAGTTGAAACTGCATCGCTGGTATTCTTGAAGGACATATACAGTATTTACGCAAATTACAACAGATGAACAGCAAATAAAACTTGATTTAGTTTTATTTGTTGCTATTTTGTGGCTTTTTGTTTTATATAGGTAGTATTCTAAGATTTGACAGACTACAAGGAACCTTTTACCGTAGCCGGGTCCTGTGCTTTTCCACGAACCAAGTAGCTAAACAATATTATAACCTTTTACGTATCATAGAATAAATCTAACAGTGTACAACCTAATATGTATTTTCAAATTGTATAATGTGACATTATACCTGCGATAAACAGTAGTTAGCTAAATTAATTAACAGCTGCCGTACAATACTTAGCTAATAATAGCTACCATAATATAAATGGAAGTGCTCATATTCCACTCTAAATTAAAGCTCGAATTGCAAATCCATTGCAAATCATAAAATCAACCATTTTCGTTACAATTAGATGGCATACACTCCTACACATTGTTGCGGTAGGTATTTTCAATATTTAAAAGGAGACCCCTACGTAAGATATACTGTAAAAGTTGTATAATGTTTCTGAAATTATACCTTTTATTATATACCTTTCTCAAAAAATACAAGTTTATCAAGAAAACAATATGAAAACACTTTAAGTCATAAGCGACTAATGTCGCTTGCTGTGTAATAAGCGATATTAGTCACTGAACATTCGTAATATTTTGAATTGTTCTATCGCTTAAAGTTATCATCGTTCTCTTGTTTTTACAACCGTATCTTATCTTATCTTATGTGTGGGGGCAGTCAGTGCAGACCGGTGACACTTCGACCCAGTGGGATCTTTTGTGTCAGCCCCAAGATTTAACCCTTAGCTATCTCCTTATGAATGTACTGCATAAGCCGCAGTGTACAATTCAGAGGGAGAAGGATGAAGTCTTCAGGGCTTGGATATGCCACCCCCATCAGACCCGTCCTCAGTCCAGCCAACGCGTCGCATTCACACAATAGGTGCACTATGGACTCGTCCTGTTCACCACAGGCTCTGCAGATCAAATTGTGTGCCAATCTCAATCTGCACAGGAAGTCGTTGATGCCAAAATGGCCAGTGAACGCTCCTGTGAGCAGACGCATTTAAAACCGTAAAAGCTGAAGAATGGTTATTTAAATGATAGCTAATAAATACGGTATAATTATTAGAAAATTTAATTCATAAACTAAGATTCGCATTTTTAGCTACCTAAGACGTTGACTGTACTTTACTGCCTCCATGGCACAGCAACAATAGTAATAACCATTGCTGTGTTTCCACATGCACATGAAAGATATGATTCGCGGGCCAGGAGCGCCGAGGGATTTTCCTGACAATTCTTATTAGCAGCTCAGTACCAGCAACTTTTCACGGTTAAATCCAAATAAGCGTACGACTATGCATTTATTTACAAAACAATTTAGCAAAACATTCTGCACAAATCCGTACCATTGACATTAATTATTAACTACAAATGATCAAATAAATCCAAATAATTCAATAGCAGATATTAATTATAAGTGGAACAGTAAACAAATTTTTTGATGCAGAATAACTATACCGATATACATACCGATAGCATGTCGGATTGAATGCCAATATGTGTGTATATTTGTTAATTCAATATAACATAAAATCACGAATGTATTTTTGGTGAATATGATTTCAATAGTGTTTGCCTATGTGAATGATATGTTTTTCTTATCATTCTAACTAATATCAAATACGAATGTGAGTTTCTTAGTTTGTTTGTTACCTTTTCACGCCTAAACCACTAAACCGATCATCCTGAAAGGAGGTATGCAAATTACGGCCTCAGTGGACAAGAATATAATTTATTGTAAAAATGTCTCATAATATTTTATTTCTCGCCATCGTTTTCTTTTAACCGAACCTAGCGGGAAAAAGGATTTAATTCTTTTTACATTTTATTGATTCAGTAAACCATTGTGGCTTGGGACAACATTGCCAGTGTTGAACAAAAGGTATTTTTTATAAGAAGTGAAATTATTACGAAACATTATAATTTATATTAAATTAAGTTTTTACTAACACAAGTAATAATATCACTTGTGTTAGTAAAAACTCCACATATTATGCGGACTAAACAGGGATGTAATAGTATCAATTTATTAATGTTGTGATTTATTTTACTAATCAATAGATTGACCAATTCAATATGTGGTAGTGGCAACACTTTTCGTTGGGCACTCGATCTTCATTGTCATTTATCATTCGTGATGTGACAATGTTATGAGAGAGCTATAAAGTACAAATGCCTGGATTTTAAGAGGCAAAATACAATCCAGGCACGTAAGCCATAAAGTATACTATGTGTACATTTTAATTGATAACAGCATTACTGTAACTGCATAGTAGGCAGAAGAACAGTAGGCTGCTGTGCACATATATAATGTCCATCATATGGTATTTATGTTGGGCAAGGTTTCAAAATAATGTAGCACCTTCTGCACCACACCTCGATAGTATGTTTAGTTATAATGAAGGTAATGTAGTGGTTGGAGACTAATAAACTAATACCAAAATATACTATTGTTTACTTTAGCCTTTGTTTCTTGGACTATTAATTAAGCTTTAACAATAAATGAATAGTAACTATAGTTATTTGATGGGCGCTTGCTTTGCAGAGCGAACACTGGCTACCTGAGTTCAGTTGTAACTAGTTTTACCCTAGTGAGCTCTGTAAACCAGCTATATAAACTTATTCTAGGTTTTTAGACAAAAACAAGTATGATTAATACATTCATTTAAAAAAAATTGCTTTGTGCCAAAGTATCACCGGAGCAATTCTGTTCATTTTGGATGCCTAATATATCTGAAACCCAACTAGATAGCATGTTGAAATTACACAAGGTTATAGAATACTAATAGTTCTTCGTAAAACATACAGTTTTATCTTTGTCCATGTGAGGCCGAAGTTGTATGGGTTTGGTGCATATCTCCTTTGCATATACGTTGACAGGTGTACAGAAACGGACATACGCTACCTTTCATCCCGAAAAAATTACTGTTCCCGAGAAAAACAATAATAACGTTCTTATGATAATAGATGGTGCCACGTGTTTTTCGAATCATGATAGAATTATATTATTACAAGCAGAGTACAACCCGAATTGATTGTCAAATTCTAAATTAACGCGAGCGAAGCCGCGGGCAAAAGCTAGTATTGTTTATATAGGTAAGTAGTTAGATCTGCCTCGGTGGTCCCGTGATATAAATTTCTATTTGACTGTTGATGATAGTGAGGTCTCTGATTCATTCCGAAGTCGAGCAAAGTATTATTGAGTTTTCTATTAGGAGATTGCACGTCATTTTATTTAAAAACGGTAACATATTATGCTAGTAATAATTTATTGAAATTTTCAAATGCTCTGGTTACCTCTAAATCTGATGTGATATCACTACCATATCTAATTTAGAAGTAGCCTCAGTAATTGAAAATTTCTATCATTAACATTCAAACAAAATTCTGAATTTTGTATTGCCCGGTCTTGCTGTCAATAATACTTATTGTCTTTTAACTTTTGTCTTTAACTTTTAAAACGACAACTCCCACGCTTGAAATATTTCCCGTGTCGTGGGGGACTTTACAAACGTTGATACAGCGGACACAAAGAACAGCCAGACACGGAACAACTTTTTTTTTTTTTTTTTTTTACAACTATTTGTTTTTCATTGATTCAATGAGTTACACAAATTTTTGTCCCGTGTAGAGACAGAACCCACAAGACTCGACGCAGTAGAAGTAGCGAGGCGACCACTTTACCTACAACGCCATCCGTGTAGTCTGAGACTTATACAGATGTCTAATGCAATATCTACATATGTCTTAGCCATTCATACCCGTTAATTGTAGATCAGCTCAATTAAGTCTTTATCGAGCTGATAGATTTCGACGTAATGACGCATTTTAATAGCTCAATTCTTTGTCAATGTCTTCAAGCAACCCTTTAATCTAATTGCGCAGCTCCAACATAATTAAACATATATACATATTACACAAAATTATTTGTTTTGTACTAAGAAAACATAGTAACATTTCCTAGAAAAGGAAATCGTTTTCTAGGAAAATCTTATCAATGTTTTACTGGTTTAACACAGAAAGATAACAATCCTACCCTGTAGGTTATTTTGTTCCAGTGATATGAGTTAGTTGCTTTTTGTCAGTACGTTATAAAAAAGATGATATGCATTTCGAGCTATATTTTGCCACTATATTAGTTTGGGTTGATTCTGTGCTTTATTTTGCAGTTTAAATCGCCATCGTTTTACATAAATAAACTTACATAACAAAAATTGGACTAAACTTACGAATACCTATAATTTGTGTCGCCATTTTTCTTTGCCAATACGCCAGATGCGGTATTAAGCCGCGTGTATTTCGACAAACAATCTAAATCTGGCGTTATTTTGGCTAAGCTAACATATTACTTGGCAGCAAATACGCGTAGCGTTTACTATACAGATTCTCTTACTTCTTTTCTAAAAACTGCCTCCATAACGCAGCGGTAGTGAATACGACTGCTGTGCTCTCCCTCCAGTTCCTACTCCTCTATATCTGATTCGAGAACCGGGTCGGTCAAAAAGTTATTGGAATTTTCTGCCGATAAATCTCACAGCCCAGAGTTAGGAAGTTTGATGTTTGATGCCTGATATTAGCGCGTTCAACTAAAGAAACAGACAAACTCTTCAGCTTTATAATATTAGTTTAGATTATGAAGAGAAAAATTGCTATGTTTATTTATTTATGTATAATTATTTGTAATAAATAAAGTCAGCTAACTAATAGAACTATTATAATTATAATCCATCCACCAATATATTTTTGGGTGAATCCGCGGGTATAGCTAGTTTGTAATAATTTAAATCCTAATATCTATACTAAATATGAAGGCCGCATTTATCTGTATAAAAAAAAACAAATTTATATTATTTAATAAATGTACTTTCTTAACACTTAATTATATAACTATACGATAGATGACGTAGGTACGCTATGAAATACAGAATCAATCAATCCTTGACGTAGAACCATAAATAGTTTAGTTGCCAAAGCAACGAAACTATTTGTTGAGGTTACAGATCCATGTCCTTCTTTATGGATTGGCTTTTTCCTTGATTGCAATAATGTAGCTTAATTAGTCTTGTGGCCTAATTTTGTTGCGGATCGTGGGGGTTCGATACCATTCTAAAGCGTAATTGGCGTGTAACTCCACTCGTAGGTACATTATAAGCAAAATACCTTTTAGAAACTCTTCTTGCCTTGCCCAGGTTGCACTGGCCGTGGCCATAGTCTGAAAGACTCGAAAATTACTAAAAATATGTATTTATATCAGCTCGTTAATTCCTGTTACGTAATATATAAGACTGGAAATGTATCCGACGGACGATACTAAGCTGACCCCCGATTACGGGGTATTAAAACATATCTGGTGAGAAGCGGGTGTAATACACTTTGTAGTTATGTCGGCGCTATGCTATATATAAAAACAAAATAAATAAAACATAATCTATACCAATAAATAAAATTGAAGTGTCTGTTTGTAATGTCAAAATAACAGCTTTTTATCTAATGCATATGAAAGTATATAAGGTACATATACGAAAACAAGTATTTTTAAAATTTCTGTCTGTCTGTTTGTTCCGGCTAATCTCCGAAACGGCTGAACTGATTTTGACGGGACTTTCACTGGCAGATAGCTGATGTTATAAGGAGTAACTTACGCTACTTTGATTTTAGAAAAAAAATAGGGTTCCGCGGGGACAAACACTTTTTAGTTAAAATCTACGCGGACAAAGTCGCAGGTAACAGCTAGTACAACATAATTTCTGCGATTAACATTTGGGCAGACACTAAAGCACATAATCACAAACTTTCATAAAAGTAGCTTATGTTATATTCGTAACAGTATTTTTTTTAAATTAAAATATAGCCATGTTACTTTATGATAATATAGCTTTCTAACTGTGAAATTTTTAAATCGGTTGAGTACTTTTTGAGTTAAACCCCCACAAACAAACAAACAAAAAATTGTGAGTCGTCACGGGACGCCTGGCAGATGTGAAACATCGAAATTATTTAGTACAAGTAATATGCATAAAAGAACAGATTACGACAGTAACTAATATGGCATAATGTAAAATACTATCATATAGCGTGGCGACGCGTCGCCACGGCATGCGTCGCCACGCCAGCAATCGGTATTACGTGCGGCTATAGAGGTTTCACATCAAAATCAAGTCTTTCCTCTTTATAATATTAGAATAGATCAACCTGTTGTTACAGATATTAGATTTTGTACTTACATATAGCCTTGTTTCGCATAGCAAATAAGGCTACGAGTGAGTGGTTTAGCATTAATCAGATCACGGCTGGAGCTCTCGCCTTCAACCACTTTTATCAGGTCATTCGTCTACCCGGTATTTGTACTCTTAAATCTCCTGTGCCAAAAGTTTGTCTGTAGTCTACATTACTGATGCTTATTTTAAATATTCTAAATCCAGCTCGTACAGTGGCTAGAACTCAACGATTTTATATGCGGCACAAACTGTGACGTCTTTCGAGAACAGCTTTTTGACCCGGTGGTTCTGAAGTAGTCCGCCGGCGTCACCGCATTTCACTCCACGCTTAAGGTGTTAACTGTTCTCAGTTTAGTTTTTCAGCTCGTGTTTATTTTTGGGCTATGTATCTAGTTTCAAAAGACATATTAATTACGTATTTTTTCATCGTTATCATGTTAAACCTTTTAAACGGCTTAGTTTCCTTTGCAAAAATTGTTTAGCTTAGATGTAATACGAATTTAAAAAGTATATTAAAGTTAATATTGGCCTAATGAAAATGTTTACCTGCAAAGATTAATGTATCCAGGTTGTTGCTTACCTACACTTTTTCAAAAAGAGATTTTTAATTTAGTTTAGGGCGGAATAATTTGAATTTTATCCTTTGAGGGATCTGAGTTTTATCATTTAAATTGGCGTCGCGCAGAGCGAGGCTGTGCCAAAGGCAGTTGGCGTCAGCCACCAAGTACTTCCAGAAACTTCGATTAACGAGTTTCCAAGATTTAGAGGTTCCGTAATCGTATAAAAATGACATCTTGCTTACATTTTATATATACTCCAATTTCATTGTAATGATGTAGATTTTGATTAACTGTCTCCCCTAATGTGCTTACTGAATTTCCCAAGTTTCCAACTCAAATAAGAAAGTGTTGTGATTGAGACTGTCTATATTACAAATCTATTGACTGAAACTAGTGAGACTCCACGATTAAGTTTGAAACTTATTTGTTGAACTGGAGTGGAAATTCCTCAAGTGTTACACGAAGCTGTAGCAATATTACATCGGGCGACAAACTACTGTCTCTGCGGTTTGATCTTTGAATTAGCTCGCTCGACTTACTAATTATCATAAAGTTTTAACAGCGTCGAAGTTTTGGCAGCACTATCAACATTCCACCAGGAATATCTAGTAATGTTTGAATATTTAGTTTAGCTTTTTTGGCTCAGATTATTCACTTTGAAGTTTGTATTCTTGATTGAAATTTACAATAATTACATAGAAATTGGACAATCTTACTTATCTTTAAAAAACGTAGTAAGATACGTTATCTTGGATCATCTAACGTACATGTGTTTCGAACATTTTAAAAACAATGTTTGATAATACGTTTGTAATGATACACAGATTGTTTAAATGCTTATGCACTTAGTCGTAACGTGTATTATTGTGTGTAGAAAATTAGCAATGTATTATAAGTTTTTAATCTTATGTCCTTACATAAGAGAAAAGATTGAGAACGTAGGATTAACACCCAAAATACATTTTTAATTTTTAAATACATGTGTCGCTTGGTTTAAATTACCTAATCGCTATTTACGTAGAAACATTTGGGAACGAGAAACAACCGATAAGCTGTATAATTTTAACATGTTTATGCAATATTTCATGGCAATTGACTTTTAATTACAACTCATCTTAATTATGCTTTCATAGTTCTTTAAACTGCAAGTCGCTTTACCGCCATCGTAATTATTCTCATAATGGCGGTTGCCTTATTATGATTACTTATACCACACGAATAAATATAAGATCAGGAGTATAACTACGCTTAAAGTTACGCCAGTCTGAAGACTACGCTAATTTAGTTGTATTGCTGCCATAAATAAAACTGTAATTTTGTATCAAAAAATCGCTCACGCAATTATACACATAGACACACACACACACACACACACACACACACACACACACACACACACACACACACACACACACACACACACACACACACACACACACACACACACACACACACACACACACACACACACACACACACACACACACACACACACACACACACACACACACACACACACACACACACACACACACACACACACACACACACACACACACACACACACACACACACACACACACACACACACACACACACACACACACACACACACACACACACACACACACACACACACACACACACACACACACACACACACACACACACACACACACACACACACACACACACACACACACACACACACACACACACACACACACACACACACACACACACACACACACACACACACACACACACACACACACACACACACACACACACACACACACACACACACACACACACACACACACACACACACACACACACACACACACACACACACACACACACACACACACACACACACACACACACACACACACACACACACACACACACACACACACACACACACACACACACACACACACACACACACACACACACACACACACACACACACACACACACACACACACACACACACACACACACACACACACACACACACACACACACACACACACACACACACACACACACACACACACACACACACACACACACACACACACACACACACACACACACACACACACACACACACACACACACACACACACACACACACACACACACACACACACACACACACACACACACACACACACACACACACACACACACACACACACACACACACACACACACACACACACACACACACACACACACACACACACACACACACACACACACACACACACACACACACACACACACACACACACACACACACACACACACACACACACACACACACACACACACACACACACACACACACACACACACACACACACACACACACACACACACACACACACACACACACACACACACACACACACACACACACACACACACACACACACACACACACACACACACACACACACACACACACACACACACACACACACACACACACACACACACACACACACACACACACACACACACACACACACACACACACACACACACACACACACACACACACACACACACACACACACACACACACACACACACACACACACACACACACACACACACACACACACACACACACACACACACACACACACACACACACACACACACACACACACACACACACACACACACACACACACACACACACACACACACACACACACACACACACACACACACACACACACACACACACACACACACACACACACACACACACACACACACACACACACACACACACACACACACACACACACACACACACACACACACACACACACACACACACACACACACACACACACACACACACACACACACACACACACACACACACACACACACACACACACACACACACACACACACACACACACACACACACACACACACACACACACACACACACACACACACACACACACACACACACACACACACACACACACACACACACACACACACACACACACACACACACACACACACACACACACACACACACACACACACACACACACACACACACACACACACACACACACACACACCACATGCTGCATGCATGCTTTGTTAGAAATAATTAAATTTAATTAAAATTGTAAATGTAAACTAAGGCTGTAACCATTGTTACAACCTTAGTTTACATTTACAATTTTTATCTTCTGCTTGTGAAACTGTATCAAACATGTCAATAAAGATTATTATTATTATTATTAAACTTTACTAATTTTTAAGCTAATTAAATTATTGAAACTATTAAAAGTGAGGACTTATTATAAAAGAGTGACTGAGTATTAATATTTTTCTAATTACAAGAAGGCTAAGCAGCGATAGCCTAGTGGGAGACCATTGGACTACCAGGCAGAGGTCTCGGGTTAGTTTCCAAGGCACGCATCTCTCACGACTTCTTAGTAGAGCGTAATAAATAGTTAATCATCACTCGCTTAAACCGTGAAAGAAAACATTTTAAGGAAACCTGCATGTCTGAGAGTTCTCCATAATGTTCTCGAAGATAAATATGTGAAGTCTGCCAACCCGCTCTGGGCGAGCGTAGTGGATTATGACCTAACTCTTTTTACAATGAGAAGAGGTTCGTGCCCAGTAGTTGAATATTTTATATTCAGTTCTTATTGATAGAAAGTATAACGCAGACAGACAGATAGCGTATTGGTTTAAGTGGTCGCCTCGACACTGCCGATGCGCCGAGTGTTGTGGGTTCAATCCCCACACGGGACAATAATTTGTGTGATCCACAAATGGTTGTTCGGAGTCTGGGTGTTCTTTGTGTCCGTTGTTTGAATGTTTGTAAAACCCCCCGCGACACAAGAATTATTCCTTTGAAAAAATATAGTTTTGTTGTGATTTACACTGTTTATAATTTATGAATAAGTATTTAATCTTTTTATAAAACGTATACATAAAATAACGTTAATAAAAACGATAACACAATATATATATATCTGTGCCTCCTGTGACAAGTGATACAAGTCAAAAATCAACACTTTACAGGAAAACAAAAACAAAATTTTAAAAAATCTAGTTTGTGTCCTAAGTGGGCCAGGATTAACTTGAGTACTTATTTTTGTAGATAAAAACATTCACTTTCACTATTCATTTACATTTTTGTGGTCAATATTATAGATTTAAAGAAATTGTTTAAAAACCTATAACTTGTACCTTTTTTATTTCTAATACATCCTCCTCTATAATGTGATAAATGATACAACTACAGTTAAATCATATTGCACTTATAATTTGTCTTTGTGTAAGATGAAAAATTAAATGTGCAAATAAATATATATCACACTTATATCATGAAACACAAAAAATAATATGTGGAGCATTTACTTATAAAGGTTACAACTTGAAATATATCTATATTCACGATATTTTTGCAAAAATCCAGCCAGTTATATCACTTTGCACAAAATTATCTCCTAAACTATGGTAGATAGAAGAACGTGAGTTAGATCAAAAAAATCTTAATTTTTTCCTGATTATTTCTATGTAAAAATCACAAAAAGGATACAACTCAACTTATATCACTCATCACAGGAGGCACAGATATATATAGTTATAATAAAGTGTTTTGTTGTCTAGGAAACAAGGCCTAGAAAACACAACAAGCCGCTACCTACCGTTAAGGCAGAAGGAACAAGAAAGTCTATTCTTGCCACGCATATTACTAGTACCTACTGGGATTCACCATTAAGTAGGCAATTTCATGAACCTGCTTTTCCACTAGCTGTAGAAGCATGCAATCACGAATAGGTATTATAAAGCCGGGGTCTCATACCGGAGTCACTTGTATTGCAATTGCAGTCATTACAATGTAGATAATCTATACTAATATTATAAAGCTGAAGAGTTTGTTTGTTTGGTTGAACGCGCTAATCTCAAGAACTACCGGTTCGAATTGAAAAATTATTTTAGCGTTGGATAGCCCTTTTATCGAGGAAGGTTAAGAGTAAGCAATTAATTAAATTACTACTTACCGAAACACCTAACTCTGTTGCAATATCCTTGATTTTTGAGCAAGACCATCTTATGACGTTCATGATCTCCTATATAATAATAATAATATATTCTACCACATACACACAACACCATCTAGCCCAAAGTAAGCAGAGCTTGTACTATAAGTACCAGACAATGGATAAACATACATATATACTTTTTTTGTAAATACATACATATTATACATAGAAACACCCAGGCCAAGACAAACATTCATGTCCATGCACACAAATGTTTAACTTGTGCGGGAATCGAACCCGCGACCTCAGGTGTGGCAGTGGGTTACACTAACCACTACGCCATCGAGGCCGCAATGCACATAATATCCGATGATCTAAACAATAGCTATAAATACCTAATTAATATTTCTTTGAAGAAAGTGGCGTGTTAAAGGCAAACACAACAGAGTATTCATCACACACAAGCGTAAATATAATTTTACACGCTCATTATGTTAGACAGCCTTATTACCACGCATTTAAACATACCATTACTCTACATTGTGTATAACTACTAATGTTAGTTAAATAATATGTATTTGTCATCTGTATTCTATTTACAACTAGATTTTGCCCGTGGCTTCACTCGCGTAATATAAATGTAGTTTAAGTTAGTAATAGTAATTTTTCCTGGATAAAAAGTACCCGTTGTCATTTTCTGTATCCCTGACAAAGTGAATGCGAAATTTTATGATGATCGGTCATGTAGTTCAGGCGTGAAAGCGTAACAAACAAACAATCAAACAAACAAACTCGCATTCGCATTTATAGATATTATGACTAACTAACTAGGTAGGTACTAATATTAGTTACATACGTATGTGTAATCTATATTTATCTGCAATTAATATAAATATTATTTACTAGATTTTGCCCGCGGTTTCGCTCGCATAAATCTAGGTGAAGTTAGTAATATTGCTTAGTAAAGGTACCTACTCTATGTTCTTTTCTGTTCCCTTGACAACGTGTATACGAAATTCCATGATGATCAGTCGATTAGTTTAGACGTGAAAGCGCAACAAACAAACTCACATTCACATCTATACTAATATTATAAAGCTAAAGAGTTTGTTTGTTTGTTTGAACTATTCTTTTAGTGTTGGATAGCCTATTTATCGAGGAAGGCTATAGGCTATATAACATCACGCTACGACCCACGGGGGCTGCGCAGTAACGATAAACGCGCGTGAAACCGCGGGCACATCTAGTGTATAATATTACTAGATTATGCCCGCGGTTTTACTCGCGTAAATGTAGATTAGGCTAGTTATTCTTTATCGATGCAAGGTACTCTATGTCCTTTTCTGTTCCCCTGATATCGTAAATGCGAGTAGTTTAGACGTGAAGGCGTAACAAACAAACAAACTCACATTTGCATTTATAATATTAGGTTTAGGTATGTAATACAATTAATATTTAAACAGTGACTCAACGCACAATATTCATGTTTAATATATTTTGTAAATATTTAGTTTAGCGTATTTGACATAGTTATCTACAGTTCAAAAGGAATTATGTATATTATGATAATTGTATATTCTCTTCTTTGAACTACAGATAAGCTGAACAAACATATATGTAGTTAGTCATTTGAATGACTGATATTTGTCCAGCTGTGAATAAATGAATGACAATGAACAATGTGTTTCAAATAAAGAACGTTGACATTTTAGTTTTAAAATAGCATTGTCTTAATTTTACGCTTATATTACTAATTCAAAGCTACTAACACCTTTAAATAAATTTCATCGCGGTTTAATCGATTCACTCGCAGCAGCACACCGGCGGTCAGACACTATACACTTTTAATGATATCTGGTATTCTAAAACCTGACAGATTCATTGATTTACATACATATTGAATTCACGTTGTTCTAAATCTATATATTAATACGTGAAGCGAAAACTTTGGATCCCTTTTTACGAAAATTGGGCGGACGGAGAAGTATGAAATTTCGCACACTTATAGTTTATACAGAGAAGAAGTGACGAATGTTAATATTTTTTTTAAATATGCATTAGAAATACAATAAATTAATGAAAAAACACTACACGCACACAACCATGCATTTGACACACGCAGTCGAAGCGCGTAACTATGGTTACATATATCAATATATAATGACATAATATGTTAGCAATATCTTACAGGCAAACTTTGGTCGAATTTCGAGCACTAGGCGACCGCTAGTAACAATTAATATCCGTGATAGTAGGGAGAACAATGTGGTAACCGTTGCAATTATGAAACTATTCAAATCAGTTATGTTTTTGTAGAATCTATTTTAGCTATGATATTTTTTTATTTATTTATTATGCTCGACAATCAACCATTCCATAACAACTAATTGTGTCCAAAACTCACCATTTATTTCATATTTTATATCTAACCTAAAAACAGTATTTAAAAAAATTAACTAAATGGAAATAATGGGGTACTTACTTGTTTTTGTTTTATACAAACCGCCAAATAGTATTTCAAAGAAAATCTTTTTTCAAAACAAAATTAAGGAGCAATCAATGTTTTAGATTTAGCTTTGAGAAAAAGTAGGTGCGTCGGGCGTCAGGCCTCGTTATTTATATCACTCGCCAGCACTTGATTAGTAGTGTTATCAAGTACTCAATAGTAGCACACGGTTGTGACGTATTATATTGTTTTAATTGTTATGTTATAATTGCATATTTACATTTGATTATTTCTATAATTAATAATTATCATTGTTATTTGTTACTGTACTAATTTTACACCTTAAAATGTAATTAATCGATATTTAACTTTCCATTTGATACATTGATAAAAATATATAAATAAGGTAGGAGATTAACAAATATTTATTCTCGTTACAACTGTCAGTTAGAACGTTACTCTGCTGAAATATATACTGGTTGTGTGAAAAGTATCTCGGCGTTTCATTGTGCACGAAGCACGACTGCGTAATAGTAGCTACGTGAAAACAAAGTATTTTGCGTCCTTTTTCTATTATTTGACAATCACCCCCTACCAGATTTAAGACCTTAATTTTTTTAAGGGATTTGATTCAGGATTTTAACCATGTATAACGTAGTAGGTACCAATTTTGTTATCTTGTATAACGCAACATATTGAGATTTACATATACTATAGAAATCTATAATAAGAACAATGTTCTACATTTTCTATAAGTTATATG
Source organism: Catocala sponsa (assembly GCA_963564715.1). NCBI lineage: Eukaryota > Metazoa > Arthropoda > Insecta > Lepidoptera > Erebidae > Catocala > Catocala sponsa. The sequence goes on from OY751333.1 coordinate 17,685,426, forward strand.
AATACACATAAATGATATAATATACTAGAAATGTCACATAAAATATAAACTTTTCTGGAACTGAAAATCTGAACCATAATTTTTTTTTTATTAATACACAAATTACTAATACATATTTATCAAATGTTCCAATAGATACCAAAAGAGGATTGCTTAGCCCGTAAAAGAAATATCTATTGTTCGTACAATTGTGACGTTTTGCAACCGATTTTGTGGAACCGATTTTGTTTTGAGAACAACAAACCAATTGGGTCGTTTTTGAGTCTTTTCTTTTCGTGCGATAGTAACATGTTTCTTTTCTGAATATAATATGAATGGTACCCATATATTGAATTTCATCTTACTACATTTCCATTGCGGTAATATAAACTTTAACCCACATATCCGTATATGTAGCTACGTCAAAGCCCGACAACGTCTGTCAGCGTACAGTCTGGTAATAATGAAGACGCGATGAGAGCCGTTTAATTAACTTCAAAGACGGCGTGGCCCTCGAACTTGGAAGTTTCACTGAAGAAATAATAATGAGAGAGCCGCTAAGCTTGACTGCACTGCCTAGTGTGAACAACTTTTATTTTCCTTTATTAATGGAGTTTTCGTCTGACGCTGATAGAAAGTGTAATTTTTGATGACAAATAACACACTTTCGTGGTTATTTGTCATCAAAAATTACACTTTCGTGATTAAACTAGTTTTAAAAGTTTTAGTTGGATTATCGCATTTTACATCAACTGCTACGTTAGAAAATTGTATAAAAAAGATAAATGACGTCATCTGTAAATTCTTACGTTTAGTTTTGGTAGTGCATATTGATACAAATTCAGAAGATGTTAATGTATATTATATTTAAAGAATGAAAATGTTTAATTATTGTATTTGGAGTACTTTTTCACTTTTATATAAACAGAAACCATAATTCAACAATTGGTTATTGTTCGTATAGCTTCACTGCGTGTTACTCTGTTGCAACATAAAAGAAGGACATAGATTTTCCTTACATACATACTCTCGTATTTATTACATTAATAAGGATGTTGTATGTAGCCCTTCCAAACCGCTTATCAATGAGTAATGAAGTGACAAGGAACAAACACAGTAGCGTTGCTTTGATCGTTTTATGTTTAACCACTCCGCTTTATGAATGTATAATTATAATGTGCGTACCTATATGTACAAATCAGAATGTTTACTTATTGTATAATGTTCTGTGTATATATATATATATATATATATATATATATATATATATATATATAATAATGTTACATGTAGACGTACTGTTTGCAAAATATTAACTTCTCATAATCACACAATATACATACATTTATGTACAATTATATTTTTTGGACAAAAATATTTTATGGGTTGCAGAGTGATAGAGTTTAGGGACTGTTTACGTGTAGACGCACGATATCTGTAGGATAAATATTTAGATCTAAAGTAGCGGTGTTGTAGGTAAATCTCGTACAAATATTTATTTACTACCCGTAAATACCTTTTTGTAGAAGTCTAATAATTGAATGAAACTTACTACGACGTACCATACCCAGTTTAAGGCTTAAGCTGCTACTGCAAGCAGGCACGTGCGCTTCATACAAGCAAATAAGCACTGCATACCCTAGTCCGCTGGCCTATGTAAATCTATATAATCGAAATCTATTTATTAAATACTACAAGCTGAATAATAATAAATCTATACTAATATTATAAAGCTGAAGAAATTGTTTGTTTGTTTGTTTGCTTGAACGCGCTAATCTCAGGAACTACTGGTCCAATTTGAAAAATTCTTTCAGTGTTAGATAGCCCATTTATCGAGGAAGGTTATAGGCTATATATCATCACGCTAAGATCAATAGGAGCGGAGCATCAATGAAGAATGTCTCAAAATCAGATAGTTTTTTTCCCTTTAGAGAGCTTCCGCTGCGTAAACAGTTAAAGTTTCGCAAAAATCATGTATGACACAATTGTTCCCCTTTAAAAGTTCTAAAAAAAAGTCCACGACAGCATATGTCTATCTTTTAAGGTTGGCTCACTATAACCTTTTTTATGCTAATCAAATTTGTTCTAAAATAACGCATTATTTGCGAAGGTGTTTTTATAAACATGATATTAATCCTTATCCAAATAAATACGTTATTCATCACAAGTATTTAATTTAAAACGAAATTGCCCTTTACATCATTCGATTTCAATGAATATCTTAGGAGATATCGCAGTTTTAAAATAATATACGCAGCAAAATAATAATAAACTTTGTACTGCGCGCGTATTTATGATGTGCAAGGCCGGCCGAAAACTACGAGATACTATGCCGCGCGGCTCAGACGCGTGGTCATGGTCGGCTCCTTACGGAACGGTACACGGAACATCACGCTACGACCCACGGAGCTGGCGCAGTACCTATAAACGCGGGTGAAACCGCGGGAACATCTAGTACAATATAAAATTATCAGATACAAAAAGGGCTTATACCACTGTCATCTATTGGTCCGTGAGCGAACTACTAAACATTCTAAACACTAACAGTAAACCATAGAAATTAATGAGTATCTACCGCCGCACCACTGAGGTGTCTGGAAGCAGAACTAATCGTGCCTATCGCCAGTACATTTAGAAATATTTAGAAGTCAATAGATTACGCTGTCTCTATGACAAATATTTTGCTTGTGTGTGTAAAATGCACGTTGTGGCCTTGTAATACCTACAAGGCCACAATGGATATCATTTAGGTGACTTGTTCTCAACATCAGTCACTTATTTGGATATTCATGGTGGCCACACACACAATCATCTATGGTGCCATGTCGAAAAGTCGCTGAATTGAATTTGGTAAGATATTTCATTTATTTATTGTACACAGATATTATATACACACAAAAACATTTATAAATTAAATGTACTGCGCTCGCAGAGGTTTCGGGTAGGGCGTGCACTCTACCAGAAATCTTTGTGCACGCCCCTGACTGCAAGTACCAGGTAATAATCAAATATTACTTCCCTGTATCACTGTAACTCCCATATTTACCAATTCATCAATCTACTTATAATTTCCAAGCCTGAGAAGGCGTTTCCAACCAGCCAACCAACATAACATAAAATCTTTTACTTTCATTTATACTTAGATACCAATACATATAAAAATATTGTAACTGGTCGATGGCTGTGATATTTAAGAAAATAATGTGAGAGATATTTATGAGATCTATAGAATGCAAAACAAACAACATAATCTAAAGACTTTTGTCTGTCTGTATGTTTATACGCGCATCAAGCAAAAACTACAGCACGAAACTGAATGCGGTTTTCAGTTATATTGCTAGAGATATAATATTTTATCTAACTTAAAATCTAGTGTATGTTTTATCTTGATATGCCGTTTTGGAGTCGAGTACTATGATCAATATAAAATATTATATGAAATCAATATCTTCTTAAATGCGACGAAAGAAAATATAAAGAGGCACTTAGTACCAAATCCCACAGGCATAAAATCGCGGGCAAAAGCTAGTACAGAATATTACGTATACAAAAACTTACTTATGTAAGCAATGAGCCATTTTACACCGAAAATAAAAGCTGAACGTGGCTGTCTTCAACGATTACACAAGAATAAAATAATGTCACGACGCTCACAGCATCAATACTGAGTCACAAAAAGTATGAAGTGTTCTAAGACGTTGTCACGCGACTATAGTTGATTACACCAAGACTCACTGCTTATTCCCAAAAGAAACGTTAAGCTGAGTTTCAAAATTGTATAAAATGAAACAATGTGCTATTGAGTAGTCCATCTATTATATCCTTTCTAATATTATAAATGCGAATGTGATTTTGTTTGTTTATTACGCTTTCACGCCGACCGATCGTGAACTTTCGCATATAGGTAACGGCTATGCGAAATTACAGGGGTTGTCAATTATTAGGGCGTACAATATAACGCATAGAGTAAATATCTTTTAACCAGAAAAAAAGAGCTAGTCGAGGGAGAGAATTGCCAAAATAACTTCAAGTTTTAGGATGGCAGGCACCGTAGGCTACATGTATGCTGGCTGCACCAGTGGTATAGTTAGCGCCTACAGCAAAGCGCTTCTGGTAACAGATTTTACAGCCAAGTCCACAAGATAATTAAGATAATTCGGTTACTATCTTTTGAATTTTAGAATTAGAACTATTCCATGCCTGAGACACGCGGAGTAACCTCTTAAAGCTATAGGTATTTCTAATATTTTCTCATGCAATTATATGTCATTTCACCATTGTATCGACCTGACAGAATAAGATGTGCATGATAATATGCTTTTTAATACATGTCATGTTACAAATTGGTCCAGAAAAGTATCAGACGGGTCTTAAATTAATCTGGATGTTTCAACTTTAAGATACTTTAAAAGCTTTATAATCCTTTTGCCAACTTACAGTGTCTACATAGTGTAGATTTTTCAATAGCATTAACGACAAGCCTTGTCAATGGCCCCGATAGACAGACCATTACTGACTTATCTGAAGCTTTAGAGAGTGCTCACATCAAGACAATTTTCCATAACGCATTTCGAACGATTGAAGAAGGCCGCGTCATCTTTCCGCGCGAGGGCTTTTCAAAACAAGATAAACCTCCGAGAACTCGGCCCGTTTCCGAAGAGCATTTTACGAGGGTCCGACAAATCCCCGGAATGGTTCAGCGGTGCTCAAACTTACCAATTCCTGTCCCCCATCCCGCGTTTCAATTTGCCCCTTGTAGTTTGTCGGCCGAAATAAAACGTAGCATTTTGTTTTTGAACAATCAACGAGGTTCTTGGTTGTTATTTTTATGGCTTACGGTCTATACTCTGCGGAAACATTATATGCCGATGTAAGATATAAGAAATAAATCCTAAGTTTTAATGTCTTTTGGCGTTAACACTTGACAGTTTTTCCTTCTGCCCATATCTTTTCTCGTTAAAGTTTTTTATGTGCCGTCCCTTTTATTACTGTACGGTGGCTGGTCGACTACTTATATTTTAATTGCAGTATTGTTTTATGACATAAAATTATTTGAATGGTGTAGTTTAAATACTTACATATCACTAAAGCACTGAATTATTGTTGTTTTGTTAAGTTTTAACTACTCACGGCATTTAATCTTCGGCTTTCTAATAAGATAAAAGGCGATTGAAATATTCTTCTAGACCTCTTTTGCTACTAAGCGTTTTCCATTTTCTTTAAAATTTAAATCCTTTTAGACTTTAAAAATAAAAAGCTTAAATAAAGATGATTACCACCCTAGGAATAATTTCTGTGCCGCGGAGTATCTACTTTACAAACATTCAAACAATGGACACAAAACAGCCAGGCTCGGTACAACAATTTAGGCATCGCACATTTTTTTATCCCGTTTGGGATTTGAACCTACAACACTCGACTTAGTGAAAGTAGTGAGACACGCACTTAAACCATTATGCTATCCGTGCAGTCAAATTAATAATTATAATATAATAATACAAGGGACACATAAACTGTTTGTGGCGCACACAACCAAAGGATTTGTACTTATTTTAAATAGTTCTGTCATATATGTAAATACCTACGTATAAGACGGCGTCACAACACACATGACATTTTGAAAGTTACAAACATTTGACCGGTGTAACAATATATTCTTTATCCAATTGACCTCTTTAGATTGATCTCCTCAGATAACGAAACCTTGAGCTACTTAAAACTTCCAAAAGAATATTCTTTACAAAATCATTTCATGGCAGAAAATACCAAAAAAACATAGTTATAGAAAATTTGTTGTACTCCTTTTACATAAAACTTTGCGTACCTACTGCCGCCATTCTTTAAAGTTAATTTTAAACTGGTGAAGAAGTTTTAATAGGTATTTCCGTTTTACAAAGGATGCGATGGCACTTTCAAGCGTATCGGATAAAAACGCGATATTAATCTCGTCAGACGGGGAAAATTATATCTGTTATTTTATTTAATCTTGCTGGATAATTTTCTCGGTATAATTCCATTCAACCTAATGACTTTTTTAAAATAGCCTTTGCTTTAAGGTGAAAAGTCTTGTGTCTATTGTTAGGGTCTCGATGGTGGATGGTGGACAAATAAAAAGCGGACTGTATTTTAGCGCTGGTATAAGTATATACAATTTTAAGTGACGCGTTACAAGCAGTGGTCCCGTCGGAGATCGCATCGGCAATGCTTGAGTAAGTGGTAGGGGTCCCGCGGCCACCCGCCGCCCGCGCCCCCGCTGCTTCCTCTCGGTCGCCTGCGCAGTGCGCTGGCGGCTCAGCTGCTCATTGGCATTGGTCCACTGCGATGGCGAGGATCGAGGTTCGATTCTCGACACTATCTACTTGGCTAACTGCACGGATGCACGGATGGTGTAGTGGTTTGTGATCGCCTGCGCCGAGTGCTATGGTTTGAATCCCACTGGGGACAAAGTTTTGTGTAATCCACAAATGGTTCCGAATCTGGCTGTTCTTTGTGTCCGTTGTTTGAATGTTTGTAAAGTCCCCCGCGACGCAGGAATTATTCTTAGTGCGGGAATATGTCTTTAAAAAAAGCTAAGTAATTGAAATGTCAATCGTTGGAATGTCAGACATAACTGAAAATCTATTGTGTCTATCCGCGCGTGTGTGCCACTCAGTAGTTTAAAAGTTGATGATTGGCCAGAAATCCCCTTGTGTCCTAAAAAGGGAATTCTGGTTAAACATGGTATGGTATCAAATTGGTATCAAATGCGTAGAATTTTTGCTGGGCTCGCTGATTTCACCATCAATGGGCCGGCTTGACCGGGGTAGAACTACTCTCTCACAGAATGTCGACTAAAATTTAAGGTGGTAGGTATCATAATGCCAGAGTTTTTTGTATCTATAAAATAAACTTTGTTAAGGTCAATTGCAGTTGTAAATGACTTAGTAACAAAGTTTGCAGCCCATTGAATAGTCTGCATAGTTTACAACTAGGATTGTATCTTGCCGATTGTTATTTTCCGTACTAATCTGTTTTCCTGGTCCTAGTTCAGTTTAAGGCCATTGCCGTTGCAATGGTATTAAAGTGGATAACAATGCCAATAGTACATTTCTAAATAGCAAAATAAAAATAGGTAGCCAATTGGATTATACCTAATAATACCTATAGTTGTAGGCTATTGAATTTTAAATAATTATAGGATTATACCTGTAATGATTGTTAAAATTCAATGCATATGATAACATTTTGATTCTGTGCTAAAATTGCGGGCGACATGGCGCTCAATAAAATAGTTATAACTTTTAAGGTATTTACACTAAAACCAACCTTTAGGTAAATACTGCCCTAATAGTAAAAACTCCAGTAACATACAAGATTTAATCCTTACAGGCTGTTCTGTCACTACGTTTAATCATTACGTAATGAGTAGAAACTTTTAATATAAAATTATTTGTAAATTTGTTCGAAAGCATCCAGAATACTACACTATAAGAGAAAACATACAAACCAAATACACACTTAGACATAAAAACAGACTGAACCTACCAACTTCCCAACTCACTATGCACTCTACAAGCCCTTTGGTTATGTCCATAAAAATATATAACAAGTTACCAGAATTTATTAAGAACGAGGAAAAACCAAATAATTTTATTAATAAGTTAAAACTTTTTCTTCTACAAAAAAACTACTACACTATAAAAGAATACATAGATGAAAAATAACAATCTAGGTTTAATAATGTAAATATATACATATATTATTTCTAAATATTCTAATAGGTACTTGATATTACAGTATAAATCTAAACAGCGCAATAATAAGCAATTTCAAATATTATGGTTAGTAACAATAAACAAAATTATTTTACAGAATCATATTAAATGTAGTTAATAGATAATGCAATAATTAAATTAATTAAGAACATAGGTACTACATAACCCAAAAATGTTTTTTTGAAATGGTCCTATAAGTTTAATTATATAAGTAAATAAATAAATATAAGCATGTAATAAAATATTTTCAAACACTAATAAATAGTTTAAATAGTTTTAATAATAATTTATTAATATAATAAAAATATTAAGGGACAAGCCCTCTTCCTCTCTCCTAATATGTTTAGTATGCTGTGCCCGACAGGGTCCACAATTGATACTTAGCTATAAGTCTACCATCTATTATTATTACATACTACATTGTGGCAAAGCAATAAAAATTTGAATTTAATTATTATATCAATAAATCGTTATAGGTACCATAATCAAGGAGTGAAAGTGTAGGTACCTATCTTATTATACTTTTTAGGTAAGCCTACACGCGCAGTATAGGTACCTATATATTTCACATATCGCGATATTTGCCACAAAATATGTATCAAATACTTATATATAGAATTCGAACAATTATTTGTACCTAGATTTGATCGAACCCGCATTTTTAATGCTTCGGTAATGCTGAGATTTACATAAACTGCTCAATCATTTTACGCCATTTTAATGTCTATTTCTGTAATATATGTTATATTACTGTGAATATCACGTACTTCAATCATTTCTAAGCCGTTGAATATTTCTTATCTGGCTTGGTTGTCCTAAGTCATTGTACCAATAGGAACTAAAAATAGATTATGAAAAATCTTTACGTAAACTAACCTAGGAGAATGATAAAAACAGTACCTACTTCATACTTACACACGCATGTACGTGATATCACAAACAAGTACATAATATATTGTGATAAGTCTTTCGTTTATGTACATTGAGTGTTGACTCAATTCTGCAGCTACTGTTTCTTCATAGCGGTGATAGATGGCGCTAGCTGTACTTTAAACAAATAACTACTAACATCGCACTTGTAAATTATGCGTCTTTATTAAATAATAATTGACCTTTGAATTTTCCTTATTATAATATCCTTCATTATTAATATGTATTTATGGTTTCTACATGCATTTAGTTTACTTAATTACATATAGGTAACCATCCCCACTATCTAGCACATAGATACTCCACCAAGTTGTATTTCAAATAGCTACAAAGCATAATATATTTATATATTTTAATCCTTTCGAGGTCAAACAGTCATCTATAAAACTATATATTATTTTATAGGTATTGCAATGAATGACTGGTGTATCGACGATAAAAACAGTAATGTTATGCAACGACCTTGCTCAAACTCACACATACAACTTGTGTAATTAACACTCTACAGATAAAAGAGTGTGGTCAGAATGATTTCATCACGTCATAACAAGATAGGTACCTAGCTAAAAAACTGCCCGAGTGTAAGAAATTTTTATATATAGGAGGAAAACTGACTAAGTGATGTATCAACTAGCAGCTTGTATAAGTTTTACCATTGGCACACTAATTCTTCATACCTCCGTGTAAGTATACTCTAAGAAGGGAAAACATATACCATAAGGGCGGAATTCGGGATTAAAATATAGATAATTATACTTATATACCTATTTAAATATATGAAAAAAATTAATGGTCCCGTCAAGTCTCGTTTGTCCGCCTCGATAGCATAGTGGTTAGTGTAACCGACTGCCACGCCTGAGGTCGCGGGTTCGATTCCGGCACAAGTCAAACATTTGTGTGCATGAACATGGATGTCTTGGTCTAGGTATTTCTATGTATATACAGTAACATAAAACAGTACATATGTGTGTTTATCCATTGTCTAGTACCCATAGTACAAGCTCTGCTTAGTTTGTGCTAGATGGTGTTGTGTGTATGTGATAAAATTTATTAACTAAGTCAAAACTTTTTCAAATAATAATAAAACCCTGTATTAAACTGTCCCACTGCTGAGGACGGGCCTCTTCTCATTGCGAGAAGTGTTAAGCCCAGTCCTAGTGCTCTAAAGTTCAATTGTAGACTAAAACAGTTGCCACAAGGAAGTAGGTATATTGAAAATCTTTAATAATATTGCTGATCAATAAAAAATATGAGTGAGTACTAAATAGCACTTCAAAGATAAAATCACTAGGTATTAGATAAAGAACAATGAAGATTTTAAATAGAACCTAACAAATTAAGTACCTAATAGATACAGTAATATTATAATGACTAAAGCTACAAATACCTAGGTACTACAAATGTCACATAAATTCATAATATCTACCTAATTAGACAATCTAACCTTCGTTGTTATTATTTATGTGTAATCAACTAATTATTATTAATCATAGAACAAGACAAAGACTTGTGTTATTGTTTAGTTTATCATTCGTCAGTGACGTTATTTTAAATTGGATACCCTGAAAGATTAAAACATACAATTATCAAACCTCTTCATAAAAAGGAAGATAAATTTGAATTAAAAACTACAGACCTATAGCTAAAATTCCTATATACTCTAAGGTTTTCGAGAAACTAATTTATAGATCTATATATGCATATTTTAACAAATATAAACTATTTTGTACTGAACAGAAAGGATTCCGCCAAAAATTACAATAAATATGGCTATTTTTGAATTCATGTCTAGTGTTATGGATTCTATCGATAGAAAAATACCTGTTTGTGCTCTTTACACTGACATGACCAAAGCGTTCGATTTCGTAGACCATAAAATTTTATTAAATAAACTTTAGGGATATGGCATAAGAGGTAACATTCTACAACTTCTAGAATCGTACTTGAGCAACCGGACGCAATGTACAGAAATTTCTAGATTATGTCTAAAAACCAAAAAAGAAATAATTTATACATCTGAACCAAGGGAATTAAAATATGGTGTGCCACAAGGTAGTGTCCTGGGCCCGCTACTCTTTTTGATATATATAAATGATCTTCCAAAACCTGTCTGTCATAACATGGTTCTATTTGCAGACGATAGTACAGCAATAATAAAAAAATCTGATTCTAGTAATCTGAATAGTTACAAAAATGACATAAATAATTGCCTATTCGACATTATTAGCTGGCTCGATAGGAATAATTTGCAAATTAACCTAAAAAAGACAAATGTAATGCATTTTACCAAAAAAGTAAAATACCAAAATTTGATATTACTTTCAATGGATATGAAATAGAAGAGACAAAAGTAGCGAAATTTCTTGGTATAACCATTGACGATCAACTCACCTGGAAGCCCCATATAGCAGAATTATGTCATTTTACATATATTATTTCACAACTTTCCAGAAAAGTAAACCAGAAATCTCTCATAATTGCATACCACGGTCTAGTGGCGTCTTTACTAAGGTATGGCATAATATTTTGGGGTCAGTCAACAGACAGAGAACTAGTATTCAGAATGCAAAAAAGGTGTATCAGGTCAATGTTTGGTTTAAAAGTTACAGACAGCTGCTTACCTTACTTCAAAAGCCTCAAATTGTTAACTTTACCAGCGCTGTACATAATGGAAACAGCTGTTTTTGTAAAAACGAATATAATACTCTTTAAAAAAGTATCAGATGTGAAAATAGGTCCAATACGTGCTCAATATAAAGAACAATTGTGTAATGTACAGTGCAAGACAGCTCTAATGCAAAAGAGTGTTTTTGGTATAGCTCCAAAGGTATACAACAAAATACCTAATGAAATAAAAACCTTGCCTTTAACTAAGTTTAAAAAGTATATTTTTAATATTCTGGTAAATAAAAGCTACTATTCGTTGAATGAATATTTAAATGACACAATTTTAATAACATGATAATAATGTATAATATAATAAGAATATCATATTTTAACTCTGTAAATGGTAATATATATATTTGTTTTTAGTGTAATAATTTAATTTGCTATGTATTTGTCATGTAATTTTGAATTTGTTTCTTGACATTGACGATATTTTTATTTTTATATTCTCTTTTGTGATACTAACCCATTTAAATTTGTATGTCTCAATGACAGAACATAGATGACAGATAATTTGTAACATCTTTGCATTAACCTATGTTTCTACAAATAAATGATTTCTGATTCTGATTCTTAAATTTATCTGTCAAGCCCTTTAATACCAAAACTAGCAGACATTATAAAAATCTATTCTGTCTTGCCATAATAATTGTGCCGCTGCGACTCAATAACAAAGATATTGTAGAACTATCAACTCAATAAGATAATAAACCAAAAGAAAACTGGCTCAAATGTTTAAGTGAGACACATATTTTGTATTTTTCCTACTAGATGGCGCTGTACCAAGTTGTTTAAGACGTGCTCACTAAACATTTATAGAAATAATCATTAAATCTATTAAATAAAACAAACACGAATTATGTGTTACTGTGGTCGATTCAAAATATCTAAAAAACAAATTACGTATTATTTTACTTTATTTAATAAAAATATATTATGTAGGTACATTATACAAAATGAATTATCAAATTTTTATTATCATAATATCAATATGGTAATTTTATAATAACTATAATAAACATCCGATGTAGTCCAGCGCGGTATTAGGCGTTAGTTATCTGAAACGTAAAAAGAAACAAAATTACTTGTCTAAGCACATAAAAAATTGAGTATTTAATATACTACAACTAAATGTACATAATGAAATTATTTATATTAAACAAAATGACAGTTGATTTCTAAAAAAAATAACGAATTTAGATTCAAGGTTTACCTCAAGATTAAAAGACTTTGTCTCAATGTTAGAGTAAAATGTCACAAACGTCAAAAGGGCTACATACTAAAATCATAAGTTCTTAAGTTCATATTGTGCTTCCTCATGTAATGACTTGACGATTCACAAAACTTGAAAAGCTATATGTTTATCATATTTAATGTATAAAATGAATATTTACAACAACGATAATTCTTAAAAGCATGTAATACAATCTGATGTCAACTGTATGCTTACAAGTTAAAGTGCGTATTGGCGTATTAGTGAATTATAAACACAAAGGAAAACATGTCATGAGACTCATGAGGTCATCCATAAAAAACAATGTATTCCATGTAGTTATTTACTAATATAATGTGCAATGTTTTCGATACTGTTTTATTGCGATTTAGATAATATATAAAGATACTCACGGCGTAATCCGAACATGTTTTTCCTTTCTTCTTCAGTGTAGTCCGCGAATTTGTTGATACCATAAACAGCATTAGGACTATCCGTATTTAACTTGTTTATCTTCTCCAAATTATTGATAAATGCTTGGTAATGCACCTCTTTATCAGCTTCATCTTTGTACTGCCTTTTGTGTTTATTCACAAATTCATCAAAATAGTTTCGAGCATCAGCAAGATCGTAATACGTCTTTTTATTTTTATCCGATTTGTCCGCCATAGTCGCTACAATGAATATCAACGCAAGACTGACGAAACGCATATCTGTGCGTTAGATAGAAGGCGGTCCTTTGTTAGCTCAGCTGATGTATAATGACTGGTAATCACAAAGTTGTTTATATAGGACGTTTAACTAAATAATTGTCAAATTATATAAATATTACGAACTATGAACCACAATATAACAGGTAAGTAGAATACGATTGTGCTATGCACGCCACTGACTGCAGATCACTCGGGTCGGGTCACACTTGACCACGTCAGTGCGTGTTTGAATAATTATTAAATTATATTTTATCAAATTATCAACCTCTAGTGTTGCCATAGCTTCCATCATTGCTTTGTTCAGATAAAATCAGGCACTAATTAAAAATGTTTTGTTACCTCTTTAATTTGTCTTTATTCACTTTGAATTATTGTTTGACTTACAGATTAATTAATTTTTGGCTATTATCCTTACGGTGGCTATCGTCATCTTAGCTTGTTAAAATGCACTACAGTAATTTATCAGAAATTTATGTTTGAATACATTTGCTCTTTTTACAATAAATAAAATTAATTCTTAAAAATATCTTGATGCGGTTTTTTGTTTGTAAAATCATATTTTTGTTTTACAAAATTGGAAAATACCTAGCTCAGAAACCTAGTGTTTAGCCTGTCTACTCTTCGTTGTTTTTGGTCTTTCTCGTAATATAATTATTATATTACTAGAATTTGGTTATGTAAATTTGATATCCTTCTGGTACAGTACTTTTATTCTGGATGGAAAATACCGTATGTCCTTTTCTAGCAACGTATATGCGAAATTTTAAGATGATCGGTCAAGTAGTTTAGGCCTGAAAGCGTAACAAGCAAACTAAGAAACTCACATTCGTATTTGATATTAGTTAGAATGATAAGAAAACATATCCTTAAAAATATACATGTTACTTTAGTAACTAAATCATTAAATGAAAAGTCATGTATAATTTTTAGTGATATGTTAACATATTACTAAAAATTATACATAAGTTTAATAATTATAATACATAAGCTGGATTTGAAAAATATAACATAATATCTATGTATATTATAATTATTTTCTAAACAAGTAGGTACCTATAACAACAATGATTAACTTAAACTGCTGCCGGCGGGCGGTAAAAGAGTAACTGTTTATGTTTATTCATTTGTCGAGTGGTAGAGTAGAGAGACAGCACCTACAGTTCAGGTTTGGTATATCATTGTTATACATATTAGACATAATTATATTTCGTGAATCATAAATTTCATACACATATCGATGTGAAAATAAACACACAATTTAAATAAAAAATGTATAATAGCATTTTTACATTGTATCATTTACATCACATAAATGATAAATCAAAAAGTTCATACTAATATTTTTCGAGATCAGTGATTTTTTTATATAACTAGATAATTTTCGACATTTAGTAAAAAATCTTATGCTAATAATTTAATCATCTGCGTTCTGTAGACCAGGCAGAGCAGACCCAACCTTTACAGATATACAGTTACGTATCATATGAGCCGACACGTGGACGTAGACGATTTAGTTGACCTCGTGACTACCAACGCTCCCTATTCTTATGTCCTTATGTCAAATTAGATACTGAAAAATAAAGGCAGAAAATTAAATTAATAATGAATGTTTCACTATTGCATTGGTTGATACTTTATGAAATAATATATTATAATAAGGCGGTAAGGTACATACGAAAATTTACCCGATGCTTTAAGCTCTAGATATTAACACTCCTACATAAACTATGTACAAATATTGATATATAGAAAGTAACTTAGGATATCTTGTACAAGCATATTTATTTTGTAATTTTTTTTGCCATATTTTGGAATATACTGGTCCGATAAATATTAAAGGCACCCAGGTAAATCTAATTTCGAATGGATCAAGTGCCTTAAGTAAAAATTATTTGTATGGGCAATCCACTTTTACTTGTACACTATAATGGATTCACGACGACATGGCTAAGCAGTAAATCTTCCATAAAAAAATTATGGCTTGAAATTAAGCGCGATTTTCAGTACGATTGAGAGTCACTGTGAACGTCTTGTAATCCATATGGGAGGCAAAGAATTACAAAAAAAAATTACCTATACTTACATCAGACTTAAAGTTTTTCAGAAAATCCTCATCTGCCCAGTCCGTCAGATAGTTAAGACCGTATCTAATATTGGGCTCAATTCCACGAAAGTAGTTACTTTCTTGCAAACCTTGTTTAAATATTTCGTAGCGCATAAGCAATTCATAAGTGGTAGCGTATGATATTCTGTAATCTTGCAAATATTTAGCATAAATCTCAGGTGCTCTAAACATATCTAAAGAATATAGCCCATAGGGATATACACCATAATTTATACCATAATTATATTGCCTTCTATTTACATTAATATATTCTGGGGCAATGCTATTATAATCCTGTGATGATCTAGTTAAATCAAAATACGCCGGTCGTTTGCTGCCAGGCACTTCTCTATTCGCATTAGAATATAGTGATCCATACCCACCGTAATAATTTGTTGGTATATTTGCATATACTGGTCGCATAGCATATATATCAGACCATATATTTGGGTAATAACGTGGAATATTTCTAAAGTTGCCCAAATCTCTGTAAGCATTTGGTTGATCATTTGAAATATACGTTTCTGAACCGTCATCTACATAATAGCCTGGCGTGTTAGCGACATCAATGTTTAAGCCTTGGTTTGTATTTACTTGTCCATTTGTAGCATACATGTCTGAACCTCCAATTGTATTATAATCTGGCTTGTTTCTATAGTCAATACCTAATAGACTATTTGCATTTACTTGGGCATTTGCGGCATACATGTCTTGACCACCAGCTGTATAAAAACCTGGATTGTTTCCAAAATAATAGCCTAATTGATTGTTTGCATTTACTTGTTGATTTGTGGCATATATTTTTGGACATCCATAGCTTGGTTTGATTCCAAAATTCATATTTTGTCCTCTGTTTGCATATAATAATCCATTTGTAGCATATGTTTCTGGACCTGTATTTGCATAATAGCCGAGATTATTTTCAAAATTCATATTTTGTTCTCTGTTTGCACTTATTAATCCATCTGTAGCATATCTTTCCGGACCCGTATTTGCATAATATCTGGGAGTGTTTCCAAAATTCATATTTTGTCCTCTGTTTACATTTAATAATCCATTTGTAGCATATGTTTCTGGATCTGTATTTGCATAATAGCCGAGATTGTTTTCAAAATTCATATTATGTTCTCTGTTTGCATTTATTAATCCATCTGTAGCATATGTTTCTGGACCCGTATTTGTATAATATCTGACATTGTTTCCAAAATTCATATTTTGGCCTCTGTTTGCATTGAATAATCCATTTGTAGCATATGTTTCTGAACCCATTTTTGCATAGTAGCCGAATTTGTTACCAATATTCATATTTTGTCCACTGTTTGCATTTAATAATCTATTTGTAGGATATGTTACTGGAGCCATTTTTGCAAAATAACCCAGTTTGTTTCCAAAATTCATATTTTGTCCTCTGTTTGCATTTAATAATCCATTTGTAGCATATGTTTCTGGACCTGTATTTGCATAATAGCCGAGATTGTTTTCAAAATTCATATTTTGTTCTCTGTTTGCATTTAATAATCCATTTGTAGCATATGTTTCTGGACCTGTATTTGCATAATAGCCGAGATTGTTTTCAAAATTCATATTATGTTCTCTGTTTGCATTTATTAATCCATCTGTAGCATATGTTTCTGGACCCGTATTTGCATAATATCTGACATTGTTTCCAAAATTCATATTTTGGCCTCTGTTTGCATTGAATAATCCATTTGTAGCATATGTTTCTGAACCCATTTTTGCATAGTAGCCGAATTTGTTACCAATATTCATATTTTGTCCACTGTTTGCATTTAATAATCTATTTGTAGGATATGTTACTGGAGCGATTTTTGCAAAATAACCCAGTTTGTTTCCAAAATTCATATTTTGTCCTCTGTTTGCATTTAATAATCCATTTGTAGCATATGTTTCTGGACCTGTATTTGCATAATAGCCGAGATTGTTTTCAAAATTCATATTTTGTTCTCTGTTTGCATTTAATAATCCATTTGTAGCATATGTTTCTGGACCTGTATTTGCATAATAGCCGAGATTGTTTTTAAAATTTATATTTTGTCCTGTGTTTGCATTTAATAATCCGTTTGTAGCATATATTCCTGGACCCGTTTTTGTATAATAGCCGAGTTTGGTTCTAAAATTCATATTTTGTCCTCTGTTTGCATTTAATAATCCATTTGTAGCATATGTTTCTAAATTCGTTTTTGCATAGCTGAGTATTTTTGCAAAATTCATATTTTGTCCCCTGTTTGCAGTCAATCTATTTGTAGCATACGTTTCTGGACCTGTTTTAGCATAATATCCGAGAGTGTTTCCAAAATTCATATTTTGTCCTCTGTTTGCATACAATAATCCATTTGTATCATAATATGTTTCTGAACCAATTTTTGGATAGTAGCCGAGTTTGTTACCAATATTCATATTTCGTACTCTGTTTGCACTTACCTGGCCACTTGTATATATTCCTAAACCCGCATTGTAGTAGTCTGGTTTTTCACCGACATTAATGTTAGGTTCTCTATTTGCGCTGACTTGTCTATATGTATAATATATTCCTGGCGCAGCATATGTATTATAACCTGGCTTGTTCATAAAAGGTATGTCTAATTCTCTGTTTCCATTTATTAGGCCATTTGCAGCAAACGTTTCTGGCACTTGGCTAGGATCATTATAGGCTGGTGCTTTAATGCCGTTGTAATAATATGTTCTGCTTTTAACAATAACACTTGGATCTTCATTAATATTAGTATTTATTTGAGCATTTCCTTTACCTTTTAAGTAGATTATTATAGAAAAGATAATAATCAATTGAATAGCACTAACTTCCATATTGAGATTGTTAGTTACGGTGAGTAAACCAAAACTGTGACCAAATACCAAAGAAGCGCTTGCTTTTAAGTATATATCTGCGTAACAAATCGATTTTCTTTTTGTGTTCCTAATATTATATACATTATTACACAGTCTGTGTCAAACATTATAAGATGTAATTACATGATCTTGAACAATTGGACTGACATAATGCATTAGTGATAAGCCGTGAAGATTTCAATCAAAAATCAACCAGTACGTTCACATTATTGATTCGGATAAGAACCTATAAAAAATTTATTCATAATTTGATGTATACAGTTAAATGGTGACAGTAGAAAGCATTGAAATTAACATTTTTAAATATATCAGGTAATATGAAGCAAATAACAGTGGTCACACCAAATTTACAGATAATATTTTTCTGTATAAACAAGTTCGTATACAAATCCTGTACTCCGAAAGGGTCATAATATTTCAGACTTTACAACCTTATTGCTTACATAATAGCAATTTTATTTTGCCGTGTATTACTCAGGTAGGTACTCAGTTTCGTTTTACTTTTTGGATATTATTTTTTGGTTTAGACAAGCAACTCCCGCACTAGGAATAATTCCTGTGTCCCCGGGGACTTCACAAACATTTTAACAACGGGCACAAAGAACGCCCAAACTCGAAACAACTATTTATGGGTCACACCATTTTTTGTCTCGTGTGGGGATCGAACCCACAGCACATGACACGTTGGCAGTGGCGAGGTGACCATTTAAACCACTACGACATCCATGCAGTCAAAAGATTATAAATATTTTACTGATAAGCTGTCCGTGCTATTTATCAATTGGGAACTGCATTATCACTTACTTAAACAATTAAATATAATATTGGTATCCTAAGTGGTGCATTAAAATATATAACACTTAGCATGTATCATGCCTATACATATTGTTATATAGGCATCTCAGTGAGGTAGATTTAAAACTATTTAATAACATTAATTATAGTATAATGTCATTAGGTAATTCTTTATTTCAATTTAATTTTAGATTAGATTTTATATTTTGTCAGTTTTCGAATTAAAATGTTCACTTATTATTTTATAAACTGGCAATGTTTTGTCAAAAATTCAGTAGTAAGTCAAACATTATTTAGATTTTAGAAAAAGTTGTTAATGTTTGTTTAAATATGTATTTTGTTCAGTTTCAGTAATTATTCTTGCCACTCGGCAAGTTAAAAAATTTGTTAAAATGTTAGTGAGTGTAATTTACAATCCCTAATTATTATAGTCCATCTTATTTTCTTGCGGCGATAGTCACCCGGGGAGAGTTTAAGACTGCCGCACAGCACGACGTTTTCATGTGTTATGCGTACCGATATAATATGTACCATTAAAACTCCTAATCATGTATAAAATAGCGTTCTATATGATGTTCTTGAAGATGTGATTGCCACACGATTTGGGCTCACATGGTAGACGTTGCTATTTTCTTATTGAGGCATTTGAACGTATAAAATTAGAGAATATTATACCAAATTCGATACTAAGAATTTTCTTTTATAATAATTATGAGGTTTGCGTACTCAATAGAGCGTGCTACTGTGTGCATATTATTGTAATAAACATTGTAATTCGTATAATCAATCGATTACTACTGTAAGTGAAGTTAATTCCTATTAAAGTAAATTAGCACTTGTATGGTATTTATTTTCCAACCCGACGTCGTTGCGGCGTCGCTTTCGTGAACTGCGATGAAATGCATACAGAATAACCGGTGAGCAAAAAAACCACTAACTATAAATACTACAAGGATCTCGCACAACAACAGGTAACTAGTAGGTACGACTATATTATTAAGTTGAAAATGCAACTTGTATCTTGTATTTAAAAACAGAAGCACCATTTAATCCATTTATTTTATTTCGACAGTTCCAAGGCGCATTAGTTGTGGCTAGATAAATATGATACTTTAGATGATTTGATATCATGTTAAATGATATTAAATAACCATATAAAATTTGTCTGCGCCTCTGTTACACGTGCTTGGCCGAACATTACGACTAAATTTTGGTTTATAGGACACAAAGAACTGCCAGACGAAGAACAACAACTTGTGGTTTATGCACTTATTTGTTCCGTAAAACCGTGCTGTCGCCTAAACACTGCCAATGCGATGTATGCAAGTGTTGTCACTTAGGAAAACGACACTCGTGAGGCGACAACTTGAATCAAAATTACTTACTTACTACTACCAACATTACGACAACTATATTTTAGTGGATATTCCAGAAATAGTTCAACCTCTCAAACTGAGTTTTGTGATTGCATTTCAATTAGACGCTTATACCTACTTAAAATATATTACGTGGTAATCGATGGATGCTTGCAATATAAAGAGGCTTGTATAGAATTGTCAGCTTTACAATAGAAGAGTCGCATTTCTAAGTTCCCTACTAGCAGAACAGCATCTTTTTAAGGTTAACAGACAACGCTAATCACGCACTACTACGTAAGATTATTTGTGAGAATCTTGTCTTTAATTGCTTCTTAATGAAGGCCGCTTAGCTAGAATAATAACCTCGAGGATAACATTTATTTATTATGTTAATTGTATGCCTGTGTTTACAAAACCTTGAGACCTCTAGCTGCTCGCGCCGCGGCGCCGCGCGCCGGTGTCGCCGGCGCTTTTTAAGGAAGTTCACCTAGTATGTCTTCATGTCACCATCTACTCTTTGGACTTGATGCTCCTATGTGTATGCATATTAATAATTTATTTATTATACATGATGCATATAAAATATATGTATATTAAATACACATTATTTTGTACTTATAGATAATTTTTTGTTAGACTGGATCATTTCAATGTATGTCATTGTAATAAACCATTTATAAAGATTTTTAAATGAAGATAAGACTTATATACAACAATGTTTCTTTAGAAGAAAGTCGCTTTGTCATCATGGACTGGAAATTATTATTTAACATCATAATTTAATGTTGCATCTGCTGTTACAGATTTGTTTAGGTATTATTTATTTTAGTTTCAATTGAATTGACAGTCGGTCCATTTCGAATTCACATTAAATTACTAAATACCAGAGCAGGATTTTAAATATTTCATGTGATATTTGTTTAACTTAAATACGGTTGGTATAGCGCCCATATTTGGCTAACTACAGTTCTAGCTACCAATTAATAGGTTTGAACGTATTGCCAGACGGCAATACGTTCGGCATTGTCCGCGATAGATATCGTGGACATTGACAAAAGCCGAGGTTACTCAGAAGGTCAGAAAACATCAATAGCACATTGCACGCTCAAAAATTGGACTGTCATGCACAGGAATCGGATTCATTACCGCTACGCCATTGAAACAGTATATTTTCTATTGTTTCCCATATGTCAGAAATCAATGACTGTAATAAGTAGTCTTAATGTAGTGCCTGGACCGGTGGCGATGAAAATAATCAGGCGATAGAGATTACGCAATACCTAATAAGAAGTTAGAAATCATGCAGAGCAAGCATTCGATGACAAACAATGCCATTATGAGTTACCAGTGAAACAAGCATGAAGTTTAATCATCAGGTGGCAATTACTCTGAGGAGGAACGTAGTGTATTGTCCCTCCAATATAAAAGGAGTATCCTTCGGCCAGGCTGGGAGATCGAGCCGCTCCCGGACGATTAATATACTTGTTAACTAATATATACTACTAGCTGCTAAACTAATATACGAGTATACTACTAGCTGCTAAACTAATATATACTACTAGATGTTATATAGCCTATAACCGTCCTCGATAAATAAGTTATCCAACAATAAAAGAATTTTCAATTCGAACTAGTAGTTCCTGAGATTAGCGCGTTTAACCAAACAAACAAACAAACTCTTCAGCTTTATAATATTAGTATAGATAATGTCCTCCAGACCGAATTTCGGTCACGGTAGCTAATCTTAACGGAGACTGGCCATCTGCGTAGGAGATATTATAGTACACAAGTGTGTGCGCAAACACAAGTGCACTCTGTTTCATAACCCTCACGATCCGATGGGACGGTAATCCGACAGGACCGGAGAGAGATTAGGCGCAGGACCAACGGCTTTACGTGCTTACCGAGGCACGGGGTTGATTAACACCGCCAACTTCCTAACGCCGGCCTCGTATTGAGATTTCTTAGCAGAAAAACCCAATAACATTTTGTTGGCCCGACCCGGGATTCGAACCCGAGACCTCATGCACAGCAGTGGCATTCACTACCGCTGCACCACGGAGGCAGTTAATAATTTATATACACGTACATCAAACTTTGGATAGCGACCCGCCAGGCACGATCAGTCAGCCTGGTGGAGGAATACTACCTACTACAACTTAGTTGTGTAAATTTCACTAGCGGAATTCTGGATCTTAGGAATCATGTGTAATTTGTACAGAGCCATTTCTAGTATTTTGTAACTTTTGGTCTATATGGAGATGCCGCAACTCTATAGAAATGAAAATTTGTGCTTTCAGGCCTATGATAACACAATTATCGCACTGGTATGTGTCAACGTCATAACAGTGTCATAAAAGCTCTAAAATATTCTGTACTCGATTTTGTCGGCGGCTTTGCGCGCATAAATGTAGGTTTGTAACAGTACTTTATTCTCGATGCAAGGAGTCTTATGTCTTTTTCTGTACCCCTGACAACATGTATGCGAAATTTCATTCTGATCAGTCGAGTTGTTAAGGCGTGAAAGCGTAATAACAAACAAACTCATATTCGCATTTATAATATTAGTTAGGCTATATTGTTCAGGTGCAAGCATTTCTTATTTATCTAAATCTAAATAAAAAATATGTAGAAAATTCTTGAATTTGCAACTGTTACGATCAGTTACCGTATAATCACATAATTTGACATATTTTATTGCACCTTAATGTTGTGTGCATTTCATGCGTGGTTGCAAGTAGACAATACCACGCACTTGACTTTTCTGAAGGCTATCACTGATAAGCCTGTATACGCCGTGTACAGTGATATTGCATCTAATTTGAGAATAGTCACGTGCACGTATAAAATAAAAGAAAATTAAATTATATGGCTAACACTGCTATCCAGTGTCTCTAAAAGAGAAACTGTCCGGCTGCGTAAGCTTCTTTAAAAATAAAGGAGTTTCAGCTATAGTCTATCACTGTGGGCAAGTGTCATTTTGCAGAAACATTAATAAAAATGTGTAACATAAATATAAAAAATTAATATATTATATTAGGTATTAAAGCATATTAAGATGATGATTAAGCTATTTTTCCCTCACTCTCAACACTCTATTGCATGCGCTCTGCGTTTTCCATTTTAAATCTGAAATATGATTTAATATTTTATACTATTATCTGGCTATAGTATTAAGAATATGTTTGGACTTAGGACAATACTTTTTTTTATACTTAATAGTCTGTCTAGAAAATAAATAATTATTATATAAGTATCATTCCGTCGATTCGGAAAGATACTTTAAGGCAGATTGTAAAACAAATATTAGTAACTTGCTTCTATATAAAAATAAATTGGAAAAATATGAAATTGGAAAGATACCTTTAAAATATTTGTTAAATATCCTGAGGGCGTTAAAGCACAGTTTTTTGAGTAAGTACTACAGATGGAAATTAACCCATAACATTTCACTTAGAAAGTACACATGAAATAGTAGTCTTAAATAATATGACATATCTTATGATGACCTTTCCATTAAAATTAAAGTATGAGATAGGAATCTCATACATGTAATTTTAAGGGAAACGTCACTTTGTAAGCTGGTGAACAACAGTGCAGTATTCTGCCAGTAGCATCAACTTAAAAATACCAAATACACGCCGCCTCAAATATGTGAATTAATATGTAATTTTTGTTCCACTTCTTAGTTCAACTTTTCTTACTTGTTTGATTAAGTAAATCCAATTATATACCTACCAGTATTGAATGCCATGTGGAAACCCAGCGGTTGCAAACCCCACTTTAATGAGTCAGACAATGAAACAGATCATGTAATAAAATACTATCGGTATTATACAAATTAATTATGACAATAGGCATCAGGTATATATTTTATACCTATATAATAGTAATCGCCGATCGTTGAGACCAGATTTTAATGTGATTTTAATAATGTTTTAATAAATCGATACGTATTATAATAAACTTAACTAATTAAGGAAATAAAAAACTCATGTATCTTCATATGAAATATTTATTAGATCTTCTCAATTGCTGCATCGTATGTTTTAACCAAAACTGAAATAAAAAATATTCTGTTAATAGAGTAATAAACGCATGTATATGTAATACGTTATTTATTTAATATCGGGTAAGATTGCATCTCAGGTGAGATGTGACTCACCACGAAAAGATAATTCAAGATGGCTTATCAAATACAAGTTCTTGTAGAAAAGTGAATTGATCCAAAATATCTTATTTACGTACATACAATACGTAAATAAGACATTATTTATTATGTTAAGATTTTTAAGCACAAATCAGCACAATTATATAAATAGTGCTTAAAAATCTTTACATAATAAATTACTACAATTTTATTGTACCTGATTTTAAACAAGAGATTTTAAAATATGAATGTTAGTAGTAAAAATGCTTTCATCTTTGATAAAAATTAAAACCTCTACTTAGAAAGTAAAACGTAAAAAAATGCCCTCCATATACTAATAACTTACAATCTATACTAATATTATAAAGCTGAAGAGTTTGTTTGTTTGTTTGAACGCGCTAATCTCAGGAACTACTGGTTCGATTTGAAAAATTATTTTAGTGTTGGATAGCCTATTTATCGAGGAAGGCTATAGGCTATATAACATCACGCTACGATCCACGGGGGCGGCGCAGTAACGATAAACGCGGGTGAAACCGCGGGAACATTTAGTCTTTTGTATAAAAACATACTTCTTATTGTCCTCTAATTGCCCTGCATATACTAATAACAGTAATAACTTACAATCTTTTATATAAGAACATTCTTCTTTCTATTATGTGCTATAAATATTTATATAATTTTCGATGTATTAAGGTTCCTGAATCCAACTATCATTAACTCTTCAAAATAATTATATAAGCATTAATACATACCCAGGTCCTGTGCTTGGTATAAGATCAGCCATTGGCCCTATATCTGCTGTCCACATATTATTATCAGGGTCACTGTTAGCTTGATTTATTTCTTCCAAATTTTCTCTGAACTTGTCATAGTGAAGAACAATATCATAAAGATCATAATATGTTCTGGTGTACTTCTTCACAAATTGCATAAATAATTTTGGTGCGTCTTTCATATCGTATATTGGTTTCCCATTTATCTCATATGACGCAACTGCGTACAGACAGCAGCTAACCAAAAATAAACAAGCAAAATTATAAAATGCTTTCATATTTGATATATAAATAACTGTTAGTGACTGTTTCGTCAAGGTATATATTTGCACTTATATATTATAGATCGGTAATCGATTTTCTTCAGCCGAATGATTTTACTTAACTATGTTTTAATTGATTTTTCGGTAAGGGTTAATGAAGGTAATATTCCAGATTTACGATAGTTGTTTACTTCTATGTGTTGATGGAAAATGACGTCAACATTTAATATCTAGGCATGATGCATAATATTATTTTCTATTCCTTTATAATAAAACGCGTGGTCTCGGTCACGCATACACATTTACAGGTGATGTAATTGCCTTAACAAAAACAACGGATAGCTAGTTGAAACGTAAGTGTGTTACCTACAAAATACGTATATGCGTATACCAAAGCCTGTACATCTATGACGGGCCTGTTATTATTATAGGTGTTTTATTGATTAGATTCACATTTCATCAGCTATGTTTGAGGTGCCACGTTATAGAAGCGAGCCTGTTACTGGATGTCGAGAAATGGAGTTTTGGTCTTATTATTTATTTATTTATTCTCCCATACAACTATTATCACAGGTCTTAACCTAATACAATAGCGTAGTTCTAGTACTTGTATCTAGTTATATCTAATATAAATGCAATATTCTTATACTAACTGCCGAACGACCAAGGCATGGAATTCTCTGCCAAGGCACGTGTTTCCTTCTTCCTTCAATCCTGGGTTCTTTAAGCGGGGCGTGAAAAAGCATCTTCTCAGGCCGTCAAAGTAGAGACCTCAACATCGCCTCGGCTACTGTGGGGGCGATGTGGAGGCCACTGCTCTTAGACCACACGACTGCTTACCATCAGGTGGAGTGTGGTCATTTTGACGAACAAAATAAAAATAAAAAATAAAAAATTAATACCTGTTATACAGACACTGTTATTAACTATGAGATAATATACAATAAGCGGTTCGTGTAAATTCACTCAGTGTGCAGCTAAATAAATCGACCTTTTACGATATCAAAATATCATGCTTTTGCGCCCGCAACGCGCGCGTGAGGGGCGCCTGCTGCAGCAAGTTGGTGCGCGCCACCGGCACACACAGCAGTCCACCCTGTCCACTGTTAAGAGTTTCTAACAGACCACTTGACGGCGAGACATGACTGCAAGCTCATGTTGCTCAGCAACTAACAAAGCAGTCATTCTCTTACAAATGTAACATCTACATTAAAATATATCAACACGTAATAATATGAGAGACATTCATTCAAAAATGTCTGTCGTACAACAGGAGACGAAGTTTTTATTTTATTTAATACGAAGTTAGTAATAATGATACATTTAATAGTTTAATATCTTTTCTTTTTCTCTTATGCTAGCTATCATTAATCTCACGTGGTGATTGGCTTAGATTTTCTTACACTCATTCTACATTTCAATCGACTTATTACTTTCCAATCTATCATATTATTAATCCATTGTAGGTTAGCTTTAAATAAATAAAGATGTTAATGTATTCTTTTATTTTACCTATCGCCATGTTTTGCCTCTCCAAATTTTAAATAAAAACACGCAAAAAGATTATTTTAAACTTGAGTAAACCTTGATGATAATAATAACGGAGTGCGACGCTCAAGACTGAAGTAAATGGCATAATGATAGACCGTTCGTTGTTTACGTTTCGTGTCAAGACACCGATTGCGGATTTTACGATGTACTTGTTTTTTAATCCAGACCCACGTTTTGTATGTGAAATAAAAATGCTGGTGGTAGCATTTTTACGGCCTATCAAAATAAACAGTTTGTTTATATATTATTTTTTTTACTATTTCAAATTGCGGAACACACACTTGAGGTGAATATTCTGTAATATTGTCTTCTGTTTACGCAAATGTTATTAATTGTAATTAAACTACTTTTTACGGATTTTATCGCGTTGTTTATTTGACACTTTATTACAAAATTTAGAAACTGTTACACTATCTACTATTAAACTATTTATTTCAAAATAACTACTCTGGAACATTGAGACAACTACCATCTTAGTCTCCCCGTGACCATGGCTGCTGAAAAGCAACCGAAACGTCAGGTAAGTGTAAACATATACATATATAAATAGTATAATAGTATAGTTATAGTATAAATAGTTTCAATAATTTAATTAGTACGTAGTAGTAATTAGTACGCTTGACCCTACATTGTTTATTATATATGTCAATGGCTTATGTAATGCAACGAATATGCCCAGCATGAATACCATTATGTTTGCTGACGATACCGTCTTGTTGTTTAGCGGAGGCACTTGGGATTCATAAAGCAGAAGAGGGACTAGCAAAGGTTACTTCCTGGCTAGAAGACAGCCTTCTTTCCATAAACACGGGCAAAACTAAATACATCTGTTTTAGCAAATCTACCATAGGTCAGCCGCCAGTAACTCGTAACTTAAAAATTCATATTTACCCCTGCAACCGTAAAATTGATAATTTACGCTGTACCTGTGCAAATTTAGCACGAGTAGCTTTCATAAAATATCTTGGTGTTACAGTGGATGAACAGCTTAATTGGAAACAGCATATAACTACTATGACAGCTAGGATTAGAAAAATGATATATCTGTTTAAAAACCTTCGAAACGTTGGAGATATGTACCTTCTTATATCAACTTACAGAGCACTCTGTGAATGCATAATAAGATATTGTATCTGTGCATGGGGTGGCGCAGGTAAAACCTATCTATTATCTGCAGAGTGGGCCCAGCGTTCGGTGTTAAAAGTACTTATGCAATTACCCTTTAGACATCCTACTACATCAGTTTACCGAAAGACCGGTGTCCTATCTGTAAGAAAGATATACCTTTATGAAATTCTGCGACGTTACCATAGGAAATATGTTCCGATCTTACCTCGTACATCAAAACGAGTAGAGCGTTGTTTTAACTTTCTATCCCCGTATATATACAACAAATGTAACAAATAAAATAAAATAAAAAGACTCAACAATAACGAATTTCAAAAGTTGTTTACAAATGGTTGAATTCGATGGACTACAATGATGTTGAGAACCTATTAACGTTTGTAACATAAAATTGTTGTACAATTGATTGGTGGACTGCCAAAATTCCGATCCCAAGACACTTTCGTAGGGCAAATCATCGCGCACACACACGCACACACACACACACACACACACACACACACACACTACACTCACACACACTACACACACACTACACACACACTACACACACACTACACACACACACACACACACACACACACACACACACACACACACACACACACACACACACACGCACACGCACACGCACACGCACACGCACACACGCATAAGCAATCGCTTACCAGTGTAATAGCACTGAATTGAAGTGTAACTTAATTACTAATCCTTTTTAATTTCTTTGTGCAAATTTCTTTTCATGATATGTGTTAATTTAATGACATAAAATAATTTGTAACTTTTAATAGGGGGAAGACCATAGAAATATAAAAAAGTTGTTTATTATATCTATGGGGAAGACACTGCCTCCTGTAACACAGTTTTTACTAGTGCAGGGGTCAGAGAATTCTAAATTTTTGTAGATTAATTTGTGTCAATAAAGAATTATTATTATTATTAATTAGCATAAAATAAGTAAAGTTTAATAGTAATAATAGTAGTAACAGTTTCTAAATTTTGTAATAAAGTGTCAAATAAACAACGCGATAAAATCCGTATATAGTAGTTTAATTTCAATGACTATTCTGTGTTTAAAAACCTATTGTGAGCTATTATACTAAGTAATAAAACAGAGACAGATAACATTTTTATGCCTAATACATAACATTCATTAAGACGTTACGTATTAATGTTTTGCTCTGATAATTTATTTAGGCGTTTATGTAATTAGTATTTTATATCTCTTATAGGCATCTGTTCTATCTCTATATTTATCGATATCTACCACAAATGAACAGTGGTCTCGAACAAAATACACATATCTTTGTGTATTTTATAATATGTTCCGTTACACGCACGCTGATTTAAAACAACAAGTTGACATGGAACGTAACTACATACTTATAGTTACATTTGGGCACGTCACGATCGTGGCGGTAAGTCCCGTGTTTGAGGAGTGGCTGGAGAGGCGGCATGGCGCCCTCACCTTCCGGCTAACACAGGTAATGACTGGCCACGGTTGTTTTGGCCAGTTCCTGTGTTGTATACGCCGGCAAGAAAGGCCCCGGTTATCACTACTGCAGCGACTGCCGCGACGTTGTTGAGGACACAGCGCTGCACACTTTGGCGGTTTGCCCCGCCTGGGCATCGCAGCGCCATGAGTTGATCGCGGCAGTCGGATTGGTTGCCCTCTCGCTCCCGTCCGTAGTTCAGTCTATGGTCCGGAGTGAGAGGTCGTGGAACGCCGTCGCCTCCTTCTGTGAGGAAGTGATTTCCATCAAGGAGGCGGCGGAGCGGCAGAGGGAGCGTATAAACCCTCTCCCCAACCACAGAATCGGGCGCCGGAAGGCGCGAGATGACCTCCAGCCACCCTGAGGTTTGACCTGGGGGTGACGGGCTTTGTGAGAGGTCGAGCTCTTATACAACAGCTTTGTCTGTCTGTTATACATCTTTCAACTCAAGAACTGTAAGAGCTAGAGACTTGCGGTCAATGCCATTCAACTCAGCACAGTCGATATACACCGAAATGACTATGACCTTTGACCTCTAAGATTTACGGCAATTCATTGCCGTTTTTCACTTGTTTAATAACCTATACATAGACTTAGGTAGTTCAAAAAAGGAAAATAAGTAGGCCTGCAGACCTATTTAGCTCTTAATAAAAATATGTTTTTAATTCACTGAGCTAGTTAGTTACTCTAATAATAATAAAAATATATGTACTTATTAACAATTTATTATCATAACATACTTTTATAATATTTTAATCTGCTTTGAAATTAAACAAACTTTATACGGATTTCATCGCGTTGTCTATTTTTTATTAAACACTATTATTACATAAATTTTAAACTTAAAACTTCTATTGTTAAACACTTTTATTAGTTACTGCTTACTTCAATTTAAGCTATTTAAATTATACAACTATCAGCTTGGGATCCAGTAAGTCAAATAGTCAAACCCAAGAAGAAGCAAACCACAGCTAGACTTCATGATACTTTGAGCTCATTCTGCGTAGATAGAAACACCAATGATTAAATTATGTTCGGATACTTTGAAATAACTACACTGAAACATTGAGACAACTACCACCTTAGTCTCCCCGTGACCTTGGTTGCTGAAAAGCAACTGAAACGTCGGGGAAAGTGTAAAATTAAATCTAAATAGTTGTATAATTTAAATAGCTTAAATTTAAGTAAATAGTAACTAGTAAAAGCGTTTAACAATAGTAATTTAAAGTTTCAAAATTATGTAATAAGTAATAGTGTTTAATAAAAAATAAACAACGCGATAAAATCCGTACAAAGTTTGTTTAATTTCAATGTATAAACATAAGACAATATTATTTTAATCTGTTATTGATCACTATCCAAAGGAAATATGTTGTTTTCTTATTTCGTGACGTCATGGTTTCAATCTGCAAAGGAAAATGATTTGCGCGTCAAACTGTAAAGAAATAACGTAACTAAAAAAAGACAAATCCTAAAGAAACGTTTCGATAGAAAAATATCAAGCACCCTTGATTCTTAACACTCCAACTAGTGTATTAATTAGACATTTTACAAAGCAATAAACGTAATAAGGTAGTTGACACACAATGTTTTTTATTTAAGTCAAATAGTTACATTATCCAAACACTAACATAAAAACGTTTTTGATATCTGCAAGATACAAGGGATTCAAATCTGGCAGTATGCGTAGTAGTCAAATGACAGAAGAAGGATAGAAGGATGTACGACACTACTTGTGACGTAGTCGCTATTTAAATGCAGCTGTTCGAGAGAGATAGCGACATATCTTTATTGCACCCCACTTTTTCTTGTATCCTGATTTTAATATTAACTACTGCCTTATTTTGCAACCAATTTTAATACCAATTTCATAACAATATTTTTTTTTATAGAACTTCGGTGGCACTCCAGCATACGGCGCACCTCATGGTAAGTGGTCACCGTAGCCTATGGACGCCTGCAACACCAGAGGCATCACTTGCGCATTGCTGACCCTTTAGTAAAAGGAAGAAGAGAAAAAGGAAGTGGGAAGGAAAAGGAACGGGAAGGAGGAAAGAGGGTGATTGGGCCGCCGGCACTCTCACTTACCGAACGAAACAACAGTAGGAATACTACTATTTCACGTCGATATTCTGTGAGAGGGTAGTCCCTCCCCGGTCGATCTTCCTCTTATTTGTAAAATATTGTACCTATAAAATCAAACATAGGCAACTATCCTATACCTATGTCTAATTGGCAAATAAATGCTGATCTGATTGTCGCCAATATACTAGAAATCCATGCGGCTACGTGCATGCCGCGCCTCGGCTACGCCCAGTTGTCGTAGCGAAATCTCTTTTCCATTGATCAGATCAAATATGTATGCCTAGAAACGTCCAAATTTCAGCATACTTTTACCGTAAAATACAGTTTCACGAAGCAAGCACGTGTCTGTTGGTTTATGGTAGCATATACTGCGACGTACTCCGACAATAATTTATAAGAAAAATAAATAATTACTGTCGCTAAAAGTAATTAATAAAATTGTTGGCTGCAAAGATCGCTACTTATTAGATGTATTTTACTATTTATTGATATAACCTTTTTGTTACGCTTTGTATAGGCTTGACCGATAAGGGCGAGCAACATAGGACCTCTGGACCCTTAGGGGGAGAGGTTAGTGTTAGTGTAGGAGCTGCACGTGCCAGCACCTACATACCCAAGCTACATGATCGTGATGGCCCTAGTGGCCGTCCGAGCGTGAGCCAGGGGAGTGGTGCTCACACGAGCAGTTTTAAGGGATGGAGAGGGGGTAACCCTGGAAAGGGCTACCAATGTAGAGGGCGTGGCAGCCACAGAGGGGGTCAGACACGCAAGGAATACCCGAAGGGGGATCCCAGCGCGACACCCTCGGGGAGTGGGTGTCAGCCCTCCAGGATCGGGGAGGCTAGCAAGGAGCAGTCGGGCGAGGCACACCCTAAGGGGGAGCCGAACTCGGCTGCACACTCTGCAGGCCATACCCGGGACAGGAAGAGGCGCAGCGGGTGTGCCAAGCGCAAGCGGCGTGAGCTGCAACGGCAGTTGGCACTGGAAACCGATGCAGGCTCTTCAAAAAGGGTCAGGGAAGCGAGCGATGATGCCGTCGCTGAGGTAGGCGTAGGCAAGCGAGCCAAGACCCAAGGCGACTCCTACAGGGAGGTGCTAACGGGGGTGAAAATGGCCATTGTTGCCGACAACTTCCCTGACGTTCTGCTTGGTGCAGAACAGGTGGAACTCATAAGGGTGGCCATTTGGGACCAGCTAGTGGCCACGCCGGATCCTCTGCCGGCCATTAGTGTCGGTGCAATGCTTGGAGGAGCTCTGCACGTGACTTGTGAGGGTGAAGGAGCTGCAGAGTGGCTTCGCGGGCTCAACGGCAAAACCGTTGGGAACATGAAGCTGAGAGTTATCAGCGCCAAGGAGCTTCCAAGACCGGTGAAGATGGCCTGGAAGACCAGGAATACCTGGTGCCTAGATGCCTCCAGGGTGCTGAACATGCTGCAGCGTCTCAATCCCTCTCTGAGGACCTGCGAGTGGAAGGTGCTGGGCACGCAGGTCGAGGAGACGCACACCAGGCGCATCGTCCTAGTGGACAGTGTGTCGGCTGCGGCAATAAAGGCAGGCGGCTTCTGTCTTCATGCTGGCGTGGACAAGAGCACGTTCAAAATCCTCGAGGATGTGAACGTGCAGAAGGTGTCAGCAGTTGCCGGTGTGGGGGAGGAGGCCCCTGATGCGACAGCACCACAGGTGGGGGACGGGGAGGAGCCTGTAAACTCGGTGGTGATTGAACCAGGTACGGTTCTCTTCACATCATCGCCATATGCGTCTCCGAAGACCGACGAAATAATCGGACAAATAGATTATTTAGATCTATCGTCGCCGGAGGCTGCAGAGGTGCTGATGGAGGAAGGGAGCGAAGGGGGCGGCCAGTAGTGACTGCCATTAAAGACGCCACCATATAGGCAGACCGAATGGCGGGACTAAGGTGCGTACAAATAAACCTTCATCACTGCATTGGGGCGATGGCCGTTCTGGCCCGCCACCTGCGGATGAAGGAATTTGATATTGCTCTGATCCAGGAACCCTATGTTAAAGGGGGAATGGTTAGAGGTTTGGGTGGGACGGGAGGTGAAATTTTTCACAACTGTTCCACTAATGATATAAGGACATGCGTTTATGTCAGAAATGGCATAAATGCAATGCCCTTATACAATTTTTGTTCTAGGGATCTTACAACAGTTAAGATCGATGTGCGAGGGAGCGGAGGGCGGGATACTGTAATCCTTACCTCTGCATACTTCGACTATACGGACAAGGAAACTGTATCGAAACAGATAAAGGACCTTGTTGAATATGGCAGCCGGGAGAACCTGGACATGATCCTGGGGTGCGATGCCAACGCGCACCACACAGTCTGGGGGAGCACGGATGTGAATGTAAGAGGGGAAAAACTACTGGAGTATGTGGTAAGTACCTCTTTACAAATACTAAATAAGGGAAACAGGCCAACGTTCGCTGACTGTAGGCGGGCGGAGGTAATTGACATCACGTTAGCCTCTAACAGGGCTAGCACTAAGATCGTCGAGTGGCATGTGTCTGATGAAATCACCTTGTCAGATCATAATTACATATGCTTTAAGTACAGGACGCTGGTTCTGGCTCCTACAGTACGTAGAAGGAATCCCAGAAATACGGACTGGAACTCCTTTAGGAGTGACCTCAGAGTAGATTTGGAGGATTCTAAGGGTAAGCTCAATTCTATATTAGACATCGAGTTTACAGCAGACAAATTGGTCCAGACTGTGAACACGGCCTGGACAAGTAACTACCCTGAGAGGGAGCTTAGGCCCAAGAGGGTACCATGGTGGACGCCAGAGTTGGTCAAGCTGCGGCTAGAAGCCAGACGAGCGTTTAACAATGCTAGGACCAGTAGGGACTACAGCGGTTACGCTCGTTGTTTGACCAACTATAACAAAGCTATGCGGAAAGCCAAACGGAAGGCTTGGAGAGCACACTGTGAAAACATCAGTACGATTCCTGAAGGAATGAGGCTCTCCAAAGCTTTATCGACTGTCAGAGCACACCCATTGACAACCATTAAGGATGGCAATGGGCGGCGAACAGAGTCTGGTAAGGAGACCCTAGCAATTATGCTAAACACACACTTTCCGGACTGCAAGATAATAAAAAAGGAGCAGGAGGACCCGATCAGCCTGGTTGAATGAAGCTGTCGGACAACCAAAGCAGATTGGGACACTGCTAGGAAGGTAGTGGATGAAGGGAAGGTCGGCTGGGCTCTAAATGGTTTTCAACCATTCAAGTCACCTGGTCTAGACATGGTTTATCCCATCATCCTACAGCAGGGAGCTGCACTCTAGGTTCCGCATTTGTGCAGATTATACAGAGCCTGCATAGCATTTGGATATATTCCAAAGATATGGAGGCGTGTTAAAGTCATCTACATACCGAAACCGGGCAAAGCAGACTACGAAGAAGCCAAGGCATACAGACCTATCAGTCTTGAGTCGTTCTTCCTGAAAGCCCTGGAGAAGTTAGTAGATAGACATGTCAGGGAGGAAGCGTTATGGAAATTCCCCCTCCACAGGCTACAATGTGCCTACCAGTCGGGAAAATCCACTGAGACGGCACTACATTTTGTGGTAAATAAGGCAGAACATGCATTAGATAACCGGGAAGTATGCATTGCTGCATTCCTGGATATTGAAGGAGTCTTCGATCGGACCACCTTTGATGCCATTAGTGTGGCATCGGCAAATCACGGCATAGAGCCAACCATTTGCAGATGGATCGATTGTATGCTCAGGGGTAGAATCATAAGGTCTGAGTTGTTAGGAGATGAAATGTATGCTACAACAACCAAGGGCTGCCCTCAGGGTGGAGTACTCTCACCACTCTTATGGTGCTTGGTAGTCAATTCACTCCTAGAACAACTCAACAAAGGTCCGTACTTAACGGTCGGATATGCGGATGACTTGGTGATACTCGTAAATAGAAAGTTTCCGAGTACGGTATCTAGTCTTATGCAGAAGGCCCTGATTATGGTCGAAAAATGGTGCAGCAGCAATCATTTATCGATCAACCCAGGGAAAACTACTGTCGTGCCGTTTACTAGGAAGAGGGATCTCACGGAGTTGGGAACTCTCTCCATGTATGGTACGCAGTTACATTGGTCCACGGAGGTGAAATATCTAGGCATGACCTTAGATAGCAAACTAACGTGGAAACCTCATGTAGACAAAGTCATAGTAAAGGCCCAGCGGGTCTTTGGCATGATTCGATCTACTTATGGGAAGACCTGGGGGCTAAAGCCCAAGGTCATCAAGTGGCTATACATGATGATGATAAGACCCATACTCACATATGGAAGCATTGTCTGGTGGCCAAGAACCAAACTAGCTACATGCAGGAACGCGCTGTCGAAGGTGCAGCGATTGGCCTGCATGGCTATAACAGGGGCGTTTCCGACCACGCCAACGGCAGCGTTAGAGGTCCTGCTGGATCTAATGCCGCTACACATTGTTGTCGAGTCAGAGGCGATAAAGGCGCTACATAGGCTATCTGTGCATGGGCTGTGGAGCGTCAATATGCCGGTAACTCGACACACAAAATTGGAGATCTCAAAAGATCTCAAAAGGATTATGAGCATGGGATGCGACAAAATGCAACCATTGCACATATTCAAAAAGAATTTTAAGATAAAGGTCCCCACGAGGGACGAATGGAGACAAGGTTTACAATCCCCTGACAAGGGTTGTCTCAACTGGTTCACTGATGGTTCCAAAATGGAAACAGGATCGGGCGCTGGTATCTATGCCAACGACTGTAAGGTGAGCCAAAGCATGGGCAAATATGCAACGGTCTTCCAAGCGGAAACCTATGCTATAATTGCCTGTGCTCAGGAGAATATCAACAGTGGTGTCACTGACAGGACTGTGTATATTCTCAGTAACAGTCAAGCTGCTCTCAAGGCTCTGGACTCGTGTAGGGTGGACTCCAGACTGGTCCTGAACTGTGTTAAGCTCATTAACAAACTAGGCAGGAAGAACACAGTCAGACTGGTGTGGGTTCCAGGGCATGCAGGAGTGCAGGGCAATGAGGAAGCTGATGAATTAGCCAGAAAGGGCTCGGAGCAACTGTTTGTGGGCCCCGAGCCATTCGTGGGACTCTGAGAGCACCGTAAAGGCAGCTTTGAATGCTCACGGCAATGAAAAACACAGGCTAGAGTGGATGGCCCTTAGGGGTCTGGAACACTCCAAGAAATTCATTGCAAATGGAGCCACAGGCTTCACCCGGAGGTTCTGCGGGTATAGCAAGAGTCAAATGCGCCTGCTCACAGGAGCGTTCACTGGCCATTTTGGCACCAAAGACTTCCTGTGCAGATTGAGATTGACACACGACTCGATCTGCAGAGCCTGTGGTGAACAGGACGAGTCCATATCGCACCTACTGTGTGAATGCGACGCGTTGGCTGGACTTAGGATGGGTCTGATGGGATTGGCATATCCAAACCCTGAAGACTTTAGGCTTCTCCCTCTGAATTGTACACTGCAGCTAATGCAGTACATTCACAAGGAGATAGCTAAAGGATGAATCTTGGGGCTGACACAAAAGATCCCACTGGGTCGAAGTGTCGCCGGTCAGTACAGACTGGCCCCCCACACACAAGATAAGATAAGATAAGATACGCTTTGTATAGACAGCCAAAAACGCACTTAATATACATTTCGAAAAATAAGATGTATACTAACACACATGAATCTCGTGGCCTGAAAAAAAGCGATATAATTAAATTCAAACAATACAAGTCGTAAAAAAAATTATCTTGAATATATTGCGTGATATACATGCGGTATATATATACCTACGCGGGGCCCATACCCGAAATTCAAAATATTTATATATATTTTTTAATTTAAAAGTTTCGGATTCAAAGCCAAAGATCGCTTATATTCTATTTCATAACAATATTTTATTTATTCATATAGCAAAATCTACTAAACTAAAATTGTTTATATGATGATGATATTTTCAGTTGAAAAACAAATTTGTCACAAGGGCCTGCGTGGATAAGACTTGACACCTTCAGAAGAATATTAACCTATCGAGTCACAGCGGTACACTGGCGGCTGGACACAATAGGTTTTTAATTATGTCTGGCATTCAAATACTTGTCAAGTTAATGTGTAACATTTACAAAACGTTCGATAATCATCGAAACAATTAAAGCAATAAATATTTAACAAAAATTATTGAAAATTGATAAAACACAAGCAATAGTATTTTTTGCCATACCCGTATAATGCCATTTTCTTGCGAGCCTTCCAATCCTCAGGTGTAAAATCAGCGTACTTATTTATCCCATAAAACTGCTTAGAATCAGGTAGCGCCTGACTGTTCCAATGATTTATGTCGATCAACGCCTTTCTGAATGCATCGTAATGGACCAGTAAATCATAAGAGTTCGTGTAATATCTGGTGTAGTCTTTTACAAATTTAAGAAATAGTTTTGGTGCATCTTTTAAGTTGTAAATCTCTCTTTTTAGAATAGATGCGCCTGACATCACTCGAATTGTTCCTAGAAACAATATAATGTAGTATAATCCTTGCATGGTCTTACAAATATTTGAAGCTGTTTCTTTTTCAAAATGATAAGCCTACCACGGAAGACGCACTTATAAATATTTATTAGCGTTAGTAATTGATTTTCCTCAAGCGAACCTTTTATTGTTTACTCGATTATGTACCTGTTTTTTGATTATTATAAGAAAATAAAGGCGCTATTTCACATTTTCAACAGTTGTACAGAATTGATTTAAGTACTTACACCGGTAATTTTAACGTAAGTAAAAACTATTGAGTTGAGGTTTCTTTTATTTACGACTTTTCTTAACACCTATTCTTATATCTTTCGACCGAGTTTTTTGTTATAATATCACAAGTTAAGCATAATACCTACTCAGAGTATTTTGATATCTTTATTGGTTTTGAGTCAGACTTAATTAAAAGAGCCGCGTCAATAATTTTCTCGCATACTAGAACAGGCTGGCGCTCCAATGTGGGTGACTATTTCCGGTATCTGTCATAGTACCGTGAAACAAAAGCCAGGCACAACTGTGAACTGTAATGTGCACAATAATGTTATAACATACAAAGGAAGTTATTTAATTTCAATACATGTACTAGAATTTATTTAAGTCTCTTCACGTAGAAGTCATTTTAACAATCCGTTGTAGTCACGTGGTGTTTGCATTTGTTGTTCTGTTAACGCACTGTTGCTCTGCATGACATGCATTCAACACTTGTAAATTATCGCACGTGTTTTTAGATTGAAAATTCGTTTCAGATTTTAAGTAATTCCCCAAAACGCTACAAAACTAAATTCAAAACATATTAAGATAAGGCGTATCCACATTAAGATATAGTGATTTTGTAAAAGTATGATTGAGTATTTCAAGTGGCAGTGGGCTGAGCGAAATGCTACTTATTTTCTATTGAGTACATGGTAACAATATATGTAGTAAGTCTGATAGTACCAAAAAATTACCAAGTATACTATAAATAAAGTGAAAATGACAACAATAAAGTGTTATTTACTTCTTACCCAAAACAGTTACATTACTAACTATAAAAGTAGTTAGACTCTTAGAGTCTTAGACGCAAAATCTGACATATGACAATGGGTAATTCTTATACTTTTTTGGTCAGTAGATGCTCCCAATATCATACATTGGCCTGCTGATGGTATCGTATATATATATATATACAGCTGTACATATCATGGTAAGTGGTCCTTTAGTGAGCCTTACGAAAATGAATATAATTAGAAAATTCTTATTTTTTGAGTACGTATTCAAACGTCTTCACTGGCAGAACTGTAGTAATCTTGGGAACTACAGAATATGCAATTCTTAAAACACTTTCAATTATAGAAAGTTACACAATTTTTAGTAACATAGTCTGTTTCAATGGCATATCATGCAAACGTAGCCGCAGATGGAAGATAGCATATCATACACACCGTGTAATAAAAAGGTCATATGGTATGAGCTGTCGTATGGTCCTCCATGAACAAATTGTTGTGTCCTTAAAAGGTAAGTCCAAAAGTAGCAAATTTATTGTTTTAAGCATAGCTACCTAATTGACAAATGCGATAATGCCTTTTCAGATAGTACAACACACATGCACCACATACCCATTAGTAATTTACTCCGAGAACGTTGATGGAACGGACAGATTCGACAGAAAACGCCAGTGTTAAATAATAGAGATGGAAAATGATTGAAATCGAAATGAGAAATTTCCTTGCTATGCAGATATGTGGTAGGCATTTGTTGATCATTAAAGCCCACCACCCACAGACAGCGGCGGCTTAGCAGTACCGGTAGCTAAAGTAAAAATATGCTTTCGATGTAGTAACTTCAGAAGGGTCGTCATAAGGAAAAAGGACGAATCTAAAAATGTTTTTGATACCTATTAACATTTTTATATATTAGAAATAAGTAAAATAGACGCATCTGCCAGTATAAAAATATTTTATAAAATATTTTTTTTGGCAGATACTTTTTCCTTATGACGGTAGAGTAATACTTCTGTTTTTCCGAAACATAAACTAAATTCAATAAAAGATATGACTACAATTATACCTGTAAAATTATAGATGATTAATTGATACCGAATTAATTATCAACGAACACACCAATTTAAAGACTAAAATAAACAGATGTATGTATGTACCTATATATAATGTTATCTAACTTCTATTCTAATCTAATCTAACTAATATTATAAAAGCGAAAATGAGTTTGTTTGTTTGTTACCTTTTCACGCCTAAACCACTGAACCGATCATCCTGAAATTTTGTATATACGTTGGCAGATGTACAAAAACGGATAGAGGCTACCTTTCATCCCAAAAAAAATACTGTTCTCGAGGAAAACAATAATAACGTTCTTATGATAATAGGTGGCGCCACGTGTCTTTCGAATCATGATTGACTTATATTATTACAAGCAGAGTACAACCCGAATTGATTGTCAAATTCTAAATTAACGCGAGCGAAGCCGCGGGCAAAAGCTAGTTTTAAAATATATGTTTAATTAATATTATTGATACTTTGGTATAATATATACAAAAACATGATTATTGAATATGATTTGTAATCTCGCAGACGAAAATTTAATTACTTTTACTATATCCGAGGAAAATCAACAAAAAACAAGAAACAGCCAAGATAATCAGTTTGCCGTTAATATGTGGATATAATACATTCGAATACTATACGGATAGAATATAAATAGGGTGATATTGATTCAGCTTTCAGTACTGAAACTTCTACGACATCGTCATGACAGGAATACGCTTTGCCATTCTATTCTTGATAGCGGTTGGTCTGCATTTTACTGCGGCAATTTATGAAAAACCGATCTATGACTTGAAATACGCACCGGAATTATTTGTCAAGTTCATACAAGACTACAATAGACATTACAAAGATACTTACAATCTCTTGTATCACTATGAGGCGTTCAAAAACTCACTGAGTGATATAAATGAGAATAATAGCAAGCCATCCTCAGCTACTTTTGAAATAAATCGTTTTACCGACTATACTCCTCGCGAATGGCAACTTATGAATCGGTAAGTATTCTATTTAATTTAATTTTACTATTATATTTCTTGGGTTTTATTTTCGTCCATAACCCGTGATGCAATGTTCAAGCTAGTTCGAAGGGTCATTGTTATAGTATATGTCATAAATAGTGTATTATAGACGATTTACTTAACTAACATTGGATATGAAATTATAAACGAGAAAATCTGTTATTATAAAGAAGACATTTTAAACGTTCGAAAATGTAGGTTGTTGTTTGATCATGCACGAATCACTTAACGTATTTCTATGAAATTTCGCCCACAGGAAGACTATGACGCGAACTATGTTATTCTTTCGGGAAATTTATAAACTTTTCTGGTATATTTTTCTCCGCACGGGCCTGGGGCGATATATAATAAAGTATGATTATCCACTCCCTGAGTCATGCCAGAACCATCTTTCCTTTAATCTCAACCCGATCTTACATTTTTCTTTGGAGACTAGAGCGAATACGTAACTAAAAATCAAAATACTCTTTTCTCATCAATTTATATATGAATTTTCTAATATATTACTATTTCTTTTTGTTTCAGTTTGCATTAACGGAGCACCACGTTACATAATAATTATTATAACAACAGCATAATACTATCTATGTAATATGATGAATATTAAAGAGTATAAAAATACCAGTCTTTCTATTTGTACCATTTATTCACTAACGTATTAAAATAGTGTAACATACACTATTTTAATTACGTTTCATAAAGTATATAATTATAATAGTAAGCCAATGACAATAGAATCCTAAGTAATATTATAAATGCTAATGTATGTTTGTTTGTTATGCTTTCACGCCTCAACTACACGACCGTTCATCATCAAATTTCTCAGGGGCACAGAAAAGAACATAGGTTTTTATTCAGAAAAAGTACTTTTAGCGATGGGTAGCTAGGAAAAAATAAAAATAACTTTACTAAATTGGTTTTTATTTATAAAATAAAAGGAAGAAGAATACAAGAAATCGAGGTCTTTTGCAAACACTTACTGTTTAATTGAATATATTTTTATTTCTTTTATAATTTATAATTACATTTCTTGAACTTATGTCCGTAGGTTCCAAATACTTGCTGTTGGTCACAGTTTAGTACTCAAAACTAGTTT
This sequence comes from Catocala sponsa, assembly GCA_963564715.1. NCBI lineage: Eukaryota > Metazoa > Arthropoda > Insecta > Lepidoptera > Erebidae > Catocala > Catocala sponsa. Next base: position 17,727,961 of record OY751333.1, read on the forward strand.
TAATAGATAAAATACCTACCAAGACACTTTTTTTCGATGTACAAAATTCGTTTAGTACCAAACTCAGCATAGTAATTATTTCAATAATTCGTACCTTACATATGGCGTTCCAATCTTTTCGCTCTAACCAAAAACAATTGAGGTATTTATTATATTGTCATATCACTCTAATCTACTAAATCAAAAGACAGTTGTATTCATCGTAAGCTATTAAAAATCTACTACTTAGCTAATAATAATGTCCTCCAGAGCGAATTTCGATCACGGCGGCGGCCAGACTTAACGGAGATTGGCCATCTGCGCAGGAGATATTATAGTGCACAAGTGTGAGCGCAAAACACAAGTGCACTCTCTGTTCCACTAACTCTCGTAATCCGATGGGACGGTAATCCGACAGACCGGCGAGAGAACAGGCGCAGGACCAATGGCTTTACGTGCTTGCGAGGCACAGGGGTGTCTAATACCGCCAACTTCCTAACTCCGGGCTGCTATTGAGATTTCTTAAAAGAAAAACTCAATAACTTTTTGTTGGCGAGACCCGGGATTCGAACCCGAGACCTAATAATAATAATAATAATAATAACGATCATACTATATCTTAGATGGCGGCTACTTGGTGTCAACCCGTAACCGTCACCAAAACACCGGCTTTTAGCCGAGTATTAAAAAAGTTTCCACATAATAATAATAATAATTTATTTCAGATTTACATCCATATATTATTAATAGTAGTACAACTTAGCCTAATGTTAGTATTAAATTAAACTTACAATAATAAACAACCAGTGTACCATTGAACTGTTCGTTCAATGGTACACTAGTTTATTTGGATAAGTGTGTCTGAACACTTATCCACCTTCGTAAGAGGGGAGAGTCCCACCGGTCTGCAAACACATTCAGAATGCCATTGGAGGTGGAGCGCAAGCGCGCCATCATGGAAGCGCATCGTTTTCGCATGATCGCGGCGAACCCGTCGACACACGCTTCCGCGAACATCCCTGACGCGCTGCATCGCCACGGCAATCCCAGAAGCACCTTGAATGCGTTATTGTACTGTACGCGCAGGTCGCTGTATGCCCGCTGAGTATACTTGGTCCACAGGCTGCACGTGTAAAACGACTGGCAGAAGTCCTTAAAAAGCGTTATCTTTACCGGTTGCATACAGCATGCAAACCTGCGGGCCAGCATGTTGCAGCGGACAGCTAGCGACCTGCGCTCCCTGTCAATGTCTACATTGTCTTTTAAGTCATCAGTGACCCAGTGGCCCAAATACTTAAACCTCGAAACCCGACTTAAAGGAGACCCAGAGAGTGAGAGTTCAGGCAGCTCTTCGTAGGTTAAAGTACCCGATTTAAAAATGCACAGCAGTCGCATTCACTGTCCTGTGCCACTGAGGCAGTTAGCTTATAGCAGCCACTTAGCTAAAAGCTCGCGGTCAAACCGCGCCCTTATGGTTGGTCCATTTGTTGTCCATGTGTGTCCAGAAATAAGAATTTTAATCCGTCAATTGTTCGAATACCAGATATAATAAAAAATTATATTTAATTATGTCTGGCCGGTATGGCGCTCCGGCGGAATAGATAACGTATAAGAAACTAGCTTTTGCCCTCGGCTTCGCTCGCGTTATTGTAGATTTTATCAATAATTTTAATCTTTCGGGAACTGTAGTTTTCCTTAGAGGAAAGGTACCTTTTTTATACCCCTGAAAATGTGTACGCGAAATCGTATGATGATCTTTTGAGTGATAAAGTCTAGCGTAACAAACAAATTCACATTTGCATTTATAATATGAGTCAGGATTTGCACCTAATAAATCGTTACTCTTCCACCGTATGACCGTAGATATATTTGACAACGCGCTCCTGCATAGATGTCACTTGCTTTATTTATGCCTTCGCCTTAAATGGATTTACTTGCAGTCTATAATGCCTTTCTAGTGTCGAATAAACCATGCTTACTTTATGTTTAAGAATAATACGGTTAAAAACGCAAAGTCAAATTAGGTACTCTTTCTCCAGGATATTATCCATCCAAACAATAATTCAACCGTAAAGTCATCTACGTAGAGCACACTAGACACCATATAATAATAATAAGTAATAAGCCAGACTCAATAAGCCAGTGTCATGATGGGATAACGATTGCTCGTTATCCCATCATGGCACTAACGCGATCTCGGTGGTCACAGTCCATTAGCTTTTTAAAAATCACTTTCTTCTTATGATATAAACAAAAAATATATCACCAGGTGAACTCAATGTGCAGAAACCGCAGGGCAGCCTGTGGCGAGCTGAATGTGAGTGGTGTCACTTATTTGTCTTTATTAGTTGGCTAAATGGAAATTAAAGAGCGCCCGTAGGACTCTTAACTCAAGCTTGCCTTGGTCGGGCGGTCAGAGAGACGCCACCAGCTATTTGGGTACGTTTGGTAATTTCTAAAAGTACTAGGAAAATACCCGTAAATGTGAACTACAGGTAAATAAGAGAAACAAATAATAATAATGTAATATTATTATTTGTTTCTCTTATTTACCTGCAGTTCACATTAACACTGATAGCCACACTTGGCAAAACATGTATCGAGGCTATCGAAGTTTTAGTATTCATAATTTTAAGAAGCACAACCTAGTTTTGTAAGTAGATTAAGAGCTAATAATCCCTAAAAACCGCATCAAAATCAACTCAGAGGTTTTTACCTGATACCAAATAGATAACTATTTTAAATGTTTGTTACGGCTTCCGTTACTCGCTAATCTTCAAAATAGTCGACCACAGATATTATTTCAAAAATATCTCCTATGTACAGGCATTGGTTCCTTACAATTGTATGATAGAAGTTTAGTAGATTTACAGCAAATAACTTATTTGATTATATTCTAAAAAGATTTTAAATTAATAATGAAAAAAAATAATGTTCTCTAAACCGAATTTCGGCCACGGCGGCCAGTCTTAACAGAGACTAGCCATCTGCGCAGGAGATATTATAGTGCACAAGTGTGTGCGCAAACACAAGTGCACTCTCTGTTCCCTAACTCTCATCATCCGATGGGACGGTAATCCGACACGAACGGAAAAAGATCGGGCGCAGGACCAACGACTTTACGTGCTTTCCGAGGCACGGGGGTATCTAACACCGCCAACTTCCTAACTCCGGGCTACTATTGAGATTTCTTAACACAAAAACCCAATAACTTTTTGTTGGCCCGACCCGGGATTCGAACCCGAGACCTCACGCACAGCAGTCGCATTTACTACCGCTGCGCCACGGAGGCAGCAATTACATAGTTTGTGTATAGAATAATATAAAATGTATTAAATGTTCAATTCTTACCCACCAAGTATTGTATTCTACATATCAAATGCTTTTGCTAAAATATATTGTCGGCCATTCATTGCATAGTGTAATATGTGCCTAATTTTCAGTAACAGCAGTCGTTGCCGGGCTAATATCCTCCTAATTATGTATATTCTGTCATTGTCTCTTCCCTGTGGATAGATGTTATTTGAGGAAAAACACAGGATCTTCCGGCATAATTTAGATGCATCAGTGTAGTTTTCTTTAGAACAGTGGGGTTGACTATCTACCTAAACAACTATTTAAAACAGCAATCGGGGGACAATATACAACACGGTTTAAAAAATTCCCTACGTAGGTTTTAGGTATTTGTCACTTACGTCAGCAAATAATACAAGAAGAGGCAGTATAACATACTTGTTAAAATAATTATCTTTGTTTTTTTTTGCTTACGTTTTTAAGGCAGCTTAGTTGCACCATTGAACTCATATGTGAGTAAGGGCTATATTATTAGCACCATTGTTAGCTTAACGAGAACTTAAGAGAAACGAGGAACAAAGAAAACCATGTAATTGCTTTAATTTTTTATTTCTGTATCACAATAAATAGTTTATTGTGTTGTTGTCTCGTGGTAACGATGCTCTATGAACTGTAAAAGAAAAATACAAAGGAGCATAAATTAGAAGAAAGTGGCATTGAGAATGTATACCGCTACATCTTCTCAGGCCGTCAAAGTAGAGACCTCAATATCGCCTCGGCTGCTGGGGGGACGGTGTGGAGGCCACTGCTCTTGGACCACGCGACTGCTTACCATCAGGTGGAGTGTGGTCATTTTGACGAGCAAAATAAAAAAAGGAACATAATATATTATTATGTAAATTCTAATTCTCGCTTATTTGTAAAATATCGTCACCCAATTATCAAATTTTATTTTCGCAAAAACAATTAATTTATTTTATAAATATAGTGTTCTCTTGTAAGGTTGACGTAACCTACAGGTTACTACTACAGCCGTCACTTGTTTCAGGCTAAGCGGCGACTTTGCTGTCCTTTTTATGAATCCATCCATCTATTTTATATTTTAATTAAAATAAAATAAAAATGCTTTACTGAGTATTTTACTTACCGATTCAATAGCTTCCATTCTGTAGGTGTGTAATCAGTGAATTGATTTATTTCAAAAGTAGCTGATGAAGGGTTGCTGTTGTTCTCATTTATATCCCTCAGTGAGTACTTGAACGCCTCGTAGTGGTACAGAAGATCGTAGGTATCTGTATAATGTCTATCGTAGTCTTGTATAAACTTTACGAATAATTCCGGTGCGTGTTTCAAGTCATAGATAGGTTTCTCATAGTATGCCGCACTGGTGTGCAGATAAACTGCTACCAAAACTAACAAAGCAGAGCGTATGCCGTTCATGTTGCTGAGACTGTTGATGTGAATGTTAAACTTAGGCAAAATACTCATTTATATACTCTAAAAAAGCAAACAAATTATCTGCGCATATTTAATGTTTTCTGTTGATTATCATCGGGTAGATGATGAAATTATAAATTAAAAGCTTATGGACGTAGTTTATATGATGTAAAAATACAAGATTTATTCCTTAAACTTAGCTAAGAAACAACTTTTAGTACTGTGTTGCGGCCGACAAGACCAGAATAAACATCACGGTAATTTATGTAATTTAAAAATAGCATCATGTCACCAATGTTTCTGTATATAGCAAGGTTAAATTATCAAATGTAGAGCTTGCACATGATTCGTAAGTTGTACTTAGTCAACATTTCTTTTTTAAATATCTATAGCGAAAAAGTTGCCAGGAAACTGTTTAAAATGGATGGTAAGGAAAGACATGCATTTGTACATACATATACATTGAGAGAACCTCATTAATATAGTATCTAACAATAACTATGTCAGTAAAACGCCTATTGTGATCCGATCTGTGTATAATAATTTTAAGTTAATATCGCAAATGCTCACCGTTGGCAATTATTTAGTCTCGCGGAACAGGTCGGGTCCCGATCCATGCCGTAATTTTGCGGTTTCCTGTAACACAACCAGCGTTACAGGAAACGAGCTTAAAACTACTAACACTACTACTGCGATTCACCTGGTAAATAAAAATGCTGTAGGTACAAATACTTCTCATTACTCTCTTCTTGTTCAGTCTAGAGAAAATGGAAAAGGAATAGCAGGAAACAATTATACCTCAACAAATAAAACTTAGTTGCGTCTTTTGTGTGAACTACTACTCTCACGCCTTCTTTAAGAGGGAGGTTTTCCCCTAGATGGCCCGTTATATTTGTACCGTAGTCAATAATTAGTAATGACAGGTTTTTCCACTCAAACATTTGACCTACATCGATTAAACTACAGGATACTCCGACTCATAAGTCTGAGTAGGTATCCTCTAGGTTTTATCCAGCATTTCAGTGTTTATAAATAGGCCGATCACGGTGTCTCTTCCGTTACAAATATTTTATATACTTAAAAAGGAGACCCCAACCACTAGGTTTAGAGAGACCAAATGTTTACGCAAATAAAGATATTTTATTTATTTATTATTTATTTCTATATTTAATTAGTAGATTTGATTACTTTTCTTGTATTAATATAAAGAAATACAAAATATTTATTGTATGGTAAATTACATGTAGTGCGTTTTTATGTACCTATTTACGCCAGATTAAAATGTTAATATCTCCGTACGCCCATATATTGCGACATAGAATACACATGGAAAGCTACTCCAAGCCAGATACGCCGTTGTTGCCCGGAACAAAAGGTATAGAAACTTTGTTTGCCTTTGTTAATTGTTGGAGCAAAAACCATTAATCGTTAGATCGAATAAATCATCACAGTCTTAACTTTATTTGATATGTAATAGTGATTCGGTTCGATACCAAGACGAGACAAAAGTTTGCGAAACTAAAAAACTTTTGACTGCACTTTCACTGCGCCGAGTGTTGTGGCTTGGAACCTCACACGCGACAAAAAATTGTATTTTCCACGAATAGATATTGTGAATCCGGGTGTCCTTCTATGTTTAAAAGTTCCTCGCTTCACAGGATCTACTGGAAGAGTGAGCGTAGTATTTAAAAAATAAATTATCGTTATGAGTATTGGGTGTTCTCTGTTTAAATGTTTATAAAGTTCCCCGCGACACAGGAATTATTGCTAGAGCGGGAACTGTCTTAAACTTTTACTAATGATAATCCTTTTGAATTGGACATAAAACATTAAAGCAATGTATGCAAAGGACATCTACATTCTAAACATTGATAAATATAATGGATCCTACAAATTTTCCTTCAGCGTGACAATCGAATTCACAATTTTTAACACTTTGGCACTGCCGAGAAGAACCCTAAAATATTGCGTCACCTCCCCAGCCCCAAATCGAATCTATTAAAGTATTCTTGTTATTTATGACTTACATGTTAAATAGATTTTTACCAGCGAGCTACCCAATTGTTTCAGTACCTGTCTAGAGCCTAGACACCTGGGGCCCAAGTCTGTTATTTTTATAAATTCGTGATTCCGACACGATGTAACTGGAATTCCATTGTCATTTTGCAAAAAGTTCGTAATCTGCTAAATTCATAATGGTCGATCATTGGTCGGTCAATGATCTCGTAATAGGATTGTGGTAAAATGACATGTTGTATTGCCATTATTATAAAACCCGTTAGTAGAAGTGATTTTTGAAAAACTACTACTAGATTTGAACATTTACTCATGCTAGATTTCATTTATATATATTTATACATATTATTTATTAGTGTTAAAAGCAATTTGATCAAAGGAACTGTCAAAATTTTAGCAGATGCGCATGCGGTAATACGTCTGTCATTCATTTGTCATTATGTACGAGATTACCATTCTATGCCATTTTTCAATGGAGTTTCAGTGGTGTTTGGTTTGTACTATTACAAATCAAATCAAATCAAACCCATTTATTGTGGGCATAGGTAAAGAAAAAGGTGTACATATAAAAACATAAGTTGCAGTATGTCCCACGGTTAAGCATACAACATTTATAAATTTATACAAAGAAATAACAATGATCAAGGAATTACCAGGATGATCGATAAAAAAGACTGTATATAGTTGTAAATTAGAAAGACAATCTTTAGAACCAATATAAATGTAATTCAAAAATTATAAAGATTAATAATTCTGATTGATATTTCAAGAAAGCAAGCATCTACTCTTTATAAAAAATGTGAGGCTCTTTGTTATTAGTTCACGTATTTTAGTAGAAAAATAAAATATCGTTAGGTGAGATATACCCAGTCTTGTCATAAATATTGTCACAAGGCAACATTTTTTTTTTCTATTGCATAAAGCTTTTACATTTACTGTAATGTGTATTAGTTTATACCTTAATATAATAACATTAAAAATATAAAGCTCATTCAAAATGATCTTCATTGGCTTTAATACAGTCCTTTAAACGTTGAGGCTAGTTATCAATAGAAACACGCACTCTCTCTATTGGAAAATGCCTCACTGCTAATCTTATGGATTGTTCTAGGGACTCCAAATTATCATGGTATTTAGAGCATGCCATACTCTCTAAAACTGACTATAAATCATAATCCAGCGGATTAAGATCGAGACTAGATGACGGTCAGTTTTCAGCTCTGATGAAATCTGAAACTATCGGTTCCAACCATGCTTGGGTGGATCGAGCTTTATGACCCGATGCAGAGTCTTGCTAAAAGGACCATTCTTGGTTATGGAACATGATGTTTTTAAAAGGCTTAACCACCTTCTCAAGAATCGAATCTTGATACACAATAGAGCTTTGAGCATAAACTCGGACATTCTGCTTGGTAAAACGTTGCTCAATAGTAAAAAAATTTTTCTGTGACTTCCCTTTTCATACGTTTAAGAAGTTGTTTTGATTTTACCACCCTATTCATTTTTAAATTATCAGTTAAATAATGACCAGTGCGTCTTTTAACGCTGCAAGTTCTAAGTCATCATTTAAAATACGCGACATGGTTCTAGGTGCTGTATTCATTTCTTGAGATAAAATCGTTTGCTTTCGGACAGGATTTCTTCAAATTCTTGCACTCGCTCCTTTGACCGCCTTTTTTGCACGAATACTACGTAGACGGCTGGATCTTTTTCTGTCACAAACAGAAAAAGTTTTCATTCTACCCTCGATTTTACCTATAAATAGCACGGTACACAAACATTCGACTAATACCAAGCGGATGGAGAGCTTCAAAAATTGCATTTGCCCTCATGCCTACTTTGTGTATTGCTATCATAGCAATTCGGTTTTCTTTATCACTCCACTCCATTTTAATATCACAAAAATATTTATCACCGATTGGCGTGAAAATTATAAAACATATGTACATATAATAATGACAGATTCCAAATGTAATTTTATGATTTTTTTAAATTGTAACAATATTTATGGCCAGACTAAGTAAATGACAGTTGACAGACAGTTGTAATGTAGTTGAGTTAAGCATCACCTAGCATTAAGAAAACCTGTACATTGTAACATGTGGACAACGCCGTTGGTTGTACATTCGTTAAACGTAGCTATAATACCTACTAACCTAAACTTATACAGTATAACTGTTTGTTTGTTCCAATAAATAAATGTCGTTTGGTCATAATGTTCCAATGTTTCATTATGTGGTTTGCGTATTAAATATCCTCACAATAAAATATATAAGAAGTCGACCGTATTTATTATTTAAACATACCAACTGTATTATTACAATATTTTGTAGATGAGACATTCTTAATTTAACATTGTCAGGAGAATTAAACAAACAGGCATGCATGACATTTAAATTACATTATATACTACTTATTTATGGTGAAAATATAATAGTGACTCTAAACATTAGATAAACTACAAATCGAAAAGTCTAACTATATCTTAGATATTTCTTCTATATATTTATAATAATAGTACTAAAATTAAAAAGTTCTACTGTGTAGAAAGTCTTTGAAAGATAAAAATTGCATAGAGCCGACATCAATGTCATTGTCAGATACGTTGGATTTCTCACTATACAACCTTGCCATACGTTTAAGAAGTCCTCTTACACGTATGGCAAGGTTGTATAGTTTGATGGAAGGTAGGCTCGTTTTAAAATTAAAATTATTAATAAGTTCAGCATTTAAGGATCCATGTACAATTTTGTGTAGAACCAGTAAGTCATATATGTCGCGTTTTTCTTTTAAGTTCATTATTTTCAACTAAGACAGCCTATCCAATATATTCAGGAATAGTTTTTATGATGCCATTTTTATGGACAAGAACCCTATAGTCTGAACGGACTGCACTTTATCTGTATGGCTTGAGCAGTAAGAAGATTAAACTACTATTGTTAAACACTTTTACTAGTTACTGTTTATTTTAATTTAAGCTATTTAAATTATACAACTATTTAGATTTTTAATTTTACACTTTCTCTGACCTTTCGGTTGCTTTTCGGTAGTCATGGTCGCAGGGAGACTGGTGACCCCGTGACACAATAGTACATAGTTTAGTTTCAAAATTATGTAATAATAGTGTTTTATAAAAAATAAACAACGCGATAAAATCCGTATAAAGTTTTGTTTAAAAAGGTTTTGATACGCGAATTGTGAAACCTATCATTTTATCGGCGGGGTCGCGACCGCATGTGAAAATGATTCGCGCGGCCCCGCCGATAGTGGTTTGTCGAGGAACACCGTGGTAGGTTTAGTCGGTATTCCGGGAGGTACTTTATTCTCATTCCATCTATCTTTTACCCCGGCGAGTCCGACATAACCCCTCCACCCGCCCCCGCGGAGGGGTATGCGTCAATGCATTCCTCCACGTTAAAAAAAAAAAAGGTTATGTACTTCTCCGTTCCCCTGACAACGTGTTTCTTAAATTTGATTTATCGTGAAGTTAAGGCGTGAAAATGTAACAAATAAATAAATAAACTCACTTTCGCTTTGATATAATAAGTTAGGATAGTGGTGTTTCAACAAATGAATCAATTTGTAGCCATGTGATATCCACAGCTTATCATTTTTATTTTGTGTCATTTAGGGCTTTAAATATCTCATTTATAAGAATTATTATAATATTTATTGAAATAGTATTTTATTGTTACAAATAAGTTTTACAAACTCGGGATATCAAATCAATATTATTTCGTATAGCAGGTCAATACAACGTATAGTTTTATAATATACGAACTGTTTTAAAGACTTCAAAAGTACTTGCATTTGTGAATCAGTAAAAGACATGCGATGTATTATTTAAATGGTCATTTAAAGCAAATTTTTATCACTCATAGTCCAGCAATGAAAAGTTGTATTGTAAATTAATGTATTCGGAACAAATATAGCATTATGATATCAAATTGTTTATTTAGTTGTTTACCATATAATAGAATGAGGTATAAACAAGGTGATGTCATCATGTGGTCCAGTGGATCATCTATAATAATAATTATAATACAAACCTACGTAATATAAGTGGTGTTATTTCCGAACAATGTCAATGATCAACATTGTTCAGAGTAGCCCGTACCTAACGGACGTAATACAGTAAATCAAACGCTTGAAATGCGCGCTATGTACTTAATTTTACTTATCGTAGTAGTGGTCGCTGCAAATGCTCATTCAACAATCGACGTAAAGGATGCTGCGAACTTATTCGAGAAGTTTATCGAACGTTATAACAGGCGGTACATAGATGAAGCTGACCGACTTATGCACTACAAAGCATTTATGAAAAGTTTGAATTCTATTAACGAGTTGAACGCCATAAGTCCCGAGACCACCTACGGTATCACGCAGTTCACGGATTTAACTGATGACGAGAAAAAGCTCCTTGGGAGTAAGTAACAATTTAATATATAACAATCTCACGAAGTAAGCAATTTTAAGAGCCATCATTGTGTTTATTTAAATTGAATTTATTAAATTCTAATAAATTGAATGTGTCGAGATACAGTTAAATAATGAGTCTACTGTCGCACTATGACTCTTAAAGTTTAAGAATCTCAAACAAAAACGTCTATGTGTTTCTCAAAATGTATGAAAAGGCATGTCGATGAACAAACGTGTGTGTCGAAAATCGTCGAAAGCTTTAAAAATGATAGACTTCCAGTAGGTCTTTTAGTTTATATGGCAGAAAGATATGCCCATATTTATCATGCAAGCTAATTGTCTATAGTCAAAGTCAAAGTCAAAGTCAAAAGTTTGGATGAATAAGCAATGGATATTCTACAATACACAATCATTTTTTTGCTATAACTTAGATTTGTATAATACATAACATAGATTTAGATTTTAAAATGAGTTTAATTCTTTTCAGTGGGAAGATCTCGCCGTTCTATGGGTCTAATGGCTTAAAATAAATAAAAATATTTTATGATGCTCTCATCAACAAAAATATCGGACCAAAATAAAATGTAGGTATCTATATTTTAATTGTGTTTGTGATTGTGATTTTTGTAAAGTATCATTATAACTATTTCATTATATTGTTTCCTAAAACTTACAGCTAACAGTAACAGTACATTCATGTATAACGAAATATGTTAATAAACATTTACTAAAGGTAGACAAACTAATAGTAGGTATGTATCTCATAATGCAATTTCATGCATGTTTTATCAAATTTAATAACAAAATAGTGTGTTGTTGATATTATAACAATGAACATGTTAATTTTAGTTTTGTTTATCATTCTAAAAGTTGCAATATGATAATGATATGATATTCTAAAATGTTTGTGAACCGAATTGATATTATAATTATTAAAATAAGTGTCGATGTTTTGCGTGACGCTTAGAATGTAGCTTTAACAGAATAAATTATGGAGTTATCTATTTCGGTATTTCTATATATGCTATACATCATAAAAGGTGGCGAATATAATTTCTTTAAATCGTCACCGTTTACTACACTTTACCTTTGTCTGTTGAAGGCGTGAACGTGACGTTTTCACAATGTGAATTATATTATTATATCTATAAAGATAGCATTTTGATTTGGTTAATTTCATATCGATAAATTATTTACATTTACTTTTGGGACGATGCAACAGACTTGTAGAAGACAATTATCCTGCTCTGATGGGCGTTCCTCATGCGAAAACAAATAAAAGCGCGATCCATTAATAGTTGTTCCAGGTTTAGTCCCGTGTACTATATGTCATTTGTTATAAACTTTGCAAAGATCACGGTATCTAATGATATAACTTTTGTAAAGTCTGTACTACTGTGGCGATTGCGCAATTCAAAGATCATTGCAAGTTTTTACCTAAATGTTTTAGAAAGCTTCTTAGAATCCGATAAACACAAAACTTAATAATTTTATTTGTTTATTATTCTCACGATTTCAATTTCAACTATCAAAGCCACAACAAATAGTTTTAGATATGAAGCTCTTAATTGCTTTCGATTTTGTTTCTTGTAAAGGGTGCCATAAAAAATGAAACAACTTAAAAAAATTACAAGATGATTTATTTAACTAAACTTAATGTATCTTATTAAAAGTGGCAAAAATAATAATGTATTTATCGTATATCTATTAATCGTTTGATCGAATAAATCATTATAGTCTTAAACTTTATTTGAAATATACTAGTGTACCGTAAGGTCGTATGACTTTAGCCCTGAGGGGTGACATTGGCCCCTAATTGGAAAAGTTTGAAGTGCCCACCAGACCACTATCATACTTTTTGCCAAAAAAATACACGTGGAAATCAATAGATAGCATTATAAACTGACAGTAAAACAGCTTTTTCCAATTAAGGGCCAATATCACCCCTCAGGGCTAAAGTCATACGAAGTTGCTATATTTACTACATGATTAATTTTATAAATCCTAAAGAATATTTTGTTTGTTACGTTGTTAGTCTTTGTTACGTTGTACAGACTCATTCACGAACCAATATTTGTAAATTTTGGTATGTTTACTTAGAAACCTAGCGCATAATGTAAGCTTTGTAAGGAATCTCACAATCTTACTAATCCCCGGGTAATAACTAATGTTCAAAAAAATTTTTCGGAAGTCAATTGAATAGCATATCTTCTCCCTAGCCTTTATTATTCCCAAGTCACTTGGGGTCGGCTTTCTAGTCTAACTGGATTGAACTGGATATCAGTTTTTACACGGAGCGACTGCCATTTGACCTCCGCAACCCGAAGGCTAACGATACCCTAAGGCTAGACCAGTGTCAGGGTATTAAAGGGCACTGATTTCCCAATAACGACTACCATAGATGTTCAAGGCAGCCGGGACCAACGGCTTAACGTGCCCTCCGAGGCACGGAGCAGGCGAAAATTGTCAATCAATACGCACATAATTTCGAAAAGTCATATAACTTAGAGAGCTATGCTCGGAGTTTCTCTGAAGGATAGGATTCGTAACGAATACATCCGACAGAGAACTAAAGTCATCGACATAGCCCAGAGAATTAGCAAGCTGAAGTGGCAGTGGGCTGGCCATATCGCGCGAAGAATAGACAACCGCTGGGGTAAGCGTGTTCTTGAGTGGAGACCGCGACTCGGCAAAAGTAGTGTAGGACGCCCTCCGACCAGGTGGGATGACGATCTGCGAACGACTGCAGGCAGATGCTGGATGCGGCAAGCTGAAGACAGGGCGCTATGGCGCTCTTTGGGGGAGGGCTATGTCCAGCAGTGGACTATTATAGCCTGATGATGATGATGATGATGATGATATAACTTACGAAAATCAGAGGTGCACGACGTGGTTTCAAACCCGAAACCCTCTGCATTTGCAATGGGATTAAATATAATGACCACCAAAAATAGTAATTGCGCAGCAAAATATGCTTACTAAAATATATCATAACGAGCACCTATACGCCCCAAATCACTGCATTCCGTCTCGGAAGGGTTAAGTTATGTTAGGTTCCTTCTTAAACCCACCCAAAAGTAGGGCTCCGTCGACTTATTTTGACCTCTTTAAATATATTTTGCTGTGCAATTTGGTGATAATTTACTATTTTTGACTGTTATATTTTACTATATCTGGTGATAAGTTAAACATAAGCCATTTGCAATTGAATAGCATGTTATAATAAAAATAAAAATCAAGTTTTCTGCTTAATTGTATTTATTATTGTTTTTAAAATTATGTATGTATAGAGATTCAAATAAAACATTTTTCTTTCTTTCTTTCAATATCTATTTAATGTAATTTAAAAATTGTGTATAATGTTTTTTTACGTTTCAAACATGGCAGTTTCATTATTTCAAATTGGAATTTCATTCATTTACAGATTGTGTCATTTATATTTATTTTTCGTTTTCATATAATACAGGTTTTACTGGAGGACTTTACTCAATATATCACGCTACTACGATCACTAACAGATTAATATCATCCCAACTTGGACCATTGAGAACTACTTATAACTCGCCATCGGTGTCACCAAAGTAAGGCGCATGGCAATGTCTGGTAGCCACCCTTACGTCGAAGCCCAGGTAAATAGAAGGATAGGATAAGCCATATTGGAGCTATCTCTACTCTCGCCCTCACACTTCCCCTTTAATAAGTCGCTCAAGTGACGTCACAGCGTCGCGTTGGCAGCAACGCGATGAGTGGGTGGAAGGGTAATCGTGAATTATCACTCCATCCACCAGTAGTAAAGTCCAGTGAGTGGTCGGGTCGGGACCCGAAGTAACAATGTGCCAGTCCAATAATACACCTACAGTCACATTTAATAAACTACAACTATTTTGCAATATTGATTTTTTAAGAATTAGCCTTGCTGGTGTTTGTATGTTTTCTCTAAACTGTAACAATATAAATATTTAAATAACATGTTTCAATTTTTAAAGTTAAAATTGCTTGCCTGTGATGAAAAATATGGTATCCTAATTCAATACCTACTTATAATATATAAACATATAAAATAGGATAAGAACAAAAAGATAGATCTTAATGTACGATAAATTTCTGGTAATCACCAGATTTACCAGATTTCTGGTAATTACTAAATTAATCAAGTAAATAATAAATTGGATAACGTCGATGCAGTATTTTTAAGATACTAACTAATACCCGTCATTGTGGCGCATGTACCCAGTGCACTTTACAATATTCATACACAAAACACAAGATTTAATATGGATTTTCTATGAATGCGCTTCTCTTCGGTCGCTTTAAGTTATATAATCATCAATTTATAGAAAATCGATAATAAAATCATTAGCTCTCATTATACTATAGAATGTATTTTCTATAGTATAATGGTAACTAATAATTTTATAATTAGGCATCCTTTCTAATATTATAAATGGGAATGTGAGAATGTTTGTTTGTTTGTTAAGCATTCACGCCTTGATTAAATAGCTAAGGCGTCAACGCCTATCAAACAAACTTACTACTATGCGAAATTTCGCATACACCTTGGCAGAGGTACAAGAAATTACATATCTTCATCATCAAGAACAAAAATATTGCTCTCGATGATAACTATAAAAATGAAGAAATAAATTCATTATATTAAAAGGTGTCTTACCGAGTAACCCTTTTTTTTCAAATTCCTTTTGTTTAAGATCAGCAAAATCATTGACTGCAAAAACCGCATCAGTACTTTTTGCATTTAAATCATTTATAGTTACTAATGAATTCTTGAACAGGTCGTAGTGGACGAGCAAACTATATATTGTATCATAATGCTTGTTATAGTCTTTCAAGAACTTCACGTATAATTTAGGGGATTTGGTTACATTATAATACGTGTAGTTGCGCCGGGCCTCGACCGCATGCAAGTAACAAAATACCACAAATAATAATGCAATAAATCGTCTCATTTCGTCTAATGTCTTTTAAAAAATGTTTTGTTTTAAAGTGAAAACCAATATAAAAATGATGGCTGTAAATCGATTTTCTAAGAATCGAACTTTCAATTCTCTATGGTTAATTGAGGTAAGTAAAAGTGTGAGAATAATAAATCGGTGATATTTGAATATGTTATAAAATAATGTAAAGAGGTTGGTTCTGATATCGAAAGATTGAGTCAAAGTTTGAAAACTAAAAAAAGGCGCAATCAAAATGCCTAAAATATATTGTTTAAATTTGCTGAAAACAGCGCTTGATTCAACATTTGAGCCTTCTTCACATAGCGGTAAGCATTAGAACAGTGCGATTCGGTTCGATACCAAGACGTGACAAAAGTTTGCGAAACTAACAAACTTTTGACTGCACTGTCAGTGCGCCGAGTGTTGAGGGTAAGGAACCTCACACGCGACAAAAAAATGGTGTGTTCCACGAATAGATATTGTGAATCTGGGTGTTGTCTCCATTATTTGTATGTTTAAAAGTTCCTTGCTTCACAGGATCTTCTGGAAGAGAACGCGTTATATTTAAAAAATAAGATTTAAGAGGCCGTTGACATATTTTGCTCAGAACTACAATAAATATGGAACTTTGACGTTCTAAGGCCGAGGCAATAAATATTTTCTAAAAATTCAAGTATACCTTCACATAGACCGTTTCCTGTTATTGTACATAGCGGCCTTATATTTTAAATTTATACAATATTACTATTAAATTTCAGCCGATTACTGAGAGGCGTTTTCCTTAAAACGCAGTGAGCTCTCACAGCTTAAATAATTTGAATGTAATCTGATATTAAAATATAGTGTTATGTCTGTTATGTATTCTTAATGTACACTACGGCTTCACATTTCCGTTTTTTAACGATATATTTAAGTATAACTAACTTTTGTATCCACATAATTCAAACAAAATGGCCCTTAAACTATGTCCATTTTCTCAGAAAAAAGAAAAGTTTATTGAATAATACTTATACTATGTTAAAGTTCACACTTTCCGCAAACGAACACAGTAATAAATAAATAAAATATCTATGTAATTTATTAAAAAACCAATTACAATAACTAAAAAGAATTTGTACAAATTTGATTGTGCACGAATGCATCACTTAGTGCCGCGCGAGCGCTTGTTGAGGCAGGACGCGTGTCGAATTTTAGAGCATTTTTCAAATTTCGCGCGACGCAAATCGTTTGAAAATTATAGTGTGACTACCAAGTCTTGATCGAGTAAGTATTATTTGTAACTCATAATAAATATAATTATTTTTCATCAAGATTTTGAATAATTTTTGATATTAATTTAATGTATACTTACTATACTTAATTTAAAATTTTAAATACTAGTCATTTCACGTTACTTGTTACTTATGCATTTTGTTTATCTTATTGATTGGCGTTTCAGCTGGGTTGCACTCGTAAGGTAATCAAAATTCACGATTGCGTTAATTAACGTGTACAATTATTTCTATATACTCACTTTATTAGTAGGTACATCATTATTTCACTAAAAATTATATTTTTTTAGCATGGGTCGAAAAGGCACTGTGTACAGATGTATTAGGAAGAAAAGGTATGCAGCTAATTTAAAAAATGCAAACGAAGCAAGGTAATATTGCTCACAAAATGATAGAATATTTGTAGAACTATTTATAACGTTTCAGCAGTATTTAAAATTTACTTATTTTTCAGGAAAAGTTTAAAGCATTGCAACTTGGAAAACAGTGTCAATGTAAAGGATAAGCACAACGTGGATATTACTCAAGCGTCAAGTTCATCTCAAGTGGAAACAGTAATTATATCTTTCATTAACTTTCTAGGTGCTATCTGGTATTTCGATTTGACTATTTTAAAGACTAATATGTTAAGGTTTTGTATGTCTAAGAACTTACTATTTTATAGTCGAAAGTTGTCAAGTAACATGTATTATTTCTGTTTTAGATACCTAATTGCGAAATTCCTTCATCATTCATGAAGAATTTAAATATAATACCAAATGACCAGCTAGTCTCTCTTGATGAGATAGATAATATGAGTATGACCATTGAAAGGGATTTACAGGATAATAACGTAAGAATCTATTGTATTGATAATTATATTAATTTCTAAGTGCATTTGTATTGTGTGTCATCACCTTCAAATTATCGCAGTCTTCTACAGAACAAAGAACTCTTTGAGCGTACGTTATTTGGCACGATCCTCAGCATTCCAATCCAATCGCTTCAAGTCACTTTTCATATCATCGTTCCGTTTAATATTTTTATAAAAGTTCTTCGTCTTTACAAATACAACATTTTTATACATGTATATCTCGTTTTATTTTATAATTACCATAATTTCAGGTACAACGTTTATAGGCTTGACTCACCAATTAGTGTAAAGTATGTCTTGAGCTGCGTGAGATGCTGGCTCGGTGTCATGTACTTTTTAGCTGATGTTGAAGATAAACCGTTACTTACAATAATAATTATATAATAGCTGCTGCCCGCGACATCGCTCCCGGTAGTTATATACACATAAACCTTCCTTTTGAATCACTCTATTGCTGAAAACCACATTAAAATCCGTTACGTACTTTAAAAGATCTAAGCATATAAACACAGGAAGCGACTTCATTTTATACTATCACTAAATATTATAAAATAAAGTGCCCTCGCCGCGTCTGTCTGTCTGTAGGTCTGTCTGTCTGAACGTGATAAACTCAAAAACTATATGACGGATTTGTATACGGTTTTCACTAATAGACGGAGTGATTCTTCAGGAAGGTTTAGGCGTATAATATATTGGGGTTTTGTGCAAATTGGCTGAAATATGACGATATAATATAAGTAAGGTCAAAAAAATCGATTGTGTGATTCATAAATTGTTGTTCCGAGTCTGGGTGTTCATTGTGTCCGTTAGTTGTATGTTTGTAAAGTCCCCCGCGACACAGGATTTAGTCCTAAAGCGTGAGATGTCTTTATACCAAAAAAAAATAAATTATCTATAATTAATACAAATACGTTATTTGTTTTGAAAACTTACATAATGCAAAAACATGTTTAATACAATTCAAGCAATACGTACCAAGAAAAGTATCAAAACGTAAGTGTAGACACGGTCGCACTATACCAAGACGCTCCTAGACGCATCGTACTGTCTCGATCGCTCGGCGAGTCGGTATGTACCTAAACTTCACTTGCGTAATTTTGTGATATGGCTCTTAAGAGTGGGTGTTCTCTGCTTAAAAGTTTGTAAAGTTCCCCGCGACACAGGAGTTATTGCTAGAGCGGGAATTGTCTTAAACTTTTACTAATGATAATTTTTTTGGTTTGGACATAAAATATTAAACATTGCTTTGCTTTGCAAAGGACATCTACACTCTAAACATTGATAAATATAATGGATCCTACAAATTTAATTCAGCATGACAATCGAATTCACAACTTTCAACGCTTTAGCATCTCCGAAAAGAACCCTAAAAACATTGTGTCATCCGTGCAGTCACCAAATCGAATCCATTAAAGTATTCTTGTTATTTATGACTTACCTGTAAATCGATTTTTACCAGTAAGTTGCTCAATTGATTCAGTACCTACCTGTAACATTCCTTTGATCATGCATAATGTTGCTCGTATGATGTTTGGTTATAATTTTCTAATATTTGAAATTTAAAATATGGTTCGTGTAATAAATGTTTTCATCACATTTATGCACACAATAATTATTTCCGTGCCATATTTATTTATTTATAATTTAAGTAATACCTACTTAAATTGTATTGTAATCACAATATTTTGTAGTTGAGACATTTTTAATTTAACATTGTCAGAGGAATTAAACAAATGCACAGGCATGCATGATATTTAAATAACATTATATACTGCTTGTTTATGGTGAAAATATAACTGTGACTCTAAACATTAGATAAACCACAAATCGAAAAGTCTATATATGTCTTAGATACATATCTAAGATAAGACATATACGCATGGCAAGATTGTATAATAAGAAATCCAACGTGGACTTCTTCTATATAAATTCATAATTTAATTAATAAATTATTAATTATAATTATAATTCTAGTACAAAAATTATATAATTATAACACTAGTACAAAAATTAAAAAGCTTCACTGAGTAAGAAGTGTTTGAATGATAAAATTTCATATAGCCGACATCAATGTCATTGTCAGATACGTTAGATTTATCATTATACAATCTCACCAGACGTGTAAGAGGACTATTGAAGGTAGTATAGATAGGTGTCTCAAATACCCGAGGATGTCTCACAAGTCACCTGATCGTTTTAAAATTAAAATGATTAATAAGTGCAGCATCTAATGATCCATGTACAATTTTGTGTCGAACCTGTAAATCATGTATGTCGCATATTTCTTTTAAATTGATCATTTTTAAAGTAAGACAATCTATCAATATATTTAGCAATAGTTTTATGCCATTTTAATGGATAAGTACCTACCTTGCAAAGCGAGTCTGAACGGACTGCACCTTATCTGTATAGGTTGAGCAGTAAGAAGACCATATAGTGGAGCAATATTCAACAGTGCTACGGACAAACGCATTGTACAGTAAGATGATACTACAACTTTTACAAAAAGGTTTTGATACTCGAATTATGAAACCTATCATTTTGTTGGCTTTTGTGACTAAATTATATACGTGATGATGAAAAGATAAAAAAGTATCGAAAATAACTCCCAGGTCATTGATAACTTTGATTTTATTTTCTACTAGATTTCTCCCGCGGCTTCGCTCGCGTAGATATATGTAGGTCAGGTTAGTAAAGGTGAAAGCACCCTATGTGCTTTTTTGTTTCACTGAAAACGAGTATACAAAATGTTGTTAAAATTAAATTTGTTGAGAAGTAAAATATAATAAACAAATAAATAAACTCACTTTCGCTTTTATATACCTAATAAATTACGATACAGGTGTTGCAGCCATGTGATATCCACAATATTATCAACTTTATTTTGTATTCATTTAAGGCTTTAAATGTCTTATTTATGAGAATTATTATAATATTCATTGATATCGTTTTTTTTTGTCAATGTTACATACATTATACATTGTGCATTACACATTATACATATAATATAAAGCATATAAAATATATTAAGTATATCAAGTAAATAAAGACGTGGTCGCTCACTATGGGCCTTACCAGAAAGCTCAAGGTCATTCAGAGGACGATGGTGAGAGCTATGTTCGGGGTTTTTCCTGCGTGATCGAATCAGAAATGAAGAGATCCCTACGATAACTAAAGTTGCCGACATAGGTTTCCGGATAGCCAATCTGAAGTGGCAGTAGGCATGGCACATAGCGCGCAGAACCAATGGCCTTTGGGACAGTAAGGTTCTGAAGTGGTGACTACACACCGGAACACGCAGCAGGGGTAGGCCCTCCCACAAGGTGGATCGACGACCTGGTAAGGGTCGCGGGAAGCGGTTGGATGCACGGGATGCACCTGGAACAACTATTTGTGGATCGCACTATTATTTGATTTCGCGTAAAGAACACGCATCAGCACAGCATAATGGTATCTTCGCCCACAAACCTGTTGCATCTTCTCAGCAGTAAAAAATTGTAATTATGTAATAATACAAAAAATTGCCCGCGGCTTAGACGGAAGTAGGTTAGGTTAGGATAGTAGGGTACTTTTCTTTTAAATAAAATGTAAACTATGTTACTCGGTGATAATATAGTTTTCCAATGGTGAAATATTTTTTCAAATCAGTTGAATATTTTTTGAGTTAACTGTTAAATCCTTACAAACAAACAAAATATCAAATCATTCCTCTTTATAATATTAGTATAGATAAATATATGTGTATGGAGTATAGGTAAACATTTCTACATAATATTTCTAACTAAATATAATACTACTAAGCAGCGATAGCCTAGTGGGAGACCGTTGGACTGCCACGCAGAAGCCTCAAGTTCGATCCCAAGGCGCGCATCTCTGACATTTCGAAGTTATGTGCGCATTAAATAATTAATTATCGCTTGCTTTTTTTTTGCTCGTCAAAATGACCACACTCCACCTGATGGTAAGCAGTCGTGTGGTCTAAGAGCAGTGGCCTCCACACCGCCCTCATAGCAGCCGAGGCGATGTTGAGGTCTCTACTTTGACGGCCTGAGAAGGTGCTTTTTCACGCCCCGCTTAAAGGACATCAAAGACATTTTACAGTGAAGGAAAACATCTTGAGGAAACCTGCATGTCTGAGAGTTCTCCATTATGTTTTCGAAGATATGTGAAGTCTACCAACCCACACTGGGCCATCGTGGTGGACTACGATCTAACTCTTTTCACACTGAGAAGAGGCCAGTGGAACAGTTTAATACAGGGCTGATATTATTATTATTATTAATACTACTAAACATAGATATATAGATAAATATATAAATACTTAAAAGTTTGTAATTTAGCACTACAATAAAATTCTCATGTAAGTACATATTTCTGGTTTTATAAACTTATATATTAGTAGAATATACATACATAGACTCACGTCTGTTTTCCAGAGAGTTAGGCGCAGATTATTGCCATATACTATGATTCTGACATTTTTCTCTGACATGACATCACTATTGTAGTATTCATTTTGCTTAACCTGTCAATTGTTGGAAAGCCAGACATAGGTATATGCATAATATTATAAATGCAAATGTGAGTTTGTTTGTTTCTTACGCTTTCACACCTTAACTACTCGACCAATTATCATGAAATCGCATACAAGTTGTCAGGGGAACGGAAAAGGACATAGGGTACCTTACACCCAGAAAAAATACTCTAACTAACCCAACCCAACCCACATTTACGCGCGTGAAACTGCAGGCAAATCTAGCTTAAAATAAAGTGGTCATGGATTTCGTTTAGGGTACTTTTAATTTGGGCCTTCTGTAGAATGTCTCCAGTCAAGTTAGACAATGTTAACGTATTAACCTTTGCACTCTAACGTTTAAATTATTGTGATTGACATAATTTACCATCTTTCTTTTTCTTACAACATGCGTCTTATACAGCTAAAGGTAAACAGATTGAAAGGCACTTTGTTGTGCCGCATCCTCCGTGATCGCGGTAACTCAATTGAGTACGCACAGATTGTCACAGGGTTGAGCCAATTTTCTCCCCTACTTACGAGTTACCCCTTTGACGAGAAGACCTTAGCTTACACTATTGATTATTCAATCCGTCTGAGTAAGTTCTATGTAGAAGTCGGTACGCTGCGTGAATCTATATCTATCAAATTATTATGTAACTGTAACAGGTTTAAGATATATTTTTTAACCTAATTGTGATCGATTTTATGAAAGAATTAATGACGCGAACAAAGCCTAGTGAGGGATAAGCCTCTGAGTTTTCGAAGTTATGTGTGTGTAAGAAATGATCACTCGCTTTAACAATAAAGAAAAACATCGTGAGGAAACAACATTTCTAAGAATTGTCCATAATGTTCTCGAAGATATGTTAAGTTTGCCAACTCGCGCTGGGCCAGCGTGAGGAACTATGGTCTAACAAACTAACCCTTTTCATACTTAGGAGAGGCTCGTGTCCAGCAATGGGACACTTTATACATATATAGGGCTGGTATTATTATTGCTAACGTTTATGAATATTTTGCTTATAAATGAAAATCATTTCATCATTATATTTGTCGATTTAAAACATATTAATTGCACCATGGCAGTTCAATAGTTCAATTGTATGTACTATATTATTAAATATAATAAATCGAGCTTAGTTATTATTTCATATGGAACATGTTCTAGCCAAATCAAAAAAATTTTGTGTAACTCTTTAATTATGTCTAAAAACCAGATGTAATGGTGTCTATTTCTTACGATTATCTTGTTGTTTAAATGTCTTCTTCTTTTATTTACACTTTATTCTGCTATCTGTGAAACCTTTTAATTGGCTTTCTTTTGTTGTATCATATCTATCTATGATACTAATTTAGCTGTAAGTTTTCCTAAAATTGTAAAAGAAAATAAAATGTTGAAATGTGCCAAAAAAATTGTGACGGCCATTTTTAAACTAACACTGTTCGTGGACTCATAATTTGAACATTCTTTTCTTTCTCTTATACACTCATTCTATCCTACAATCTAAATTTTCTGTGATAACCTTTTATATCTGCAACGACTTTGTCATCGTGCAACCATTACGTATGTACTTAAAGGACACAACAGAGAAAGACCAATTGAAGGTAATAAATAAAACTAGTACAGAATGATTGTTACAGTTTATTGTTATAGGATAGGTACGTAGGTATGCATCATCACTTGCGTAATAAGCATGTAATATTGTGTTTTTATATGTATTGTTTAGATGCTGGGTTTTTTTGTCTTAACTTCTTGAGCGTCAAGGAAAAAACAATAAAAAATTCATTGTGCAAACAATACACAAACGGACAAACGTATGTCCGCTCGACACTTGACTCATTCACGAGTCAAGTGTAGAGCGGACATACGTTTGTCTGATTTTTTTTTAATGGCTCATTTTTTGCGGACAGACATATGTCCGCTCGACAGTTGACGGGTTAATGGTAAAGCTTAACACAACTAACATAGATTCACGCCTGTATATTTTTGAAGGAATAGTCATAGTCGTATTACATTATTTCATGAGATATGTTCCCACGTAGTTGACGTCGAACTTATTGGCATGCACCAGGGACAGTTACAGACGCCATACTTCTATTAAGAATTTCTTAACAGAAAATTCCAGTAGGTATTCCACTTTGACCAACTTGGGATAATATAGACAACATAGACTCACACCTTTATATCTCCGAATTTGTAGGTAGAGGTGAATTATAACTACCCACTTTTTTCAGGTATGATTTTAATGCCAATTAATAGCGATCAAGTCTTTCGCAGTTTCCCGGAGCCCATACTAAGACTATGCTGTTAATAAGAGGTTTTAACAGAAAATCTAATAATGCAGGCATCGATGATACATTCTTTAGGGGTTAACGACATGATGTCTTCAGAATAATCAAATTTATAAGGCAGAGACCCCATATATATAACTTTTTTATTGCAAAACTAAAACAAATGCGTAACAAATTATTTGAATTTTTTGGTACTAAATTCAAAAACTACCATTATCTTACATTTTCAGTTTTTTATACAATTATCAAAAATAAATAAAAAGGTTTTATATATTATTTTATGTGGTATTAAATATTCCTTAATGTAGTCTTTATTTCATAAAGCTAGGTTAGGTACTTTTGAAGATATTGAAGATTTTCTAACCGACCCTTTTTCTTTTCGGTCCAGTGTATTTTCTTAAGTAGCATAGTACGTATCCTCAAAATGATTTTCTTACCGTTGATTGACTTGGAACGGTTTACTTAGTTTTGTCAGAATTTATTAGTTTATTGAGCGAGAAAGTTCGTTTGCTTGCACTACCCGTGGCATGAGTTTGTATGTTAGTACCTCATTACTTAGAATTCGTTCTGCTACTATGAATTTCTTGGAAAAGAAGGCCTGTGAAAATTGAACCTGCATTCTTGCAATCGATACTTTTGAAATTTCTAGTGTATGTAAAAGTAATAGAGCAATTGTGAGTGCAGTTATTTAATCGATCCGATCGATTATGGGCAAAGCCCAAGTAATGAAAAGATTTAACTAATTCAGACTACTCACTTTCGCACAATCGACGCCTCAAGTATTACTTACAGATTCGTTTGTCACAATTTATTTCACTAAACTATCGTTAGCTTTAACGATGAAGGAAAATATCGTGAGTATCTTAATAACTAGCAGTTCTTCAAAATGTTCTTCGGGATGCATAAATGCTACCGATCCGCAATAGGCCAACCTGAGCCTTCTCACACATTGTGAAGAGAATCATGCCCAACAAGTAGTTCATTATCGCTCACTTTAACGGCGTAGGAAAATATCGTGAGGAAACCTGCATGTCTGAGAGTACTAGGCCAGCGTGGTAGACCATAGCCTAATCGTTCTTACATTGAGAAGCCGCCCGTGCCCCACAATGTGACACGTTAATATAGGGATAATATAGGTATAATATTATTATTCAAATCATTCACATCTTACCTGGTTTCTTAGTATTGGGACTTCCTTATTAACTCTTCATATAATATTATTGTTAAAGGTATGTTTAAGTAAAGCGACCTTGAAAATCGCGAATAGAGATCTACGTAATGATCAACGATGATTAGTGCCACTTACCAAATAACTGTGAAGAGCGAGAATACCTACTTCGGTTTGGAGTCTGGTAGTGTCAATAATATTATAATTGTCACGACGGCTAGTTTAGTAGGTGCTTACGAGTTTATGACATCATTGCAATTCACTTTTCTGTGTACCAAACAAAACAATAACGCTTTGCTCCGGGATTCTAACTCGAGAATGTGCTCTTACACAGCAGTTGCATTCACTACTGCTGCGCTACCGAAGCAGTCACCAACAGAAGAATCTCCACTTAATTTTCATTTTAAAATATTAGGACCTTATTTTTATAATGACAGCTCCTGCACTAGGCATCTGTGACGCGGGGAATTTAACAACCATTCCAACAATGGTCACAAAAAACATCGAGATTCGGCTTAACTACTTGTACAGATCTCAATTTTTTGTCCGATGTGGGTCGGAAAGACTTAAACCACTAACTCATCTATGCAGTCAATAATTATTTGATATTATAGAAATTCAAAAGTACATAATTATTTATCAAACGTATATAATATTTAAATGCATAATAAATATACGTATTAAAATGTAATATTAACATAAATTATATTTCAGTTTACAATTATTAGATTGATAAGATCTGAACTCTATTTTGAACAACATTTTGACTACGAGAATTGGTCCTTAGGTTTACACTGTAGGGCAAAACACACCAAGTCGTTTAGTTTTTACACTCAGCCTACAAGCCTGGTACGCACTACAACAGAGAGAATAGGTGGAAAACTAGGTATGTTGGGACTGCCTACTTAGAAGCACAATTTCTAACTGCTTATAATATCAGGCCTGTATAAAAACTGTTCCATTGCTGGGCAGTGTGAGAAGGATTGGGCCATATTCTACCACGCTGGCCCAGTGCGGATTGGCAGACATCACATATTATCTTCGAGAACATTATAGAGAACTCTTAAGGATACAGATTTCCTCAAGATGTTTTCCTTCACCGTCTGGGCTCGAACTCAAGACCTCTACATAGCAGTCCAACGGTCTACCAACTAGGCTATCGCTGCTTAACTAAGTTGCGATCGAATTAATTTATGTTGGGATCACCTAATTTGAAGAGTATAACCAAAACTTTTTATAACTGTTTGCATCACGTAAAACTACAAGATAAATTTAATGATTCGTTTTTACAGTGAGCTAGTTTCTTTATCTTATTCTGTGTAGTAGAACTGGATATAATAAAGTGCATAGTGCGATCTAGTAGACTACAGTTTACTTACCACAAAAATACTTTAATACTTTGTTGCCATTCGTGTAATAAGTGTTACGTTGTGACTTTAAATGATTTTTGACTTGACTTGACTTGAAGCTACAGCCGAACATAGCTTTGAGGTTTCTAATAATTATATCGCAGCTTATACCATCTGTTGATTCCAGTACTTATAATGCAAGATGCATAAGTTTATAATAACCTATATTTGTATT
This sequence comes from Catocala sponsa, assembly GCA_963564715.1. NCBI lineage: Eukaryota > Metazoa > Arthropoda > Insecta > Lepidoptera > Erebidae > Catocala > Catocala sponsa. Next base: position 17,755,742 of record OY751333.1, read on the forward strand.
ATTAGCAACTACGCAACTATAAATGTTTGTAAGCCTGAATTGATTTACCAAAAAGAACAGATTGCCTCGACATTTATATTTATCAATCTCTCAGTGATAACCAATCTAAGGATAAACGCGATGTTTTCCTAGACCGCAGTGAAAATCAATAAATAATAAAAATACTTTAAGATTAAACTGCAATTATAAAACTTTTACGCTAATATTCAAAATCCTTTTTTTAAACCAAATCATAAAGACGTTAGGAATATCAAATGGGATCAATTACAACAAACTTCATAAAATATAAAATATGAACTCGATAAACATAAATAGGTTTCAAACCAAATGAGTTTATTGTATTATATTGTACTTTACAAAACGTACAATGATGGAAATATTGAATTAATGTGGCATGAAGACTGAAAGGCACAAAGGCATCCACCTCCACAACTTATTCCAAAAGGAAGCCATTGTTCCCTGAAGTATGAAAATGCTTACTGACGGCCTCAATTCTGTATTTCGGCGAATTGTATAATAACAAATCCTATTTATATTTTTAACAAAAGCAAGCACAAAAGAAGTATCATAAACAAATGAGTTCCTACAAATAAGAAAAGGAACGGGTTTTCACAATACAAAGAAAACTAATTGAGAAATTACAAAAGGTTTCATAAGATATTTGACCGCGAAACAAATTAATTTCATCACAACCAATAAGGTGAATTAATTTAAGATACAATATTTAAGTTATACTTTGAATAGACTATGATTTAGAACGTAAATATTTAAGGTTATTAATAGGCTCATTTAATCTGTTGAGTCTTAGAATAATAGACGTAATTAAAAATGTATTGTGCCTGATGCCCGAAGTGCCACTACGACTTAATTGATTATTAACGAATAAGTACAGAACTTTAGGCTAGCCGATGAGGTCTCGGATGCGATTCCTAGGAATAGCATTGGATGATCTAGATCATCCAATGCTATTTGCGTGTATCTGTTTGTCTCAAACTCTTAATAGCAATATCTCAGTGATTGGACCTGTGTCCGATAAATGGTAACCCTTCTTACGTAAACTTCATTATAGGTAATAAAATTTGGTTGTGATGAACCTCCACTAAATTCAGGCAAAGTTTTGAATTTTACTTACAATAAATTGATTATAGGAATTTAATTGAACAAGAATAGGTACATACGTAATGTGATTTGATTTGCATTCTTTAAGTTAAAACGGTTATTATAAAGTAATTTTCAGAATTGTATGGAAAAACAAAATGTTAGTAATAGAGAACTATAACTATAGGTTAGTACTCGTAACGTACCTTAAGCGGTAGATTATTTCTCTGTTTCATATCTGTTTTGAAGAAGATAACGGGGCAAAACAAAAATAAATATCTGATCATTAATATGTCATCATTGCACTATTCGGTATAGGTTGGTACTCGACAGACTACCTTCAAATAAAGAACGTTTTAAATAAAATAATGGTCATGACTGATAATAATAATCTTTATCTTACACCAGTGAGTGTGTGTGTAGTAATACACCAGTCTTATTTCTATTAATAAGTAGTTTACATGACAAAGCACAAAAAAACGTATTGCTGAAATTAATCTTATATAGCTAACATTAGGGTAGATAAGGGAACAGAACTGTGGAAAAGGGTATAAAAACAAAATATAACAGAATACGGTATAAATTATTACACGTAGATACATAATTATTACTAAAATATCTAATTGGACAGAAATTTTTTTCAAAAATTTTCTGGGAATAATAAAATATTAATCTCAGTTTGATATGTAAGTACGCTTTAAGTAGCAAGCAAATAGATATAATAAATAATATGAATAAATAATTTTAAGGCTTATTATAATATTTTAATTTCAATAACATTAATGATATAATTAATGTTATTAAAATTAACATTTTATTTTTATAATTTGCAAATAGTAGGTAAACAATCGGTAGTAAGTCGAATGGCATAATATAGACATTAAAAAATACTATTCATTCAAGGTGAAGATTATAAAATTGCTGCTTACTATTATTATTATTATTACATTATTGATAAAATTAATTACTCTCATAATGTCCTTATTATCAACCCTATTGATACAATCAATTACCGTGACAAGAAAACGAAATGATTGCGAGATTGCTGTCAGCCTGCCATGAGGCAGTTTGAATAACGTCGCTGTCGAATGCGCAGGTTGAAAAAGGTTGCGACGCATGCGCTGTGGCCAATAAAAGGCGGGAATTACAATTGTCAGTTTTATGAAAATTTTGATAGTTCTTATCGGTGTTGCGGGTTAATAATTTTGGAAAAGCAGACATTATTCTAATGGAACACAGTGGTTACAGTTTATAAAAAATAAAGAGTTATATTTTGTTTACATACCTACACTTATTAAACGGTGAGTTAGAGATTATTTAGTGTGAAAATAAACAATGAGTGTTGGTGATAATATTTACTTACTGCCATGAAATCGTTATATTTTTTTTTATACTCGCAGTTAGTCTTATGGTTTATTATTTTATTTACTACTAATTATTTAGTACTGTAGTATATAGTATACTAGTTTTCACCCGTGGCTTCGCTCGCGTAAATGTAGGTTAGGTTCAACAGTTATTTTTTCTGGATGAAAGGTACCCTATGTCCTATTCTGTACCCCTGACAACGTGTATGCAAAATTTCATGTTGATCGGTTGAGTAGTTAAGGCGTAAAAGCGTAACAAACAAACAAACAAACTCATTTTCGCATTTATAATATTAGTTAGGATTATTTAGTAGTGTAGATTATGAGATGAATACATAATATAATTTTACTTACACTTAATAAAGCAGAAAGTTGTGGTCTTAGGTCGGGTTCATTTTAAATGTTATATTATTAAAAATTAACTTAAAAATTATTTCACTGCGTATGTCAAATACCATTAAAATTCGGAAGCAAAATTATACTAATACACAAAAACACAGTTATTTTGTTACTTTATAAATTAGAAAATAGCTTTGGTACGAAATTTGGTACTACGGTAACTTCAATCCTAAGAAGGATATTTGGCACTTTAAACACGGATGAATTTTCATTTCCATATAATGAAAACATAAATTATATAAATTTCAGTTTGGTCATAATAAGCCTATAGTAAACAAAACAATACTACGTTTGCCTGAAAAGACAATGGTGACCACTTTGCGCTTATTTACCAAACCCTTATATAAAAACCACCAACCAAATCAACCACGAACCAAAAACCATCTTACATAAAAAATTAACAGCCGATTATTGACAAAACGTTAACCTTATAAAGTACTTACATGTTATTTAAGAATCTAAGCCTAACATTCTTCTATAACTATCCATTTATCAATCACACTTAGGTTCAAGAGAGGTTCCCTAGCCGGCGGATAGTGCATCAAGCATTTTTCCTGGGAACCAAAAAAAAAAAAAAAAAAAGTTTCAGAGAGGTTGAACATAATAAATGGCCTTAGGCCATATAGAATAATTTTTAAACAGTCGAAGTATTTTCAAATTGCTACAATGATAACGAAAATTACCTTCACATACACACAAACAAAATTTCTCTCTTTATAATATTACTATAGATATCACTTAGTTACATTAATAAAATAATCACTATAATATTAAGTAGGTACTACTTAATTTAAAATGACTTGTTTTACGTAGTGTTGTGACGTGTACTAAGGTCAATGTTGTGGAAAACGATCTACAGTGTTGAACGTCTGTCAAGGTGAGAGATAAACAACACTCGGCTAAATTATCTTAGTTGTATTTTACGATTAAGGCTTCAGGAAGTTTTGTAGATGCCTTGTCCTAATTATAAAAACTAGTACCTTACTATTACGGTTTGGTAGCCACATCGTAGAGTTATTTCATCTGTTTTATTTTAGGATCACGTTGCCGTCGTTCCAATCGTTGTCTTTATTATCGTTCTGCTAGAAAAAAGCATGGACATTCGAATCTCGAGATTTATAGAATAACCTCTTTTGGATTTTCGTTTATGCCACTGAACCAAAAATTTTATTTAACTTATCTGTTTTCCTACCCAATGTATCGCATATGATAACAAAAAAAATATTTTGTCTCTATCACGAGACAGCGAAAGAGTTAAGTTTCTTTCGAATCGGCAATAGCTTTTCCGAGTAATCTTTCGCTGCTCAACAAACAGTCAAAACGATTAAGAAGAATAAGTCGTTTTGTATAAGAATTAAGAATCTAAATTTAAGACATTCCACATTGGTGTACATACATAGATTAGTTTATATTCCATATGAATGCATCCAAATCTAATCTGGACAAAAACTTTAACTGCACTGTAGCTATTCTGAGATAGGTATGTCACCTATTTTAGCATGATTAACGTTAGATAAAAATGATAATATATGAAACATTGTATGTATTATACGCGTAAATACAAATACATAACTGAGTACATAACTTAGTATTTTAGTACTAGCCCAAATTTAAGTTTTATCGATTTATCTTAGTGCCTTAATCAAGCTAAAGTTAAAATTATAATTTTGGTAAAAAAATTGCCGGGGTCAATATTTTATCTCAATAAAGAAGTATCAAATCTCAAGGAAAATATATTGTATTGATATACAGCGTGTAACAGAAAGGTGTGGTCATATTTAAGCATCACATAATGTAGCCCCTGTACAATGGAAAACCGCGACACCCAAATCCATATAGGTGCATTATATTCTTTAAGATACAGCATTTTCATGTAATCGACTTATCAATATCACATATTATAGTCGATACTTAAACAACACAAACAGCTGACTCGGGTGATTTCTGTGAACCCGAAAATGACCATGCGCTATTTGGATAGTGATATTTATAATGCGTTTGTTTCGATGTTTAAATAAAAATAAATTGTCATAAAATTTATAATTGTTTATCCGGGAATAGGGCACGTAGGTTATTTATCAGATATATATCACGGCCTTAAAATATGACCACACCTTTCTGTTACACACTGTATACAATGTGTGAGGGCTATTAAATAAGTATAGATACTCCCATCAAGACACATGACGATGTCAATATATAGAACAATTTGTCGAACACAAGCAGCCGTCTTAGAAATGTTTACCGTAGTCCAGTACTTAGCTATTTATGGTACATCAACAATGACTAGACCGGATTACCTGTGTAGATAATTATGTACTTACATTGTTTGTTTTAGTTCGTGGTGCTATTGTTTACAACGATACTACCTGTTGTCACCGACATTAGGTGCGTTGAATTAAGTATCAACGATTTGTCAATATTAGTCGTCTGTTAAATGTACCATCTGTTCAAATATTTACTATTGACAAACCGGAAACATTTTTCACATAATTATGTATGGCCCTTGGAAAATGTTTACTCACCAAGCTTAAGAAAACAGGGTTAGATAAATATAATGTTACTAAGTATGTTACCATAAGCGATTGACATGCATAGAAGCAAAGAGAATGAATCTAGACTCGGCTGATTTACTAGTAGTTATTGTTACATTACTGTAAATCTCGAAATGTATAATTTTACGTATAAGCTGAATGTCGTAAGCTTAACCTTAACCCCACATTGTGTAGATAAAGTTATCATTTTCTTCACACTGATATCCTAATCCTAACTAGAATTATAAATGCGAATGTGAGTTTCTTTGTTTATTTGTTACGCATTCACGCCTTAACTACTTGACCGATGATGTCAGAGGTATGTACACAAAAAGACATATTTACACCTTTCATCCAAAAAAAGGATTAACCTTACCAAAACTAACCTACACTTACGCGAGCGAAGCCGCGTGCAAAATCAAGTTAATGATAAAGTTAATTAAGGTGGACATTAACTGGGGTTTACCAATCACACAAAATAAACAAATTACAACTATCATTTTGTAAAATGTCTTCAGATTGACATTCACTCGTTTAAAATATGAAAATTGTGATTCAACATTTCATATTCATTTCATTATTCGGCCCACTAATATATCTAAATACGATAAACTATGAACCCAATGGCTAGCCACAGCATTCATAATAAATTTACAGACGGCAGTAATTATATCTTGCTATTATACGCGGTTTCGTAGTAACGCAATCCTATTACTCAGTTACGAACGGTGTTTTCGCTTATTCTTTATTTTGTGTTCTTAACCGCATCTTAGTTTTGTGATAGAGGGTGCTTAGAATAAGGGACAGGGTTTTCTAGTACGGATACCAGCCTTTCACAAAGAACCAACTTTTTATTTCATAGAGCATCCTTGTAGAAGATTAGTCCATTAAAATGTTACAATTTAAGGACCTAATATTGCATTTATTAGAGGACGCAATTTTATTTTTGGGACATGTGTTAAATTACCTCAGACCAATCTTGTAGATGGTCTTTTGAGGAAAATTTTTCTCTATAGTTTTTTTTAATTTCGTTCATTTAAAACGCTGTTACAGCGCTCCAAAGTTGACCGGGTTCGCCAATGCTCATGAGAATCCGGTCAAAACGAAATGTTTAACTTAGTTTTATGATCTTTTTGCTTTTAATCGTTCAATGACCGTACGCTTCTCTGGAATGTAGTCTCCTTTAATGGTTTTGATTAATTTCTATAAGTGGAAATTGGCACTCTTCACTATTCTCATCCAAGTAAGCAAAAACATCCTTCATAGCATTGTCAATGTTATTTTTGCACTCATTATGTCTTATTTCGTCACCACATTTTTTGGAGTACAATTGCTTGCTGCAATCCTTGTGATACCTAGCTCCAACATTGACTAAGCTAGAAACATTTGCTATGCGATCAGCAATTCTCTTTGCCATGTCATCAGAACGTTTGAGAATAAGGTCCAAAATGCTTTTTTTTGTACCTTCATGACGTATATTACATATCTTCTTCTGACGGCTTTGACGCAAGTCACTTTGATTCTGGAATACTTCGCCGCAAATAAAGCAATTGTTTGAAAAATCAAAATCAGTATCTAGATTTTCTGATACTGAAGATGATGAACTGCTACAGCTGAGACGACGAACAACATTGTCTGTTCGACTATCACTATAATAATGATAACAGGGAATATGAACAGTTACTTCAGAAATACTTTGTAAAAATAATTCATTGTCCACATCGTTTTTGAATTTTGCTCGTTCAAGCAAAGTTTTCTCTCGTCTAGCTTTCACAGTTCGAACTTTAATATCCCCAAAAGGTTTTTTACAATAAAACAAAGATCATAAAACTAAGTTAAACATTTCGTTTTGACCGGATTTTCATGAGCATTGACGAACCCGGTCAACTTTGGAGCGCTGTAACAGCGTTTTAAATGACTGAAATTAAAAAAAATTATAGAGAAAAAAATTTCTCAAAAGACCATCTACAAAATTGGTCTGAGGTAATTTTTTGTAAAATCTAAAAAAAAAGTTAGAGAGAAAAAAAGAAATTTATAGAAATTTTCTCACTTTTTTGCTTATAACTTCTTTAATTTTAAATTTAGGGCAAAAAGTTATAGGAACATATTTGTAGGCAAAGCGATTTGCTACAAATTATGTCTATACGAATTTTTTGTAGGACGCATAGTTTCCGAGATATGGCGAAAAAAGTGTTTGCACCCCTTTTTCCAAGATGGCGGCCGGGGGACAAGGGCGGCAACCCCACAAACTTGGGGTTAAGCTTCTATTGACACATGCCCCAAAAATAAAATTGCGTCCTCTAAAAAATGCAAAGCTCATGTAACATTTCAATCGACTAGATAAAAAGACAAATAAATAATTATTAATTTAAATTGTACCGCGAACTTGTATTGGTTAAACTGCTAAAACCTTATTGTTATGTCTGTTATAACTATCAGACTGATTCAGACTTCATTAGTTTATAAGGAAACAATCATAAAATACCTCTTGTGAATGTTAACTAGCCAATAAGTAACATAGAAAAAATCAGGAAACTGTTGTTGTTTTGTTCGAATGTTTTAACGTATTTGACCTTAAAAAGTAACTTAACAATTGATATAAAATACTCTGTTAAATGAGGTTCCATTTTTAAAACGATTTGTTAATTTATATTGTTGCCAATATAATTGAGTACGTGAATGGTTTAGTCGTATATTAAATTCCACGTTAATTTAGTTACCAATATAAATGGTAAACCTTAATAAGTTTAATTTAAAACTGCCAGTAAGCATCAAAGTTCTATTATTTACCATGTATGGTAAAGTTGTATTCATCGAGTAATGTGTATATATTTTCTGTAATTTTAGACGTTGCCAAAACATGATGATCTTTATGATTACTATTTCCATTTCTTTTTCCTGCGATGTGTAAATTTTCTACAATATTTATGAATTAACTTGTAAAGCGATTTTAGTCGTTTAGCTGCTCACAACAAAAAAAACCGTAATTACTTAACACACTGACTGCCATGTACTAGAGACAATAGAAAATGTATTGTTTTTAGTAATTTATGAACGGCATGGCATTCCATATTTTAAACAAAAATACAATAAAAGCAGTCACCAAGAATCATGAGTAATTCATACTTAAACCCCTCTCTTCCAACAGCTTTATTTCACTTGCTATGATTAATAAAAATTAGACCTGGCCTTAATCATTTTAATAAAACAGATAATTGACATTATTTGTCATCAATCATCATTCATAATTATTGTGTTCAGGAAGAAAATCTGTCGTCGTATTCTATTATGATCCTTACTATCCTAACTAATATTATAAATGCGAATGTGAGTTCGTTTGTTTGTTTGTTACGCTTTTACACCTTAACTACTCGACCAATTATTATGTAAATACACGTTGTCAGGAATACAGAAAAGGACATAGGTTACCTTTCATCCAGAATAAAGCAATGTTCACGAAGGATTAAAATTATCATAACCAACATTTATGCGAGTAAATCCGTGGGCAAAATCTAGTAGTCTATATTTACAATATTAATATACACTAGTAATAAATTAATTTCAACTGATTTACGATCGACAATTCTGTAATTGTAAGCTAAATTGTTAAACTGCATTTGATTTCTAATAGACTTGTTAAATACAATGTATTCTGTGGAACCAATAGATTTTAAGTTGCGGATCATTGCTGCAAATATATCATTCCGAAATATAAAACTATAAACGAGATAAATTATAATATATAATAATTGATTAAATAATGAGTAAATAATAGAAATACATGATAATAACGTATTGCTTTTGGAAATTCCCAAGTCCTTTAAAATATCACTTTATGTTTTCAACAATAATATTTTCTTTTTAAATAATAGAATTATTTTTATTTTATTTGTGATAAAAATATTATATATAAACAAATAATATCAGCCCTGTATTAAATTGTCCCACTGCTGGGCACGGGTCTCTTCTCACTGTGAGAAGGGTTAGGCCATAATAGTCCACCAGGCTAGTTCTAGTGCGGGTTGGCAGAATTCACTTTATCTTCGAGAACATTATGAAGAACTCTCAGACATGTAGGAATCCTCACGATGTTTTCCTTCACCGTTAAAGCAAGCGATAATTAACTATTTAATACGCATATAACTTCGAAAAGTCAGAGATGCGCGCTTTGGGTTCGAACTCGAGACCCCTGCGTGGCAGTCCCACGGTTTCCCACTAGGCTATTATAGTATATAGTATATATCATAGTCTAATGAGAAAGGTCTCTACAGAAATTCTTATAATACTCCTTACAATATTCTTTGTGGCTTTACAATTAACGCAAAGATTAAGTGATGAAAATTAAATGGGCGAAATTAGTTTGCGTTTATATTTACAGCATGAACATTATTGTTTTATTTTCTACATAATTTAAAGAACGTTGTATTTATAAAAATGGTTATATATCTTATTATTTTTAATGCACCTGTATGTTTAGTGCTTACTTTATTGTTATGTTATATAAGTCTCTAAAACCCTTTTGTATAAGAATAAAGTAAGCTCTAATAACTTAACTTTGTAATGTATTCTTGCAATCATGTGTTAATTATTGCAGCGCAACAATGAAGAAAATACCGGACCCAAGGAGATTAATCGTCGGCGTGTTTCCTATTCTGCAATGGTCGCGGAACTACGATGTCGGCATGGGGATTGGTGACTTGATAGCTGGTATCACCATAGCCCTTACACTGATTCCTCAGTCGATTGCCTATGCTTCGCTAGCTGGCTTCGAACCTCAGGTATTATATATTTATCTCTCTATCTATCTTGTACAGTCGACAAAATTCACGCTCCGTCACCACTGACATCAATCGTTCCGGATGAAAGACCACGTAATGTGTCAAAGGCCTTGCAAGTGATGAGCAGCTGGTTTATACAGCCAAATAAATTCTTTAATTAAATCTGATGTTACTTGTCATATGTTTAACATGAAATAGAACTTAGAAAATCTTTAGTTTAGCGAAGTATGTAAGTACATTTACAAAAAAATATATCCTTAGGGAAGATAAATTGGTATTAGTTTTCCTTAGATATTTCCTGTGGCCTTAAAATATATTCATTGACCTTTCCTTACAATACGTCCAGATGATGAGTATAGTTTCCTTCATATGAACAAACTGCTAAAACATATTCGTTAGTTTGAATTTACACAAGAAGTTTGTTCGGTTTCAAATAAAACTAGCTCTAAAGAGCAAACCTTTTTTTTCGTGGGGAAATGCGCCTGATGCATAACCTCTCATCACAAGCGGAGGCGAGAGGGTTATGTTCGGCTCTCCCGTACTTCGGGCCTACGGACCAAACCCCCACGGTGTGCCTACTCGCTGCCTTGTATAGTGGATGGGCTGCTGGAAAAGAAACTACATCAGCGACCCACCCAGTAGATTACGACTCCTGAGCGATGCTCCGGCACTACAGAGGGCGTCGGACCGACTCAATGGCTGGCGGGCGGGAGATCCCCGTTCTCTTGATTTTAGGACGCACGCACGAAAACACCAAGCACGAAAAGTACTCATATTCTGAGGCTTCTATACCAAGAGAAATACGAAATTATTAAAACAACAAGTAATACTGGGCTAGGCTTGCTCTTTAGTAAGCCTAGCTCAATAATTACTTGTTGTTTTAATAATTAAAAATAATTATTTGTACAAATTATAAATACCAACCACGTGTGGGGAGGCATTTTCTCTTGGTATAGAAGCCTCAGAATACGAGTACTTTTCGCGCTTGGTGTTTTCGTGTGTGCATTCTTAAATAATTCTAAGATCTGTTTGTTATTTTATATGTGTTCAACTATGTAGATAACGATGTAATTATATATAAACATGGCATTGAAATAATTCTTCAAATTCCCACCTATTGTTCTGTTTTATTTGTGAATCTAAGGTGCTTAGTGTATTGAGTTCAAATAAGATTTAACTATAAATTTCTGATTTTTCTGTTCTACAATGTAAACCACATCTGTTTTACAATGTAAACCACATCTTCTTATAAGATATTATACTCAACATATTGAACGCCATACTGGGCATAAATGACCGCGAACAATTTTCTATTGTGTCTTGCTACATGGCATTAAATGTGTTAACGTATTTTTAACCGTATTTATGTTAATACTTATCTGAGTAATATACATACTAAATGACACAATCATATAAGCTGACTAATATAAGCTTAACACAAAGATACTGTAGTTGCATATTTCTAAACGCAACAAGATCTTATACGTTATCACACAATGGCATTGCCTTTATCGTTCATTGAACCAATGACCGAATGAATCACTTTTAAGAAAGTATTAACGGACGGTTTCATGTTTATCCTTGAAATTATCTCTTAAGACACTCGCGAAAATATAAATAACATTACTTATTATCCTATTTACATTCACACAAAGATTATCATGTAGTTGTAAAATAGGTGTCATTATACAAAGATTATACAGTGCCAAAGGAAAAATCCAGCATCTATCTGCGAAAGACTGCAGGCAGATGCTGGATGCGGCAAGCTGAAGACAGGGCGCTATGGCGCTCTTTGGGGGAGGGCTATGTCCAGCAGTGGACTATTATAGCCTTATGATGATGATGATACAGTGCCAGGTCTTGGAAAATTACGATATGACTGTTACATTTATATGCCAAGAAGGAAGGAAACGAAAAAAGAAGTGGAAAGCCGCAATCTGTGCCTACACTCTAGGCAACATGCGTGAGTCTATCTATGTATATTATTGACTTCTCCACATAGTATTGTAATTTAACAATCACATGTTACAAAAAGGTTTAGTAGTACGCATTCAACATGATTTACTATTATTAACCTTTATTCATTGATAACATCCGCTGTTTTATTCAGCTATTACTGACCGAGATATTGTGGTCCAGAATAACGTAAATGATTTACGAATATATTGTTATAAAACTAAGTGTAAATGTATCCGTCCACAGCAAGTGAAGTCATTTTGTGATGGCAATCCACTAATATCGAGAATAATATATTAAGAAGTAACAATAGCCTAGTAGGATACCTTTGGACTGCCACGCAGAGATCTCGAGTTCGATCCTTAGGTACACACCTAATTTTATGAATTTATATGCGTATTAAATAATTAATTGTCACTCGCATTAACGGTGTAAGAATAAATCGAAAAGAAACCTGCATGCCTGAAATTTCTTTAGAATGTTATTGTACCCGCACTGAGCCAGCAAGGTGGACTACGGCCTAACACTTGCCACACTGAGAAGAGGCCCGTGCCCAGCAGAGGGACTGTTTATGTATAGGGCAGATATAATTATATTATTTATTCCACTATTTGAACATTAGGTTAATGTAATACGTACTGGAGGAGACAACTTAACTGGATGGTATACATCACGCATTAAAGTGCATACTCTTACACCCACTTAGTCTAAAACATGCGTTAACTGCAATGTTTAGTAAGTTAGTAAATTTATTCATTCACACGTGTCGTTGCCGTATTAGCGTACCTTTAGTACTTAGATACAAACGCAATATAAGTGTTGAAATGTTCCCTTTGGACGCTAAAGTTATAAACTAAGACTAGTCCCTGGGTCCTTTTTGTGACAGTACAGTATCATGTTAAGATAATCTGAAAATCCCATTCACAACAGAAACATAACAGAGTTCCAGGATTTACCTAATAATAAAAGGCCAACGAACAATAAAAACGCGACTGAAAGTTGCAAAATTGATATATCCATTCACCTGATTGACTATTTATTTTACATCTATTAAGAACTTTTTAGGAAATATTCCATACTTTAAAATAGTATTTTACAATTCTATGTCACGTATTTAGAAATACAAAGACAGTTTATGAATGGGTCGCTCTTTTATAAGCGCCTAAACTATAACAAAATACACTGGTATTTTTAAATAAGATAATAATATATGCGTGCATATTTATATATTCGATTATTACCGGTTTAATAATGATATTGCTATATAATTAAGGTCGTCGTTCTTTTATCATTCAATACTATTGTTGTTATACTGAGACTCTACCTTTAACGAATTGCGTTAGTAAAGCATAACGGTTGCCCAGGGTCGTCTTATTATAAAAACAACTCTTGTTAGTTCAGTAACAATCATATTTTATTTGTAACAAAATGATTATGATAATATTTTTTTGACACTATTATATTTATATGAACACTTTTGTAAAGATTATGTGTCTGAACTAGTTTATAAAATATATCTGTAAATTAAACATCAGCGCTCATTTCAATAAAGAGGCCTAATCTAATACAAATTACGCAATTATGGCTAAGTGCAATTAAAATAAAAATACAAATAAAGAAAAGTAGTAGTGTAAGTCTCTCGGTGATAATTAATAATGTATATTATTATGTACATGTGAGTGCATTCGAGAAGTGTTAGTAATTTAATTTTCATTCGTGTGTTATGGATAAATTTGAATAACTAATTTATACACTGAAGAATTATTTAACGTATGAATTTCTAACAGATGGTCGATTTAGATTAGTTGTAGCTTTATTCAAATTATTCACTGTTATTGAATTTAGCATAGTTACTGTTTTAATACAAAGTGAAGCACTACTATATTATATATTTATATCTTTCAATTGTCATCAGGGTCTTCAGACACAATGAATCGTTTTAACAAAAAATCTGTGACGAATATTGAATACAACGCAAATATATTAAATAATGTATTTTACTGCAATTACCAACAGAATAATTATGTTGTAACTCTAACACAATACACATTGAACAATTTTTTAGGAAAGTTAACTTACTGCTTTTATTTTCTGTGGATTGTAGGTTTACATTGCAGATGACGCAAAATCGTAGTGACTAATGTATTGGCGATATAATTGCGATCGAGGTAATCGATAGTCAATACTTAATATAAAAAAACGCAGAAAACCTTTTTTACGTTTGTGAAATTGGAAAAACTTACGCATGTCACATTTTGTACATATTAACTACATGATAGGTATTGCCTTCTTTGAATGTCAATTATTTCAGATTTATTTATGTTTGGGACATAAGTACTCAAATGTCCGCTAACTTCTTTCTTTAAAATATACATAAATCAATCATTTTCGTTTATTTTAATTAAAAAAGTCTTTGTCATAGAACCTTTATTGTAGTTAAAAGAATTAAAAGCTACGCCAACGCCATTTATCATACTTTTTGTTACCATTAAAACCTTTTCAGTAAAGTAATATAGATAATACAAAAAATGGTGAATCAAATGTTTAATACAATGCTGCATTCTGTTTCAAAATGACGTTATTGTACATTTTACAGTTTAGATGCATAGTCACGCCACGCCTATATCATCAGTGTATAACATCATCTACAAGAGTCATTACAATGCATACTCGTATGTATGTATACATGAGGAAAATTGCAACATAAATATAAAGAATATATTTGAAGATGTGATGTTTCTCATAAATGCATAAATTATAAATGGGTAGATCACACCAACACTTCAAATCTCTATACGACAAGACAATTCAAATTTAAAAAAAGCTTAATTTAATTATAATCTCTCAGCTAATATTATTCGTGGTAATTCAGTATAAGCTTTTGTTATATTACGGTTTGTTGAAACAGACTTAGCCACGTACATTGGTAGTTGGTACACGCATTTCCCTGAAGTAATTTTCAGTACATTTCAGAGATTAATTACAGCTCCACGTGAAGCAAGGTAAGCACCTCCTATTTACAAAGCTACGAGACTGGGATTATTCTTAAACATATAAGTATGCGAACTTCTTTAGGTAAAATGATGATGATCAGATTTTCGAATAATCTTAGTATTTATACAACAGAGCAATAAACAATATTTTAACAGTTCTCGGATTAGCTCGAAACGGTCTGTGTTAAGATATTCAAATAAATTAACCATTTACAACAATAATTAAATGATAAACACATCGGAGTTACTGCCAATGGGTATAAATATTTTGTATTTTTGTATTCATGGAATTGAATTATAAAATTTAAAAATTATTAATATTAGAAACATCATCATCATCATCATGTCAGCCAAAAGACGTCCACTGCTGGACATAGGCCTCCCCCATGTACATATATGTATGTTTCTATGTATGTATATAATATTCTATGAATCATATAATTAATTAATTAAACCAATAGTTAAACCAATCTATACTAATATCTTTAAAAACATAACACTTCCATATTACCTAAAATTATTATTATTGTAAAAATATTTGCAAACGCAATTATTATGCATTAAAATAAATATACTTTATACGGAATACAAATTCGTATAACGTAGTTTTATACCAAAACTATTATTATTTAATTTATTTAGGAGGCCACAAAGGATTCACACAATACCTATTTTTAAACGTCCCGAAAGGAAAATGGAGGAAAAGATTATACAGATGTGAAGACGTGACTAGGTTTGCCAACTTTGAAAATCGATTTTGTGGGATTTGAACGAAAAATATGGGGGACAATGTGTATAAACTAAGATGTTGGCAACTCTATACTACCCAATAAAAGCTTGTGCACGAAGTCTTTCGATTGGAATTGTTATATAAGTATAAATTACTGTCATTTGTTAAAAACCCAAAAACAAAGAAATGAAATAATTATTTCTAATTTGGTAGGTATTTGATAAGTAATAAGTATTTAATTTGGATTGGTCATAGATTAGTCATTACGACGATTCGTTGTTGTGTAAGGGTTTGCATCTAAACGTATTTATATTCAATTCGCAAAATGTGTGATAAATTATTAAACCATAGGTAATGTGTTTTGAAATAAGCTTTGAACGAATCATCAACGAGTACAGGATTTTAAAGAATTATCACGAGAATTAACTAATGATGTTTAAATTGACCGAAAAGAATAATATGAACTAAAATTTAAAAATAAAAGATTAGTAGGTAACTTTTATTACTATCCGTTCTAACAATGTATTTATTGAGAAATGGGGACAGTCGCGATTTTTTTTTAATAATCAATGAGCACTATTCATGGTGCTGTAGTAGTATTGTAGGTAAATATGACAAATATTTTATCAAAACTGTGATTAAGATTATAATTTATACTAAAGTGCTTCAAATATGCTCATTCTTACTTAACATTTAAAAGATAGTAGAGTATATCGTTGACGTTCGAATGCAATGCCTTTTTCATTAGGTATGTCTAGACATGGTTATATACCCTCATTAATATAAAACTCTTATGCAATGTTAATTTAATAAAGCAATCTAACTATTACCATTATTACAGTATGGCCTGTACGCATCATTCATGGGAGGTTTTGTGTACGCCATGATGGGCACATGTCCTCAAGTGAACATCGGCCCTTCAGCGTTACTGTCTCTTCTCACATTCACATACACCAATGGAACTAATGCTGACTTCGCAGTACTCCTCTGCTTCATGTCAGGCATAGTCCAGCTGATAGCTGGTATCGCACAACTAGGTAAGGAATTTTATAAGCATATTTTATTTATGAGAAAGCGTCGCTACCCCAGTGGGAAACTGTTAGGCTGCCAAGCAGAGGTCTTCGAGAGGTCAGAGGAGAGAACTCGATCCCAAGGCACGTACCTCTGACTTTTTTAAGTTATGTGTGTATTAAATACTTAATTATCGCTCGCTATAACGGCAGAAATGAACATTATAAGGAAACCTACATCACGGAGGTAATGTTATCGAGGATGTGCCAACGCGCACTGGTTAAGGACAACTAAGAAACAGATCTTGATCAATGGAACTAAATGGCAAGCACCAGCTTTCAAATAAAAAAAGAATTATCGAAATCGGTTCTCCTAGAAAAGAGATATGAGCACACATAGAAAAAAAAGCATACAGTCGAATTGAGAACCAACCTCCTCCTTTTTTTGAAGTCGGTTAAAAAAGAGGCCCGTGCCCAGCAGAGAGACAATTTATATACAGGCTTGATATAAAATTGTTATATATCTCATTCTTTACAAGTTGTATGGGTTGGACTACATATAGGCAAACTATAGAGCGCGCGTATTCCTGTATGAGCCGTGAGCGTTTAAACATTATAAACACTCTAATATATTATACCTAGCGTTTTTACGCAGATTTATCCACGATTATGGTTACTGCGCTGTTCTCGTAGCTCATAGCGTTATGATATATAACCTTTATTACTATTGGATAGAGTAGCTTTCTAATAGTGATTTCTATAAGTAAATTGGCTCGTTATAATATTACGATAGATATTATTCACAAAAGTTGCTAATTTCTGTCAGTCGGTTCAAACTTGCAGTACATTGAAATAAATATTTTAGAAGCAAAATAAACGGAAAGGTTTTGTTTATTTTAGTGCATAGCCGACTGCTAGTGTATGCACTAAAATAACCGATATTTTCCGTTGTATATACTCTTGCTCGGTGCATTTACCTATCGTATAAAAAAGGGAACTATTGTTCACAGGTGGAATGCGCGCTCTATACCTATTTATATTTGCTCTTAAGTATAAAGTAAACATAAGGTATGTGTAATATATTTGTAACATATTAAACATATTATTACTACCTATCATTATTCTTTAAGACAAAGGGGAAAGAATTACGCGACTATGAGAAGTTTGTATGCACGTTTCCAGGAGTTAATATAGCACGTGGCTATGAAATTAATATACCTTGTAACATATATGACAAATTCATTTAATACCTACCAAACTCAATAAAATATTTCAATGGCTATTTTTCACATCATAAAAAATAAGGATTTCAATAAATACGTTAATTGCAATCTTTTCCAAAGGTTTCCTGGTGGAATTCGTGTCACTGCCTGTGGTATCCGGCTTCACATCGGCCGCAGCGGTTACTATCGCATCATCGCAGATTAAAGGTTTACTTGGCCTAAGGTATAATGCTGACACCTTCCTAGAGACGTGGAAAGGCCTATTTGAACATATAACTGAAGCCCGACTGGCCGATTGTCTGCTAAGCGCTGGATGTTGTATAACACTTCTGGGAATGCAGGTAACTATTGTTAAAGTTCCATGCGGGTGTGCTCTGGGACGAAGATGTTTAGTAGACGAACCTAATCTTAGTACTTTTTGTTTGTATATGGCCACTAGGTGGACTACATACGAGTTTCGTACGAGTGAAACTAACTATGTATTATGGAATTTAACACTTTGACATGAACAAATCACGAAATCACGCCTTACTTACTTAGATGTTTTCATTTATGAATTTGACAATATCATCACACTGTGTGTTTTAGCATAGCTTATAGTTTAGTGTTCAATTAATAGTTCGTTTAGTCTAGATTGTGATGACATAATATATTTAATATATGTAATATATGTGATGACATATTAATTGTAAATACAGAAGTTAGGCCGGTTTTTCAGTACATTGAAAACATTTTTCCAAGGAATGCAATACCATCTAACCTTTGCAAGCCAATAAAATAATGATAGCCCAGTTTTAGACCAAAATTTAGGTTACACAAATTGAAATATAACAATCATATACATATCTACATTAAATAGATACCTATATTTCCAAATTTATCAATATAATTTATGACAATACCCCGTTAGTTAGCAATTAGATTGTTGGTTAATGTTAGTCTATAACTCAATGCGACTCATCGTGCGGTGAGCGACCGCGAAACCCACAACTTACTAAACTACGTTACCAAGTAAATACCATCCGATAACCAACACATATTCGCTTTACTACTACGTTGATGTCATGTACATAAACCATCTATTCATTTGATTCATTAAACGTGAAATGACGTCAAAAATACAATGATTGCTTGAAATTCTCTAAATGGTTTGGTTGCCATTAATATGAGTATTTTTGGAAATGCCAATAATAAGACCATTCTGTATTATTGCAATCGGGATCTACTAAATGTTAGCATGTAGCCTGATATATTTACAGAATACATTAAAATTAAACTTCTTTATATGGATTTTATAGCGTTGTTTATTTAACACTTTATTACATAATTTTAAAATAGTTACACTACTACTATTGAACTTTAATACTGTCTAAGCTAATAATATTATTAAAACTATTCATATTTAAGTTTACAGTTTGCCCGGACGTTTCGGTTGCTTCACAGCAGCTATGTTCACGGGGAGACTAAAGTAGTTTAATTTCAATGAATAACATTCGCGTAAATGTAAGACAATATTATAGACTACATGCTGTTCTTTAGATATTCTCGATTGGAAACTGTACTAATTGTAAAATGTGGAGTCTACCCAACGTAGAATATATACGAAGTATACCATGAAGAAGAATGTGGAAGCGGTCCAAACCCACTCAATCATACTTTTAATACCCCTTGAACATACATGCATTAGCGGAATGTTGCGGTTGTACCCCAATTCCAATTTTCCCTTTAATATCACACCTCGTTTATGACAGGCAGACAAGACGATGACAGGTAAACAGGTTTTAATATTCTTATTATACTTGTACATTTTTGTAATACTTTTCTTCAAAATAACGTGAATGAAATTATTCTAGAAACATTTTAAAACATATTAGATAATTTAAATCCATATCGAGTTATGCGGTATTTCCAAAAATATATTTGTGTATGTTACGTAGTTATTAGCATAGTTTACGCTGACGTACATATTATATCTTGTATGCCTAACACAACAACAATAATTACTTAACATGTGATGTATGTATGAGTGTAACATAAATTAATATTTTTATTAACATTAAAATAATTTATGATACAACAAAGATGACAATCTACCTTACCTGCCTTATGGTAAACGGTAAGCATAGCCTTTGATCGCTTGCAATACCAGAAGTATAATATGCACTTGTGCGTTAAACTCTAGAGAAGAGCAATCAATAATAGATAGAATGGAAAAAATGCGGCATATAGAAACCTTCGGTCTTCTTGCTTATCGGACCAAACGCGGTAACAGCGTTCCTGTTCCTTTTCCCGTGAGAGGCAGACACTTTCCTGGTCAAACCAGCTCAAGACATAATTCACGAAAGCAGGCTTTTTTGCTCATTATAGTTTTTATCATGTAACATTTACTAGAACATATAATACAATTATTAAAAGAAAATTGTCTATGAAGCTCTTAGGTAAAGCATAGCATATTTATATGGATTAACTTTACCTTCAAAGGAGTAGATAATAATTATACTTACAGTTCCTGTGACAGTTATTATGACATGCTCGAACTTAGATAATTACAAAGTGTAATTAAACTTCACTTTCATTGTAATGAAATTACGAAAGTTGACGTGATTAAAGTAGACATAATATAGAATACAACAAACGGGAAACTCTATAATTTGTATAAGTAGTGATGATCTGATTCACTATAGCTAATTATAGCTAATTATTGTGATAGTACCTAAAGCACAGATAATATAATACTATACTAGTAACCTAAAGCAATTATTACAGTCTAGTCAGACTTCTTCTGTTCAAGTCGACTCAACACACTTTGCACGCGGTTATTGATTCATAAGTTTACCAAGATTTGTAAAATAGTGTTTGAAGTAAGGCAACACGTTTATGGCCAACAATTTATAACATTTCAATTTAATTACGAAATAACTTGTATGTGCCAACAGAAAATGAAGTTTTAGTTAATATCAATATTTCATAGGTTTCACCATTAAACTTAACTTACTAATATTTTAAATGCTAAAATGTGTTTGTCATTTTGTGCTTCCTTCTTAACCGACTTCAAAAAAGGAACAAGTTCTCAATTCGGTTGTATTTTTTTTTGTGTGTATTACCTCATTACGTCATAACTTTTTTCTAGGTGAACCGATTTTGATGATTATTTTTTATATGAAAGCTGGTGTTTTCCATTTGGTCCGATTTGAATTTGATCAAGATCTGACCAGTAGTTTTTTAGCATAACAACGAAGCTATGGATAGACATGAGTTTTTGCATAGAGAGAGTTTATGAGCCGGAGGTTGATGTAACTTATATCCCAAAATAATGTACGATTCCTGTTGGATACTTATTTTCCTTACAACCGCAGGAATGAAGCTGCGGGTAAAAGCTTATATAAGTAAGTCTACGTCTTTCAACGCTGACACATGAAAAGTATAGCTTGTGATAGATATAGCACTTTTCGTTTCGTTTCGTCAAATGATTATTTAAGTATTTATTCACCGTTCACCACATCCTCGACAGTTTGAGTAGCGCACTCAATAATATATTGATTACGTATTGCGTTACAGGCCCGAATATTGGTATTTGCTATACAGAAAGACCGATTAATGTATTTTATACTCTATTTTACCCGCGGCTTCGCTCGCGTTAATATTTGGTAGGTTAGGTTATATTAGTAACAGTACCTATTTTTTCTGAATGAAAGGTACCCTATGTCCTTTTTTGTTCCCCTGACAATGTGCATGTGAAATTTCATGATGTTCTGATGTTCGGTAGAGTAGTTAAGGCGTGAAAACGTGACAAACAAACAAATAAACAAACAAACTCACATTCGCATTTATAATATTAGTTAAGACTAGTTAGGATGGTAGTTAACACGGGCAAACAATAAAATCATAATTTTAACTGTAGTGGCATTCATTCACGGCTTAAAACAGCGGTTTGTTAAATCTCCGCTTACTAAACACTTACTTATTTAAGTTAAGCTATTAACAAGGGAGAAACTATTAAAACCCCATTAAGATTATGAGGATGTAAGTTTTATCATAATTCGCTATGCGCATTGTTCTGAGCGCTGTTAATAATCTATTACCGTACCGTTTATACATAGATTACTATTCAAATCAAAGTTAAATCCGTACATTATTTATTCAGGTCACTGTTAGTAGAACTTAAACTACGGGTACAAAGTGAAAATCTTCTATCGGTTCAGATTAATACATAATTTAATTTCGACATGCCACAGTGGAGGTACCTTCTAAAGTTTACTTCGGAACTAATTTTCCCTGTCGCCAGACATTATCATAGAATAATCTCGAACAACAGTTTGGTATTTATTCAAGCTTTATAATATTACTAGCGACCCGCCCCGGCTTCGCACGAGTGTAGTGCTGATACTAAATATGTATACTACTGAATGTTTTTATATACAACGTTCACAGCTTTTTTGTCATTAGACAATACAAACATGTTTTCTTTGGCACGCGCCGCCCGCCCCCGGGCCGGTACCGACGCAACCGCTATGTCCCTGCATTTTAATTCTGTAATATCTTCGAAAATATTCATTTAAATTACATACTGTACCATATTGATCTATATTAAATGCACAATGTATTTAAGGTACTTAATTAGATAAGGATTAATGCTGTATTGCTTAAAATCGCTTCGTAAATAAGCCATTTTCCTCGTAAAAAGTAAAGGATAAAAAATGGTTATTGTGGGTTATCCCTAAGAGATAAACATATACTATTGCAGATTTTTTTGTAGACCTTTTTAAGGTGTACAATACTGTAGTACATTATTTTGATCTATCTCGTAGGGTTCAGCCAGCGTTTGCAATGTAAGCGAAAAAAAGGGTTTATTTACGACATCATATTAGAAACCTCTAAAATTATCAGTGTTTCTCTACTATATTATGCATGTATTATACATATAAACCTTCCTCTTGAATCATTCTATCTATTACAAAAACCGCATCAAAATCCGTTGCGTAGTTTTAAAGATCTAAGCATATATAGGGACAGACAGACAGCGGGAAGCGATTTTGTTTTATACTATGTAGTGAAGTAAAATATTTTGTTATCGATCTTTTGCATATTAAGATCTCTCCTGTCTCAAATTGGGTGAAAACTATACTAATTCTAGAACATTTTTTGTAACATAGGTATTGTTTTAATCCATAGGCAATGTTAATTACAACTTAGAAATATAATATAACTTCTTAGCACTGACTCTATACTAGCTAGTTTCGATAAGAAGCTTCTTAGAATAAAAATAAATGTTTATATTTTTTTTTCTGATTTTCGGTGTTTTTAAAGCCAGTTTTAGTTTTAGGATCAGAAAGTTTTCATTCGTAAAAAGCATAGATTTTCAATAAATATGTAAAGTGTAGCTTTTATTTGATTTCAGGCTTTGAAGGATATTCCTATTAAAAAATCCCAAGATAAGAAAGGACAAGGTACCGCAGCAGTAAAAGCTAAAATTTTTTGGTTTGCTGGTGTTGCCAGGAATGCTGTGGTCGTCGTTATAGCTACTTTAATCGCGTGGACTATGAACATTGATTCGAAGGACCCTTTCCTCCTCACTGGTAAGTATATCATATGTATATTGAAAAGGAATAACATAAACTTTGTTCTACAGACGTGAACAACACATAAATAACTACATACGTGCGATGCGTACTTCACCATTCGAAGTTTCACGATCGGCACACCCGTATTCGAATCTTTTTCGAATATAGGTAACCATTTCTTTGTTTTCTTTAAAAAAAAAAGACAACGCCCGCACAAACAATCATTCAAACAACGGACACTAAGAACACGCAAGAACAGACTCGAAACAACCATTGTGGATCACACAAATTTTTGTTCCATGTGGGGGTCGAACCCACAACACTCGACGCAGTGACAGTGGCAAGGCGAGCACTTAAACCACTAAGCCATCCGTGCAGTTCTATGCACTACTTAGTAAATAATTTTCATTGACTGCTAAACCCAGATAAAATGATTTATAGTAAACTTATCAATATAGAGATTATCATAATTTGCGAGTACGCTCGCCTGATAAGATTGGATAAATAATCAAAGGAAAATTATGTCAGTGCAAGTAGCAATCTTGTTATACTCTATTTATAGGCATAGTTAAGTATTTGATCTATTGTGTATTGATCTCAGCTGTTCCTTGGTTACAAAACAGCGCTCACAGTGACCTTGCAACAATATTGCACAGATTTCTAATACGGTATCACCGTCGTGCTTTTAATAAATTAGCTATAGTCAGAATAAAATGACCGAATCACAATAACCAGTAAAGACGGTCAATTTTCGTAATTAGAACTGTTCAAAATTGAGTAAGGACCAATTTAATATCAGTATCATAAATATCACAAACAATCTAAAATTGCCATAATGTATATTGAACATGAATTGTTTTTCAGTTCACATTTAACGTTTCGTGAACTAAATCAGAGCTCCATTTTGAACAGTTTTTATAAGGAGTATTAGACCTTAGTATAGTACACAAAAAATATTGATATCTAGAAGTTTCCGATAAAGGCAATTACTAGTGCGTAAGATTTTTTTGTTTGTACATAATGTGCACCAACTTCTACGTACTAAAATTAGCCTTCTCCGTGAACATACAGGATATTTAGCAGGCCCAGTTATTGCTTTTATCGTAGCCTTTTCTTTGTATTACTCTGTGAGAATAAATGTTGGTGTGTTCGAAACGTCCAGTGGCTTTGTAACCTTGGCCTTTAGACAGACGTGCAGTGTTCAGCGATTGTCGTTAAGCCTAGTTTTGCAATTACATCGACATGATACAGGGCTTTTAGGTCTCTGTTTGTACTTTAGTCCTATTCATAGCCATTTATTAGCCTTGAAATATAAAAGTAATATAGTTATTTACATATTTTATGAAGCACTAGTTCTGTTTTATAAAGACTCATATTTATTAATTACTAGATTTTTGCCCGCGGCTTCACTCGCGTGAATGTAGATTAAGTTAGATTAGTAACAGTACTTTTTTGTGGATGAAAGGTACCCTATGTCCTTTTCTGTTCTCCTGACAACGTGTATGCGAAATTACATGATGCTCGGTCGAGTAGTTAAGACTTGAAAGCGTAACAAACAAACAAACTCACATATGCATTTATAAAATTAGTTAGGATTACAATATACATAGAGCAGAATAAATGCTGTAGAAATGAGAGCGTTGAGAAGCATATGTGGTGTGACTCTGAAAGATAGAATAAGAAATAGTGTGATTAGAGAGAGATGCGGCATGAAAGTGGATATAGTTACAAGAATAGAAAAGGGTATGTTAAGCTGGTTTGGACATGTAGAAAGAATGGACGAGGAAAGACTGACTAAGAAAGTTTATAAGGCTAGTGTGAATGGAACAGTCGCAAGAGGAAAACCTAGGCGAACGTTTCTCGACCAGATCGGAGGCGTCCTGGACAAAGGCCAGGTTAAGAGCTCCTTGAACCGACGGGCGTGTATGAGGAATGTGATGAAAGTGAATGAAGCCAGAGAAGTGTGTCAGGATCGTAGCAAATGGAAATCCGTAGTCTCTGCCTACCCCTCTGGGAAACAGGCGTGAATCTATGTATGTATGTATGTACAATATACATAGGTATTTTTGTATACACACTGCATGCCGGTCTGTTTGCTTAAGTTTACGAAAACAGTCCTATTATTCGACACAATGAATTAGTTCATGGTATTTAAAATTAACTAAATACAACAAATTTGACATTAGTTTAACCGTCACTTGAAGAGGCTAATACAAATAAGGCTTTGTTTTCGTACCTGTGTCCAACTAGCACTACAATGCAAAATGTAATGACAATAAGGTTTGTTTAAACGACAGCGAGGTGCAAGAAGAACGTGTATACACAAAACAGTTTACTAACATATTTCATGACGATTTTGTTTTCTTGTTTGTCCTCACCGTACTTTAAGCGTAATCGTTGAATAGTATTGTAAGTAATATGTATATGTATAAAATCTTTAGGATCACGAGCAGTTAAAGAGATATGAAGTGATTTTCATAGGAAACGTGACTCAGACATATACATTAATGTTTTTTTTTCACTTACTTAAATAAATTATTTATTTAAATATAAAATCAAACTACTTATGTTAAAATTAAATTTAAAGCTTAATTCATTAAATTTTAATTTAGCTGCACGGATGGCGTAGTGGTTTAAGTGGTCGTCACTGCGCCGAGTGTTGTGGGTTAGAATCCCACACGAAACAAAAATGTGAATACCCACAAATGGTTTTTCCGAGCCTGAATGTTCTTCGTGTCCGTTGTTTGAATGTCTGTAAAATCCCCAGCGATACAGGAATTATTACTAGTACGAAGTTGTCTTTTTTAAAACAAAATTATACGCCACCAATGTATAACGATTATATTTATACATACGACAGTCTCGGTGTCGCTGCGGTGGAGTATGCTTGAGGATTTGGGTTCAATTCACAGGTTGGGTGTGGTGGTGGTATTTGGATTTTACTGTCAAGAAATTCATAGTAACACCACGGAGTTTGGAACTGTCCTGAGTAAACAGCAATAGGCTCACCCACATTTCGCAATCATAACTGATGGGTGTAAATTTATTTCGTTCATTACTATACCTATACCTACTTATATTATAAAAAGGAAAATATTAGATTTTTTGTTTGTTTGTTTGTAAGGGTTTAACTCAAAAACTAATCAACCGATTTAAAAAAATATTTTGACTATTATAATATATTACCAGCGAGTAACATTGGCTATATATTATTTTAAAAAGTACTGGTTACTAACATAACTTTACCTACTTTTACGCGAACGAAGCCGCGAGCAAAAGCTTACATAACATCATGGCTCTTTGTCCCGTATGAGGATCAAACCCATAACAATCGGCATAGTGGCAGTGGCAAGGTAGCCACTTACACCACTACGTCACCCGTGCATTCAAAGATCAAGAAGGTCTGACCTCGTTTTGGAACTAACTTCAAATCCACAGTGAATAGTACCTACTACCTGGTATTCTGTAAATTGAGTTCAATCTACATTAACGCTACTAAATATTCTACATAATTGGAATCCCGAATTAAGATACTGACTGCGAAACTCCCTTAGATTATTTTAAGTCAAGTCAAAAGTTAGACTGTAATTACTGTCGAAGTAAGATTTGGGTTCGAGATGGAAACATTTAGAGGCTTTACAAAAAATACCAAGTTAATAAAATCCTAGACTAAGACTAAGATTTAATAAATAATAAGAAGTATGTATTATTAAAACTAAACTACTTAAAAATGTAATTATGAATCTATATATTATTTACTATAATAAAATATAATATATAGATTCATTGAATGTGTATAATTTCCTTTTTTACCAAACTTATTTTATGTTGTATCTTTATACGTACCTATTTATACTATCTCGAACCGGGCATCAAATTCAAAACCTCATGCGCAGTCGTTTACTACCCTTGCGCTACTTACTCAAAGCCTTACATAAACATACCTACAAACAATATTTACTTCTTTATTAAAATTAAAACTAGCTGTGCCTCGCGGTTTAGCCCGCTGCACTACTATGTGTCGTAAAGTGATGTTTGATAGCCTACAACCTTCCTTAATTACTACCGACTGCACGGATGGCGTAATGGTCGTCTCGCCACTGCCACTGCGCCGAGTGTTGTGGGTTCGAATTCCACACGGGACAAAAATTTGTGTGATCCACAAATAGTTGTTCCGAGTCTGGATGTTCTTTGTGTCCGTTATTTGAATGTTTGTAAAGTCTCCCGCGATACAGGAATTACTCCTAGTACAGGAGAGGTCGTATTTTGTAACAACAAAAAAAAATAGTCTAAAAAATACTAAAGTATTTCTAATCAGACGGGTAGTTTTAAAGATTAGCGTTTTCAAACAAATAAACAATATCTTAAGTTTTATAAAATTAAAGTGGATTTAAAACGACTCACGCGATCCATATAATATTAACATAACTAAGCGGTCGCTTAGATTATATTTATATAAATAATCTATTCTCTCTATTTCAGGTAACATAACGCCCGGTTTGCCGAAGCCTCAACCACCGGCATTCGAAACAACAGTAGGGGACAAATACTATACGGCTGGTCAGATGCTCTCACATCTCGGCTCTGGACTCGTTGTAGTACCACTAGTCGCAATTCTGGGAAACGTTGCCATTGCAAAAGCTTTCGGTAAGTTTAAAATTAAAACTGCATTATAAGTACCTAGTTAATATGCAATCCAAAAAGGGAATACGTATGACACAAAAATTTTTTTTTATACTACTAAAGTGACAAATAAGCATACGGCCCACCTGATGGTAAGTGGTCACCGTAGCCTATGGATGCGTGCAACACCAGAGACATCACTTGCGCGTTGCCGACCTTGTAAAAACCTTTAAATTGGTCCTATCACCACTACCAATGTTATACGAGACAAAAACATGGTGATCCATAAATAATTGTTAATAATAAACGCTACCTAATGCTACTTATGTCTTGCTCTAATATGAATGTTTCACACTGAAATTTATCTACTATACGGATTTAATCGCAGTTTATTTTAAAAGACTAACACTAATTTGAAGGCAACTCCCTCGACACAAGGATTATCACTAGTGCGAGAGATGCTTTTGCAAAAAAAAAGAAACCTATTCACCTGCCCCCATCTAGAACTCAATACTTATCAACCCAACAATATCAAGATAGCTATGAACAATGCCCTTGACATCGATTGTTGCTAACTATATTAACAACTGGAAATATAACATCAATCAACTAATCACCCTTTTGCACTTTATTGCTAAACATAGATTTCTCCCAGTTATAACAGTCTAGTTTCTTTGGAGTAAGACGTGATTCAGCTGCTTTTCTATGATTTTTGTAATGTGTTATTGCAAAGTAGAATGTATCCTTGGCTCCTTCAACCGGTGTCATAACTTTAAGAGATTCAATATAATTAATGCAACATATAATGCGTAAACTATAATTACGAAATAGTTAGTTCAACAAGTCTCAAGCCTTCTCCCACCCCCTCCAAATAGTATTTATCTATAAGATAAAAGTCTCGCCATCTCTCTTCTTTAACCTAACAAGAGTGAGACAGCAGGCGATTTATCTTTTGGATAATTTTTACTTGTTAGTTGTGGGACTGGCCATAAGTGTTGTAACCATAGAAATATAAAAAATATCTATGGTTGTAACCTTTTGATATAAGAGAATTTTCCTAGTTTTTGCAAAATTTTTATTTATGCTCCGCTCCTATTGGTCGTAGCGTGATGTTATATAGCCTATAGCCTTCCTCTATAAATGGGCTAACCAACACTGAAATATTTTTCTAATTTTTACCCGTAGTTCCTTAGATTAGCGCGTTCAACCAAACAAATAAAATGTAAGTAAAGTCGGCGCGTGAGCGCCCCCGCCTTTTTATAAATGCAGCGGATGGCCGTTTCGCGCGTTAATTAAACAAAAATCAACCGTATCGCCGTACCCATACTGGCGCGGCGAGATTTGGAAGTTTTATTTCATCTATATCTTGTGTGTTTATAAACCGATTTCTATATATGTATATTTTTTTTAAATAGATATTAAAGTGTACTTTTTGAATATGGGAGTTTGATAAAGATATATCTATGTGAAATACAATATATTTATGTATTTAACACACTTTGAAGAAATGCCTAACGATTAAACACGTTATTGTGGCTAATTTATAAAAGATAGATATATACTATTGAGGACTTTTTTGTAGATCTTTTGAAGACCATCATCTTTGTAATACATACTTTTGGTTTATGATCAACGTATGCGAGGATAAGAGCTCGAAAGCGCATTTTCATCCGACTTGCTTCAAATTTATCGTCACTGCTCAGCTCCTATGTGTCTTAGCGTTATGTTATATAGCCTATAACCTGCCCAGGAGTATAGACTACAATCGTACCAAGTTTGGTTAAAATCCCTTCAGTAGTTTTTGACCCATGCGTGCATATACAGACAGACAGACAGAGAGACAGACAGACAAAAAAATTCCTGATTGCATTTTTGTCATCAGTATCGATCACCATTCATCCTCCAATATTAATTTTGAATATATATTCAATGTACAGAATTGACCTCTCTACAGTTTTATTATAAGTATAGATTTCACCTTCTGCCCTAGAAATAAAATCATGTATATGTTTACAAACATTCAAACAACGAATAAAGAACACCCAGACTCGAAAGTACTTTTTGTAGATCACACAAATGTTGGTCCCGTGTGGGGGTGACCAAACCCACAACCAGTTAAGCCACTACGACAACCGTGCAGTCAATTAATTATTAATTTAATTATTTTGTTAATATTTCAGCTAAAGGGAAAACGTTGGACGCTACTCAAGAAATAGTTGCTCTTGGAGTTTGCAACGTATTTAGCTCTTTCTTCAGATCGATGCCTATAAATGGATCTTTTAGCCGCAGCGCTGTAAGCGAAGCTTCTGGAGTTAGAACACCAGCCGCTGGACTTTACACAGGTAAGTGGTATTTATTAGACTAACAAGTAATTATTTTCTGAGAGATACCACAACGTGTGAAGCCATAAACGTGTTCATTATAGAAGTACTAACTTTAGCCCGCGGATTTGGTCGTTCAGGAACAGTACTCTTTCCTCGATGAAATGTACTCTATGTCTTCTTTTGTATCTCCGACGGCGTGTATGCGATATTTCATGATGATGGGTCGTGTAATTAAGGAGTGACTTCGTTTCAGACATTTGTACATTTAAATTCATCAGTCAGCGCCACAGGAATTTTAGATATTCGTGTAATTTTAGTGATGTTCCATTTGCTGAGTTTTATGATGGATTTGGATGCATGGTAATAGGTATAAATTAGTGACATTTTATAGTAGTATTACGCAATACTCAATTATTTTACATTATTAAATAGTATCATTACTGATAATTATATTGTAAATATCTAGGAAAATAATTTAACAATAATTAAATGTGTACCAATTATACAATCATTATGCGAATGAAATAATATAAATTATAGCAATTTAGGATTTATATAAAATAATATATAAATTAAAAATGATTAAACTTGATATATGATGGCAAAGCTTTGTTAATATACTCGATACAATTTTTTTTGATTGTGTTAAATTTAACATCAATATTATCTCCACAATATTAATGACACGAAAGAAAAACATAATACAATATTGGTACCGAATTTACTATAGTCTTGCAAAAATTCTATAGCAACAAATAATTTGTATTCCCAAGCCAATAGGGATAAGAATACCTACACAAAAATTAAGTAAATTGCATGTGCGCATACGTGGTTGGAATGCGCAATACTTAGATAAAAGCTGTAAACAAAACCGAAACTACGAAGTAACACATAATACTTAAAGATACAGGCATTATTTTCTGTTGAACTATATCTTGAAGTGAACTATTTTTAATGCCATTCTAGTCTCAAGAACTAAAGCCACCACCACCAGTTTTATGAATTGGCCCTTTTTGTAAAGAGAGATATTTTAATTGATTGAAACTGATTGAATACAAAGTCTGCGCCGCTTCGTGTAGAATCAGGGGCCGCGCCATCGTCTTTTATAAGCAGTAAAAGGAACTATACACAATTTAAGTTTCTCTTAAAACAATGTTGCGAAAAGAGGAAGTAGTATGTATCAGAATTAATAGCCTTTATCGTTTTCATTAATACTACTCTTACACATCCGTCTTAGGAAATCTACAGTGAAAAATATACCGATTATGTGATAGCGCATCGTAGTATCAGGGTATAGTATAGTACTTTTATATGGGGTTTCTGTCAATAAGTTGACGAAATGTGGATGTAATACACATCAGCCTATCCGATCGAGATAGCAGCGTGAGACTATGTTTTTAAATTTTAAAAGTCCATTGTCATATTTTCATTTCATTTTATTTTCTATAATATTTTTGTAATTTCGTCTGCGAATACCAGTAAGAATACTAATTGTGTTAATCATGTTCCTCCCAGCTAAGCATATAAGGCTTGTATAAGGAGCAGGTTCCCCAACTGTCTACCTTACCGATGGGTAGGGTGCAACGCAAGACCCATGACATAACCATAAGGCTGCAAAGTTTAAAGAAACTCTGAAATTAAGAACGAGCTAATTTAACTAACAGCTTATAATATTATCATTATTAGGAACTTGAATGAGCAGCAGGTGAATATGGATGGCTTACATTGTTAGAAGTGACCACTAGTTTAGAATCACTACATATTTATAAAACAAATTCCTCCGCCGCGTCTGTCTGTCTGTTGGCAACAAAAATAAAAACTACTAATCGGATTTTCATGTGGTTTTCACCAATAAAGAGAGTGATTCATGGGGAAGGTTTAAGTGTATAACTTGTTAAGCTATTGTACTACTCGTGCGAAGGCAGGGCAGGTCACTAGTATAGTGATAAAATGTACATTTACTTACTACTACCAATTTCACCTATATAACAATAGTACATATATCCATAAACCACGACTCTACCACGATCTGATTGAATGTTGTGTATAGAAACCAATGTTATACACAAACATACCTATGGCCAGTCTGCCTATTCCTGTGGCTGTTGTTTATGTACCGAGATCCCTTTCTGCCCCGCGGGGCGTATTAATCCATCAATATCAAATGCATGACATTGTTTGGCATTATAATATTATGATATGAGTCGGCCTCGATGGCGTAGTGGTTGGTGTAACCGACTGCCATGCATGAGGTCGCGGGTTCGATTCCCGCACAAGTCAAACATTTGTGTGCATGAACATGGATGTTTGTCTTGGTCTGAGTGTTTCTATGTATGATATGTATGTATTTACGAAAAAAAAAGTATATATGTATGTTTATCCATTGTCTAGTACCCATAGTACAAGCTCTGCTTAGTTTGGGCTAGATGGTGTTGTGTGTATGTGGTAGAATATTATATTATTATTATAATGAGTCTGGTCGGATCCATGACACTAGTTTGCGAATCGGGAAGGAAAAGTGTTGAGATTTTCTGTTAGAGAATTCTTAGTTGCAGCGCGATGTATAGAAATGTGTCTACTTATAATTAAGTCTAATTTTTTTTATTATTAAATTTGTACCTAATACTAATGTATTAGGCACAATTGCTTGCTTTCGTTATGTAGGACTTAAAACTTAGATACATCTCTGTCTTATTGTAAATCTTGGTATATTTTAAAATATAAGTTTCAAGTGCTTTTAATTACACAATAGTCATTAAAAATTTTGAGGACATAATATAATTTGACTTGCGTGAATACACATTATATTTATTAGTAATGTGTCCTCAACCCAAAATATTCTGTAGTTTATATATTGAGTCAATTATGTTACTTAGCGTCCAGACAAAATAACATAACAACAAAGTCTTCGCTGAATTTGTCTAGAAGTCCATTTACAGAAATAAATATACAATTTAATTTGGACCACACAAAACGGCACTAAAATAGTCTGATTGTCCAACAAACATTAATTGTATTGGAGTAGTAGTTTTAACATCAAGAAGTAACAAATAAACAAACAAACTTATCCTCGTACTTACAATATCAATCTGGATATATCTATTTGTATAGACTGCCTCTATCCAACACAACTAGCTGAAAGTTTCCCGACATCCGTCTTATTTTACTCCGTGGCTATTTACGACTTCTGTGTTTCAATTTACTTTGTAACAATTTGTAAGCAGTTAACATTATTATGTTTTGACGATTGTTGGGGCTTCAGGCACTTTGTCATTGTGAACGGACTTTCCGTATTCGATCTGCCCCTCGGGACAGCTTGAAGTGTAAGCGTCTACTTTCATTTCCTTGAAACATTTTAATAGAGTCTTTGCTTCTTTGTCAGTTTGTATAAGAAAACCAACGTTGCGGTTTCTTTAAGTTTATTGTGTTGAATAACCAACATGTACACTAAATTCCAAGGCTAAATGTTCAAGTCGATTTGAATAAATCTTCCTTGATAATGCTTATTGGGAAATCCTTATTTTTTATGTTTATTATAACTAGAAAAACAAAGTATTGTTTGATTGTCATAGTCATCTTCTACTATGGATTTAGTCATAAATCAAAGTATGCATTTAGCGATATTATTTAACAACAGACAATGGAAATCGTGATGGAAACGTTTTTACTAGTCTACAACTTATAGGTTTTCCTTATAATAATAATAATAATATTCTACCACATACACACAACACCATCTAGCCCAAACTAAGCAGGGCTTGTACTATGGGTACTAGACAATGGATAAACATACTTGTATAATTTTTTTTTTGTAAATACATACATACATATTATACATAGAAACACCCAGACCAAGACAAACATTCATGTTCATGCACACAAATGTTTGACTTGTGCGGGAATCGAACCCGCGACCTCAGGCGTGGCAGTCGGTTACACTAACCACTACGCCATAGAGGCCGACAATGAATAGAAAATAATTTGCCTCATGCCTTACTAGGTATTGTGCTCATTACTGCAGATTAGCTAATACTCTTTGACATAAATCGGTTGAAGCTAGCTGGTAGGATTAAAAAAACGTAACAAAGTTAAATAAAAAAATATATAGTTAGTGAGAATCTACTCACTGACTAGATTTAATTAGAGTGTTCAGTGCAGGCGCCTTTTTTATCCCAGTCCGGTTCCTCAAACACCCATCCCATAGAACAGATTTATTAGGTTTCATGTGTAGCTATAGTCCTGAATTCATTGCGACTGGTATCGATAGGTCTCATGTGCCACTTTAGAATGAAACTCTCTAAAAGTCACTGCACTTTGGAACAAAGGATTAGTATAAAAAAACTACATATTATGGTTGTTCTATAGTCTTTGGGATTGTCGTTATCTCATCATTAATTAATTAATGATGAGATAACGACAGTCGAGGCACAACCTCGTTGGGCACAGGACGTCAGCTTTTTATGTACTTAATATAATTTATAAATAACCTCGTCATATAAAAAAAGATTTAATTCTGCATGTGTATCTCTATTACAGCACTCTCATAGTGCTAGATTTCCATGATATGCATGACAATCTAACACTATCGGGAGGAGATCAGGTAGAGAGAGAGCAAGCTTAGTGAGGCACGGGGTATAAACTCTGTCATATTTGTAACGCCAGCCTGCTAATGACAAATAATATTAGTAATTCTATGCTCTCTTGAACTTCCTCTCTTGTTTAGAACCCGGTTCCTTACAATCTTCTGCTGTCTTCACTAAACGCTAAATCATCGAGACAGTCTCTACTAGTAACAAAAACTAAAAGTAACCCTAATCATCTCTCCATGTTTGTAGCAACTTTCTATGTCATAATGAAAGTCTTGAATAAATTTTTTATTTAGAATCTTAAGTAATAATTTGGTCAAGTCTCCAAAGTTGAACATGGCTTTAACTTTTTTAACGACTTACTTAATAAAGTTAAAATCCTCTAAAATGTTTGAGTCAAGGGATAGCTTTAAAGTAGGCTTTAGTTCAAAAGGTTAAGAGACTGAGCTCAAGTTTATATTGGTGAAGAGCGTCATTAGATGTATTTGTTTTATTTTTGTTATTCTTGGCAAACATTATCTTATGTATTTTAAATAAATTTGGTAGCGATGATTGCTTCATCTCTTTATTGCATATTTATGACATTGTTGTGATACTTTACCTATAAAACCATAACAAGTCTGCAAATACTAATTGGAATCAACGATTTTAGAGTAGTCTAAACACAATAAAAACGTTCATTGAAATATGTGAAGCCGTTTATTTCGATATCACGACAAAAGTTCTTAAGATTTTGATGCAGTTAAAACAATTTCATAAGTTGGAGTTCAACTTAAAATCTAAACTTCGTTTAATTCACTTCGCTAAGTACAATCGATATATGCATAATATCATTTAAATAAAATAGGCAAAAGAAGAAGCGGGAAAACGCTATGATTTGTTGGCTTATTTATTGAATTACTTATAAATCTGTAATAGATTACATAGCTTTAAAAAGAGACAAGTAAAAACACAAATAATATTTTTTGACTACAATTTGATATTTAATTCGTAATTTCTTTGAATATGTTCTCTAAGTGTAGGTTACAAAATCTGTTAGTTTAAATTTTAAATAATGCAAAGGGATCCTTTACATGGGCTTGAATTGGATAAAATCTGTTAAGATAATATAACTTATAATAATTGTTCCTTAAATCCAGGCTTCAAACAAGAAATAAGAAAATGCTATTATGGTCACGATTAATAACATTACACTGATTAGAAATATTAAAATTAAATTATCAACACATTTAAATACAAAAAGTGGAACATGTAATATTTTTATCTTGCTAATAATGGACATGGGTTCAAAATGATTTAAAATATGAAAACTTTAAGCGTAATGTTGTTTCTGATTGTAATATCACACTCGACTTAAGTAGCGAGCTACATGCGCAAGTTATTCATGCAGGCGACATGTGCCAGTTAATCATACGAGGTATACAGTAGACGGACGAACTCCAAATGACCAACGATTACACATTTACTTCACACGAGCTATACAACCCAGGCAAGTGCCTCAGCAGTGCATTTTTCCGCATCGTGTACAAAGCCATAAAATACGAACAAAGCAAGGTTTTTCTAGTATTCCAGAAATGCGCAGCAATAATTTAGCTTGTTTGGTCACTTGTACCATTGATACCAAATTCATTTGCATTACTTTGTTTCTAAGCTAAACATGGTTACAGACTTTTAAGATATGCAACTTAAACTTGGAGCTGAATGTAGAAAGTGGCGACAAAATAAAACTATTTCACAAGTAAAAAGTATTTACATGTGTAACCTTTAGGGTTTAGTTAGGTTAACGACAAGCCTTGCTGTAGGGGCGTGGTGTCTTGAGGTTACTTTAAGCAGAGATGATTCAAAGATACTAGAGCAATTAACACTTTTATTAACAATGAGTATATAACACACTTAAAGCAAGCTATACAATTAATAGAAATCAGGGCGTGGTTCTCAAAGGCTTCCTACGTGGTTCTTATTAGGAAGAACCACTTAACTTGATGTGCAGCTCAGCGGAAGGAAGAAGACTGCCCCAGGACGCGATCCACTATATATAGGCCGCCGCCGCTCGGAGGGGGACTAGTGATGCCACCGTCTCGCTCGGCGCGCACGCAGCCGTGCGCCACGAGTCGATTACGTGACACATGCATTATGAAAAATAGTTTTTAGTTTTGTTTCGGTTATATGTCTGTAAAAGGTAAGGCATAGGTTGGTTTGATTTGTTAAGGCACCTTATAATAGCAGATGAGCCATCCACCGTGCATCTAATGTAGTCCCAAACGCCCTTCTTTTTCGCAGAATTATCTTACCGCGTAATTAAATACACAACGCACACTTACGTCACTAAACTCATAAGGTAGAATCATTCGTTTAACTTAAGTTTACAAGGTTAGGTTAATCAGTAAATCTAATATACATCCCGTGAATAAAATCTCAGCTGTTGAACATAAATAATTTATACTTTGCAGTATTTTCATACTTACCGACATAGCTTCGTGAAAACGCGATGCGTATTCTTTTTGAAGGTAGTAATGATAACCTAGAAATTTTATTTCAAATATATATGAAAAGTCAGATTATGACTCGGTCTACCGAGGTCAAAGATCGTGTGTCGCATTATGTCAACCGCGGAACTTGGTCGGTTTCGAGTTTACATTATTCAGGGTCTGCTCAATGAATATTTACTCGCCCCAATTGAATCTCAATAGAGTTTTGTTAGTCCGACATTAACATTGTGGCTCGGATTATTTAGGAAATCACGAGTAATCTCCGACTTGAGCAAACAACCTTTTTACTGGTAACTTGATAAGGACGAGTTTTAAAATAATAGGTACCTATTACGATTTACATATTCCAAACATGTAGTTACTTTATTTAGAAAATAGGTACTTTGTAATATGTATTGAATTTATGATTTTCATAAGATAAAGTATATAATATTCTAACTAGCTCTGTAGTGGAACTTCAAGCATTTTTAATACCAGTCATAATATTTGTGCAGTTTTTACAGGGCTTATGAGCTTATTTTGAAACCAAACAACGTAAATAGTTATATATATATATATATATAAAACTTATAAATCAGTTATTATTTTTTAAATAATTTATTATCATGGAAAAGGGGTATTCAGTTAAATGAATATATAATAATGTCATTAACATTACTTTCTGATATTAAAATAAATTTACAGAAAGCGTAGCTAAAGTAATAGCTAAAGTAGTCAAACGCTGTGATTTGTGACTCTTCTCATGTTCGAGACAGGCGAAGTCTCCGGCTTTTAATCTAAGGATTAGTTTCCACAGAAAAGGGGTGTTTGAAGTGGGACAAATGTAAATCCAACGACATAAATCATTTTCACCATGTGCGACAACAGCACCGCGGAGTTATGTAGTGGGTACTTCATAAATCTAAAAGTTTGCATCGTAGTTTACTGTCACTGCCAAGTTTCTGTGGTTTTACAATTTCAAATATACGTCTGAAATATCAGCACCTCCCTTTGTATGTATGTCAGACGGATTTGTGGCTCCATTGTGTTGAATACACTCACCTTTTAGGCGATTTATGCTGATACTTATGATATTTGGTTCCGCAGTGGCTTTGCTTGTTGTTTGTTCTACTGTATAAAATATCGAATGTTATACAATATTTATATTGCGGATCAAAGTTTTATCTGTTTTTACGATATTATGTATTAACTTGTTATAAATGAAAGGCGGTTGACAGAAGGGATTAAATAGAGCGGCCTCTGCTTTAAGAATGCCGCCTCGTAATAGACATGATGGCAGAATTAAAAATAAGCGATTCTACTAAGTCCATCTTTTACACTAGTAAAAAATATTGGTCACTCTTTTCTGTTTTAACAAAGCAATAAAAATTACCTAAGATACAACGCATTAAATTTCGGGAATGGGGCTTGTGACGTCACTTTTAATATACTTTGTACCGACAAGTGATGTAAGACGAAATTTAAACACGTTGAAACTTCGTTGTTATTAGTTTGTGGGTTAAAAGAAAATACTCGCCAATATTTTTTCTAATCTAAAACACAGACTATAAACATTTTTTAATCATCATGCCTATTAACCCTACTTCTATGACGAAATGTAGGAAAAATAATGTAATGCAATGTAAGTA
Source organism: Catocala sponsa (assembly GCA_963564715.1). Classification (NCBI taxonomy): domain Eukaryota; kingdom Metazoa; phylum Arthropoda; class Insecta; order Lepidoptera; family Erebidae; genus Catocala; species Catocala sponsa. The sequence continues at coordinate 17,795,038 of OY751333.1, forward strand.
AAGAATTAAAGGGTTAATATCTCAGCATGTTACGTTTCGTAGCCTCTATAAAGTACTGAGGTGAAGTTATCTAGGAAAGCAACTTATCGTATTAAAAAAAACAACAACAAATTAAATCAAAATAAGTGGTTAGTAGAACACGCTAGTATCTACTAGCGTGTTCCGTGCTCCGTAGTATAAATACAGTCATTTTTAGAAAGAACAACTGAATTAAATTACCTTGGTTATAAACCAATTATTTATTATAACTTATAACACTGCACTCACGATATTATATAAACGAAAAGAGTCTAATTCTTAATTTAAACATTTATAGCTATAAAATCTATGAATGGTATTCTTTATGAAACAATCCATCCTTGTCGTAACCCTTCTAGTCAACTTTTATTCTATACCAATATTATAAAGAGGAATGATTTGATTTCTTGTTTGTTTATCTGTAAGGATTTAAATAAAAAACTAATCCACCGATTTCAAAAACTTTTTCATCATTGGAAAGCTATATTATCACCGAGTATCATAGGCTATATTATATTTAAAAATAAGAAAGTACTATTACTAACATAACCTAAACTACTTTTACGCGAGCAAAGCCTCGGGCTAAAGCTAGTTCTATATATGTCCAGAGAGATCAAATAAACCAATCTATTTCAAGCAGTCGTATCAGTTAAATAGAACAATTTCCTCAACAATGAGTACGTAGAACCGCAAGCCGACAAGACATTATTTCTCGTATATTGTCACATCTCCGTGATAGCAATCTTAGTAATGGTAGCGCAATTAACGTTCGTGTTAATATCTGAATAGCTGCCGCAGTAATTGAGCGGACTGTGCAGGTGTAGGCAGCGTCTTTTAACTCATACACAACTAGCACATTATTAATAATCGTTGAGTGTCTGGCAGAGTTAAAAGAATGTCCTTGGTGCTTATGAATACCAGGTGTGCAAAAAACACACGAAAGATTAATTAGTAATTGGCAACTCATTAGATAATCGCTATTTATCTATGTCATAGTAATAGCATGATAATAATCCTAACTAATATTATAAAAGCGAAAATGAGTTTGTTTGTTTGTTTGTTACCTTTTCACACCTAAACCACTGAACCGATCATCCTGAAATTTTGCATATACGTTGACAGGTGTACAGAAACGGACATAGGCTACCTTTCATCCCGAAATAAATTACTGTTCCCGAGGAAAACAATAATAACGTTCTTATGATAATAGATGGCGCCACGTATCTTTCGAATCGTGATTGAATTATATTATTACAAGCAGAGTACGACCCGAATTGATTGTCAAATTCTAAATTAACGCGAGCAAAGCCGCGGGCAATAGCTAGTAGAATACATTTTTTTTAATGTGTTTTTGTTGCTGGATATTCATGCTTCATTATTTGATTAAAATATTATTTAGGAAAGCCGCATCTAAAAGTTTAAGGTTTCTTTATTGTTTTAGTTTATTTCTGATTTTTGTACGTAACAGAAATAGGTATATGCTTGAGAGCCAAATGTTTCAACAAAAGTGTTCAAAATAGAATTTCCATCTAGTCTCAGTGTACATATCACAAATGGTATACGCCTAAATTAAAATAAACGTCAGATGTAAACACTTAAACATGCATTGGATTTCAGTTCATATTTGACGTTTATAAACTAAATCAAAACTCTATTTTAATCAGTTTTATTACGAGAATTGGCCTTATACATATTAAATATGCGTTATTTATTAATCGGCATGCCGTATATTTATTATGTCGATTACAAAGTGAAATGTGGTCTACATGCTCTAGCTGCTCTACTTGCTCTCTCAGATCGTCTAGATCTCAGTGTTTTGTTTATATTATAAATGAAACGTATACATAATTTAACATTACAATAATATGTGCATAAACGTTAAATCTCTTAAACCTAGATTATATTAATAATTTAAAAAACTGTTCTTTTCTAGAACTAGATTTTGAATCTCATTATAGCAGTTAACCTTTTCGTAGCAACACCAGCGTCCATTATTTATTTAATTAACTACTAATAAAATTAAATTGTTTTAATTTGCAGGTGTAATAGTGATCCTGACATTGTGGCTGCTGACTCCATACTTTTATTTCATCCCTCGCTCCGCTCTCGCTTCAGTCATCACCTGCGCCGTGCTGGGCATGGTCAACATAGATATTCTCAAGAAACTTTGGAAGACTAACAGTGAGTACAAGTTTTGAATATTTATTAGTGTGGATGGTATATACAGCTCTAGTCTTGATACAGTATGAAGTTGCCTTCCTTGGCATTCAGCTATCATAAGAAGTGCCAATGTGCAGGGTAAGGTAACTACGCAATATAAAAGTCAAGGCATGGTATTGAAGGCTAGAAATGTATTGGAATTATAATACAATGATATTTGTTATACTTAAAATATAATAAAAAAATATACATTATGTAGATTACGTGGTCGTGTCTCGTGCTCTTACACAACGTGAACGGGTGCTTAGATAAAAAGACTAGATATAAAGAAACTTGAATACTCCATTATATTATCTGTGACTTGTAACATATCTTTATTACATAAATAGGCAAAGACAAAATAGTTCAGTACCGTCTTCTCCTATATTTGTCAACAGTTTCCTTTTTGTTTTGTTTGTGTATCGTTATTAAATACGTGGATATGGTTAGTTTTCCTTTTTATATAAATGCATATATGTGTTTCTATAGATCATTTTAGTCGGCCTCGATGGCGTAGTAGTTAGTGTAACTGACTGCCACGCCTGAGGTCGCGGGTTCGATTCCCGCACGAGTCAAACATTTGTGTGCATGAACATGGATGTTTGTCTTGGTCTGGGTGTTTCTATGTATAATGTGTATGTATTTACAAAAAAAAAAAGTATATATGTATGTTTATCCATTGTCTAGTACCCATAGTACAAGCTCTGCTTAGTTTGGGCTAGATGGTGTTGTGTGTATATGGTAGAATGTGGTAGAATATTATTATATTATTATTTCTTTTAAATCATTTATTTCGGGCAGCATAAATACCTTAACCTAAATTTACATATAATAAAATTTTATAATACATACACACAACACCATCTAGCCCAAACTAAGCAGAGCTTTGTACTATGGGTACTAGACAATGGATAAACATACATATACATACTTTTCTTTTGTTTTATAAATACATACATATTATATTATTTTCAATAATGATGATGGACGAATTTCTACCTCTGAGCAAACACTAGTTATTCTAATAGGGAGTCAATTGACCCATTGCAAGGCAATGCATACCATCCTTCTAAGCAACTACAAATAGCTAATAGTTGCTACAAGCATCCAGCAGTTGCCGCCATATCTTTTCATACCTTATCAATAAAATAACATAAAATGTCATAAAATATATTTAATTAACACATGCTTCATTATTATTACTCGTTAGCATAAAATCAGCAGTAGGTATAATTGGTTACGTCCTTCAAACAAAATTAATGAATAATATTTTAAAATTTACCTTACTTTTACATACTTGAGTATGATGTATATAACGTTATGATTGCGACGTGGTGTGTATACAAATTAATAAGTGTAATAAAATTTGAAAAGATAAAACCGTAAACAGAGGTAAATACTATAAAACCAGAGTAAGTAGTAGTCAAGAAATATTTGCTTCAAAAAAATGTTTTATTGATGTATAGAGAGAATTAATGTCATTCTGTATATTAAATAATTGTTAAAAGTAGTTGGCTTGTCCTTGAAAACGCTTGGAGTAACAGAATGAGGCTAAATCAAATATTGAATACTATCTTATTCCATTAAATTCTATTTTCGTGTCCCTTTTTTTTGTACTGCGCGGAGCCATCCCGAAGATGAGAACAGTACTCTACGCAAGGGCGCACTTGTGCCATAAACAATAGGCACAGCTGCCCAGGCGCGAAGAACCGCCTCACCCTGTTCAGAACTCCGAGACTTCTCTGAGACTTTTTGTTGAGAACGCGCATGCCTGGGTCTTCTTGGCGTTGACTGGACCAAGTTCTTGGCACCCATACAGAGATGCGGTTCAAGGTCTGGTCAAGTTCAACGACAAGATGCTGCCTTTTCCCCTCAACCTCAGCCTGTTTGGCCCCAGGATGTCCGAGACATCGCCCATGCACGGTACTGTCGTCCGCATAACAATGTATGTTGGCGAGATTCAGATTCAGAGTAGTAGAGCCTCGCTGATTTCAGCATAAATGGACCGGCTCGACCGGGGAAGGACTACCCTCTCACAGAATATCGACGTGAAATAGCAGTATTCCTACTGTTGTGTCTCGTTCGGTGAGTGAGAGTGCCGGAAGCCCAATCACGCCTTTCCCCTTGCCCGCTCCATCTCCTTCCCACTTCCTTACCTAAAGGGTCGGCAATGCGCAAGTGATGCCTCTGGTGTTGAAGGCGTCTATAGGCTACGGTGACCACTTACCATCAGGTATGCCTGTTTGCCACTCTAGATGTATGAAAAAAAAAATCAACATTTTGATATGCAGAACAAAGAGCATAGAGGATAAGACGGACCCCTGAGGCACTCCTGCATTGACCTGCATAAATTTGGAAGCGCAACCATCGCAAAGGACCCGAATACCACGCTTTTACAGGAAACTTGCAATCCATGTGCACAGTTGAGAGGGCAAGCCATAGGCCGGAAGCTTGGAAAGAAGAGACTGGTGCCAGACTCTATCGAAAGCTTTGGCTATGTCAAGGCTGATAGCCAAAGACTCGCCGTGATTGTCCATAGCCTCAACCCAGAGGCGCGTCCCCCTATTTGGGAATCGGTTGAAAGTTCGCCCCTTTCCAAGCCTCAGGTACAATGTCTGCGGCGTAAGACATCGGGTATAGGTGCGTTAGTGTGGGAAACAACTCCCCTGCACATTTTTTAAGGACCACAGCTGGGATGTCGTCAGGTCCACTGGCTTTCCGAACATCGAGAGACTGCAGTATCGCACGAACGTCACGTTGCCTGATACGTATATCAAGCATGGTGTAGCCGCAGTTGGCAATGATAGGGGGCTGCGAACCGCAGTCACCGATTCGGAAGCTGGCCGCAAAGAGATTTGCAAGCAGATCTGCTTTCTCCTGCGGCCGATAAGCCAGTGATCCATTCGGATATCTCAGAGGGGGCAGTGAGTTCTGGCAGAAGTTGGACTGCACGACTTTGGCCAGGTGCCCGTAGGATGCGCCATGAGTTCCTAGCCGAACCGTGCGACGCAGACCTTTGTGGCTTGGTTTAACGCTGCCTTCAGGTGATCCACGTTAGGGTCGTGGAGAGCGCGAGCCATGGTCCAAGCGTGGTACGCTGTCTGTTCAGCGCATTCACGACCGAACCAGGGCCTTTTCTGCCGCCGCTCGAGACATCACTGTATGGAATATAATATTCCATACCCAAGGTGATTTCACCAGCAGCGACGGCAGTAGCGCTCTCTGATGGATCCCTGTTCTCAAAGCAGCGTTGAGCCCAAAGAATGGACGCGTAGTACTCCCGCATTCCAACCCAGTCTGCTCACGTAGTGCCACAGTCGTCATCTTGCCTCGTTGGGTTGTGGGGGCGTAACAACAACAGCTGTGGCACAAACCAGACAGTGGTTCGAGGTGCCCAGAGGAGCACGAATCGACACACTGTACCGGTTCGGATTACTCGTCAGCAGCGGATCGAGCAGAGAGAGTGTCCGGTATCCGGGTGGGCTGAAATACCATACTCTATTCAGCCTTACTTGAAACAACTGATTGTAATCGCACTAAAGATTACAATTACTCCATATGGTGGGAAGCGACACAAGTACACTTAAATTCTTAAAATAATGGCGAGTAAAATCAGTCATTTAAAGTGTCATTTGAATATGTCAATATTTACCCCAAAAGCCACTTAAGTAGAAGAGTCTAACACTGTTACAAATTATGTGTATGTGGTGATAATAAAAATGCGACAGTACACTTGGTTGGTAGGAATCCTGGACACTCACGTGCCAATCTGCCTCTACCTTTCTTTTTATGATTTGTGATCTTTAAATTACTTTTTCCAACGTTTAAAACACGCGAATCTGTAATTTCAAACAATCATAGGCTATGGTGATCGTTGACCATCTGGCGAACCGACTGCCGATCGCCTTAACTTATTAATTTTAAGAACTTAGGTGAACACCAAAGCCTTTTTATACATGACACGAGTGTAATCAAACAATTTATAATGACATTACCACGAAGGTCTAGTAGAAAGATGGTGTGAAATTAAGAAAGTAATAAAATTAAGTTGATTAAGGTCCTGTCAAAACTGAGAGATTTAATATAGCGATGTACGTTCGTTATCATGAGTTCAGCTTTACGCCGCCGGTTTAATTAAAATGTGGCCTCAAATGAATAAGCTATGCACGATAATTATATTTTTGTGTGTGTATCAGCTGCCATATTTGCATATGATAAGATATAATTAAATGAGAGCTTCATTATAATAAAATGTATTATTTTATTATTATTCTTAAAATGGACTCAGGACGTCGTTGTTGTTTGATTTAACTAATTATTTCATCAATTATATCGATTTCGATGAAATTTGATATGTCAAATTTCATCGAAATCAATCCAACTATATAGAGAAAACGTTACAGACAAGCGAATTATAAGTTTTGCATTTTTAATTCGTTCAGTATAGATTTGGGAATAATGAACCATCTTTAGTGTCAACGCATGTTCTTTAAATTAATGTAGGTATACTTGTTTTAAGGATTGGACTTAATACCGCTGGTTGGGTGTTTCTTGTGCTGTCTTTTCCTGGGCATCGAAGTCGGCCTGCTATGCGGTGTTGCCATCGATGCTGCTTTACTCCTGTACTATCATTCACGACCACCGTTGGATGTTCAGTATGTAAATGTAAGTATTTGTTAGCTATTATCATAAAATTATAGGATCTATGTTCAACGACTAGCTTATAGAAAAGATTTATTACAATACCATATTCTTACCATATATAAGCAGTCTATCTGGTCTGTATTAAACGATTGCACATTGCACTCTTAATAAAACAAAGACCTATCTGGGTATTTTAGGTTTAACAAATTTAAACTCTGTTGCAATTACTTAACACAAATATAATATTAAAATGTATAGTCACTCAATTAGAGTTCAAATTGCTTTAGTGCCCAAGTTAAGTCGCTATTTCATTAAGAGTGCTACATAAAATTTGGATTGCAGGCGTATTAAATGCTGCAAAATGGACATTACTACTAGTAATATAAAGAAAATTTGACTAACTCATAAAGTAATTAATGATTAAACAATGTCTAACAAGTATTGGCATCTTGTTTTACTACACTATCATTTAAATAGTGGTATTTAAATGATAGTGTAGTGAAACAAGATTATTTGTATTGACTGTAATACAAAAGAGACTAATCTTGTTTTGTACGATACAACAATTCAAATCCTATCTACGGCGTTCATCATCATGCAATCTTTGTATTGCACCTAACGAGTTATAGAAATCCCTTACAATCTCATATAGTTTAGTTAGAAATATGATTCATACGATATGATCTCCAATTAACGAATACAACTCAAATGTTAAATTATAACCATTTGTTTAAACGCCACAAACGTAAAAACATCATAATATCCAATAGAAATCTCTATAATCATCATAAATCCGCTGTAAAGATCACAAAGTTTCCCCACTATGATAGGAATGACCTACTGAACAACGAATAAATCAGCCAAAGCATTTGAACTAAGTTTGGTGTGAAAAGGCATTCTCGAACATAACTCCCAACTTTGTCGTAAGTTGGAATAAAATTCTATCAAATGCGAGTCAAGCATGCGTACGCAAAGTTTTACTTTTGGCTTTATTTACCTCCATGGTACTTTGAAGTTATTTGCGTCATTGATAAGGAAATTTAAATCCCATTATGTGTCATCATCATAAGGAGAGGTAAAAGCAAAATCATTGCCCCAACATATGCTGGGACAATGATTTTCCTAATGATATTTTCCTTTTAGCTCTTCTGATGATATGATAACATACACGTTCTAAAAAAATTTTAAGCAATCGGTTTGTACAGGCTGATGGGTAAAAAACTGTACATATTGAAGGAGGGTATTTAGTACTCGATTCTGGACCCTTAAGTTACTTAAAAGTTACTTGGAAGTTACTTAAAATTTGACCTAGTTATCCAATAAAAACTTAATGTGCGGACACTCTTGCGCATATACCAAAGCTAAACAAAACTTCCACCCCCACCCCCAGCTACCGCACCCCGCACTCTCCCGAATTTTCACCCCCGCCCGTTCTTTTCTTATCAAAGGTCATTAGCCTCGACAGCTGTGTGCGCAGTGTCCACATTTTATGGATATTTCATACAAATTTTCATAACGGTTTTCTTTGCAGGTTATACAGATTTGATTTTTATTTCTTTTTTATACTTTACGTCTGACCATAAATTTATCATGTCCTTAAGTATGTACAATGTTTAACCAGTCACACTGTATATTATTTTCGTTGCTTTGGATGCAGCTTGTATTCAGATCATAATAATAATAATTGTTAGCCTCGGTGGCGTAGCGGTAATGAATGTGACTGTTATATCGGTAGTGAATGTGACTGATAATTCTGTAAAATGGAGTCTAATAAGACTCGATTACTTGCGATTTAAATCCATAGCTGGCAAAATGATGAGTGTAGTTCACCTTCGCTTACTTCTTCGGGGATATTTCTATATAAGCGTGAGACAAATTATGTATGTATGTATTTATAAGCTGTCATCATACTTGACATAGTTTCTTTGCATATAGATTATAAAATTCAATTTCTTTAGAAAGTATCAGAACTCTATCCCATATAAAAAAATAATCCATAACTGCCATATTTTTTTATAAATTTTGTCCAAAAATACACGCCATGTTCAAACGCACTAAATAATGACGCATCGTTAAGTTGTCGCCTTCGAGCGCTCCATCCACACTATTTCCATTGACTTTTGATATATGCGTGAAAAATGTTCCCCTTGCTGGTTCACTTGCTATACGACGAAAATAAATTTCAGTATTTTTTTGGATTTAACGCTATCCCATAGAGAAAATATCGTATGAATTTATATGATTTCTGATGTAGGCCACAAATATCCTCTGATAAAGTTTCTGTTGTTAATTGCAATAGTATACAACAACAATATTTATACTTCAGATTTGCATAGAGGGAGCTCATCGCATAGTAACAGCATTTAGCATTGCCGGTCAATCCTGAAAGGATTGCAGCCAGATAAGCTCTTATAATGTTTGCGGGTAGGTAACGTAATATGTATCAATAAGACTCATGTATTAAAGAGGGCACCGTATTTAACTGTTACCGGACAGACCATATATTCCCATTACGCTGTCACTAGAACGATTCCTTTATTGCAGGATTTGCAATCCGATGTAAAAGTGTAATCAATACTTATGCTGGATTTGCAAGTGTCCTTAGTGCACAGTATCAGTCAACTAGGTAGTCGTATAGCATTTGATTTTCATTTGCATACCTGATTAACATAATTTAAATGCATAGAACAATAAGATTTGTAACCACACATTCTCTTATCAGGACGGTACTCTACCCCCTCACTACGCGATCCATCCCGCCGGGCGGCTGAACTTCGCAGGCGCGGAAAGAGTTCGTGCGAAGCTCCTAACCTTAAAACACAATAAAGCAAAGAGCGTGACTTCGGTTATCACTCCAGCGTCTCTTTCAGTGACCCCAAATACTGACGCTCCAAATACTGAATTACCGAACGGCACTGCGACGAGGCATGACGTTGAAGCTAGTGGAACGAAGTCCACTGATTTACTTGTCGTGTACTGTGATTCTTTGCACAGACTAGACTACACATTTTTACAGGTAAGCTTTTATATACTTTGATATAATTAAATTCCAGAGAAAATCTTGAAACAGCGTACCTTAAGCCAGATGGTACTTAATAAAGAACATCGAATAGACATACATATGTATGTACATATATTATCAATCTCATTTCATAAGTAAATGTAATCAATACTTATGAAATGATAATACGGCTGTGACGTTGTTGATTATTTTTAGAAGCCTTGACATTATGAACCATAATATAATTATGGCAAAGCATTTAGAATTCATATCTATAGCTAAAAATTAGAGTGGTCTTAAGAGATTACCACGCGTGAACGGCGATGCGTGGTGGTCACTTAATTATATTCAATGAGACATAAGTATCTTAATGTTTTAAGAACTTACCTAATTATGATAAAAATAACAACATGTTTTATTATTCTAAGTAGGTATATACATTATACAAATTAAATTATTAAAACACAAAATAATACAAAGTTATCCTTCATAACTGCCATTTGTTACGAAATTTATTCACGTGAATAAATTAAACTTCCTAATACAGATAATAATGTTAAGCTTTGAACTTCCGTGTCGCGGAGTAAGGACGGAAGAGAAAAGATTACGATTGTAATTATCTTGTTTATTTTTAATTAATTAAAGTCCCGTCGGCTATTGCTCGTCCTAGATTGTATTAACAATAATATAAAGTAAGTATTCATTCATTTAAAAAGCTAATGAAATATTGTTGTACATTTATAATAGCAACTTTTGATTCTGTAGCTTAAGTCTAAGTAATTCTTGTGAAGTAGAACATTTTACGGAACTTGAATATTTTGATTATTCAATAATAATTTCCGGGTCGGGATTGTTCCATTGTTAGTGTTTTCAGTGCGGTACTGTAATCATAAATGTCAATATCTTCACGTATTACTACCTAGAATTGCATGAACACTGGAGAAAAGCGAAGTTGCATAGAGAGAGATGTTTGCAAACCCTAGCAATAATATTTATGAATTTTGTAGTTAAGTTTAATTTAGTTATCGATGGAGAAGGATTTTACGTAGAAAGACACTCCAATACAGACATTTGTCTAACCATTCTCAGATATGCAGGCGTGACGCTATTTTAACATAATACATTTTGTATCTTATTCGTTTGTTTTATATTAAATGTTACTCGCAATTTAGGGCACGTTTTAAGCTACATTTCATCGAACTGGTTTAACGGTTTAACAGTAGTAAAAGTTCAAACTACATAATAAACCCATATACCTACAAATATTCGCATCAAATTCGTAATAAAGTTATTATACTTATAATATCAAATCAGAATCGAACTTTTACATTTTACTACAATGGATTTTTAAAACAATATTTCATTAATTAAACCATTATTCAATACTAATATCAATAGTAAATGTTTTTTATCGCAAAAAGCAATATAGTAATTAAAACTAACTAAAACAATGCTAACTACAGTAGTACCAGTATGAAATCCCGGCCCAGCTGCCAACGCCGCTCATACTTTGTGTCGGATGTTGAACGATGGCAACGCTTTAAGCTCTGCTCTATCCGAAATTGCTACTACAATGCAATTGCGGAGATATATGAAACTATCAACATAACAAAGACATTGTATTTGTTACGCTTCGTGGTCCTGTATATGCTTGCGCATTCCTTTTTCTAGTAAGTATAAACATGTTTTTGGACGAGAAACGATATCGAAAACTTATATATAGTAATTACGTAACAAGTAAACATGTAAATATGTTTGTAGACAATTTAAAAATGATAATTGTAGTAAAATTTATATATCTCTTCATTCAAGAAAATAATAACTGGCACCTTTATAAGATTGAAACATTTATATAATAGATCTTGTAAACACTATAAACCTAAAACATCAATCGTAACATTATTTCAATTACAAATAGGCAGTATTCCGTCTATTTAATGATAAGCAGTAGTCGCTATAACCTGGTGGGAGACCCTTGGACTGTCACACATTGATTTCGGGCTGAGGCCCAAGGCATCTCTGTCTTTTCAAAGTTATGTATGTGCGTATTAATTAGCTAATTATGGTTTGCTTTATAGGCATATCGTGAGGCAACCTGCATTTTTGAGAGTTCTTCATATTGTTCTCGAAGATATGTGAAGACTGTCAACCCCCACTGGGCCGGCGTGATTGATTATGGCGTAAACCTTCACAAAGAATAGGCCCTTGCCCAGCAGTAGAACAGTTTTTGGGTATAATTGGGTATAATGTAATGTATGTGTAAATACAAGTCACCCACAAGTTTATATATAGTCACCGTAGCAACTGCTTATCACTAAGCAGATCGTGTGTTTGTTTGAGACCTTTGTGGTTTATTATAGGCAGTAGTATATTTGTGGTTCCTTGAAATTGCTTCTATGATGCTAAGAAAACAGAACCATAACACCAGCCGCTAGCAACAAGGATAATCTTTGAATGGGTGGAGTATTCCGGGAATATTATTTGTTGTTTACTTTTAATATTATTATTATTTAAATTGTTACATAATTATTATTCACAAAGTTCTTATAACAATTCAGAATGTAGTCTAGTACTTGGAATAAACAAGAGCTTTAATAATCGTACTGAGTAACAAAAATTTATATACGTCTACCTACTCCTAACTAATATTATACATACGAATGCGAGTTTGTTTGTTTGTTACGCTTCCACGCATTAACTACTCGACCGATCATAATGAAATTACGCTTACACGTTGTCAGGAGTACAGACATTTACGCGAGCGAAGTCGCGGGCAAAATCTAGTATTGGATAAGGGCAAAGTAAAGACTGCCCTAAACCGATGAAAGTATTATATAGAGGAAATATTTGATAGTTTGTTTGCATTGAATAGGCTCCGAAACTACTGGACCGATTTGAAAAATTCTTTCACCGTTGGGAAGCTACACTATCCCCGGGTGACATAGGATAGATTATATTTTCAAAAAATTAGGGATCCTTACTAAAACTTCAATAATGTAACCCAAGGTGCAAAAAACTGACCTAAAAATATCTTACATCGCGTGCGCTGCGAAAACTATTGATGATAGAACAAAATTATGTAGTACAACTTTGCAGAACACATCATTATCTACAAAAAGTGTCGCGACAGAATATGTCTAACTATTATAGTTATGTCACAATAAGTGTAACAAGTCCCTTCGAATTAGTAGGGATCAGCCTACGAAAAGAATGTTTTACTCATGGCTTTCATATTAATTTTAATATTATGTTAATGTATTTAGAGGTTTTTACTTAGTTTTTGTGGCGAAAATTTTTATTTTTGTTAGATTTGGTTGCCTGTAAGTGAATGAGCACAAGGCATGTCTGTAAATTATTATTTAGAAGTAAGAAATGTGTATCATTTGTTGGCGATCCAAATAAATAAACTGTATGTTGGCCTATCGCGGGTTTATTTTGCTGCCAAAAAAAAACAACATCAAATATCGTTTACAGGGAAGCTCTGACTCAATAAATTTAATGGGTTTTGTTTGTAGTTATGATCTTTTTACAAACATTAGAAATAAAGATAAAATAATCGAATATTAAAAATAACAAAAAATAAATAAAAATAATAACAAAAAATATCATTAAAATAATAATATCCAAACTTTCTTTATAATGTGCTCTTTTTTAGTAACCCGACGCAAAAAGAAGGGTGTATGCGTGTGTGTATGTTAATATTTATAATTTTTGAAATTTTTGTTTAATATCCGTGCGAAGCCGGGACGGGCCGCTATGAAGAATATAATGAAAGCTTATTAATTTGTGGATGCAGTAAGAGATATACGCCAGGATCGTAACAAATGAAAATTTGTAGTATTTGCCTCACTGGGAAACAGGCAATCTTTTACATATTATGTAATATACCATTGACCACAAACCTCAACTCAAATCATATCCAACAACGACGTGCTCCGCCCTGTTAATTAAAACGTTAATGCGGTAGACTTGGCTCAAATATATTCATAACTATTCAAATTGTTTACATTTAGGTTCCTAGTTTAACTTCACTATACTGGATTATTGAACTAAGTACTACCTATTCAATCGTACTTAGCATTAACGTTGAATCAACATTTCAATCTGCAATAGCTATTAAATAGAAACTTCAATCATCTGAGTTGATACATCGTTATGCTGTCGATTGGGAACCATCCCGTGATGTCTTCGTTGTCTATTTATAAAGAGATCTGGCACCAAAATAGACGTGGCTATTCTCAATTATGTATATTTCCTTTGACTGCAGAACGTATCGACCTAGTTATATTAAGGGCAGTTAACTATGACCGCGTCTCTATTAAACTACTGTAAGAAGCTCGTTACTGTAGCAGCGATAGCTCAGTGAGGAGACCAATAGTCTGCAATGCAGAGGCTCTCGGGTTCGAACCCACGTCATGCACCTCTGACTTTCGGGAGTTATATGACTTTTCGAAATTATGTGCGTATTGATTGACCATTATCGCCTGCTCCGTGCCTTAGAGAGCACGTTAAGCCGTCTATCTCGGCTGCCATGAACATCTATGGCAGTCGTTATTAGAAAGTCAGTGCCCTCTAATATCCTGACACTAGTCTAGCCTTAGGGTATCGTTAGCCTTCGGGTTGCGGAGGTCAGGTGGCAGCCGCTCTGTGTAAAAACTGATATCCAATCAAATCCGATTAGAATAGAAAGCCGACCACAAATGACTTGGGAATAATAAAGGCTAGGGAGAAGAAGAAGCTCGTTACTGTAATAGTTGACATGTGCCATTATACAGGATGATTTTATAATCGTGTAATTCCGTTTAACCACGCATTCTACTGGTGATATAGAATTTATTTTTATTAGAACCTGACCATATTTTAATTTTATTAGAATTGTTTTTTGGAAAAATTAATCTACCGATTTTTTCGTGAAATGGTTTCAGATAGTCATATGTTAACCACCCGGCACAATCTTCATATTTTACTAATAAAAAAAATAACATACCAATAACTGATATCGTAAATAATAAGGGTCAATAAAAAGGACCGCCCGTTATTATTTACGACATTAATTATTGAAATGTTATTTTTTTTAATTAGTACCTAAACATTAAAATTGCCTCGGGTGGTTAACATATGACTATCTGAAACCATTTCACGAAAAAAACGGTACATTAACTTTCCAAAAATATAATTCTAATAAAAAAAATTGACAGTGATATTCTATACCACCAGTACAATGCGTGATTAAAAGGAATTACACGATTTCAAAATTATCCTGTATATTCGAATATCTTCTTACGTGTATCCAAACTACAAATTGCAGAAAAGCAATCGAAACGTCGGCGAAGTGTATGTGACGAATATTCAAAAATAATTAAAGTATACATAGTTGAACTGATGAAAATAAGTAGTGAGCATAAATGTACCATGTAGTTTAATTTTTTAGTTCTCTCTACTTTAAATTCAGGCCATAAACAAATTTTAATTGCAGGCAGACGCATGAATTTTTTTTTACTTTCTATCGATGATGTCATAGCTCCATTTGTGAACCAGTCAGCTAGTGACTACAGCCAGTGTTACCTGGTCGAAACGTCGGCCACCAAGAAGTATACAATATGCATATACAAATCAAAGTTATCAAGTCCTATGCGTATAAGGACAAACATCGTATCATAAACGATTCCTTATTTCTCTTTAACCACCATTTATCTCTAATATATCCAAGGAGCTCAGGAGAATATAGTCTACCATTATTATTGTATAATAACATTTATTATTACAGCATAATAATAGTGTAATTGATTATAAATGATTAAATTACTGATTCTATATAATATAATTGCAATTACCGCCGCGTACAATGACGTTTATATGTACCTATATAAATCTATATTAACTTTTATGAATAGTTGAAGCAGTAGGGTATGAATATGGTGAATTATAAAGACACCCCGATTTCCATATTAGGCGGTATATTTACAATTGTATTATTACCAAAGGAGATAAATATTCTTTTAGGCATTAATTTTGATATGCAAAAGGATAGCCTCAAAAATAACGTAAAGTATATGTAGTACATTTTTGTAGTTGTAAAAAAATACATGACCTTAGTGATATTTTCTAGTTGCTAGCAACATGAACATGATATATGAAGATATTTTAATGATATTTTCCAACGAAATATTAGGTAGTATAAATGTATACTTCCTAATAAAATTTATGATATCATGTGAATGATATTTTTTATATTATATTATATTATAATTTGGTATTCCAGTATCGGTTTATATTGGTATAAATATTTTTTGAGTCAAGATGAAAGTTACCTCATTATGTAGGGTATAATAAATACTTTAAATAAAAATAAATGTGATTTACGAAAAACCCCAACACATTTAGAAAATGCTCTTTAAAAACAGTTACCTTTTTTAACTTTATCTTAATGTTAAAAAATCATCAGTCATAAAAAGTCATATTTTTAATACCACTATACATTTAAGAGCAAGGAATTGCAAAACTGAGTTATATTTCACAACATTATAAGTTAATAAAACTACCAAATGAAGTTTCCACCCGCAGTGTTGCTCATGGTGGAAAGTCATAGGGATTGATATGGCATCCATTTTGTTTTACTTTTTTAATATCTTAAACCCGGAAATATGTTGTTGCACTTGTTGCCATATTAAAAAAATTAATATATCAATTGTAGAACTGTTTTCTTCATTTGATATTATTGTTTTACAAATAATTAACTAGACAATAGTTGATATTAAAAAGTATATTTAAGTATATTTTTTGCAATTATAATACGTTTCTAATATTTGTGAGTGGAATATTTAAATAACGATGTCTTTATTGCTGGTAATCCTGCTAGCCCTTCAAAACTGTTTTAAAAACAGTTGTGAAGTCAAAATAAAATGTTATGAATCATTTCAAATCAATAATAAATTTATTGAAAAAAATCGTATAGCTTTTAGAACTTAACACTACATGACAAAATCATGAATAATTCAAAAATGAACGTGGGTTTTCGTAGCATAGGTACACTATGCCTAGTTCTCTCTCAAGGGTGATATTACAATTGCCCATTCTCCTTTGTCTTTAAAATGGTGATATTTTTATGCATTTTGTATTGTTTAATTACAGAGCTTAAAAATGCTAGTCATAGAGTGGTCTCGCTCTGGTCGAGTCATATGGTGCAATACGCGACCGAAGTTGAAGGAACAGCTAAGCAGTGTGTTACAAGACCCTATTTACAGCGACAAGGAACAGCTGAAAGCATACCTCACAAGTAAGTTAATTATTGATGTCAGTTATGATACGTCCTATGCGTAATATTTTTACAATATCTTCGGTAATATTTTACAGGATTCCTTTTTAATAAAAAAAACCCTAGTCAAAATAGTTTTTGAAAATATTGAAACGCTGAATTAACTTATTTACGGCATTTGAAGCTTTTAAAATGACCATATATGTGTGAGATACTTAAAACAAATAATACGGCGTAATTTTTATAGCTTTTGTACTTCTTAAGGGGCTGACGTTTACACAGACTGCATTTACCGCGCTCATGAGTTGACCCGGTCTGCTTAACAATAAACGTGGTCACTATAACTTGCCGTGTGTATTATGATAATTTTGATAAGCTGCGGAACATGTAACTATATGTACTGGTTTTTATGACAATTAAAACAGGACAAAGCAAGACTAAATTCATCTGTTTCATAATTTGTTCAAAATTTTCCATATATATTCCTCCTTACTTTAACAGGAACAGAGTTATTGCCGCCTGGTGATAGGCTCTGTCCCTATTACATAGAAGATGTTGAAACGTGACTATCTTATACACCCCTGCTAACATCTTCTGGGATATAAAAACATGGATCTGTGTACAAATAGATCGAACCGAAAACAGTACATTCAATTACTGTATACATTTTTGCTAGGGATAATTAAATTGCAAATGAAATTAACACGTACACAAGTATGATCATTACAATTGCATTAAAAGCCAATAAGCATTACTCCAGTATTTTAGCAATGCGACGTGACATATTAATAGTACGCCAGTAGTATTAAACATTATTGGAATCACGCCAGACGGTGGTTTAATTCGCAATCAGAGTAATTCGTTTGGCAGACAAATTATTTCGATTGCTTACCGTAATACTCCGATATTCAATTTCAATTTCCCGTTATTGTTACAGGTACAGTCGACGAACAACATGGGAATAATGTCACGACATTATAATACATCAATGGCTGACGATTCTACGTGCTCGGCACTGTTGCTTCCATCTATTTAGTAACTGTATTCATAAGGAATATATTGGCTGTGTTATTATTATCTTCTGCTTCTTTTGGAAGACAACACCTGCATTAGGATCGAGCCCTGCATTGCGATGTATTACACAATCATGCAATTAATGGGCACAAAGTACATTCAGACTCAACATTATTTGTAGATTACACGATTAATTGTGGAATGTGGGATTTGAAGCCACAGCACTCGGCGCAGCGCTATCGAGGCGACCGCTTGTTATGTAAACCTTCCGTGCAGTTAAATTGTGAAATTGTCTGGTATATGAATATATAAGTTTTCCTAAGCAGCGTGTGACATAATATGTTATCGTGTTAGTAATGTTTAATTGTTACAATTTTCGAATCCCTTTACCGTCAATTTTGAAGGTAACATGTTCATCACTCTTGTTTCACATTCGAATGACTACTACGCGTAACTTACTAATAACGTCGCGCTGAGTTAATTATCGGATCAATATTCGAAATGTATGTACATTAGTATTCGCACGCAATGCAATCGAATGACTTTCGATCAGTTAATTATTCGAGTCAATAGGTCACCTCTTATTTTAAGATATAATTGTTGTTCTACATTAGACTAGTTCAGTTAAAATCTTATTGTAGGAATAGAAACTTGCATGTCTTTGAGATCATTTCTGATTCAAGTGATGTAAACACACTTTAAACCTAATGAACTATCGAATAATGATTATAATTAGGGCTGTGGTAACACTGGAAATATGTTTATGTTATAAAGATCTAATGCAATTTTAAAAATATACCTTATAATGTTAAAAGTTTTAGGATAGTATGCAGACGCTTGTTTTCATTTCTGCTGTGAAGTGAAAGAATAATGAATTCAGTTTTTTTACACTGGCGGGCTGCGATCAGTATGAAGAATAGAATAATTAGTTATAATCTTAAGTGTAAACTAGATTAATAGTTAAGCTAGATATAAGACTATAAGTATTTCGATTAATATATAAGAATTAGCCAAGACTACTATTACAATGTAATAAACCAGATCAAAACACGACACCTTGGATTATTCTTAACGCTATAATATTTGTATCAGTAAATGATGAGGTCGGGAATTGATTTAAAAAAATATCTACCTCCTCGTATTAATACACGTATTTTAAAGAGTTGAGCTAAGGAAACTCTTACTGTAGTAATGTATGTATTTTTAGTTAGAGACTACATTCTTGACAAATGTAAGTTTTTGTAAACAAATATATAAAGGACATTTTATCTATTTACGCCAATGAGTAAAGGGATAAACATTCTTGGAGCCAATCCTGTTTATTTAGCAGCAAGTTGAACCTACCTAAGATTTACAGTAACATAATATACATTTTTTTGTAATTTGAGTCGCCCCTTCATATAAGCATATATGTAGTTACCCATTGAGTTTTATTGTGCTATCACAATATAAAATATAAAACGTAGACAAAGAATAATACTTATAAAAATATAATCTAAAAGGGATCCGTCTTAGCATAAGTAGATAATAATATTCTATTATATAATTGCGCCAATATAAAAAATAAGATAAATGGATGATTCGGCTTTAGTTTATATTACTCAATTAGCAAAGGTAACCAGTTAATCAGTAGCTTTAGATTAAATTTGCACATGACTCACATTTAAAAAAAATGCACCTAAAAGGAACCTTTCTAGCTATGTGTACCAGTTGTTTTGCATCTCTAATAGATGTGTACCTACTAAGGAATATCAAAGCATTGGTTTGTGTAACGATTCGTAGCTATAGCTAATAGCTTTGAGAAATCTATCACAAACGTTTGCTTGGCAGCAGCAGTTTGATTGATGAATTAGGCAGCTAAGAATTATGTGACAGTTTTTATTTGCCACTCATTCACGCTGCTTCTACTTGGATATCTTTTAATAGAAGTGTTAAACCCAATCAGCTATGTTAACTTTAAAGAAGCGAATTTTACTGTAAATAGTATATTAAATGTAAGTAGTCTTTATATTTATGTTACGATAAGTGTGATTAATTAAAAATTATTAATAATTTTATCTGTCATTATTAATAATTACCTCATGATTTGATAAATGTGAATATAAATTTGAAATTCATCACTTTTACCAGTTCTTATTAATAATTCACTCCTCTCGTCGGTAAACGTAATAAAATAAAACTCGAAGTTAGTTGTCCAGTAGGTATTTATTTATAATACCATAGTTCTTACAAATACTAAAAGAAACTTACATGCAAATCGTTTCTTTTTTTGGTTTTGCTTAAATCAAACAAAAACAGATAAAATAAAAATTTTACAATCATAGACTCCGTAAAATTCTACTCCACTATGATCACCTGGGTTATATCACCTGGGACATCACAGGGGACTCTTTAGTGTTTTTTGATGACCCGCGAATATAATCACCCGGGTGTTCATAGACGACCCTGATAAAATTATTATTTTGGTATCCTAAAATCACCTTCAAGTAAATATCACTAAAGCTAAATATTAAAAATTTAAAAATACCTAATATTGCCACCATCATTATGGTTAACATCCCAAATCAGAGCAATCCCACTTGGATAAGTTAGGTTAGAAGGTTAAGATGAGAGCGGAGCTCTCGCCTTAGCGTTCATTTTTTTTATAACCACCCAGTTACTTAAATATGTATTGAATAATTTTTTTATTTTAAAAGTTGCATTAGTGATATTTATTTGAAGGTGGTTTTAGGATATATAATAATATGTATTTTAGGATACTAAAATAATAATTTTATATCCTCTGATGCTCGATCGAGCAGAGACGCTTAGCTCACATTATTTTTGAAAATGTATTACATTTATCGGTGCCAAGGTTAAATTATTAATAATCACTGATACATGTGATTAATTTCTTACTTTTACCTCGCCATTCGATAATTATTAATAATGATAGACAATTAATAATAATTTTCAATTAATCACACTTACCGTAACATGTAGGTATATTAAATATAATGTTTTATGAACCTCTGAGTCTTCTTCGAAGAGGTTAATTAAAACACTTTGTGGATCTGTGTGTTTGTCTGTTAGTGACAGGCATAGCTCCGGCACCACTGGACCGATTGACTTGTACCTTGGGGTCATCTCTCAGTCGAGTTTGAATATGGGCTCTGTGGGTCAAAAGACCTCCGAGATATAGCGGTTACAAAGTATTTTAAATGGCTTCATTTATATGCAGAGTGGTGGTGTGCTGATTCAAGTTGGTTGCTGTCGAGTTTTGTCTTGTACTGCGATTTGCAACACAACATGCCCAACAGTGGGCATGATGCCCAACAGTGGACATGATGCCCAACAGTGGACATGATGCCCAACAGTGGACATGATGCCCAACCGTGGGCATAATGCCTAACAGTTGGTATGACGTCTAACAGTGGGCAAGATGCCCAAAAGTGGACATGAGGCCCAGCTGTGGGCATCATGCGCAGCAGTAGGTACGATTGACTTGTAACTTGGTGTGCAGACACCTTGGGGTCACCTCGGTCGAGTTTGAATATGGGCCCTGTGGGTCAAAAGACCCCCGAGATATAGAGGTCACAAGGTCACATGAAGACAAAGAGTTTGAATCCTGGGTTTTTACACGCATCTCGTTATTATTCATTATGAAGTTTAAAATGCTGCAATAGGTTACCGACCATGACGTTGCAGCGAAAATTAATTTGAAATTACTTTGAACTTAAGTAAACCTTACCTAAATAAGTCAAATCGTTGTACCTACATTACATTTGGTGGTTCAATTAATGGTGGTTATAAAATTAAACTACTCATACTGATTGTATAGCTGTCTATTAACCTACCTTTTTATCTTTAATGCTTGGTCTTCTTCTTTTCTTTTCGTGTGGTTATTGGCCAACCTGTTGTCAAGAGTTGTTCAAGCCGCCTGTAGGCCTCTAACATGGCTTAACGACTGCTGTCAATTTGACAACGACCGGGACCGACTTTCTATTTTTATTTAATAATAATGCTTGGTATCCGATATTTTAGAAATGTTTTGTAATCCGTAATCTAATCCCAGGTTTGACGATGAAGGATATGGTCTACATCAGGAAAAAAGGCAAACAAGCTCATGTGTATTCGCTTATACTATGCTGCAATAAAAATTAAAAGTATAATAGGCTAAGAGTAGTAGAGCCTCGCTGATTTCAGCATGAATGGGCCGGCTCGACTGGGGAAGGACTACCCTTTCACAGAATATCGATGTAAAATAGCAGTATTCCTACTGTAGTGTTTCGTTCGGTAAGTGAGAGTGCCGGAGGCCCAATCATCTCCTTTCCCCCATCCCACTCCTTCTCCTTCCCACTTCCTTTCCTAAAGGGTCAGCAACGCGCAAGTGATGCCTCTAGTGTCGCAGGCGTCCATAGGCTACGGTGACCACTTACCATCAGGTGGGCCGTATGCTTGTTTGCCACCTTAGTTAAATAAAATAAAATAAAATATAATAATAATAAAAGTTCTCGAAATGTAAGTAGTGCTCGCGTCCTCTAAGTACTCATAGAGCCTTTACAAAAAATGCTGTGATTTACTAGCAATATCGTTTACAAGTAGTATAAGTAGGAACTAGACGCCGAAAATGTAAATCGAATAGAAATATGAACAAATAAATATTATTTTGTTTTAAATTCCTGTTTTTTCTTTAATATAACGTTTTCTACATCTTTTATTTACTATCAAGTCACGCAGTTTGGGACAGGTGACAGCACCATTCAGAAAACACCAGAATCAAAATAAGACTATGTAATATACCAAACGTTTTGTCACATCGGAAGATCTTAGCATCGAACAATATTAGCGACTTTATTTGCACTTTTTAATTTCTACTCCATTTTAATTAAATGGTAGATAATTCACTAGGTACCTTAAAACATTTATTTGACAGATCTGATATGTCAGAGCTGCCTTCCTTTTCTATATGGTCGGCCTCTATGGCGTAGTGGTTAGTGTAACCGACTGCCACGCCTGAGGTCGCGGGTTCGATTCCCGCACAAGTCAAACATTTGTGTGCATGAACATGGATGTTTGTCTTGGTCTGGGTGTTTCTATGTATAATATGCATGTACTTCCAAAAAAAAAGTATATATGTATGTTTATCCATTGTCTAGTACCCATAGTACAAGCTCTGCTTAGTTTGGGCTAGATGGTGTTGTGTGTATGTAGTAGAATATTATTATTATTATATTATATTCTTCAATATAATAGTATTTCAACAATTGTATACACGCCTGATTATATCTTGAATTAAATCTTAAGAGATTGTTTCCCTTCTCTCCCAATAAATTAAATTCTGTCAGGAAAGGTATTTATGGTGATTGCGCACCTTACTTTCTTGTTTTCTCCGGAGCATTCATTTGATAAGATAAACATCCAAGCAATTTTTTAGCCGACGTGTTTATTAAATTTGTTTAATTTATCCAGTTTTAAGCTGAAAAGTTGAACATTGGAGTATGAATTTGATGACTGTCTAAAATGATATTCATTGAAATTAAACTACTATATAAGTATTTTAACGCGTTGTTTATTTGACACTTTATTACAAAATTTTTTGAAAAATTACCTTACTAAACTGCAACAGTTTTCAAAAATTATTGTTTTAAAGTGACTAATAAACAACGCGATAAAATCCGTATATAGTAGTTTAATTTCAATGAATAACATTCGCGTAAACAGAAGACAGTACATATTACAAAATGATATTGTAGTTAATATTGTCTTCTGTTTACGCGAATGTTATTCATTGAAATTAAACTACTATATACGGATTTTATCGCGTTGTTTATTTGTCACTGTTACAAAATTTTTTGAAAAAACTGTTACACTACTATAATCACTATTAAACTTTACAAATTTTTAAGCTAATTAAATTATTGAAACTATTAACACTATTTATACTATTACTATACTATTATACTATTTAGATTTATTTTTACACTTTCCCCGACGTTTCGGTTGCTTTTCAGCAGCCATGGTCACGGGGAGACTAATATGGTAGTTGTCTCAATGTTCCAGTGTAGTTATTTCAAAGTACCCGAACATAATTTAATCATGGGTGTTTCTATTTACGCAGAATGAGCTCAAAGTATCATGAAGTCTAGCTGTGGTTTGCTTCTTCTTGGGTTTGACTATTTGAATTACTGGATCCCAAGCTGGTGGTACACTCCAACCATCTTCTCTATTGAAATTAGGATGTTTCTTGATTTCAATAGCCTCGCGAAGCATCCTTGGTAGGAATCGGTGTTCTTTAGCGAGCATCTGTGGTTTGTCAAATCTCAGGTAGTGGTTGGTCCCCTGTTGCACATGTTCACACACAGCAGACTTCAACGAGCGTTGGTGTTTTACATCAGCTATGTGTTCTTTTATGCGGGTGCCTATGCTTCTCTTGGTTTGACCAATGTATGAGAGTCCGCAGTCACAATCTATTTTATAGACCCCTGCATCTTGTAAAGGTAGTTGGCACTTGACAGATGGTAAAAATTGACTTATCTTCGTTGGCGGCTTGATATAATATATAATAGTGCAAGTGTATTCCTAGAACATCTTAATTCCCTTAATAACAACATACAATTTACTATGGAATTAGAGGCAAATAATTCATTAGCTTTCTTAGATGTCCTTGTCATCAGGAATTCTGATCATACTTTGAGCCACACTGTATATAGGAAAAAGACCCATACAAATAGGTACTTAAACGGTGAATCTCACCACCATCCTAAACAGTTAGCTACCGTGGGAATGTCTTTGTTTCAGAGAGCCCACGGGATCTGTGACAAGAAACACCTGGACGCCGAGCTTCAACATGTCAAGCAAGTACTGCAAGACAACAAGCTCCAACAGCCGCGCCGCTGTCACAGATCCCGAGAAAAGCCAGCCACAGTCGAGCGCCAGCCTGCTATACTACCTTATGTGAAGGGTGTCACTGACAAGATTGGCTACATCTTGAAGCGAGCTTCAATCAATACATACTTCAAGCCGCCAACGAAGATAAGTCAATTTTTACCATCTGTCAAGTGCCAACTACCTTTACAAGATGCAGGGGTTTATAAAATAGATTGTGACTGCGGACTCTCATACATTGGTCAAACCAAGAGAAGCATAGGCACCCGCATAAAAGAACACATAGCTGATGTAAAACACCAACGCTCGTTGAAGTCTGCTGTGTGTGAACATGTGCAACAGGGGACCAACCACTACCTGAGATTTGACAAACCACAGATGCTCGCTAAAGAACACCGATTCCTACCAAGGATGCTTCGCGAGGCTATTGAAATCAAGAAACATCCTAATTTCAATAGAGAAGATGGTTGGAGTGTACCACCAGCTTGGGATCCAATCATTCAAATAGTCAAACCCAAGAAGAAGCAAACCACAGCTAGACTTCATGATACTTTGAGCTCATTCTGCGTAAATAGAAACACCCATGATTAAATTATGTTCGGGTACTTTGAAATAACTACACTGGAACATTGAGACAACTACCATCTTAGTCTCCCCGTGACCATGGCTGCTGAAAAGCAACCGAAACGTCGGGGAAAGTGTAAAAATAAATCTAAATAGTATAATAGTATAGTAATAGTATAAATAGTTTTAATAGTTTCAATAATTTAATTAGCTTAAAAATTTGTAAAGTTTAATAGTGATTATAGTAGTGTAACAGTTTTTTCAAAAAATTTTGTAACAGTGTCAAATAAACAACGCGATAAAATCCGTATATAGTAGTTTAATTTCAATGATATTGTAGATTAATTAATACTAATCTTCGTTTTCACGGTGTTGTTATTAGGTTTTTCTGTCTGGTACCTAGTACTTACTTACTAATACTACTTAGTCACTAATAATAATAAATAATAGTTAGTAATAATAGTCACGTCTTCACGACCCTTTTCCCATAACAGTTTTCCCATTTTACTATATGAAATATTGAATTATCAAATAATAAGGATATCTGCCGGCGTACGTCAGTGTGGAAGAATTCCAAATAGTAAATACGGGTGCATATTGTAACATGCGATATGTTGATAAAATGCGACAATTACACTTGAGCAGTCACTGTATGTGTAATCCCCGCCCTACCGCACCCTACCTCACCAGTCGCAACTTACAATAAAATTATTCTGCGATTTTAGTGCTTACCGAAATCAAAAACCGCTGTTTATTGATGGTTACCATTTTGTCTGTCTGGAGTATCTAGTTCATGCAGACATGTAACTTGGTTGACGTTCGTCTCGTAATTTATAGAAGGACAATATACAAGTCTATTGCCGAGCTTTATGCGGTCCGCACTTATGGTTTAATGGTTTTATTACTTACACGCAATGTTTAAACTATAACAAAAACGTATGCTATAAGTTGAACAGTTTTTCACTAAGTTTGCACAAGTAAACGTGAAGGTATATTTCTGCCTCCAGTTGGATAGCCAAACCGAGGCAGAATTTAAAATATGGCTCTAGATTTACTTTATATAAAAGTAAGAAATAAAACATAATGCAATTGAATATTTGCAAATGAATCCCATTTAGATCGGGAATGTGATCTTGTATTACGTCGATACTTACAACACCTTTTACTGTAAAAGCCGAAGCAATTTCGTAGAAAATCATCTATAGCCATTTCAAGACATACAATAAATTTACACTGATTACGTGTCAAAATTATTATAATGACATATGTAAGAATGAGAATATTGTACTACAATTTGGAATACCTTTCCGTATTCTTGTTGTTACGCATATTTATCGAGATATGTTCGAACTGTTATCGTCGAAAAATTAATAATATAATATTTAAATACCGTTAGGCCTTGTCATTTAACTTTCAAGTAAAGTCGGCACACGACATATTATAATTAAAAATGTGTTCGATCCAGTACACAAAATATAATCCACATACAAAAGTTTAAGTGGAAAAGATAAAGCCGCATTAAATTTGTCGTTACACGTAAAAAATATTATGTAATGATTAAATATTATTTTTTTCATTTTATTATCATTGCTTATTTTTTTACGGACTATTTGGAGCAATTGTAGCGAAAAAGAAAGAATATTCAGGGCTCAGAAATATTGTGTCAGATCAACGACTGGCTTGAAATCAGTAGAAAGTTGTGTTCCTATGTTTAAATCTCTCAAACTGTTAAATTTTCCAGCATTGTATATATTAGAAGTAGCAATGTTCGTTAAATCGAACAAAAATCTGTTTAATCAAAGGTCAGATCATTCAACAAGACCGGCACTAATTAGGTCTCAATACAAAAACCTATTATACACAGAAAGTTTTAACACAGCATTGTTGAGAAAGAATATAATGCGTATGGCACCGGCTATCTACAAAAAGATACCGTACTATATAAAGAATAACACAATATACATTATCAAAAAGAAATTAACAAACTTACTGGTCGAAAAATGTTTTTAATGGAATAATAACATATTTCGACTTTTTAAATGATAATTCCTTTTGACAATTTTTTTTTATACAATATTCTCATATAAGTATATATATTTTTTTTATATTGACCTATTATTATTGTATCTTTTTATTCTGGATATGCCATGGTATTATATGACATGGTAGAATGTACTGGCTTCTATGTAATACCAATTTCACCATCAATATGTTATTTCTTCTTTTCTTTCTGCATTCTTAGCAAATAAATTTCTGATTCTGATAGACTTTTTGTTTATTATTTAATATGACATATTTTTTACACCAGATCTTATCTTATCTTATCTTATGTTGGGGCCAGTCAGTACAGACCGGCGACACTTCGACCCAGTGGGATCTTTTGTGTCTACACTCTCTCAATAACGACTGCCATAGATATTCATGGCAGCCGGGACCAACGGCTTAACGTGCTTTCCGAGGCACAGAGTAGGCGATAATTGTCAATCAATACGCACATAATTTCGAAAAGTCATATAACTTCCGAAAGTCAGAGGTGCGCGACATGGGTTCGAACTCGAGACCCTCTGCATTGCAGTCTGTTGGTCTCCCCACAGCTATCGCTGCTCACTTTTACACCAGATAGTGATGTTGATTTGAGCGTACCTACTCTTATGTAACCCTACCGCTCTTGAAAAGCATCGTCTGATACTTATACTGCGGCCGAATCAAGAGACATGATGCCACGCTCTTAGCCTACTTAGACTCGCTTCTTCGCCAAGGGTATGGTCCATATCGAGAGCAAATGAAGCAAATACGGTTAGGCTGTGGCCCAAAGGGACAAACTACCATGTCTTATTATCACGACATACGATGCTGTTCCGCTCAAGCTGAGCATGCTCTCAGCGTGAACTATAATACGTGGGCTGTGGAACCGGGCAGCAATTTTTTTTTTTAAAGAACCTTGGACTGGATTACCTCCATTCTCAGTATTTCTACTTATTTATATTTATCCTATATTGCAAGTTTATCAGCGACCTAGTTAGTGACCCTAAATATGAGTACACCATATTGTTGCGCACATAAAGCGTGTGTATAGTACGTTGACGTCGATAGATTATGTGAGAAATATACATACATATATAAAATAAACGATTTATTACGGATTTTACCTCGGATTATCACTTAATTTATTTTAGATTACTTTAATATCCGAAAATAATCAAGGGAAATATGCTGAAGAAAATCGATTTTCGTTTCACAGTATAAAATAAATGTTTTTACTACGCATTTATTAAGAGATCCTAACATGAAGGGAATATACGTTGTTTTACTGATCTCGGTAGTAGCATGTCTGCATTTAGGTACGGCAAATCAGAGAAAGCCGCACTATGAATTGAAATACGCGCCACAAATATTTGCAACGTATATGGATGACTACCATAAACATTACAAAAATACTTATGACCTGCTTATCCATTACGAAGCGTTCAAAAACGCATTGAAGCAAATAAATCGTCTGAATACTGATAGTTCACCATCATCAGCAACTTTTGGATTAAATGACTTGTCTGATAAAACGCCTGAGGAATGGTCTAACATGAAGTAAGCATTTTCAATTTTATTAATTGCTGTAAGTTCTATATATGTAAAAATAATAGTAAGGCTCTTGCTATGTATAAACTTCCACAGCATATGGTCAAAAGTAAACTTAAGTTATGGTTACAGTCTATAAATTACGACGAAACCGTGAAAATTATAATTACCGTTTCGTAAAATGCACTTATCTTACAAATAATACTACGGACGCAGCTACACGCGACACGGCCCTACGTACTTAAACTTTGTACTTACCTTATACTTTGTACCACACTCTCATCTCACTACATGCACCACACTACCATTCATCGACACCCCATAGGCATACACACTTTCATACGCTTTCGCACATATACATACACTCACACTTACATGCATACACACTAATCACGCAGCAGTAGTTCAGGTTTTGGTATTTATTTGTTTTTGAGTTTTTGTTTTATTTTCCTTTTGTATATTATTATTTTTATTAATTATTGTAAAAGTGACTTTATTACATAAGATAAATATGTCTCATTACTCTGGGAGAGGGTACTGACTTCTGTAACACAGGTTTCACCTAGCACATGAGCCAGGGACTTCATACAATCTGTAAAAACGTATTATGAATAAAGATTATTATTATAATACTCTTTATTTAAGTCTTTTCAATACATTTTTCATTTTTAAATCTACATATATAATAAAAATACATTTAAAAATATAAAATATATGGTACCCCACCGGCATCGGGAACAGGGTCCAACCTGTCGGTGGTTAGGATTCCAGAGATAGGAACCTCCTCACAATGCGTGCCTTATCTAATAGCACTGCCTTCTGCATCAAACTCTTGATCCAAGCACCTAACGCGAGCCTCTTTATTAGACCATTGACAGATATGACTATCGGCACAATGATTGCCGAATCCACATCCCACATGTCGACAACCTCGCGAGCTAAATCGAGATATTTAATTTGTTTATCTTTTTCAGCTTTCGCGAGATTGCCGTCATGCGGAATGGTGACATCGATAATCATTGCGCGGCGCTCTGATCGATCTATCACCACAATGTATGGTTTGTTGGCCACAACAGTCCTGTCTGTGATGATAGTTCGATCCCAGTACAACGTGACATGACCATTTTCGAGAACTGATTCAGCTACATACCTGTAGTACGGCACTTCAACATCCACAAGTTTGTATTTCAGAGCAAGTTGCTGATGAATAAACCTGGCTACTTGGTTATGTCTGTGCAAGTACTCGGCGTTAGCAAGACGACAACAACCGGCAACTATATGCCTGAGGGACTCATCAGGTAGATGACACGCCCGACAAATGTCAACCGTACTATCCCTCAAGATATATCTCCGGTAGTTATTCGTCTTGATAACTTCGTCCGCAATAGCACAGACAAAACCTTCGGTTTCCCCAAATAGATCACCGAAACGTAGCCAGTTCACGGAGGCTAACAGGTCTACATCGGCTCCATATAGAGCCTTGTAGAACCTACCGTGAAGCTCCTTGCTCTGCCATACATCCCTGCGATCGTTAGTGCTAAGTACTACAGGCTTGCGCCAGTTCTCTTTAGCCAAACTGAGCGGGGTGAGTTCGGTGTCCACAGCAACTACATCCCGATGCATACCCACGTCTGCCCGAAGAAAGTATTCTCTGAGGTTGCACACCTCGCGGTTATGAAGGGCCTTTGCATTCAGGAAGTTTTGGCCCTCACATTTCCGCGGTATATACAACCTCATCACATACGAACGTGGTGATGCATACGGTATGCCGTCAAGAGTGTAAGGACCCGCCGATCCAAGGCATCCAGTTCAGTCCACTTAAGTATGCCAAAGGAGTACATGAGAACCGGCATGACCCAACCGTTACAAGCGCGCACCTTGTTGCCACCTGATAAAAGACTATTTAAAACTTTTTTCAGGCGGCCTCAGAAACGCTCCTGCAACGATTGCTTCATGTCAGCCTCATTGATACTTAACGCCTGTGACATACCCAATTACTTGTAAGTATCGGTTACAAGAAGTGATCGTAGGTTAATGGAATCCGAAAGTTGTGTTCCTTCGGAATCCACTATCCTTCCTTGCTTTACATGGATGACAGCACATTTATCCACACCAAAATCCATGCTAATAGACTTACTAAAAGTTTCAGTTACTTTGAGTAAGTAACCAGCTGTAAATCAGTGTGGGCAAACAACTTTAAGTTATCCATATACAGCAAGTGGGATATTACTCCACCACCTCTATATAACCTGTAACCTAGCCCTGAACCCTCTAGTAATGTACTAAGAGGATTCAATGCTAAGCAGAACCAAAGAGGACTCAGGCTGTCACCCTGAAATATACCCCGCTCAATTTTTATCGGTTCGCCATTCCCAGGGATCTGTCGACATCCTGGATAGCTAAGAACCGTTTTCCATTGCTCCATGCACGACATCAAAAAGGTGCGCAGAGTTGCATTTACTTTATACAACTCCAACACCCTCAAAAGCCATGTATGTGGCACCGAATCATACGCTTTCTTATAATCTATCCAACATGCCGCCAAATCCCTTCGTTTACGGCGAACCTGTTGGCTAATGGCCATATCAATGAGGAGGAGCTCCTTAGTGCCACGAGCCCTCCTCTTACATCCATTCTGAGCAGCTGACATTATTGAATTTGTATCAATAATATCTTGGTTCTCAAAATAGATGTAAGTAACTTATAGATCGATGGCAAACATGTTGTCGGTCTATAATTGCCGGGCTCGTTGATACTACCTGTTTTATGGAGTAGTTGGGTTATTCCCGTGATCATAAAATCTGGTAACGACCCAGATTCTAGGGCAGATTGAAATTGAGCAGCCAAACAACCATGTGAGTTACGCAGCCATTTCAGCCAGAAACTGTGCAACCCGTCCGGTCCTGGCTTATTATTATTAGTATCACTTCGGCTGCTATAATTTTTTTAGGGACCATACTTATTGTAGATCTACATCAACTTTCTTTATGCCACTGTGGTGGAAATTAGGGATACTTTCAATAATGTGGTAGTTTATAGATCATGGTTATGGTAAACAGCAGCTTAGTTCTGTTTCCTTAGAATTTCTTCGGTGATGTTAAGAACAGCTATGTCAGCTGCGGTTGCGACTTATTATCTGGTGTACACACATAATCAATAATAAAAATAAACCTTAATTGCAAGCCAGTACCGTACCGATTTTTTGTCAGATGTTTGTACGTCTAGGTCCTAATACCATCGCTATGCTTTAGATCTTTTATTTTTTAAATAATATGAACATTCTCTAATTAACTATCTGTATGTAACTGTATGTTTTTGTTTCAGTATGCTCTTGCCACCTAATGTATGACAGTATTTCGTTGTTCCAGTATAATTATAATACATATATTATGATTTAATGCTTTGTTTTAATTACCCAAAACCTTTTTCACGTTGTTCAGAATTTTATTTTTTATTATTTTATTAGTTGTATTTGTAAAGACCTGATATCAAATGTTGGATTGGATAGCTAATATCTTATGATATCTAAAAACATGAAATCTTTAGAGAATAAGAGAAAGAGTAGAAAATAACATTGAGAATATTGGCCTATTAATCTAACCTTGAACTTAATCACGTTAGTTTTGAGGAAAATGAGTAAGAAAAATGTCATCTTCTCCTTAAAACAAGTGATTTGTAGACAAATGCAAGAAAGCTTTCGAAACTTTAACAGTGTTACGCGATTTGGTGATGTTTACGTCAACATGTATGACATAACATAAATCACGAGACATTAAAGTTTATTTTTCAAGTAGTAGATTTATCTGTCAAGAAATTCCCAGTGACAGCTTGGAGTTAGGAATTTGGCGGTGTTACGAACCCTTGCGCCTCGGAATGCACGGAAAGCGGTCTTGCGTCTGACCTCTCTCCGATCGTGTCGGATTGCCATTCCATCGGATTATAAGAGTTAGGGAACAGAGTGTGTACTTGTGGTTACGCACACACTTGTGCACACTATATCTTCTAAGCAGATCGCCAGTCTCCGTTAAGATAAGCCACCTGGACCGAAACTTGGTCTGGCGAACCACATTTCTGGGTATACTCATTCGTAAATCTCTTTCGTACCTATATCTAATAACGTTCAAACATGCATTGAAACTTGCATATGAGGCACAACGGTTAATAATTTTAACTTTTCATCTACTGCGAACAATTCCAGGCTCCGAATTACTAGTACAGTCGGACAGTAAGCGCAAACCAATGATGAGAGATGAGACTAATGATGCAGACCTTTAAACTTGTAATAAGTAAGTAGATTATAAATTACCAATAATTAGAATTTCGTATTTGTTGCAAGCATCTCGTGTCTAATAATGGCACCCGAAATATTAAACCTATAATTTTGGCAACAATCTGGATCGCTAATTTGGATGAGATTATAATTTTGAAGTGCTATTAATCACTGCTACTCACTTTACACTGTTTTCCTTCCTGAAGTTAAAATCACCCAATTTACGTTAATAATGATCGTATACTCCCAAAGGAATTTGATGATCATTTAAATTTATATTTTGAATTAAGATATGAATACATCTTCGTACAAATTTTAAGGATTTCTGTCGAAGTTTTGAAATCATGCTATTAATATCTTATAAATTAAAAATAGCCTTAGCCTATTAATCGTTGGTATGTTAGATAATTATGATAAAGAAGTAAAATTCCTAAAGGAAAGATAATACAATCGGCTAACATAACTATACTATACAAACTATAACAGCTTGAATTTTAATTAACCAGTTTTAGTGAAGCAACAACTTTAGCTACACCTCCCTATTAACCGTAGAAAAAATAATCAAACACAGCAAATTACCGGAGTAAATTCATCGCCTAATTATTGAACATATAAGTAAGTTTTACTACCTAAATATTCGTGTAAGCAATTTAGAGAACATGAAGAAAATATTCTGCGCTTTATTATTTTTGGTTGAACATTACCAGCACGCTAGTGCCGACATGGCAATTTCTAAAAATCCGATATATCATTTGAACCCTTCTCCAGAATTGTTTATCAAGTTTATGCAAAATTACAAAAAGTCATATGCAGACACCTTTAATCTTCTTACCAGCTACGAATCATTTAAACATTTCGTGAACAGTATACATGAAAATAATGATAATAATCATTATGATTCAACCCCAGCAACGTTCAGAAAAAGTAACGTGCCAGAAAAATTTTACCAGCCGTACAGGTAAGACATATTGAGTTATTATATTTTAATCAGAAAATTATTTAATATCTTCGATTTTCAAATGGTATGTTATTACTAATGATTTCAGAATTACATAATTATATCTGTCTTATTGTAATTCGTTCTCAAAAGGGTCAAAAACTATCGCAATACAAAACCAAAAAATTTTAATAGTTAATATATTGTATTATTGTTTGCAGAGTAAATAATAATTTTGCTGCGGCATTACTAAACCGCATTGGATTACCAAATGGCAAGTTTGGGATTGAAATGAAAAGCAACCTTTTTCTGTCCTAGGTTACTAAACTTCACATTATGTATTTGTATAAATCTAAGCATTAAACACATGTGCCTTATAAAATAAAGGAATTTATATTTGAGTGTTTATACCTTGCCTTAAATTCATTTATTGTTGGATTATTTAGCAATGACTCCAAATGGCTCAAATAAAAATATTATAATAAAGATATTGCAGACTCCGATTGTAAGCTAAATTCAAATTAAGTATATAACTAAATAATTAAAGTTATAAACTACGGAAACATACCTGTGGTAATTATACCTTACATAACTAATAGATGTAAGGAATGAGAAGTTTATGGAGCAATGTACTCTATAATCAGCCAGTAATGCTGGAGCTACATCAGCAGGCTACGGCGAATATTCGTGTTAACGCCATGAGTGTGGCCGGCTAGATCGTTGCAACGCGTTGTATTCGGGCGGAGACGGTGTATTGTCGGGGCACTATCGGTAAACTGGCGCGGATCAAAGGGATATAGCGCGCCAATATTCGCTTGGATGGTAGACCTACGTCACTTCAGTGTCGTCCAGAAGCGGGACGGACGCGTTTGTGTTTTTTTCTACACTATGGAGTGGATTAACGAAAAGTGTTGGAGTTCATTCAATTTTATGAAACTGAGAGTATTATATGGAATCCTGATATGACATACAATGCAACGCCACTTCCTGCATTTTGAATTACCGCCTATGTCTCGGCCACACAACAGGTCGAACAACACAACCCGGCAAGATGTATCGCATCAACGAGACACGAATCTTCGCCAGCTTAATGTAGACAAGAACATCGCGTAAGCCCATACACGATGTTTTTAGCGCGCCAACGCGACACGAATCTTCGCCCGCTAATGTAGCCCCAGCATAAAAGTAAAGGTATGGTCTGACCTTTAGATTTACGGTTTTGTCGAGGAACACCGTGGTAGGTTTAGTCGGTATTAGGTTTATCTTATCTTATGTGGGGGCCAGTCAGTGCAGACCGGCGACACTTCGACCCAGTGGGATCTTTTGTGTCGACACTCTCCCAATAACGACTGCCATAAATGTTCATGGCAGCCAGGACCAACGGCTTAACGTGCTCTCCGAGGCACGGAGCAAGCGATAATTGTCAATCACACATAATTTCGAAAAGTTATATAACTTCTGAAAGTCAGAGGTGCGCGACGTGGGTTCGAACCCGAGACCGTCTGCATTGCAGTCTGTTGGTCTCCCCACTGAGCTATCGCTGCTCTGGTATTAGGTTTAACTGTTAAATATAATTTATTCAAAAGTTAGTGAATTAGGCTAATGGCTTGTCCTCAGTCCCACCACCTCCAAATAGCAATTATCTATAAGATAAAAGTCTCGCCATTTGTCTTCTTTAACCTAACAAGAGTGAGACAGCATGCGATTTATATTTCGGATAACTTATGATATGTTGATAGTAACGAATATGAATTCGTTCGGCTAATGTTTCATTTTTAGATTTTTTAGTTGACATAACATCATCCAACAAGAGATTTAGTCCAAACCTAGCGCCACCTGCAATGTTTGAATGTTGCAAACGCATGAAGGCGATATCACCGTCGCTACATATTATAAAATGGTCTCCCGCCGCGTCTGTCTGACTATTCGCGATAAACTCAATAACTTCTGAACGGATTTGCATGCGGTTTTCACCAATAGACATAATAATTCATGAGGGAGGTTTACGTGCATAATTTGTTAAGGTTTTGTACTACCCGTGCGAAGCCGGGGCGGGTCGCTAGTTAATTAATAAGTTTGATGTTATCTTTGGTCAGTAGTATCAACTACTGACCAATGCAGACTTTATAATATACTTTATAATGGCTTCTAGTTTTAAAGCGCTATTAAAAGAGGCTTTATGCATTTAAACCTGAAATCAGAACTACGCATGTGCATACAATAAAAGTTCAATATAACTGTTAATATTTTATTATAAAATTGTTTAAATAATATGTTACCTATATAAGTAGGTACACTATTTTACGAGTCACTCGAAACCTAGACATTCGGTAACGCCTAGATCTTATCACAATAAATACGATACCTAACTATACATAAATATAAAACACATCCAAGAATAACGATGTTAATCTTGAATTAATTCTTGCTTAGAACATTTTATTTCCCTGTTATTTATACATCAACCCGAACTATCAACAGAACAATTGTGGTCAATTAATAATAATAAGTAATAACATCCCCACTGGGACAGTCGTTATCTCATCATGAGACTAACGCGATATCGGAGGGCACAGTACCTACACTAGCTTTTAAACTATAACCTTCGCTTTGTGATATAAACAAAAAATGTATCGCCAGGTTAAATAAAAGCGCACAAACCGCAGGTCAGCTTGTGGCGAGCTGAATGTGAGTGGCGACACTGCGGTTTTGAATGCCTCAGAGAGTCGGTTAGGGCCTCGTCCCCGGCTTGCCGTTATTGGTTGGCTGGGGTGGAACTTCAAGAGCATTCGTAGGACTCTCAACTCTGGCTTGCCTTAGGCGGTCGGTGAGAGGGAGGCCACTAAAGCTATATGCTTGGGGGTGGAAGTGTCATTTTCAAGGGCATAACTACGGGGAAACCCGCTACGGGTCTCCGATGTCACGAGACCCGTGATGGTGAAACCGGCGCCGCACCGCTTAACACCCACTAGTTACTCGCACCCGTGTTGTCCTCTGCTGCTGGCTTGTATGCCTATTGTGGCTATTCAGGAGGCCCATCTAGTGAGTTGGCGAGTCACCGTCTGCCCATTGCATTGATGCTATTAGAATATTCAGGGCAGACGCCATTTTTCATCCATAGTTAGCAATATACCAGTCCACCAAAGACCCATACCTATAGCCCATATATTAGAATCCATCCGTAGCAATAGTCCTACACCTGCTGCGGCTAGTGCTGCTGTAAGTGTTCCATCCCACTTTGATTAAAACTCTCGAAGGGCCTCTTCACGTTTGACCTATGTCTCCGTGTAAGCTTCCCAAAGGGCCAGGTATTTTCTAATATAATATGTTAGAAAATACCTGTAATAAGAGGAACATAATAATAACACCCATCCCTATAGCCCAGATTCATTAGGTTCCATAATGTAGCAATAGTCTCCTATACTTGCCGCGACTAGTGTCTCAGTAACTGTCCCATCACACTTTAAATTAAAACTCTCGAAGGGTCCAACATGCAGAGGCATGTTGAACCCATGTCCCCGTGTAAGCCTTCCAAAGGGCCGGGTTTTTCCTAACGCATTAGGAAAATACCCGTGAAAGAAAAACAAATACTAATAATAAGACTGCACAGATGAGGTAGTGGTTTACGTGGACACTTCGTCACTCGTGCGCAGACAAAAAATTGTGTCATCCAAAAATAATTGTTTCGAGTCTGGGTGCTCTTGGGTCCGTTGTTTCAATAATTTTAAAGTCTTATACGGGACAGGTTAATACCTGTTCCGTATTAACGTATTCAGAAAGTTGTGTTGCATAGTTGTGAATTTGTATATTCACACCACTAGCATGTTCTTCCACGAAAGATACAAAGCATTTTAGCCGCTTCTCAGCCACTGTTGCCACTTTTTATTCACGACCACTAGGACCAGGCTCAGAAGGTGTGGGCCTATCTGCAGATCCATCAATACCTAAAACGAACGTAAGAATGCACTATTTGTCTGCAACATAACTTAAATAGAGCAATAAATGTTGAAACATTTCATGTTTAATATCCTTACGTTATTACAAGACAAAATTAAGTAATTTATTTGTCGTAGATTTATTTTCATTTATTTAATACTAAATTTTGATGAAAGTAAGTCTGTTTGTTTGTTACGCTTTCACGCCTTAACTACTAGACCGATCATCATGAAATTTCGCATACACGTTGTTAGGGCAACATAAAGGGTACCTTTCATCCAGGAAAAGGTACTGTTACTAACCTAAAGTAACGCGAGTGAAGCCGCGAACAAAATGTAGTTAGATACTTATATACATAAATTTAGTTAATAAAAGGGTATGTCTTTTCTATATAATTCCACAAATACGACTATCTGCAGAACTTCATAATCGTCACATTGACCAATATTATAAGCGTAGAGTAAAAAAAAGGGACCCACTGTCTGAAATGAAATTATAAAGAATGATTGTTACAAGAAAGACACTTACTTGAGAGTAAGGTTATCAGCTCATCTCGCTGACAGTAAATAAGGTCTGGCATTGTATTGTTCAGTTGTGTTCTGACTGTTGGCCTCGCATTGCACCATATCACTTCACTTGTGCAAGACCAATCCTCTACTAGTACTTTAATCACCTGCAATAATAATGAATGGCCCAGAATAACAGCGAGACCTAGACAGGCAAAACATCTGTACATCATTTTATTGTTGGTCTTTTTTTCAAGGATTACTAGCAATTTGGGTTACAAATTACTAGTATTCTTGTTACCCCTTCAGCTGAGCTAGAATGCTTGTATTAGGAGTGGGTTTAGGTCAGTAGTGCAATGGGTGGGATTTGAACCCGCGACATTTCGATCGCAAGTCCACGGCCTTATACATTTGCCTACCGCCGCGCCGCTTTTAAAATATGAGCATTACGAAGTTTTATTTTTATTTTCAAAAGTAATTTAGAACGGTATTCAAGTAATCGCCAAATTATACCGTTATATTAAAAAATGTATTACTGAATGTTTTACCAATACTAATTGATACTACGATTGATACTAATTATAAATAATTATACCACATAAAATGGTTATCAATTTGTCACGACGATATCAGAAACACAGGGAGGTACCTATTTATTTATCCTTTTGGAACCTTTGTTTAAATATAATAAATTTGTATTAGTATGAACTAATACAGCTTCATTACATTATTTAATATTTTAATAGGCATGACTTAGTTCATAATACGCCAAGTTAATGGTTTTCTGAATAAAATCCCTATGGAGTGAAATGTTCAGAAAATATTAACATACAAAATGCAATAATGAGTTTGCCTCAGAGCGCGCTTATTATATTGAATATTCAATGCATTTACCCTTTTATGGACATAACATTTGGATAAGCTGAAAAACCGTTCTCACAAAATTTCGCCTTCTACTTATATTTAATTAAAATTTGAATAATGTTACGCCATGACGTATCATCATCACATTAAATCAATACAACGTTCATAACTGAACATACCCAATATAATAATAATTTATTTGTATAAAACATGGTATTTGGTAGTCTTACAATAGCATATATATACTACAAACGTGTTATGCTAGATTATAGCATGCGATTTTTTTTATTATTGGTACAAATCCATTACATTATCTTATCCAGAAATTCTATCGTACAAGTTGGCCACCTCGAAATATTTCCATATCAATCGATGTAGTTAACTTCAATGGCTGCTTAAGCCTTTGCCAGATCGTATATTTATAAAAATTATGAAATAATAATATTCTCTGGAATGTTCCATTGCCGTCACAAAAGCTTATAAATGCAGTATCTTTTATACTCCGTAAATTATACCTTGGATCGTGTGACGCTTATGCCTATATGCCGGGCTTGGATAATGTTGATCAGATTTGATTACAAAATATCTATTAATGTTATTATTGTCAATGACATTTGTATAATTATTGTATTAGCCATGCCAAGTAGTCGAAATTCGATCATAATTAATATATACATACATACATACATACATACATATATATATATATATATATATATATATATATATATATATATATATATATATATATATAATATTATCATTGACAATAATAACATTAATATATTGTTAGGACTCGGATGTGAAACAGCTTAAAAAAATAACAGACGCACTTTAACCTTTAAATAATCATTGACTTATTCAGGAAATGCATTAACAAATAAAGTAAGAAATAATTGATATCACCCAACAGCGATCACACATCACGTCCGTTCCGTCCGCCGCTCGATGTCATAGTGAGTCATTGCGCGCCGAGCGCGCTTTTATAGCACGCTCGATCGGATGATTCGTGACGTTACTTGTTTACGTCGCATTCCGCAACTAACAATATATATATAAGACAGCATTTTTGTTGCATAAAATAATAAGACTAATATTATACTTTCTCGGGGTGCTGATTTCAGATCTGAAGTCAGATTGTTTGTATCAGCTTTAGTTTTTGAGATATAATTAAAACGCGTTTTTTAAGAAAAATCTATTTTTATTAAGAAAACCATTAGAAAAACAACAACTATTTACCCAAAAAATTTATTTTATAAGATTTTCTTGCTTGACTTGGTTCTGGTTCACGAGGGTTATTTTTAATGCTCCAACAATAGTACGCCATCATGTGAGCATTCCAGTGCCTGGTAACGTTCCTCCATAGTCCGAATGTCTTGATGGAATCATTCCCCTTGTTTTTCACTCAGATCACCAAGATTTTCAGGGAAACGGTCCAAATGGTTGTAGAGGAAGTGTACCTTGATTCCCATATTACAACCAAGCTGCTGGAAGTGTGACAACATCAGTTCAATATGCTCCTCATAGCTTTCATCCTTTTTGTTTTCCAGAAAATGTTGTGCAGTCAAACGAATTCATCCCAGGCATTTTTTACAATATCAGTCATGTTTATTTTTTTCTTTTCATCTTTTTTAGAAAGTCAAAGGTCTCTAACTAATGCACTGAGGTCTTCCTGATTAAAGGCTCAGAAGAAATATCTGGGTTAAAATCAGTTGTCCCACTTTCATCACTTGAAGAAGAGCTTTTTTCTTCTAACTCGTGAGCATTTTGTGTAGATGAAGAAAATGGAGGTACTGGCGTATCGCCGGAGTACAGGACTGGTCGAGTAACAGATAACAAGTTAGGCTAAAACCATTTCGACCGGTTTCTTTTATTAATCTCATTTATATCAACCACACAAAAATAACAATCATCTTGATGATTGGAAGGTTCGCGCCACATCATTGGTGTTTGGTACTTGCAATGGGGTCTTTTCTTATTCGCCCATAATCTTAAAGACTCCACACATATTTTACATACCATATTAGGGACCCAGTACTTGTCACGGGTGTCCATAGGGAATCCAAAGTAATCAAAATACACCTGTTTTATGAACTCCGACACACTTAGTCTACAATTTTTGAATGAATATTCACCACAGATGTTACAAAAATAGTTGGAATCATTTTTGCAGATATTTCTCGACATGGACATAATTATACAAAATTTTTTTTAAAAAACAGCCCCATTTATTTGATGTTTAAATGTGACTAGTACAAAAATATGTCTGATAGCTGTATCTCAAAAACTAGAGCTGTTTCAGAAAAAATGAGGGTAGATTTGAAATCAGCGATCTCAAATTAATAAACAATAGGCATTAAATTCCATGCACCAAAAAAAAAGTTTAATTTTGTTCCCTTGTAGATTTAAATTTTATCTTTGATCGTTGTTAGGGTTTTATTGCCTATAACTATAACCTTGTAATCACATTAATTTAATTTAATCACCTACTCCACATACATATGTAACCATAGTTACGAGGAATTCTACAATATCAGTCGAACAATGCCGAAATACTACGAACGCGATTCGACTGCTTGTGTCAAATGGATGGTTGTGTGCGTGTAGTGTTTTTTCATTAATTTAATGTATTTCTAATGCATATTTTATAAAAATAACTCCATAATAATATAAACTTTGACTGTGCCAAATTTCATACTCCTCCGTCCGCGCAATTTTCGTAAAAAGGGGTACAAAGTTTTTGCTTCACGTATTAATATATAGATTTCATACATTATAATAAATCAAACAAGAGGAATAGAAAACATAGCATTTATATAAAGTTTATATTTGTATTTGGTACTTTCATACACGTTATTTTAAATAATTCGAGCTAAAATAGTTTTCTTGTTATGCACGTTTTATATAAAACATTTCATCCAGATTTATGTTGTGTTATGTTATTTTAATACTAGATGTTCCCTCGGTTCACCCGCGTTTATCGTTACTGCGCCGCCCCAGTGGGTCGTAGCGTGATTTTTTTTTTATTTATTTATTTAAAAAACACCTTAAACTATCTTTACAGGACTTATCCTAATACGACAGCTAAGAACTAAACACTATTTAAAAACTACATTATTTACAATCACGGTATTACATCTAAGTATTCAAATAAAGTAAAAATTAATATTATATATTATTCTGTTTGTAACATAGAATAAATAGTAATTCCTTTGCGAATTCACCAAAACAACATGTAAACACATCAATGTTAACATGTAGATCATTGATGGTACGGATAGCTCTGGTTAGGGGTGCTTTGGCGAGTAAGTTGGTTCTCGCTGTAGGTCGCCGCCACACGTAACGGTCCGGTACACACAGGCTCAAGCTCTGCAGTACTGCCGGGTGACTCTCCAATCCGCGAAGCACCTTCACCAAGTAGGCAACCAGTGCAAACTCTCGTCGGACACGCAGTTGATTGTAACCAACCATGCCCAGGACAAACAGGGTGGGATACATCAGTGGGTAAAACGGATATACCCCATATAGTTTTTTATACAGGTGGCGTGTAAACTTATTTTGAACGCGCTCCAACATTACCGCGTACTTCGCTTCATGTGGGGCCCATATGACCGCACTATGTTCAAGATGACTCCTGACTAGTGCATCATATAGGACCCTGACTGCTGTGATGTTGGTGAAGCTATGTGTCTGCCTCAGAAT
The DNA here is from genome assembly GCA_963564715.1 of Catocala sponsa. Classification (NCBI taxonomy): domain Eukaryota; kingdom Metazoa; phylum Arthropoda; class Insecta; order Lepidoptera; family Erebidae; genus Catocala; species Catocala sponsa. Next base: position 17,838,388 of record OY751333.1, read on the forward strand.
AAACCCTAGGTTTCTGTACGCTTTCTTACAGACTCTGTTTATGTGCTCCCGGAATGTCAGATCGGGAGTCATGAAAACACCCGTCTCGCACCTCGGTGACTCGTTGCAGTGGCGCCGTGTCCACCACATAATCATAGCGCACAGGTGTCCGAGCGCGGGTGAAACTCATCAGCGAGCACTTGGTTACGTTGAAGTAAAGCTTGTTTTCATGACTCCATTGTACTATGCGATCAACATCCTCCTGCAGGCGCTTGCAATCTGACTCGGACCTAATCTCCAACAGCAACTTAACGTCATCCGCAAATAATAAACAAACGCCATGCCTTACGACTTCCGGCAGATCGTTTATCATTATCAGGAATTCCAGAGGCCCCAAATTGCTGCCCTGACTTACCCCCGACCAGGTGTAATATGTATCGGATTCACATCCATTGCAGTCCACATACTGCTGCCTGTCTTGCATGTAACTAGCGAAAAACCGCAATAGATGCTGGGTGCATCCGAACTCAGCTAGCTTCCGCAGTAAGATGTCATTATCTACGGTGTCAAAAGCTTTTCTAAAATCAAAATAAGCTGCGTCCACCTGCACCCCAGCATCCACAGCCGGCACCACGCGTCCCATGAAGTCCAGGAGATTGGTAGCAGTGCTGTGCCCCGGACGGAATCCGTGCTGTGCATCTGATAACTGTCTGCGTACTTGCTCTTGCATACAGCGCTGAATGGCCGACTCGAACACCTCTGCCAGCGTCGACAACACGGCTACTGGTCTGTACCCACTGATGTCAGGTCCCGCCCTGCCCTTGGGCACTGGAATGACTCGCGTAATCTTCCACCTGTCTGGGAACTTCGCAGATTGAAGACAAGTGTTAAATACAAAAAGTAAAGGTTCCGATGTTATATAGCCTATAGCCTTCCTCGATAAATAGGCTATACAACACTAAAAGAATTTTTCAAATCGATCCAGTAGTAATCACGCAGAATAAATCAAGAGAAACATCGTTTGTACTATGTCTGTAATGGGTAATTATTTTGCTGCAATGTTATTTTAAAACTGCGATATCTCGTAAGATATTCATCGAAATCGAAAGATGTAAAGGGCAATTTTGTTTTAAATTAAATACTTGTGATGAATAACGTATTTATTTGGATAAGGATTAATATTATGTTTATAATAATACCTTCGCAAATAATGCATTATTTTAGAACAAATTTGGTTAGCATAAAAATGGTTATAGTAAGCCAACCTTAAAAGATAGACATATGCTGTCGCGGACTTTTTTTATAACTTTTAAAGGGAAACAATTCTGTCATACATGATTTTTGCGAAACTTTAACTGTTTACGCAGCGCACGCAGCGGAAGCTCTCAAAAGGAAAAAATACCCTCCGATTTTGAAACATTCTTCATTGGTGCTCAGCTCCTATTGATCTTAGCGTGAAGATAGCCTAAGCCTTCCTCGATAAATGGGCTACCTAATACCGAAAGAATTTTTCAAATCGGACCAGTAATTCCTGAGATTAGCGCGTTCAAACAAACAAACAAACAAACTCTTCAGCTTTATAATATTAGTATAGATTAATAGCCTTCTCGGTAGTTTGATTAAGAGGACGCAAGGATCGTATTGGTGGTCTTTTATCAATGAAGTATGCAATTGTTTTTTGTCATGTTATACTCTCATGAAATACGAAATTTCATGGGCGTGCTACGGATGACATCTGTCACAGGACCCATCCTATATTCTATAAAGTAAAATTTGGAATTCACATAATTATGGCCTGGTTCACAATGGTAATCGTAAATAGCACATACTTAAAAAGACGCGTTATTTCTGTTATGTTAAGGCCCCTTATAATGACATAACTATAGACTGCGGACAAAAATCCTTTAATGGCCAGCTTCAATATCCAAAAAACTAATCGTTTTACCTACGGACGGTTAATTTTTGATACATATTCTATGAAAAATATGTCAACATTTTACTGTCCGTAGTTAAAATGATTTGTTTCTTTATATTGAAACCCAGTTTAAAAAAGCGTCCTATTAAACGCAATTTGACGATTAGTTAGCAATCGGTGGTCTATACGAAAATGTAAAATGTTATTTTTCTTTAAGCGTACAACTCCCGCACTAGATATGATTCCTGTGTCGCGGGAGACATTATAAACATTCAAACAATAAACACAATGAACAATTAGACTCGGAAGAGCTATTTGTGGATCACACAATTTTTTGTCTCGTGTGGGGATCAAACCCACAACAATTGTCGTGGCAGCAGTGGCGAGACGACCACTTATACCACTACGCCATCCGTGCAGTCAATGTTAAGTGACTATTAAAACAAAATCGATAATATGTATTAAAAATACCTGCAAAAAAGTATAATCCACTCTGTACAAAGCATCGCAGTATATGACGAGTGGTGGAGGTGCATTCATACTCCCCACAACGTCAACATCGGTCTTAGAGTGTTTTAACGAAAGAATCTTATTACGGACTCTTTCTGTACCCGCGAAGTGCAGGTTGCCGACTGGATAGACCGCATAGTGAGGTGGAATAGTGCCGTCCTGAAGCGAATACAAAAAATGTTAAAGCTCGACAGCGATTAGTATTATATTAAATTATCTGTGGCAGCGCTGACATTGTCAAAACATTTCGCGAATTGTACACTGTCGCAGAACATGTAGAAAAATAAAATCCATTGGTGAAATTGAATGAGGTTGCTTAGTTTGTCTATCACAAATCTGATAATCTAAAGAGGATATAATACCTATTAGTTACAGATTACTAATACAAATGAGAATCTTAGCAAAGGCAAGAAATATTTTAAGGTTACCTATATCTAAAAACTGCAGAATCCATAGAATCAACATACATACATAGTCTTACACGCTCTCACAGTGAAACGTATAAATTTATGCCTTTGGATTGATGTTTGAGCGTGACAAACATGTTAATTATTCATTTATTTAGAAACATTTCCGTACTAGGAATAATTCTTGTATCGCGGGGTACTTTACAAACATTCAGATAACGATACAACACAAGTTGTTAGCAGTATCAGTCAATAAAAGCAAGCGCGTTATTAATAAAAATACTGTCATTTTAGACACTGCTTTATTTTTATCATGAAAGTAATCAATTGACACGTACTTACGTCAAAATACTGAAGATTTAAGGGTGGCCGTGAATTGTAAAAGAGAAGTACTAGGACATCGATTACCAGGCCCAAGATCAGACCCACCTCGATACCCACAGCAAGGCCACAGAGGAAACATCCGATAAGTGGTAATAAATCTATTCCTATAGAACAAAAACATTAATTTATTATACTATCTATAATTATATACTAAAAAGTCTGCGCGTTCCCCGCAAAAAAGCTGCCGTTGGTCATATTTCCTCGTTTTGAGAACATCCCCATAACTGCCTCAACCGATCTTGAAATTCTTGGTGTCGACATATCGAGCGAAGTCCAGTTCCGCGGCTATTTAGAGGGTAAGGCTAAATTAGCTTGTGCTCAACAGATCGAGACAGTATTTCACGCCGGCCCACTGCCTACTACTTTATAAGGCGCAGATTCGACCTCACATGGAATACTGTTCTCATCTTTGGGCAGGGGCACCCCAGTACCAGCTTCTCCCTCTGGACCGCATTCAACGGAGAGCGACTCGAATCGTCGACTCCAGGATATTTCAAATCGGCTAGACCACTTGGCGCTGCGTAGAGATGTGGCCTCGATGTGCATCTTCTATCGCTTTTATAATGGGGAGTGCTCCGGGGAATTGTTCGGACTGATCCCTGCCGCCTCTTTTCGCCATCGTCCTACGCGACAGAATTTCCATCCCCATCATTTAGATAGTTGGCAGTCCACAACTGTGCGTTTTTCCAGAAATTTTCTGCCTCGCACGACTAAACTGTGGAATGAACTGTTGCCTGCGGTATTTCCGAACCAATACGACCTACAAACCTTCAAGAAAAGAGCGTACTCCTTTTTAAAAGGCCGGCAACGCATTTGTAACTCCTCTGGTGTTGCGGGTATCCATGGGCGGCGGTAATCGCTTACTATCAGGCGATCCGTCTGCTCGTTTGCCTCCTATCTCATAAAAAAAAGCATCGATCCAAATAGTATATATTTTAAATCATAGTGCATTTTCTCTATGAATGTGGAAAATAATACAGGATTTTAAATAAATTATTTGCTACTTATCATTATAATTATATAAAAAGTATCATAACTAAAAACCATTAGCAATTAAAAACCTATCTTTATTACATCATTTGAAAGACAACGATATTGATTCTGTCTAGACTAGCCCTTCGATAAATAGACTGGCAATAAGATAAATGCAATTACTTACACTTCATATTATTCAATTTGAATTATAAATAGCACGATTCAAAAATTACTCGACGTAGACATTTTACTTAGAAAATTGCGAATAGCAATCCGATTTTCTATTAACATTTAATTTTGAAAGATTAAATGGTTATATCTGCGTCTACTTTCAAGTATATATGCAAAAACGATATTCAAACAAAAGAAGACTATCATAACAAATTTAACGATTTTAATAGTCTGGTTAAGCTCGGATGCCGGCGTCCTAGCGTTGGTTGAGAGGTTAATGGTAATATATAATTATTTCTTACAACTACCGTAGCCTAGGAATAGTAGCAGTGGTAAGGGGAAGACCCTTAGTATATATGAACGGGATAATCATAACATAATATATATTTGAACAAAAGCCAGGTTAAGAGCACCTTGAACAGACGGGCGTGTATAAGGAATGTGATGAAAGTGAATGAAGCCAGAGAAGTGTGTCAGGATCGTAGCAAATGGAAATCCATAGTCTCTGCCTACCCCTCTGGGAAACAGGCGTGAATCTATGTATGTATGTAATATATATCTGTATAGGTATGTGCGCTCTGCCCATTTACTTTTACCTCACCAAGCAGATATCGTGTTAGCACAATTGCATTCGAATATTATTCAAATTACACGCATCGTTAATACATAATAGGTGTTTAAATATGAACTTGCCGTTTTATATAAAGAAAGTTGTGGTTTTTATACTTAGTTAGTATCATCGTCATCGTCATCAATATTTTTTGAAAGGCCAATTTGAATATTGTTTTCGTTTTCATGTACACACAGCAACACATCAACCTACACTGCTTGGACTTTGAACTATTAGAAGTTGAACGCTGCGAATCGTGCGAGAGAGTGCGTTATATTTTTGTTATATTGTCTCATTCACGATGAACGGGACGCGAAGCTTTATCCTTACTATTATATCGACACCTCTATGCACTGTCCCTTTCCAACAATTCTCTATTTTGTATGTAGCGTAGTTATGCGTATATAGGATGTCTAACTTGATGTGTAGCCCTGTGTACATTTGTTTGTATTTAGGCCACGTTGATCTATCTTAAATTAACAAAAAATCTAATTGTTTGGCAGAGACTAAGCAAATTAACTTTTAATTAGGTTATTGATATTTATTATTTAAAATACAGGTTATTAATAATATACATAATCTATTCTCGAAATATAGATGCATTTTAAAAATAACTATTGCATTTTATACCGAAACCACGAAATGAAATGTAGGACATAAACGGCAATTTCATAGTTACTGTTAAAGACTTAAGTTGAATATACTATTTAAATTATTGTAGAGAAATCAAATTCAAATTCAATTTATTGCATTCCATAATGTACATTTACAGGTGGTAGGCTTAAAAATAAGTAACAAATTATGGACCCTGTCGGGCACAGCACTATTAGGAGAGAGGAGGAGCTGTTTACATAATTATTGTGTTATTTTAAAAAGACACAATTTTATCAGCTTTTGAATCTAGTTAAGATAAGTTAGTATTTAACATAATCATGAGAAATTAAAAATATGAATAAATAAACAAACTTAATATTTAAATTTAAATTGCAGAATATATTATGAATTATACATATTTATAATAATATTTATAGATAATTTATTATTGCACAATGTCATTACAAAATTTGTTTACTATTTATTATATATTATTTTATTACATAGTTATTAATTACTATAAGTAATTTATAACTGGTAATATGAATAAGTGGAGGTAGACAAGTCAAGTGGCTTCTACCTATGTCCTACAATTATATTATTTTAAATACAATTATTATTCTTAAATCATATTAATTAATTTAATTTTTAATTTTATGTATACCTGTAATATTTAGTTTGTAATGTTTAGTTAATTTAGTTTCTGTTTGTAATATTTAGTTAATTATTATTATGTAGGTGCTTTAGCTATTTAGAATTTATAAATTATCCTCTAGGTATTCTTTGATACTGTAGTAGCTTTTATTTATTAGAAGTCTTTTTTAACTTTCTAACAAATGCATTGAATTTATTTTCATTTTTTATGTCATTTGGTAGCTTATTATATAATTTAATTGACATGACCAATGGGCCGGAGGAATGTATTGCTAATCGTGAATTTGGAAGGTTTAATCTATTTTTGTGTCTTAAGGACATTTTGGTTTGGATGTCTTCGCGTTTGGTGTAGTGTTCTGTTCTAAGATATAGATGCATGGTAATGTTAGAATTTTGATTTCTTGAAAGTGTGGTTTACATGTGTCGGTATTTTGTATATTTACTAAAATTCTTATTAATTTCTTTTGCTGAGTAAAGATAGTGGGTGCATTAGTACTATTTCCCCACAACATGACGCCATAGCTGAGCCAAGAATAAGCGTAGGCGTAATAAGTGACAAGCGCAGTAGTTAGATCCGTGGTCTTTTTCACTTGGCGTAGGGCATATGTAAAGCTTGATATTTTTGCTCTCACCTTTTTAACGTGCGCTTTCCAGTTGATATGAGTGTCTATGGTTATCCCGAGTAAGTTGAACTCATTTACAACTTCTATGTTTAATCCATTATATGTAAAAAGTATGTCTAGTGGTGATTTTTGGTGGGGGTAAAAAGTAATTAATTTAGTTTTTGAGAAATTTATTTCCAGATTGTGTTTGTTCATCCAGTCTACTGTTTTTGTGAGTGTTTGAAGATTTTCATTTATGTTTATGTTGGTTTTACACGAAGTGAGCAAAGAGATGTCATCCGCAAATAAGACACAAGGTCCGTTTATTGCTTTGGGTAGCTCGTTTATATAAATTATAAACAATAGGCACCCTATCACACTACCTTGAGGCTTTTATATCTTTCTTATTTGAACGGATCTTTTGTATCTCATGTGTGTTTTTGTTGAAGAATTCTAGTTCTACTGTTTGTTCTCTACCTGTTAGATATGACTTAAGCCTTTCGTAAGCTTTTCCGCGGATTCTTATCGCATACAACTTATTTAATAGAATATTAAATTGAACTTTATCATAAGCTTTGCTCATGTCTAATAAAATGCCTATTGCGTAATGTTTATTATTTATAATATTTAGGGCTTCTTGGATGTATTTGTATACTGCTAAGGTCGTCGATTTATTTTTGCGGAATCCGTTCTGGCATTCATCTAATATTTTATATTTTTCACAGAAATTATACAGTCTATTTGTCATTGCTTTTTCAAAGATCTTTGAGGCAGTTGGCAGAAGGGCAATGGATCGATAATTATTTGGGTCGGTTTTTGAGTTTTTCTTATGTATTGGTTTCACTAAGCTATGTTTTAATTGGACGAGGACGACGCGTTCTTTAAATGACTGATTAATTAATAAATGAAATGGCAAGGTTAGTTCGTCTGCGCAGTTTCTCAGTAAGGTAGGTGGGAGCTCATCTAAACCATGGCTTATTTTATTTTTAGCGTTTTTAAAATTCTGTTAACTTCATAAGGATCTACTGGACTGAGAAATATACTATTTTCTATCGAGTGGTTCGCACGTTCTCCGTTTGGATTGCTACTGGAAGGCTGGTGTGGCGTCTCTCCAATTGATGCAAAAAAGTTATTAAAATAGTTAGCTATTTGGCTAGGCTCAGTTGTTAACTTATTGTTAATATGTAACTTTATGTCTTGTATGTCTTTTTTAGGTTTTTTGTTCGTTCGCTCGTTTATTATACCCCACATGGATTTTACTGTTTTTGAAGTGTAATTTTTTTGCTGTTGTTACAGTCTTTTTTAGTATTTTTTCATAGCTTTTATAGTAATTAATTATAATCTGGTTGTTTGATTTTAAAGCAAGTATTAAGTAGCCTTTTTTTGTACAGGAGTGTTTTATACCTACTGTTAACCATTTTTTATACTGTGTTTTTAATTTAATTTTTCGTATTGGAATATATTGCATAAGGGTGGTTTTCAATATTTTAATAAATGTGTCATAGTTTATATTTATGTTATTGTCTATTGAAAGAATGTCGTTCCATTTTAGGTTACCTAATTTAGACTTGAATTTGTTCATATTACATTGAGTGAAAATTCGTTTCTTTACATACCATGTAATCTGTTCAGTTTGTTGAGGTAGTTGTAGGTGGATAGTTGTCCCGCAATGACCTGAGAACCCTAGTTCTTCGACGGTTGTATGCACATTGTAATCATTAAAATTTGTGAATATCAAGTCTAAACATGTTGAAGTAGTTGGTGAGATACGCGTAGGATCTTTTACGTGTTGTATAAATCTATATTCTACCATAAGGTCTAGGAATTGGTTAGTTTTTAAGTTATTATTCAAAACATCAATAGTGAAATCCCCCCCCTATAATTACTTTGGTTTTCGAAAACTTATTGTTTATGTAATTTAGAATTAGTTTTAATTGATTTTGAAATATTATTAAATGAAATAATAATATTAAATGAAATATTAATTCTTTCACTCACTGCTGGATTTCCAAATTTCCCTGCAAGTTGTTGTGTCCACCATACTCAAGATAGCGCAGACGATGATTGAGGATAGAGCGGCATGTGGGATGTAATAGAAATATGGAGTCAGCAGCAACAATGTCAGGATCACTAATATCCCTAGAAATAATAAAAACATCGCTTGGATAAAATACTTATATATGTATAATAATATCAGACTTGTTTATAAAGGGCTATCCCATAGTCCACCATGCTGGCCAAGTGCGAGTGGCAGACTTCACACATCTTGGAGAATGTTATGTAGGACTATCAGATATGTAGGATTCCTAACGATGTTTTCCTTCATCGTTAATGCTAATGATAATTAACTATTGTAGCGATGGTGATGAAGGAAAGACGACGATGAAATCACGTAAGCTTTTATTTTCTTAATATCAGTACAATTTCAATGATGGTATGGTCCACAAATGTTCGAGATCAAAGCATCTATGTACGCACACTATCGCCTATTGTTCCCTAAGTGTCAGTTGGTCCGGATAGTTCCACGAGGTGCGGAAGCTATGCCGTGCACAACGGACTGCGGTTTATTATGCTGGCGCGAACGCCTTATATAGTGTCCTGGCGCGGTGGGGACGATAACGGCAGGTATGTGTGCGTTCGGCCGGGCTCGGTGACCGTCGTCAGCGCTGCATGTGTGCGTAGATGAAGCGCGGCGTATGGGTGTCCATTAGCGGTGTTACACTATTTAATAAGCATATAACTTCGAGAAGTCAGCGATGCTTGGGATCGAACTGTGATGTAGTCACACAGGCTATCGCTGCTTTTCATACTTAAAAAATGCATATATACAACTACTATATAGCTGTTAACCATGGGTTCACCATAGAAGAATTACGCGCAGACAGTCCTTGTAGCAACAGAGAACTGTCTGTTACTACCAAGACTGCTTACTTATGGGGTACGCCACATGAGTGCTTAAAATATGAGCATACTGAAACGAGCATTGCTACAAAGTATTTGATCTTCTTGAAGAACAATCTTTTATACTAAGTACGCTATGAATGTAAATATAACTAGCTAAACCCAGCCACGCCTCGTTGTGCCCAGTATGCCAGTCTGGTTTTTTAATTGCTCGTTTCCGTTGGAACTTCGATATAAAAAGTACCTATATGAAAACACTATAACATAGGAATGCAACGTTGTGTCAAAATTTCTGGTCATTGTATCGCCTACTTTTTGACATTTGTACAAATACAGAAGACACAAATACAGAAGACTAATTTTCATATAAATAATATCAGCTATTTCAAGTTCAGGCTATTTCGCTGGCAAAGTATTAAAACCGTTTATGGGGTAAAACGTTTATAATATCGGTACGGGTGCGATTTTAGGTTTCACCCATATACATTCTATCAATCGCCTTTCGGTTATTTTACTTAGTATTAATAACCGAGTAAAACTTTATATAAAAAAACATTACAATGAAAAATCTTAAATAAGGTTTCCTTCCTTAGAAGTCAACAGTTGCATTAGGAATAATTCCTATACCTCGTGGAACTTTACAAACATTCAAACATCGGACACGAAGAACACCAAGACTTGGAACAACCATATGGCTCACACAATTTTTTGTCGCGGTAGTGCCGAGGTGACAAATTAAAACCTCTATGCTATCCGTGCAGTCAATAACAGTGACAGCTACAATACTGTCTTCATAAGAAAATAAAAATAAATAATAGATTACAAAAACTTAAAAAAAACACGCTTCATTAAAAAACTCAAACTAAAAAGTTTTCTTTCTAAGATATTTTGATAATGATTTCTTGACCCCATGATTTCTTACATTAAAATTATTAAATTATTTTCTATAATATGTCACTTTAATTAAGAACTTTCGCAAGAATGGTACACCTTTTAATGTGAAAGAGTTGACATATGATTTTTTTATAGATTTTAAGATCTTACAAGATAAATGTGGATATAATTTTAATGAAGATGAAAACTAACAAAATGTCTCATGGAACAATATCAGAGGTCTCAAATTTTGTAAAGCGGAGCCTTTCGTATTTTTCTATAAAACTTCATACATTCAAAAAGAATTTACTATGGTTAATATGAGAAATAAACGAAAGAAAATGGACGGAATAGATGACATAACGGTAACCAAAGCATATTCACAAAGACTAGAATTAATTAGAAAATATATTTTAATTCTTTCAGTTCGTTTACAATCTATGATATTGAATTGATTAAAGACTGGGTTGAGATTAATATTTCGAGTGATTATTTAATAATTTTACTTTCTAATAAAACTCGTTTACTATCTTTTATATTTTTTGTGTTAACACAATCCCTAATAATAGTCTGAAATTACTAATAGAGTGACTTACTAAAGAAAAATACAAGATTTTGACCAATTATTCAGAAATAGAGGGACCTATGTAACAAAGTCTTTTTAGAAAACTGTGACTTTAATATTACAAATACCTAATATCGACACCTTTTTTTAAATAATGAAAAAAAACTTTATTGACATTTTTTATTTAATTTTCTCGTAATACATGTAGATACATAAGTTAAGAATCAAGTTAAATTATATTTATATGAGTTTTATGAAATTTCATTCTAATATCCAAATTTTTTTACAAAAGAAACATGTGTGCAAATCTTTATTTAACGTTTCCCAACAATTTGTATTTTTTAAATAGGTCACTATAATTCTAAGGGTGCGAAATGTGAAGTCTGCTAACTCGCACCGGGCCAGCGTGGTGGACTATGGCCTAACCCTTTTCACACTGAGAAGGCACGTGCCCAGCAGTGGGACAGTTAATTACAGGGCTGATATTATTATCTATACAAATAAATAAAATTGAAGTGTTTGTTTGTAATGTCAAAATAACAGCTTTTTACTAAATGCATATGAAAGTACATAAGTTACTTATATAAAAAAACTTATTTCTAAAATTGTTGTCTGTCTGTCTCTTTGTTCTGGCTAATCTCCGAAACGGCTACACCAATTTTGACGGAACTTTCACTGGCAGATAGCTGATGTTATAAGAAGTAATTTTAGCTACTTTTATTTTAGAAAAACATAGGGTTCCGCGGGGAACTATTAAAACCAATGAAATAGTGAACAATATCCGATTCATCTATACATCTATTCTATACATTATATACAAATAAATAAAATTGAAGTGTCTGTTTGTATTGTCAAAATAACAGCTTTTTACTAAACGCATATGCAAGTATAAATAGTACTTATCATCAAAAAACATTTTTTTTTAATTTTTGTCTGTCTGTCTGTCGATCTGTCTGTCTGTTTGTTCCAGCTAATTTCTGAAACGGTTGGATCGATTTTGCCGGAACTTTCACTGGTAGATAGCTGATGTTATAGGGAGCAACTAAGGCTAATTTTATTTAAAAAAGAAATAAGGAGACCGCGGGCAAAATTAAAGCCTATGAAATAGTGAATAATTTCCAATTCAAATAGGGAAATGTATATAAAATATTAATTATTTTAATATATATACATCCAATATAAATCTTTATATAATAATATAATAAATTAAAATCGACCAACAAAGCAGAAGAATAATATTAATCTTAGCATAGGTATTTCTATGCGAGGAATACAGAAATATTAAGGTTTTGTAAATTTTGCGAACTGAACTAACACTTTTTTGTTAAAATCCACGCGGACAAAGTCGCGGGTAACAGCTAGTATATACACAAAATCGTAAGTTACAGTTTATGTTTGAATAACATAGCACAAGTCACGTCATAAGGAGAACAGTTTTGTGCTCGTTTTGTAAAAATAAAATTTGGGATAAAGAATTTAAAATACTTGTAAAAACGTAAACAAGCTTTAATAATACAAAGAATTCAATCTTCCTAGTAAACGTGAAAATCGACACTTGAGATTAAAGAAGATACGTTTGGTATGGAATAGACAAGCTCAAAGGTAAAATAACTAATAAAAAAAATTTTTAAGGATAAGTAACTATTGACGTCGTAATGTAAATGGTTTGTTTATTACTTTCGGCCTATAATTATGATTATTTATTGATCAAATTCTATAATATACATTTTGCTGTCCCGAAGTACTATGTATATAAGTAATTTAGACTACCTAAAATTTTAAAACCCGTACTTATTTATCAAGTTACCAGTAAAAAGGTTGTTTGCACAAGTCGGGGATTACTCATGATTTTCCAAATAATCCAAGCCACAATGTTAATGTGAGACTAACAAAACTCTATTGAGATTCAATTGGAGCGAGTAAATATTCATTGGGTAGACCCTGAATAATGTAAACTCGAAACCGACCAAGTTCCGCGGTTGACATAATGTGACACACGATCTTTGACCTCGGTGGATCGAGTTATAGCCTGACTCTTAATATGATATAATATATTTAAATTCGATTTTCGACCTTAAGACTACGCCGAGCGTATGACAGATAATGACAGAGCACGTGCGGCGCATATTCAAATCGGCTCGCGGCCACCATAGTAAAATTGTATGGAGGATTTGAAGTGCTTTTTTGATAAATATGTATCTTTATTGTCAACCAATAACTTAAATATTTGGGACGTACAAATTGTAATATATCTACTTATGTTTCGTTCAAGCTGTAAAATAGGATAGATTTCTACTGTTATAATCTAAAAATCACGTAACACGAGCTTACGTTTTTGCATTTCTCGTGCAAATTTACGTAATTTTGTGGTCGAAAATATTAACTATTTTAAGTTTTTTATACGGAGTAATTGTAAACACATTCATTGTTATGGTAAATGTATATTTTATATTAAACAAAAAGTGTTAATTTTATTCACTTAACTGTGACCGCCTGTTTTGGCACATTTCGCTCGGCGCAGTCTTAATAACAAAAGGTAATGATGTTTTTAATTTAAAGGGAATATTTTGATTTTGTAGCTGCCTCAGCAAGTTGCTGGACTCTAAAAACTAAATGCTTTCGATGTAATGCATGTATTATGCCTGTGTTGTATCATCACCAGATATTAAATTTATTCGCATCGCATCCTTTCACGCCTATATCCCTGAATATCTACGGTTTTAGTTCCTACATGGAAGGGAGTGAGCCTGTTGGCGTTTAAGGCACAATTCATGACTACTCAGAATTGCATGTGCTACTCAGAATTTCATGGCAGAAAAAACCCAAAAGCACTTTGCCTGACCCGAAAATTGAACCCTAGACCGCTTTGTTACCGAGGCAGTTATTCTTTTTATTTTAATACTAGCTTTTGCTGACGGCTCCGCTAGAGAACAGTACTTTTTCTGGATGAAAGCCCCCCTATGTCCTTTTCTATACACCTGACAATTTGTATGTAAAATTTCATGATGATTGGTCAAGTAGTTATCGCATGAAAGCGTAATAATCGAAAAAACAAACTCACATTCGCTTTTATTGTATTAGGTAAGATTAGGAAAATGACCTTGTTTATAAATCTACTGTACTTTTAATCTGTTTAAAAATAGGGAATATTTTAGTAATCAAAAACTTTTGTTAATTTGTCAGCCGTGGTTTATAAAACTCCTGTAAGCCTTCTGGCGTTTACCTAGCAAAATTCTAGACTTCGTACTGAAAATTTATAGGCAGAAATAACCAATAATACTGCTGGACACGGCAATTGAAACCAAGACCTTACGTACGGCAGTCACTGCGCCACTGAGGCTTTGCCTACATATTCCTATTCCTATATTATACATTTATACATAGAGTCAGATACCAATATGTCCAAAGAGGACACGGGTACATCCCTCGAACCATTAGACCTTCTGTTGCTAATATAGGTGTATATTATATGTATATTCCACTAGTCATGCTTTTAAGTCCCATGTATGGCGTGCGATCAGATTTCCGTCACACACGTTATCGTTGAAATAATGTTTTAAAAACAACAAAATTTAAGCCGACACAGGAATCCAACTGAAGTCTGATGATCGCACGCAAACATAAGCACAAAATTATACTACGATACCGATGAAGCCGATACAATTGTGTTTCTTTGCCGTGGTTCATGACCGATATCTTCATACTACATTTAACCAAAACTCCTTCAAAAAGTAATCACAAATAGACAGCCTTTTTCGCTTTTATAATACTAGTACGGATTAGTGTTGTGGGAGTTAAATAGCGAAATTTGGTTCGCCTACAAAATTGGATAAGAATACTGCCTATACAAAACTCACGTAAATTGCATGCCCATACGTGATTGGAATACACGGCACTTAGCTAATGCAAGCATACAGTAACTGTATTGACATACATACAAACATACGTATGTATTATTGGTGCGGTATAAAGCGATTAAATACAGCAGCAACTAGTTTCCAGATTTCTACAGCCTATACTAATTTTATAAAGAGGTGTAATAATATAATTTTATAAATCGTGTTTTTGTTAGTAATGAATAAACTCAGGATCTTCTGGACAGATTTAAAAAATTCTTGTACACTTATGAAATCTACTTTATCTAAAATACTACGAGACACGGAAGCGGCTCAGCTCACGCCTGTTTTTGTTTTTAATTACCTATAACATGATTATAAGTATGTATCAATTCATGACTGCCTTGGTGGTAAAAAAGGGACAAATTAAGTCTTAAAAACAAACTGTTATAGGGTTTTTCTGACAAGAAATTTGCAGTTGTAGCAAGGAGTCTGAAACAGGTAGACAGCAATAGACTAGCTTCCTATGATGTACGATTGGCTTTACATATAAATAAGGGAACCAGGTAGGCCTTGATCATGCCATAAATGTCTGGTGGCCACAGCAATAAGTTTTGCTTTTAGGGTTGCATAAAGGCCAATTTTGTTCAGGGTCCGTGTCTCATCTGCAAAATAACCCTAGAAACACCAATGATGGGACCTAAAATATAGCCCCGTAAATGTACGTCTACCTTCCTATTTAGAGGCGTGAGACTCTGTATATAAGTATTTATTCAATGTTAACAGCCCATTTTGTATGTTTCTCCCAATAGTTAGACTACACTCCTTTATCGCTTGGCAAACTTATTATGCCTATTTAAACGACTACAAAACGCTGTCTCATGTAGGTTGAATACGTAATACAACATAAGCTACGATATAACCCTTGTTTGTATCTGAGACCTTAGGTATACTAATACCTTTCCCAAATATGATATAGTGAGCAATTCTAACACCAACGCCGACTCCAACAATTTTTAATAAAAATAAATTAACCTAGGATCCAATAAATTAAGAACTTAAACCGGCTTAATATTACATGAACATCCAACAATCCCAGCGGGTGAGTATTAAATATTGTAACATTGGACACGTACTATACATTTTCACTTAGTATATCCCTCAAAAAATATTTTACAGCAATATGCTGGGATTAGAAATACGTATGTATGATAAAATTAAGTATAGATTCAAGGTGGTATAGGCATACCTGTGTAAATGCCAGCGCCTGGGGTCTTCACTCCAGAGGCGTCGCTTAGCGCACCGCGGCTTAAGGATCCGTTTACAGGAATCGATAGAAAGAAAGAGCTGACTATGTTGCAAACTCCTAGGGAAATTATTTCATGACTGGCGGCCAAAGGTTTCTCTGTAGCTGTAATATTATTTAAACATTAATCGATTATTCTTTCACAACATACATATACATACATATTATTAGTTCAAATTGTAACAGTGTCAATAATACTAATGTTTTAGCTAGGAAAGAAATTATAATATAATTAATTGCGTGCCTAGTATAAAGATTTTAACTTTGACTACTAATTTTATAAAAATAATTTAGTCGTTTTTAAAGTCCTTTCTTAGGATTCAAGCATACATATGCACATAGTACAGACATAAGGTACTTAATACATAAACACAGGACTGTGTAAGTAATTTTTAAGTTAGCATGTGTGATTTATTTAGAAAGTTAAGTAAGTGTACAAAATTATTAATTTTATCCTAGCTTCTCAAAAATTATGTCGTAGATATTATCGTAACAATTTTTGTCGTACACACGGCTACACATCAAATTAGATAGTTGAGTAGTAGAGCCTCGCTGATTTCAGCATGAATGGGCCGGCTCGACTGGGGAAGGACTACCCTCTCACAGAATATCGACGTGGAATAGCAGTAGTCCTACTGTTGCGTTTCGTTCGGTGAGTGAGAGTACTGGAGGCCCAATCACCCCCTTTCCCCCATCCCGCTCCCTTTTCTTCCCACGTCCTTTCCTAAAGGGTCGGCAACGCGCAAGTGATGCCTCTGGTGTTGCAGGTGTCCATAGGCTACGGTGACCACTTACCATCAGGTGGGCCGTATGCTTGTTTGCCACCTTAGTTGTATAAAAAAAAAATATATACTCATAACTACACTACATACAAAATAGAGAATTGTCGGAAAGGGACAGTGCATAGTGGTGTCGATGTAATGGTAAGAATAGAGTGTAACAAAAATATAACGCACTCTCTCGCACGATTCGCAGCGTTCAAATTCTAATAGTTCAAAGTCCAAACAGTCTAGGTTGATGTGTCGCTGTGTGTACATCCTTTGTACATAAGGGTAAATATTACTCCTAATCTGTGCGATTTTATGAGCTTTTATGTTGTTTATTGTTGAGATTGTTAATATTATTATTTTGGATGTTCGGTGATGATAACATCTTGATAAAAATCAAAATTAATTTGATTACTTTATTGAACACCGCTTATTTATTTATTATATCCACTGTGCTTGGCAATCAATTAATTTCTATGAACTATACATATAAACTAAACTTAAACCTGAAACTAAACCAAATTGTGTCAATGTCTCCCTTTATTTCAAAGCTATTATAACTTTAATGTAATACTTGTACCGCTATGTTGGGGATAACTTGTTTGAAAGTTATAATCTAATATATAAGTTCAACTCTGTTACCCAAAGCACAGACAACTGACTACAACGCATCACAAACTGACAAATTGACCATGCAAAATTATTATACAAACAATACAGTGGCTACTGTTGCGAATTGCATAATTTGTTTCTAGCAAAACTAAATAACGCATCTCAGTATTGATACGCGCAATTTTTTCTTCAAAAATGATTTCATGGACGCGCCCAGTCTTTGTCACTATCACGGCCTTTATCATTATAAAACCAAGGCCCCCATCGAGTTTGTCTGTCTGTTCGCGATAAGCTTAAAAAGTACTGAAGGGATTTTCATGCGGTTTTCATCAATAGACAGATTGATTCATGTGAAAGGTGAAAGGCGAAGGTGTATAATTTGTTAAGGTTTGTTGGTACAAAACCAGTGCGAACCTGTACGAAATCGGGGCGAGTCGCTAGTATTAATATAAAAAGATAAAAGATTAAGGAAGAAAATAAAGAATTAAGGAAGCGCCTATAATATACGATGTTTACGGTAGTTGTTATGGGAGTAATGACTTAATGCAGCAATGTCAAAGACTGTTAATATCAAGATAATAACAAACACAATATTTTTCGCAAGATCCTGTCAGCGAGATCTGAAAGGTAAATAACGGCAATTATCTAGTTGATAGCTATCTTGATTGATTACTGATTTTAACGAAATGTTACTTTCTTCGGTTCCAATCAAGGCTAAGACTCCAAAATTACAACCCATATTTTATTTTACATATATTTATTTTAGGTTTTATTCAAAATATGCGGACCTGACATTTAACGGCAACGTTACCTCAGAAATTCTTCACTTTACATTTAACACATTATTTTTTTTTTATATAATAATGTTTGTTCTGTTAAGATATTATTAGCTATACAATACGCTTAAACAGGAAAATATACGATATTGTAAATATATTGAGGCAGGCGCTTTATACATATACGACCAAAAACAATGTTATATAAAGACATGGTTCACAATACACAGCAGAAAATAGTTTATATAGGGTTTCCCAAAAATAGAGTTACGCTGTAGTCAAGAAGTGGAGCTCTCCTAGTGTTTCATCAAGTCAATCAAGTTCATCAAGCCCACGTATACGATGTTTTGTAGTATTTCAGTTATTATTCTGTTTGTTGTTTAAAAACCTAAGCCTAAGCTCTAAGACCAATGCCTGTATCCCAAAGTATTTTACAAATATTCAAACATCGTACACAAAGCACAAACACTCGAAACAACCATTTGTGGATTACACAATTTTTCGTCCCATGTGGCATTTGAACCATTATAGACACAAATCTAGGCGTACTGACAATTACACCGTCCGTGCATTTTATATTGTATTGTCGATTTTTTTTTTAATTCCCGTATATGATTGGACGACATCTTTGGAGTTACAGGCAAAAGACTTAGGTATGTATGTTGCATGTATGTATAAGATGAAAGATAATAAAGATAAAGAGAAATGCCTATGATCAACTTACCAAAAGCTTTAGCAATTGCGACGTTACCTAAGATGCCTATAAGAGGCACAACAATAATTCCAGTACCGAAGTGCAAGAGCATATCTGTTGCCGTATACACCTTGTCTCCTAAACTTGTTTTAAAAGGCGGCGGTTGAGGAGCCGGCAGTCCGGGTGTTATATATCCTGAAATAAAGAAAACTTTGACTTCCTTAGCGCTACAAGGGTAATGAATGTGACTGCTGTGCCTGAGGTGTCAGATTCGATTCAAGTGTTTTACTGTCAAGAAATTCTTAGTAGTAGCATGGTGTCTGGAATTGTGTCTGGGAAACGAGAATAGGCACGCCCTCTGTAACGTGCTTACTGCAACTGCGATAAAGACGTAAGGCTGTGTATGTAATTTGAAATGTTTAAAATATTTGTCCTCTAACTTGAGTCATATGATTTAAAAGATACATGTGATTAAAAGATCGTTCTTGTTTTGCTATTAATTAACTTGCTTTGGTAATATATTGCTATGTTTGAAACACGACATTAATATTACTAACGAAGACTTTATTATGGCTAATGATTTGTATCACTTCTTTTTTAGTTCCTTCAAAACCGAAATCTAAAGACATACCGTATACACATAAGCACAATATGCAATCGTAAATCCGTAATAAATCGTAACAGAGACTGGCCATCTGTGCAGGACATGTTATAGTGCACAAGATTGTGCGCAAACACAAGTGCACTCTCTGTTCCCGAACTCTCATGATCCGATGGGACAGCAATCCGATACTCCAACACGACCGGAGGACCAACGGCTTTACGTCATTTCCGAGAACTACCCAATGACGTGCTTTCCGAATACTAACCAGTGACGTAAAAGGGAACATTCTCTCCAGCCTCCAAGAAAAACGCAATTAACGAAGCAAGTGCTACAACCAATGCATTCCTAGAAACACTAAGGAACCACAATATCTTTGCTTTAGTCTTAGTCTTAGGCTGGCCTTCTTTGTTAATTGTTTTCTTTATAGGAATACTGTTTAAGGCCTGAAATCAAACGAAAGTTACGTTAAGTACATAATAATATACAGAAAGTTGTCACAGTGAAGTGAACGATAATTCAATTAAATCTAACCGTTCCCTAGTATTATATTATTATAATAATAATATCAGTCCTGTATTAAATTTTCCCACTGCTGGGCACAGCCCTCTTCTCAATTTGAGAATGGATAGGCCATAGTCTACACCCCAGCCCAGTGCGGGAAAGCAGACGTCATCTGCGAGAACATTATGGAGAACTTTCAGACATGCAGGTTTCCTCGCGATATTTTCCTTCACCGTTAAAATGAGCAACAATGAACTATTCAATACGCACATAACTTCATTATAACATACACACATAACTTTTATTATTAATTTATGTATAGATAACGGCCAATTTCCTGGGAAGCTAAAGCTGTCTGTTGTAAAGCCTCTATTTAAAAAGAATGATCCATTAAAACTTAATAATTAAGGCCCATCGCACTTGTTTCAATATTCACAAAAATTATTGAAAAATATATCTATAAATAACCTTTACACTTTTCTGGCAAAATACAATATACTATCAAAAGAACAATATGGATTTAGAAAGTGTAAGAATATAAATATGGCCATTTATGGATTAACAAATGATATCGTTACGAATATGGATAAAAAAATATCCGTGACGGTTTTATTCATAGATATGTCTAAGACTTTTGACTTTGTTGACCACAAAATCCTACTTAAAAATTATATAAGTAGGTATATTAAGTACGGTATCAGAGATAACGCCTTGAAATTAAGAGAGTCTTACATTACTAATCGAAGACAAATAACTTGTACTACACAGATATGTCATCACAATAAAACTGAAATAACATACCAATCCAAACAAAGAAATATAAATGCCGGTGTACCCCAAGGGAGCATCCTTGGCTCGTTATTATTCTTGTGCTACATAAGTGATCTCCCTAGAGCCATAAAACATCTCATGACTCTTTTTACTGATGACTGCACTTCTATGTTTATTGGAAAAACTTGAACACCTATGAGTTGGAAATAAATGATAGTTTACGTAAGATTATACTGTGGCTAAATGACAACAATTTAAAAATTAATTTTGAGAACACCCACATAATGACATTTAGACAAAGAAGCAATGATACTAATATGAATATAAATTATGATACCATTATTAGTAAAATTGACCATACTACATTTTTGGGAATTTGGTTAGATTAAAGCATGACATGGAAAATACATATTAGCTTAACCGTTACTCAATCTCCAGGACAGACAATCCAGACAATCTAATAAAAAAACTTAACCAGTATTGCTATGCTCCATATAATTTAAGTAAAATTGCAGACCGTGACACTGTTCTTACTGCATACCACGCATATGTCTCTTCTGCACTCAGACACGGTATAATATTTTGGGGTAATTCGACAGATGCGGATAAAGCATTTAAGACCCAAAAAAAGTATCTCCGAGCAGTATGCATGTTAAAATGTACTGACAGTTGCAAACCATATTTCAAAAAAATTTAAATAATAACTCATCCGGGTTTGTATATATATGAGACCGTAACCTTATTTGTCAAAAGTAATTTGAGTCAATTTGAAACCCTTACTAACAGACGTCATAAAGATAAAATACGGACACAGCAACATCAAACTGCACTTTTTCCTAAAAGTTTTGTTGGCATGGCTCCAAAAATATTTAATAAAATCCCCAAAGATGTAAGATCTTTGAATTTCAACAAATTTAAGAAATCCCTTCACATGTTTTTGCTTAAAAAACATATCATTCAATTAATAACTTTTTATTGATGACAAGTCAAATTTAAATGTTTGAGAAGCCGATATATTTGTAATCCCAATATCATATTAGTACCCCATATATTTATTATTAGTTTAATTTAAACATTTAATTGTAATGAAAATAATAACTAATAGTTATTGAAAAATGTGAGCTATTAATTAATAATATTAATGATTATTATTTAAAAAGCCAATATACCTAATGATGTTTATACTATGATATTGATAATTATTTTGATAATCTTATTATGATATGTTAATTAAAAATTCAATCAATACCTATTTATGTATATTTAATAATTTATATATAATTATTTTTGTACGCCCCACAAGGCGAAACATAGTGATACTTTTTTTAATATTTTATGACTTGTACCTCAACCACCTATGTTTCACAAATAAAACAATTTGAATTTGAATTCAAAATGAAAGATGCCTTGCGATCGAACTCGATGCCTCAGCATGGCAGTCCAACGGTCTCCCACCAGGATATCGCTGCTTTATTACACTAGGATAGGTATACATATAATAACTAAATTGCATACATTTCCTTAATTACAGCCAGAGAGTGTGTGAATTACGTCGTTAGAAATACATCGTTGTATTCTCATTGTTAGTTTTAGAAGACAACTACTATTTATTGATAACAATTATTAGTTAAGAAGCTGATTACTAGTTATACAAGGTGGCGCAAAAGTAATGTTATAGTGTGAATTGGCTACCAATTTGTAAGAAATTTAAAAAAATTTGCTCTGTTCTTATGAAAAGTTTATTTGAAGATGTAAAATTGATGACATTACGATGAAAACATGATATCGCTTAAATTCGAGGTGATGAACAATTGTGCTCGTTTTACGGCATTTTGAATTGTTTCTCGCAAAACAAGTGGCTCCACATTGGCAATTTGCCTTCAATGTTAGCTTTCGAGACTTATAAGGTTTGGAGTTTCTTATGGTAAATGGGAGATAACAAAATACCCCAATGGAAGAAGTCTGGCACCGTTAGATCCGGTGATCTGGACGGCCAGTTCAAATCTCCAAAACGGGAGATCACTCGGCTCGGAAATTGTTTTTTTTTGGTTCCATCATTGCCCAAACTGTGTTCCAGCAGGACAAAGCAACCGGCTCCATCCTGCTGGAACCAACAATGCTCAATACCCAATTCAGCTACTTGCTGCAAAAAATATCTCGTTTAACATCATGCCTGTAACGATCACCAGTTACGGTTACGGAGGTGTCATTTGCGTCCTCAAAAAATAAGGACCAATTACTTTTTCACTGCAAATGCCATACTAAATAGTCACTTTGAGGGGATGCAATGGCTCTTGATGCAGTTCGTGTGGGTTGTCTGTGCCCCAATTGTTCGCGCACACGGAACAAGATGACGAGGAAAACTACGACGACATTCACGCTGCGTTTTCGGTTGAAAAATTGGTCTTATAAACAGGAACAATAATTTCACGTTCTGTAGGTGTGTATTGCTCCATGGCTTGTTGTCAACTAATTCTTTATCCGTCTACAACATATATGTATATAAATAAAATCACAATGAAATTGACCGCCATTTGCAAAAATTAAGGCACATTCACATCATGACATTACCTTTGCGCCACCTTGTACTTAAAATTAATTATTATTGGAAGAGAGATGATAACAACAGTAAACTGTCTGTTGACTAAATAATATTATCCAAAAAGGTACCCCAATTGTAACATGAAATTACTCTATAGTAATATCACTGGCAACTAAAATTTGTTCCAAATTAAACTCCAGTACCTGATTCAGGAGAATCACTAAAATAAATTATGTATTATTCTAAGTTGGTAGAAAATCTTCTTTAGGTACGCAAGTTTTATCAATAATGACCTGATTTGTATGTACCTACGGATTTAAATTCGATTTGAATTGGTAACATTAATAGATTTTCGCTTTCGAAATAATTTAAGTAGTGAATTATGATGAAACTTAACTTATAGTCGTACATAATATGTTTATAAATTATTATAAGAGAATTTGCCTTGTTAAAGTTCAAGACAAATAAGCGAATATTTAGTTAGAAGATATTATATAAATAAGCGAATATTTAGTTAGAAGATATTAAAGCAACCTAAGGTTAAAATTATAATTCGATTGCTTACATAGTTTAACTACTATGTACATTTATCGGCTTAGCTGTATAAAAAATATTTCAGGATAAATGGCGTTATCAAAATCACCTTCGAATTAATAAATGAGCCACTCAAATGTTGAGGTAAGGTTAACGGTTTATCCAATATGAAGTAAATACTAAACCTAGTATTTACTTTATATTGGATAAACCTTACTGGCTATTAACCAATAGCCGTGATGCCACGACTACACCAAACTTAACGAGCTAGGCTTTCTTGTTGTATCAGCGCATTTGGTGTGGTTTTAATGTACGCTGGTTTGTAGGTGTTCACAGTTTGGATTCCAGCAGCTTTCTTAGTAGAAAGCTGCTGGAATCCAAACTGTGAACACCTAGCCGTTGAACTGTCGATATTAAAGATTATATGATAGTATCATATAATCTTTAATATCGACAGTTCAACGGCAAGGAACAAGTAGGTACACTAGGATAATAGCCCAAATCAAAATCGTTTTAAAATACATGTATGATTCATCGTCGTTCCTCCACAACAGCAATAGCTACAGTTACGGACTATCACAAGCCACGGCTATTACAAGGGCTCTAAATCCACCTACCATTTTAGGGATGTACCGTGATAAGTTTATGAATGTGTTCTATTATTCAAATATTTTCTGACGATGTATTCTCACAACTTTCTAGGTTTAGTCTTCTCTCGACTTCATAATCTAGGAATTAGCATACTTCAAAAGTTACTACTAATTAATCCTAAAACTAGCATACTTTCAAACTATAACAACTAATATTTCGGTGTATTACCATTAAGTGCGTCTACCTAAAATACAAACAATAACAGTTACCCGCATTCCGTACAATGTGAGACAGCAGACCACGCTCAGCGTTGTATCAGTCCACGAAATTTCTCCTATGTGTTGGATAAGACATTGCCATGTGTTGATAAATGAATCAGCTCTGAACTTCAAGCCAAGTAATCCTTTGATCTGTGATGATGCGATCGTGAACGCTGCGGCAGATACGAAACCAGATATCACTGGTGCTGATACAAATTCCACCAAGAAACCTTCGAATTAAAATATATTTTATAAGTTATTTAATTAGATAAAATAACAAGTTGCGCTCTTCAACAAACACTTGCAATAATTTCATCACAGTTCCGCCATAATATTGCACAGATTTCAAAATTAAACTGATGATTATAGATGTTCTAATAACGATTGAAATTTTATTAGTCATAAAGTCATAATAAATGTTAACTTCATGTATAATTTATATAATAAAATAATCAATTAGGTTGAATAACATTGAAAAATAAGATAAACTATGTATTGAAACCGTCACACACACAGAGCAAAAGCGGAGCGCCACCGGTGGCGGAATTTTATATACTTTTTCTTTTTTAAAAAGACAGCTCCCACACTAGAAATAATTTCTGTATCGCGGGGGACTATTTAAACATTCAAACAACATACACAAAGCGAATCCAGATTCGGAACAACCATTTGTGGATCACACAAATTTTTGTCCCGTGTGGAATTCGAACCCACAACACTCGGCCAGGTGACCACTTAAACCATTACGCCATCCGTGCAGTCAATATCATACCAATGAGTATAAAACATTACACACACGATCGCTCCGGATCGTGTTTATAACGCTTCGCCTCCACTATCTATGTGCCGAACTCTACATGCCACTTTATTAGTATATACACAATGTTAAAACATTTAAATTAAATAACATTCTTACCAAGTTGTGCAACGGCAGCTACTACCTGGCCGACGCCTGTTACAAAACAAAGGAATATACCGAAGTCTACATTAGTTCCAGCTGTATATGAGGATGTGAGGAGAGCCAACAACGCCTCGGGTCCAATACTAATTTGAGGACATGTGCCCATCGCAGCGTACACGAAACATCCCATGAATGATCCATACAGGCCATACTGCAAAATAATTATAACAGTCAGATAATCGGAATTACCACATATTAGTAAGTAAGTAAGTAAGTAAGTAAGTAATTTTATTTTTCAAAATAAAGGTACACAAAATACAGACAAATATTATAACACAGCAATAAGCAAAAAAAAAAAGTACATACATAATGAAAAACGAGGTTACCACTCAGGTTTATTGTTGGTTTGCGGTTAATACCTCAAACCAACCCTGATTTTATGTGGTAACCCCAAGTGACGCCCGGACGTACATCAGCTACTCTTTAACAACTTCCACATTAAAAAAATAAAAGAATTAAAAAAATACATACGTAAGATATATATATATATATATAAATTATAATTGATGAGTAATAGCAATAGTACAATGTATATAAATTTAATATTCAATAATAATAATAATAATAACCTACTAACGGTTGCCATTAACGGTTTAGCGATTATATAATGAGAGATTATATAATGCATATTCTTCATAAAGGCGTCAGAAAAATATGCTAACTTCAGAGGGGAGCAAAAAACTTTTGTTTAATTTAGTGAAAGAAAGCCAAAAGCAAGATTTAAACGTATTTTTATTAAATTTTAAGTATATAAAAAGATTTAATACAATTATTATGATTGAAAAAGTTAAACTTATTATGATGGGGTGAATGATTGTATAAAGCCTTTATTTTATTTAACGGCCAAAATTGAGCGTGTGTGTCTTTATTTGTACTATTCGAATCTGCAATAATAAAATATCGACGTAATTGTACTTACGACCTTTATTGCACTGGGGTTGCCATATTATAAATGCGAACGTTGCTGAAGATGTTTGGGTGACTCTGACTGTCACGAGTAAACCGTGAAACGAATTTGAATAAAACTAAGCAACCAGATAGACTACAAAGTCTATTTGAGTGCCAAAATTCATCCCACTTCTTTATTGTTCTATTGACACAGAATTCTTTCAATCCCAGGATGTGTTTTCTCATGGGATTCACGAAAATTATGTTAAACGACATAACTAATCCACTTATAAATCCTAACTCCTTACTAATATTATAAACGCGAATGTGAGTTTGTTTGTTACGCGTTCACACCTATACTAATCGACCGATCATCATGAAATTTCGTATGCACGTTGGGTACAGAAAAGGACAGAGTATTTTCATCCAGAAAAAAGTACTGCTTCAGAGGGATAGAACATTGACATAATCTACATTCACGCGAGCGAAGCCATGGGCAAAATCTAGTGAAATTATTATTTATAATAGGCTGGCCGAAATTCTACGTATTTTGTTTGTTTGAAGAAGTAATTGAAGATTTTTTGGTTGTACTAGTTGAACCTGGATATTTTAGACACCATTGAAAAGGCGACAATTTGAGAAAAAATATCCCGTTTTAAGGTGAGATTGAGCGACTGATAAAGTGTCAGAATATTTGAGAGTAGTAGATCTTAGATGACTCAGATTTAGGTCGCAACCGGCACCAACGTATCGTCCACTTGCATTTTGACGGTTTTATGTACTCACCAAGGAACGAAGGAATATGCAATTTTTTAATAACCACTCATCGACATATTGGTATTCATGTTAATTAAGTTTGCGTATCGATATACGCGATCGCCAATGCGTACCGAGTCCCTCTCAATGATTACGACTGTCGAATATCATTTTTATAATGTTTATTCAAAAAAACGGATGCCGGTGGAAGAAGATAGGGAAACGGAACAGTACGTATATTACTATTTTGTGTAGAAAGTCGTCACTAGCCAAGAAACGTCCTAGAAAAGTCACCGTAAAGTTTCATTCATGCTGATATCAGCAAGGCTCTATCTAGTACTCTACTTCTGTAAAGCCACTGCTAATGCTGCCCCCCTCCCCCTTGATGCACCGGTGTCATCCATTAATCATGTACAAGGGCCAGCCACCAGTATTTGGCTATATAAGCAATCTTTAGCTACCTGCTTTTCGACAATTTGCCAATGCACTTTTTTACGAAATGGTTAATGCATGTTTTGAGGATAAAAATACAACCTTGTGTTTATTTACAACATAGGCGATTAAAAATAGATTTAATACCTGTGGCTCGATGCCGGCAAGCAAAGCGTAGCCCATAGACTGTGGTATCAATGTAAGCGCAATAGAGACACCAGCTATTAAATCTCCAACCGCTTTGTCTGGTCCGTACCGTGGCGCCCATGTTATAATAGGAAACAAATCGAGGATAACAGACTTTAGATTCCGTAATTTGAACATTTTTATACGTATAAAGTGTCGACTATCACTTTATTGCAGGTATACTTTACACATCGTAAGAAGCCATTATTCACTGAAATATAAAAACACTGTAGCTTCTATTACGTATTTCCGAGAACTGTATAACAAGAGTTTGTTGTTAAGCTGTGCCCTGAAAAACAGAATTCATTTATATTTTATAACAAAAGCTGACATAAAAGTACTTACAACAAGAGTGCCTGTTTGAGTACGAACAAAAAAAGTAATAGGTTGTTATAATACAAAGTTAAATAATAAATAAATTATAATTATTTCATATTATTAGACCGCAAACTAAATGAATTGTCGTTACGTATTTCACTCTTCATTTTCAAACCTTCAAAACTGTCAAATCTCGTTCACAGATTTCTTTTAATCTTGACAAAGAAGTTTATAATAAAAGATTGGCTGGTATAAATGTATACCCTTTGCTTCTTACTAAAAATATAGCCGATAAAAACTACTAACTAACAAGTTTGTTTTTAGGGTCTCGTTTTCTATAAGCGTATATGGCAAGTATAAACATATATGTATATTTGATTTAAATTTTAAAGGACAACATTTTTAATTTGATCTCTGTATTAAGACTGCTGTACACGTTGGCCCACAACGTAGTGGGCCAGCATGTCGGGCCAAAATAATGAATTGCAAATGTCGCTGTTTATACATGGTGTACCGATCATTCTGCATTGGCTCTTTAACAAAGATGGACGTAGAATCTCTTGCAGCTGCGGTAATTTGTTTGTACAGTATGTTTAATTATTTTCTTAAAGTGCACCAAAGTAGAGACCCGTTTAACTTAGTATATAATGTATACGAATCGCGAAAGCCTAAAAACATATACGGACTTCCATGCTCGGAGCGATATCACGCAAGCTCGCGTTAGCCATCGCGAGTTTTAGTGCACAAAGATAAAAAGAATAGAATATTAGGAAACACTACGACATAACACTAAATAAATCAAATCAATATTAATATGTTTGTTTTATTCATCTAGCTTAGTAACTTACTTTGTTTTTGTTTTTATATTGTATAATAATATATACTTTGAATTCCAAAAAACATGGATGTTTATCTTGGTCTGGGTGTTTCTATTTATAATATGTATGTATTTGCAACAAACAATTTATATATGTATGTTTATCCATTGTCTAGTACCCATAGTACAAGCTCTGCTTAGTTTGGGCTAGATGGTGTTGTGTGAATGTGGTAAAATATTATTATTTTATTATTATTATTGTTTCATTTCGATACAATTCTATAAATTGTAAAATATCATTACTTGTCCACGCCATCGTAACTCGGGAACGTAAATTTCACTCACGCGCAACAGTACTGTCTTTACTGACGAATGACAACGAACTGAATAAGGCGCCAACGTGTAAACACTGTTTGCGGAGCGCGCTAAAATCCTTTGATGTGCGCACGAAAAACCGACAACATTCGGTTGGCGGGCCAATTTAGGCACCAACTACCAACATATTGCCAAGTAGATCTCTACACGTAGGACCAACATGCTGGCCCACTACATTGGCCCAATGTGTACAGCCGCCTTAAAAGATAAATAAATCTATACTTATAATAAAACTGTAGAGAGGTCAATTCTGTACATTGAATTAATATTGGAAATTATTCAAAAATATTCAAAAAATATTTAAAATTAATATTGGAGGATGAATGGTGATCGATACTGATGACAAAAATGCAATCAGTAAATTTTTTTCTGTATGTCTGTCTGTATGTGCACGCATGGGTCAAAAACTACTACAGGGATTTTAACCAAACTTGGTACGATTGTAGTCCATACTCCTGGGCAGGTTATAAGTTATATAACATAACGCTAAGACACATAGGAGCTGAGCAGTGACGATAAATTTGAAGAAAGTCGGACGAAAATGCGCTTTCGAGCTCTTATCCTCGCATACGTTGATCATACACCAAAAGTATGTATTACAAAGATGATGGTCTTCAAAAGATCTACAAAAAAGTCCTCAATAGTATATATCTATCTTTTATAAATTAGCCACAATAACGTGTTTAATCGTTAGGCACTTCTTCAAAGTGTATTAAAATACATAAATATATTGTATTTCACATAGATATATCTTTATCAAACTCCCATATTCAAAAGTACACTTTAATATTTATATTATAAAAAAAAATATAGGAATCGGTTTATAAACACACAAGATATAGATGAAATAAAACTTCCAAATCTCGCCGCGCCAGTATGGGTACGGCTATACGGTTGATTGTTGTTTAACGCGCGAAACGGCCATCCGCTGCATTTATAAAAAGGCGGGGGCGCTCACGCGCCGACTTCACTCACATTTTGTTTGTTTGGTTGAACGCGGTAATCTAAGGAACTACGGGTAAAAATTAGAAAAATATTTCAGTGTTGGATAGCTCATTTATAGAGGAAGGCTATAGGCTATATAACATCACGTTACGACCAATAGGAGCGGAGCATAAATGAAAAATATTGCAAAAACTAGAAAAAATCTCTTATATGAAGCAGACGAAGTTGCGCGGGTCAGCTAGTACGAAATAAATTTGATAATAATACCTTTGACGGTATTGCTTTGTAGTGCCTTTGTAACGAAAAGTATTCCACTAAGCCCCGGCAACTTTGAAGTATAGTAGGTAGAAGAGAAAGACACAATCAAGGTTACAAACCAACAGAATTGTACGGCCACCTATAAATTCGTGACAATCTTTTATGTAGCAAAGAATTCAGTTACGTACCTCAGCATCTTTATTGCGTAAACTTTACTTTCTAGTTTATTCTATGCAATCAATCAAGAAAATTCGTATTTGCCATATTTTTCGGTTCGGCCATCATAATAGCATTTCTAGTATCCGCATGGTCGTCTGATACAGCTGCAATTATAGCCAACAAATAATTTTTCTTTACATTTATAGAGAGGCACGTATTTGTGCACGCCAATCTAATCGTTGATAGCTGGGCCGATGATAAATATTCGAACTCGTTCATTGTGGATTCTTCACGCGTTCCGGGTGACCCTTCCCTCTGGAATTGTCCTCCACGCTTTTTAGATCATTTATTTTTGTCAACCTTTAGAATATCTCGATGCAGATAAATAATTAAAATGTTCTCTGATTACTTCACACTTAGTTCGTTTAAGCGTCATTTGGTGCATTGAACGTATTGCAATTGTCGCGCACTATAATAATATCATCCTTCTATGTATATACCTAACTGTCCCACTGCTAAGCACGGACCTCTCCTCAGTGTGAGAAGAGTTAGGCCATAGTCTACCACGCTGACCCGGTGCGGGTAGGCAGACTTTACATGTCTTCGAGAACATTATGGCGAACTATTAGACATGCAGGTTTCCTCAAATTTTTTTTCTTTACCGTTAAAGCAAGCGATAATTAACTACTTAATACACACATAACTTTGAAAAGTTAGAGATGTGCGCCTTGAGATCGAAATCGAGACCTCAGCGTGGTAGTCCAACGGTTTCCCACTAGGCTATCAGTGCTATAATACGCAGCATACTATTACAATCATAGATTTAGTAATACTAAATCTATGATTACAATACATATAAAGCAATAGCTACGTTTCGGTTCTTGCGTTTCACGACAGCGTCAATCTCAGCGTGAGTCACGTATCTTAGGCAATGCATAAGCGGCAAATGGAGACTTACACACAAATTAACTGAGTGTTTTTATATTTGGTGTATACAATCTGGAAAAGAGTAGTCATATATTATTTAATAATATTATTTAATATTATTCAAGTTAGGTTACAAGGTAACACTTATGAATGTCAAAGTTACACAAAAAAATTTCTGTGAATTTACATTTACTGCCAAGGATGGTATCTATCAAAACAAAGAGGGTACTGATGCAACTTGGTGTAGTCGTGGATGAACTCCATTACCACGTATATCTTTTAACACGTAGATATGTACTGGAATATAAATAGACATTAAAAGCTCCAGTGCTTCTAGTGATGATTAGCGTGAAAATTTAAAAGGAAATTAGATCGCAATAAAACCAGTAAAATGTTTTGCTACGTTTTCTGCTGAGAGGTTGAACGCGCACTGACCCTGAATGCTTACGCTCTCCCTCCTGCTATATTTAAGCTTAATTGTTACCGCTATTGTTCTGATATCAAACCTATGGCATGATGCGTGTTGTGGCGAATAGCACTATAATACTAACCTGGCAAGTCTTGGCATGCCAGACATTATTAAAAACTTATTGAGTCTAGACTTCGGTATGCCGCTGCGACTCAATAGATTTAGAAATTAAGCAAACACTTCAAATAATTGATACTAGTACATTTAAGTATGCAGCATTCTTAAAATTTATAGTAATACAATAGACGTAGGAATTCACAGACGGCAACCCAAACTAGTGATTGTCCCCTTTCATATCAGCCGAACCGCTTGTATATACACACGTATGTAATTGGCCGATATTACACATAGGTATAAAAATAAAAATGAGGCATGAGTAAACTCAGTCTTCGTTTGATTTTAATGATAAAATACGTAATTTATAATTACTAAAATATTTTATTAATTTACACTCAATTATGGTCCCGTTATATGTGTTTGTACGTCAAAACATTTTTAACGAGATGGTTTCTGTAAATTTCTATACATCATACTGGACCTTCGTTTATATTTACACTGTGTAGCTGTTTTATATTTAAGTAATCGATATTTCAAGCTGTCTCTGTGCCTACAACGAATATCGATTTAACAGTTGGGCCGTGGAAACCTAACAGACAAAGTTCCTTTAGCATTTATAATATTAGTACATATTTTGTATTAAACTTATTGAACTGACTTAGTGCGCAGCGTTGTATGCGACTGAAGTGCGTGAGGTCTCTGCTGTAGGTATGATTTCCAGGTTGGAATTTTTTTTTTTAAACTTTCTGCTAAGAATTTTTTTATGAGTAGCACGGGGTCTGCTGCAGGAACTGTGTCCGGTAAACGGCATTAAGCTCGATCTGTATTGTGTAGAATCTAAAGTCATAAGAGGCAAAATATAAATGTCATACATCTCTGCTTCTCTTAGAAGATATAAGCGTGAATCTATATTTGTATTAAATATCGCTCAACCCATTATTGTGGACACCGCAATGTGCTATCGAAACAAACATAAATATTTTGATAGACAAATGGTCTATCAAAATATTTATGTAACAGATTAGTATCCACATATAACGTATCCAACGGTATCCACATATAACAGATTAGTAGAATATAGTGACATACTCTACTTGGAAGCTTTTCTAAGGTTTGAGAGACCAACAAATGTATCCCACGAAATTCTAGCTGAGCTTTTTGGTATTAACTCATTAGAAATGAGGGGATCATATGATCAGATCTTCTTTTAATCTTCATTCTTTCAAAAAGACATCTCCCGCACTAGTAATTATTCATGTGACGCTTAGGACTTATTATATATATTCTAACAAAGAACACCCACATTTGGGACAACCATTTGTGGATCACACAAATTTTTGCCCCGTGTGGGGATCGAACCCGCAACACACAGCGCAGCGGCAGTGGCGAGGCGACCACTTTAACCACTACGTCATCCGTGCAGTTAAGATGATTATTATGTGTCTAAAATACAG
This sequence comes from Catocala sponsa, assembly GCA_963564715.1. Classification (NCBI taxonomy): domain Eukaryota; kingdom Metazoa; phylum Arthropoda; class Insecta; order Lepidoptera; family Erebidae; genus Catocala; species Catocala sponsa. The sequence goes on from OY751333.1 coordinate 17,872,324, forward strand.
AAAATATAAACCCGAAATATAATCGAATTAAATTACGAACTTTATGCTCTACAATAATTTGAACAGATATCATTCTGAATGCATACTCCTCTAGCCACTCAGTTTATCATTTGAAAACGAAGTATAGAGAGTGAATACACATCAAACAAGTCTTTGTATAAGCTTCATGTTTTATGGAAACATTTTACGTCGGTCCAGCGCGGCGGCTGTGGCGGCGGTCGACCTAGTATCGTTTAGCGCTCCGCGTGTACGTAGCTCGGTTGACAGGCAATATCCGGATGATCCATTGTTCACCTCATTGCGGATTCTGAACGGCGCTGCGGTCTGGCCCCTCTCTCATTCAGCTCCTGCTCCAATGCTGCGAAATAAGAAAACTGCAAATAAGAGAAAACGCATTTCTGATTAATCCGGATATAATAAAGGAGGTTACAATCCGTTTGTAAAGAATATTTGTATGTGTTTATTTATCTCGTATCGATCATTTTAGTCAGGCTTAGGTTGACTTTTTGCTTATAAAACTCTTATACGTATTCGTTACGTAAGAAATTACCATTGAAATAGTAGCTTAGGTCCTATAAAAATTGAACTATATGGAAAGCATGATGTTATTTATTCGGGTATAGACATTGTTATACCTACATAGACGTAGTACTTAAAATAAGCAAGTGTATTTAGTATTATAAGCTAAGTTCTTTATATGTTTATCAAGTAAATTAAAATAAACTTTTTGGGTATTCAATTATATGTACGTCGTATGTGCCGGTGATCTTATCTCTATTTGACAAAAAGAATAAACATTTTATTTATCATTTAATGCAACACATCTACTGAGTACTCTTCCAGTCGAGAGTGAGCAAAAGGAATTCTACAATACCTTTTTGAGCTTTGATTTTAGTTTTATTGCCCGTTCTGGGTTAAAAGAGAAATAACGTACGCCTTATGGCGCGACTCGCCGATCGTCGTGTCATCATCCATCATTTCAGTTTTGTGTTTTTGTGGGATCGGTCCTAGAAACAATAGGAACTAAAGAGACGGGTAAAAGAGTACTTCCCGTTTCTATACATGTACCTTATTAATTCATCTGACTTCAGCAAATATGTACATATACGAGTAGCGTGCTGTTACGAATCCGTATTGTACCCCAATTCCCTTACCTAGTCCAAAATCCCCTATACTCGACAGAAACCCCTGCCAATGCCTAAAAGTCCCGTGTCAGCACTTTTGCCTTCATCATAAGCGCAGTACTAACGAACATCAGTCTGTGCACATCTCCCGTCGCGAACGCAACTTACTATTCCTAAGTGTGCCAGATACATTTCTATATCATTGTACCATATCTTTATTTTGCTATTTCTATTTTATATTCCAAGTGTTTAATAAACTTCATTTAGCCAGTTAAAATTTCTTTTTTAAAAACACTTCGCCACGGTGCCGTGTAACATTTGGTGGCAGCGTTAAGGGATTAAAAAGTTGAAATCCCCGGTTTCGCCTCTGTTCCGTCATACTCGTTACCGAATCTAGAACTTTCTACTATATCACGCGGCATCGAAGTGCAGTCAAAGACATTAACGGCTAAGAAACTCGCGACATCGTTTCCCGAGTTCCCGAGTTCCCGAGTTCCTGAGCTCCTGAGTTCCTGAGTTCCAGAGACCCTGGTTCCTTATAAGGAATCCACCGGTTCTTCACGAGGTGACCATGATCATACTTCTCGTCACCATCGCCAGCATCCTGTAAGTGACATCATTCCAATATTAAGTGAAGTGCGATAATACAAAGACGTCATTCAATTCCAAAGTTACAAAGTGTCGAAGTGTTTAAGCGCTACAGTGTTGCGCGTAGTTAAAACAATTCTCTGAATTTCCTATCAACGTCCGGCGTCTAACAAGTAGTCAACCGAGAACATACTATATCTTCACGACCGCAATCTGCGAGAGACTTTACAGAACTCTATTTGCGCCATACTATAAGTGAATTTTATTTTTTTTAATTTTTACATTTTTCTTGTCTTGCTTGTGTGTTTAGGTTGCATTTATTTTGTGCTAACTACAGACATATATTATAATGACTACCAAGAAGGAGGAAACTGTCATATCAGTCGACATCAACGTTTTATTCAAATTCATAAAACCCTTTGATGGGTCTAGAGATAAATTAAATTCGTTCATACAAAATTGCGAAAACGCATACAAATTAGCTTCTCCAACACAGAAACCCATTCTATTAAATTTTATATTATGCCGACTCGAAGGCAAGGCTGAATCCGCTGCTTCCATAAAAGAATTCGACAACTGGGAACAGTTAAATACATTCTTACAATCCCAGTTTGGCGAAAAGAAACACTATGCCCATTTGCTTAGCGAATTACAGAAAACCCACCAGCTAGTGGGAGAGTCCGTCAGTCAATATTCAATCAAAATCGAAACTTGCTTAGCTCAAATATTAACAGAAATCACATTGTCCAACAAAAAGAAAACAGAGCTATCGGGGAAAACTTCCGCAATGGAAGACCTCGCCTTACATTCATTCCTTATGGGTCTTTTACCCAAACTAAGCAACCTTGTTCGCATGAAAAACCCAATTTCCTTAAACGAGGCCATTAACTATGCTATTTCAGAGGAGAAAATACAAACATTGCTCTCTAAGAGGTATCCTTATCAAAATCGATCTAGTCCAAAACCCAGTACCTCTCAGGATCGCCCAAGACCAATGGTTCATAACCTTGGGCAGACGCCAAACTCTGTGCCCACGTGCCGCTATTGCAAGAACATAGGGCACACTATTGAAGTGTGTAGGAAACGTGAATTCAACAATAATAGGGCCAAAACCAACACCTTTTCTCAACGTCCTAATCCAAACAATATCCGCCCTCCTCAACGCCCGAATTTCCAAGGCAGAGTTAATTACACAACTCACGAAGACCCATTCGTTGGCCATGATACAGTGGACCAGCATTTAAACGAATAGAGGGCTCACGACGGTGTCTCGTGAGACCCCAATACTATAATCCTACCAACAACATTTCCAAAGACACCCATCTCAAATCCACTGCGTCCACTATATCCCGAGTTACGCGCCAGGGTAACCAGCCCCAAAAAGCAACCTCGTTTACTACACCAAATAAGACGTATGCATCCGCAACGTCTTATAAACCCACTGTATCTACTAAATTTATTTATTTATTTATTTATTATATAAACAGTACAAGCTTACAGCAGAACCAACACGCTTATATGTTACATTAATCTCATTTAAATAAACTTATTTACATTGACAATAATTCTAACATAATTAAATAACAAACACAATGTCATATGAATGTCAACTTAATACTGTATATTATTTAATAATCAAAGATATATATCAAAAATATAATACATTACAATTACATACAATTAATTACTATTTAAATATAAAAATACACATTTAATCATTTGGCTTAATTTATCATAGAAAATGTCTGCATCAAGATTCAATTGCAATAGATCATTGATTAGTTCAACCGCTCTGCCAGTAGGAGTACTAGCGGACTGCGGTAGGCGCCATGATGGTGGGACAGTGAGAAGTTTATGTTGCCGTCGCCCTATGGCGCGCATATACTGATCTGGTACATAAAAGCAAATACTTTCCTTTACCAACGGATTATCCACTTTATTTGTTAGTAATAAGTAGTAATGTATGATATGTATAAAATTACGTCTCAGCTCTAAGGTATCTAGGCCGACCATGCCTGATACAAACAAAGAAGGATATAGGAATGGATAATATCCATATATACGTTTATATAGATGTCTGGAAAATTTACGTTGTATCCTCTCAATTAATAAGATGTACAGTTTTTCAGTTGGATTCCAGACAATTGAATTGTATTCTAGTTTGCTGCGAACATACGCATTATAGAGCAACTTCACTATAAGAACATTATTAAACTGAGAAGATGTTCGAATTACAAATCCCAGTGATCTATTTGCGGCTTTACATACAGTTTTAATATGGTCATGGAAATTGAGTTTGGAGTCTAGTGTTAGCCCTAGATCGCATATAGTTGTGACTCTATCAAGCGGTTTGCTATCCATCTCGTATATAGTTGAGATTGGGGAACGAGATCGAGTGAATGTAATCGTCTTACATTTGGAAACATTAAAACATAATTTATTTGCCTTGCTCCATTCAACAACAGCGTCGATGTCTCGCTGTAGTTCATTGCAGTCAGTGTCATTCTTAACAGAGGTAAACAATTTTAGGTCGTCAGCGAACAAGAGGCATTCCGCATTAGAGACAACAGTAGGTAAATCATTTATCATTAGAAGAAAAAGGGTCGGACTTAGGGTACTTCCCTGACTCACACCAGACCGCGTAAAATAATCTTGAGACTTAAAATTCCCTATTCTGACATATTGCCTACGATCACTGAGGTAACTAGCAATAAATCTTAGGAGATGTGTATCAAACCCCATAGCTGAAAGCTTGCTGAGAAGCACATCGTTATCCACTAGGTCAAAAGCTTTTTTAAAATCAAAGTATGCTGTGTCAACTTGACAGCCTGCTCTCATATTATTTTTTACGTAGTCTGTAAACCTAATATGGTTCGTTAAGGTGGAGCGTGCTGGTCTAAAGCCGTGTTGGGAGTCATGTAAAAGAGTATTTGTTTGATTAGAAATAAGATTATTTAAAACTGTTTCAAACAATTTTGCAAAAATTGAGAGCACTGCAATAGGTCTAAAGTTTGTAATCTCAGTAGACGATCCCTCTTTGGGCACTGGTGTTACCCTGGAGACCTTCCACCTGGTGGGGTAAGAACAGCACTGGAGGGATAGATTGTATATATATAAGACGGGTTCTTCGAGAGCTGATAAACAATCCTTCACTAAGAAACCTGGCAAGTTATCTGGTCCACAGGCAGGGGATGTTTTAAGATGTTTTACTGCTCTTCTCAATTGTATAGAGTTTATTTGTGTGAGACTTATTTGGGAGGTACAGGGATGCCCAGAAGCAACCCGCTCTGCTGTTTCAGGATCTAGTTTAGGAATATTACTGTGAAAGACTGAACTAAAATAACAGGCAAAACTATCAGCGGCATCCTGTCCTTTAATAGGTCTGCTGTTATATATGAATTCATTGCACTGTTGCCTGCTCTTTCGTTTATCTCTCACAAATTGCCAGAACGTTTGGGGATTAACAGTTATATTATTGCCTACTACCTTTAAATAATTCTGATAAGCATCATTTATAAGCACCTTTACTTTTGACCTGTAATATTTGTATAATTCTTTATTAAATTGGAGTCCATAAGTTTTAAACTTTTTCAAATTAAAATATTTCAGCTTTATATAATATATTATTTCACTAGTGAACCAAGGTGGATATGTATATTTTTGTGATTGTGATACTCTTTTTCGAGGGACATGGTTATTAATAACATCATTTAGCTTGTCATACAGAATATCAACCGCGGTATTGACGTCTTGTTGTTGCAAAAGCACGGACCAGTCTATATTTGCAATGTCAGAATATAAAGTGTGGAAATTAGCTTTGCGAAAGTTCCACTCATTGTTGAGATTATTTGTTGGTATATTTTCTTTGCTTGGAGATCGCTTTTTAATTAATGGAGCTTTAGGTAAGGTAAGAAATATTTCTAAAGGGGGATGATAAGCATCTGCCGGCACAAGAGCTTCGGCATCGGACGTAACATTTATGTCATTACAGTCAAAAGTGGATAAAACTAAATCTAGGATGCATCCATAATCATTACATATATTGTTGAACTGGAACAGATTACAAAAATCCAAAAACATATCGAATTGAGTTCTAGTTGCCTGAGTGCATGATTTTAGATTGAAATCTCCAACAATTACAGTTTGGTATTCCGAGTATGTACAGATTGCATTTTCAATACATGTTAGTGCATCTTGATATTGGTTATCACTGTAGTTTGGTGGTAGGTATACAACACTTACAAGTAACTTGATGTTTCTACATGTTATGATAGCAAACAATATTTAACCTAAAGCGAAAGCCTCGTAACACCTCCTACCCTATTTGGTTTACGCGTGACCTTATTAATTTGTTAAAGGAAAAAAACAAACATAGGATTAGGTGGCGTAAATTTAAAAATCCGCGAGACAAGCTCGAATTTGATTTGATCAGAAAGAGAAGTGATAAACTTATTAGAGACTGCTATTCTAGCTATATTAACTCTGTCGAACGTAACTTAGAAAATAATTCTAAGGCATTCTGGAGCTTCATTAAAAACAAAACTTCAGGTACAAACACGTTACCTTCAACGATGCATAATGATCACCAGTCTACATCTTCTTGCAGTAACGATATTTCTAACCTTTTTGCCTTACATTTTAGCTCCGTTTATACAACTTCGAACAGTTCCGACTCTTTCTTACCTTCCGCTAACAATTTATCTGAGTCTTTTCCTAATAAGTTAGCTCTCCTAAACTTTACCGAAAAAGATATAATGATATGCTTAAAATGCTTGAAACCCAACAAAAGTGCAGGGCCGGATGGGATTCCACCGCTTTTTATTAAACGATGTGCCTCATTCTTTACGTATCCTCTTAAAGAAATTATAAATCTCTAACCAGCGGCGTTTTCCCCCGTGAATGGAAGCGAGCACGAACAGTCCCTGTTTTTGAAAAGGGTGATAATAGTGACGTTAGGAACTATAGACCTATAGCTATTCTTTCTTGTTTCCCTAAAATATGTGAATCCATCATCTGTTCAATATTGACGAAGCACACTAAATCATTAATCAGAGTCGAACAACATGGCTTTCAAGAAAATAAATCTGTTTTCACAAATCTGGTTTCATATGTTACCCCCATTATGGAAGGTGTCGATAACAACCAGCAAATCGACTCAGTCTACACTGATTTTGCCAACACCTTCGACAGAGTTGATCATAACATTTTGATTAGAAAGCTGCGAGGTCAGTATGGTATTTGCGATAACTTACTAAGTTGGTTTAAATCTTATCTGGCTAACCGCGAGTATGTTGTAGTGGTAAATGACTCTGAATCCAGGAAATATATAGGTAATTCTGGAGTACCACAGGGCTCTCACCTCGGGCCGATTCTATTCTTGTTATTTATAAACGACATAGTCTTACAGATTAGGCACTGCAAATGTTCATTTTTTGCTGATGATATGAAAATCTCGCGGCAAATTGCTTCTGAGGCCGACGCAACGCTAGTACAAACAGATTTGGACCGAATATTTAAATGGTGTTGTGATAATAGGATGTTGTTGAATGCTGCTAAATGCCAACATATACGCTAGGAAGCGAAATATTACACAGACAAACTTTTACATCAATAATGTACAAATCTCGACTACCCATCAGGTGCGGGATTTAGGTGTTATCTTTGACTGTAAATTGAACTTTATTGCACATTACGATACCATTGTTGGCAGAGCTGCTAAAATGCTGGGTTTTATTAAGCGCAACACCAAGGATTTTAAGCGTATTACCTCCAAATTAATACTATTTAATACCTTGGTGCGGAGTGTGTTAGAGTTTGTAAGTATCATTTGGAATCCTCTGTATATAGTTCACACACAACGCATAGAATCCATACGAAGGGCTCTGACCAGACATCTGGCATTTATTACTCCAGAACTTAGCATTCTGTGCTCTTACAAGGAACGACTAGCCTATTTTAAATTAAATACTCTCCAAGAAAGAAGAAAGATGCTCGACTTATTATTCTTTCAGAAAATATGTAGTAAGTGGTTTATCGCAGTGTGATGGACTCCATGAGTGCATTAACCTATGTGTTCCAAGACCAGATGCTAGGAAAAGAAAAAAATTCCATTCTTTAAAGTGCCAAGACATCGAACTAATTTGGGTGCACAAGCTCCTATAGCTAGACAAACACTAACTTACAACTTTTGACTTTGACTTTGACTTTGAATTAAATTGGATTTTAATTACTTGTTACAAATTTTAATTTTATATTCCTTAATTCATGATCTCAATGTATATTTGAATTATTTCAGTGTAATTTTATTTTATTTTATAATTTTTATCATGTTTTGTTAATAATTATGTGTTAGTTGTTATGTAGGATCTTTATCAGACCTAAGTATATTTAAATGCATGTTGTCTTTATGTTAATGTTGTGCATATTTGTAATTGGCGTAAGCACACAACCTTGTCTTAGTTAGTGATTATGTAAATGTATGTGTTTACTCTGTTAATATGCCTTATAAATAAATAAAAAGTATATTATAAAAAGTATATAAAATAAAAGTATATTGGATGTTATATCGCAACATATATGTGGATTTAAGTCATATTTTGAATATTTTCAGGACAAAGACTTATAATAGCTATTTATAATATTAGTTATGACCTTACGACGGTGCCAAATTGTAAATTCAAAATTGCCTATTTTACGCGCCTCCTGGTAATCTATAATGTAATAAAATAACCTAATTACCCAGGTATTGTATTATCACTATAGTATTGTAAATATAGCTAATGGTTTGTGTTTTGTAATAATAATTATACAATTTGTAAAGTTATTATTTAATAAATTATTTATAAAAATATGGGCCTCATTTTTTCTAAAATCCTCTTTCTTTTTTCGTTGCTTTTCATTTTAAAATAAACTGGAGCGGACTAATGCTCATAATAAAAATGTTCAAAATAGAGTACCGAACTACCGATCCAATCTCAGGTCTAAATAAAATAAAAGTCAAATGTGAATATAAATAGCTTTTTAATTAACATTTGATGTTTATTAGACGAGATCCGATCTCTTTTTTGAACAAATTTTATAACTAGAATTGGCCTTCAGGCACAGTATACAAGATCATTATTTAAAAACTTGCGGAAGCTTTCATATTTTTATTCAGTTTAACCTGCTTTCATTAGGTAGTACATCATTGCGACTCATAAAAATGTATCGAAAGGCATCATACGTGTCACGAATTTAAGATGCGTCAAGCTTTGCCTCGGCTTTGTAGTACACGAAGTAGGTACTGTTGACCTAGGCCCTAGGCTGTATAGGTAGGTACTATAAAAGTAATCAGGCCTGCAAAATATAAATATTCAATAGTGAAGATTTCTAGAGTGAAATTCCATTTGCTCAAAGTCGGTATCACGTGATTGATACTCCTGCAAGCGGTCATAGGCGGTAATCGGTTACCATTCGGCGGGACAAATGCTTATTAAATTTAAAAAAACTTCGATCTCAAAGGTTATTTGATTTTACATTTTCCTTTACCTACATTAACTTCGACCACAGACATATATAAAAAGTCTCATAAGTCTGTAATCTTCGACAAGAATCCGAACTGAAACTTTTTGCAGTATCAGATCATAGATTACTTTCGTAGAGTTTTATTTCATATTTGATTGTCATTATTCTTCTTTCTGAATTTATTTTGAAGGAAACTCAACAAATATTATGTGAGTATGTAAAGATTATTACGGAATGGCTAGAATACATAATATATTTCTATCCTGAAATTTTTTTTTATCTTATGTGTGATGATTGATGATGAATCGACATAATTATATAATGATTAGAATAAGTAAATATTAATTCTTGTATTTTGTGTTGGATTTGATTGCATGACTAGTAGCGAGACGGCTGTGCAGTTTTTATCAGAATTAATATATATATATATATATATATATATATATATATATATATATATATATATATATATATATATATATATATATATATATATATATATATGTAACTTTATAAAATGACTGATGTAATGAAAACTGGCCAAGTCAAATCTAACCTACTTTAAGATCTCACATTTTTAAATAACAGCAATTGTTATAGGTATCCAATAAAGCAAAGAAATAGAGTTTAATACTTGTTCATAATGTTATTTTGTTCCTATAAATACATATTTGGATTTTGCATAGAACTCGGCACTCATTTAGATCTCCATTCTTTTTGCGGCGAAGCCCACAGCCAAGCATAATTTTTGTATTGAACTTGGCTGTCCTTTTTTACATTTATGTTTTTGGTGGATATCATTACTTTTTGTAAAGAAAACTAGGCAGGTATTGAGATTTAATGTTTTTTCTTGCGTTTCCGCTGCATGGTTATAGTATGACAATCGTTTAATTCATCGTTGACAAAGAAGCAGGATGAACATAAATGTAATAAAAAAATAAATAACTAAATCGGTATTCATAAGCGGTGCCTATGTTTATGTGTTGCTCGGGAGCGCTTTTATGTAAATTTACTTTTGTTCTGTGTATAATTATGTGGTACCGCGCGCCGCCGATGACACACCGTTGGCCGGTTGTTTAGCGCGTATTACAAGTTTTTTGTATGGGGACACCACTTATTTTTTGACTTAACTTTATTTTTATATTTCTGTTATATAGCAAATATAATAATACATATATTGGGATAGTTTCAAATATCTGATTGTAACTGTTCCCACGCTACAATTTTTTTATTTTTTGGATGGGGATTATATTTTAACTTTTTTAACTTTTTTTTAACTTTACGCTATTTTTTAACTTTTTTTTATTTTTAGATTTTTTCCTACGCTTACACACAATTACCGAGCTGAATTCCAAATTTCATCCTTCTAGGTCATCTGGAAGTAGGTTAGATTTAGGTACTATATGTCAGTCAGTCAGTCAGTGCTAAAATTTAGGACTTTTTGACCTTCATATCTTTATAACCGTTTGAGCTACCTTCATGAGTTTGGGCTTCTAGATGTCTTTATGGATATAATTAAACACACGTAGTTTTATGTGTTTACGTTAAAGAGGTTTTGAGTTATACAAGGGTCAAAAGTCGCACCAAGTGGTTCGTCTAATATTACACAAGGCGCAGGCTAGCCAGTTCCTTTGCTTGAACTTGGCTTGATACGCTGCCGCGTGTCTAGATTACTAGCAATTTGGTTAACAAATAACTTGTAATCTTGTTAACCCGTCCAGCTGCGCTAGAATGCTTGTGTTAGGAGTAAGTTTATGTCGGTAGTGCAATAAGTGGGATTCGAACCCTCTCGATCGCAAGCCCAATGACTTTCGTGGGTCTACCTCCGCTTCGAATTCAGCTTCCTTTAATCAGAATACACAGGGCCGTCGCGTCGTTTACAACACCACGCGGTGACGCGTGATAAACCAAAGTTTGTCACTGCACGCGACTCACGGGCAGTGACGAAGTCCGATTTGTCACGATGCGATGCAATGCGATGCGATGCGATGAAGGCTCAAGCGGCGAGAGGCGTCACGTAATAAAATGTGGACAAAAGAAGGTATAATAGTAACTTTAAATAAAAAGTTACAAATAAATACTTCTAAGTATAAAACCTCAATGTGAATAATATTCTGTGAATCACCGCTACAGACTAATTTAAACTAAGCCTTGAGGCATGAGTCACCTATTAACCGCAGAGTATTGCATTGTGCCGCGTTATTTACTAACATCATCCTAGTAATTTTTATCATAACTACCATTCTGTACGTTTGAAACATATCACAGAAAGAAATTTGACTGCACGGATGGTGTAGTATGTAATTAAAGTGGTCATCTCGTCACTGCCACTACGCTGAATGTTATGGCTTTGAATTCAACGCAGGACAAAAAATTGTGTGGTCTACAAATGATTGTTCCAAGTCTGTTCTTTGTGTCAGTTGTTTAACTGCTTGCCCACATCCCATACAGGAAATAAACATCGTTTTAAAATAAATGGAAGATGTCGATATTGAATCCTTGCATTCCATTATCACCATGAGATATTTTTATAGTCAGTAATATAATAATATTATGGTATAATGGCTGCAATACTCCAGTGATATGAATTGTAAGCATAAATGTAATTCAATGGCGAACTTCTTGCAGGTGTTGCTTGAAGATGCTCGTTTCATGGATTCTACTCCTTACTTTAACCTAGCAAATAACCTAAATGAAATTTCAGTACACTCGCGTAACTCGCCCTGCTTACCCGATGGAATAAATGAGGAATTTTCACTTGCTAAGTGATCCTGGTATACGTTCTAAGATGTACCTATGTCCGCAGATTCTCGAGTTCATTGTGTTATTGAATTTTATTGACAGAATTGACAGCAACAGGACCAGCCGGACGAAAATTGTCTGTCGAATGCATTTTTTAAATATAAACATATAACTGACGAAATGACGAATAACTTCTACTTTCCTTGATGAGTAGGCGTACCGTTCTGCTAAAATTCAATCAATCTATCGACATATTGTAGTCCTCTGCTGCGGAGGCTACGGCACGTTATGCTGTTATAATTTTATTTCTAGGCTAGATTTTGTTCGCGATGCAAATATCTCCAGTTTTACTTAACTCAATTAGATTTTGATGTAAAGTCTGAGCTACGAAAATGTGCAAGCTGCATCAATTGTTATCGTTTAGTGGTGATTGCACGATGTACGAACAAACAACAGGACAGAAAGAAAAAAAATAAGAGAAGTCATCATTTTAAAGATCATTGTTTTCGATTTAAGTTCCTTTAAATAGTTTTACAAATATATTGACCGTCTGCGCAAAAGACACACTGTATGTGTCAACACAAGTGCACTCGATATACTATCTTTGAGTGAAGGACAATCCGACACGATCGCAGAGTGGGCAGGGTCAGGGCCAAATGATTTACGTGCTTTTCGAGGTACGGACGTGTGCTACATCTCCAACTTTCTTACTCTAAGAATGTCTTGACAGAAAACCTAACAACTTTTTGTTGGTCCAACTCGGGAATCGGACCCGAAAGCTCATGTCTTCTATACATGAGGTTCGCTGATAAATAGATAGATAACTATAATATCAACGCTGTATAAAACTGTACCACTTCCGGGCAAATGCCTCTCAGTGTGAGAAGTTTTAGGCCATAGTCCCATGCTGGCCCAGTGTGGGTTGACAGACTTGGAGAACTCTCAGACCTGCATGTTCCCCCCGACGTATTCCTTTACCGTTAAAGCAAGCTATAATTACCTATTAATATTTAGATAGATAACTAACAGGTGAAAACTATGTTTGTCCACAGGTATTATGGGCACAGCGAGGTGAACATCAAACAACATGCCGGTGCTACGCAATGTTGACCATCCTACGTCCGCCATTACTGACTTCATCGGCACGAGGTATATCGTCGCCGTGCTTGGCGCTTATGCAGCTGAAGTAGGTAAGCAAATATCTCAACTAGTTTTAGATTTTCGGCTATGTAATTTTCAGTAGCGATATGGAGTTTGGAACTATGCTCAGTAAACGACAGTAGGGTCGCTCTCTATAATGAGGGATTTAATGCGGCTGGCGAGACGTGGGTGTGATATGTCTTTGCCTACACTTTCGAGGATATAAGCGTGAGACTATGAATGTATGTACAATGTACATAATTATGTACCTACGTATATTATGTAAAATACAAGAAAAATGTTTGTTACCAAGTTCCATAGAAGAATGAACATTATCTTTTAGAGACGGATGTTTCAAAGGTCAGGCGAATTTATTTATATAGTAACTACTCGTACATTCAAAATCCGTCAAATCACTGCTGTTTCCCAAAACTACCTTTACAGTAGGTACATAATTATACATATATGGTTAAGCAACAAACTAAATACAACGTTAAAAGCAAATCAGAAAACGTGAAGAGCCTCTTCAAACGTTTCGTATCGACGCAGTACTATTAAGTCATCCAACGTTCAGTTCTCAAGTGTCGTTGATCGCCTATGTATGAAGTGCCGCCGAGTGTTGGTATCGCTCACGCCAATCCAAACAGCCATACAACTATAATAATATAAGCCCAGTAAATAAACAGTACCACTGCTGGGCACGGGCCTCTTCTTAGTGTGAGAAGGGTTAGGCCATAGTCTACCACGTTGGTTAAGTTCAGAATGGCAGACTGCCCATATCTTCGAAAATAATAAAGAGAACTCATAGACATGCAGGTTTCTTCACAATGTTACACATTTAAAGCAAGCGAGTTCCTTCACAGTTAGAGCAAGCGATAATTAACTAATTAATACGCAAGTATCCTAAGTCAGAGCTGTGCCTTAGGATCGAACTCAAGATCCCTTACCCTAATTATGTCCTTTTCTGTTCCCCAGACAAAGTGTATGCGAAATTTCATGATGATCAGTCGAGTAGTTAAGGCGTTAAAGGGAAACAAACTCACTTTCGCATTTAAAATATTATTAAGGATTAATGGGGCCTTATTGGTCGTTTCGCACAAATTGTGCGAACAGATTCGTGCGATTATTAATGGCTTATGTTTAACTTATCACTAGATATAGTAAAATATAACGTCAAAAAAAATAAAAATAAAAAAATAAAAATCGTTTATTTCTTCACATAAAGGGTTTTACATTAAATCATCTTGGACCCCCTTTTAAGCAATAATTTGCTTGTATTAGGGGGAACAGCTCTTCCTTTGACTCTAACATTAGTATGTGAATGAAAATTTTAAAAATATATTTGAGAAAGGCATGCAATTTTATATCTGTCTAAAAGTAAAAGTGCGCAGATGTATGTAATGTGAATGTGTGTGTGTGTGAGAGGGTGTGTGTGTGTGTATTTGTTTTTCAGCCCTACGACAATGTCTTGGGATCGGAAGATCTGAGTATGCTGTCTTCCACTGACTTATATAATTATATTCATATAATTATGTATAAACATACCTATATACATGTATACATACATACATTTTATAAATTGTTTTGGAACAAAACCTCCACTTCTTGGTAGGTTTTGGTTTTCAGCCATAAAGTGAGCGTTTTTTTGCAATCTCGGTGTGACAAACAATGAATCAGAATCGTGGCTTTTTGCAATAGTTGTAGTGTGTGTATAGGCATGTGTAAGATGTCAAGGCTTTGAGTGAGTGTTTTGGGTATTATACCAGTTGATGACAAGACTATTGGTACAATATGCACTGTACGTGCTCTTCATTGTATTTTTTATTCAATCGCTAAGTCTTGGTATTTTAAAAGCTTATCGGCTATTGTTGATTGTACGTTGTGACTGTTGGGGATGGCTATGTCAATAATATAAATAGTGTTGCTATTTTTATCGGGTCTGTTATAGTGTACGGTTTTGTCAGTAATGATTGTTCGGTCCCAATACATTTTACAGGTGCTGTTTTCGAGGACAGTGTCTGGCTTATATTTGTAGTTGTATATAGTGGCAATTTCTTATTCATAAAATGATACTGATGTGCTAAATGTTGGTGTATTATTGCAGCTACTTGGTCATGCCGGTGTTTA
Organism: Catocala sponsa; assembly: GCA_963564715.1. Lineage (NCBI taxonomy): Eukaryota > Metazoa > Arthropoda > Insecta > Lepidoptera > Erebidae > Catocala > Catocala sponsa. The sequence continues at coordinate 17,887,548 of OY751333.1, forward strand.
TAATCAGACAGGACCAGAAATTTGCAAGCGCCAGTTATATGTTGTATTGTTTCAGGAGCTGAGTTAAAGTGTCTGCATAAATCTGAGGTTTGATTTGGGTCTCGAATTATGAATTTTTATAATTTCTGGTGTTTATGACCTGATCTTGTATAGCTAGCATGAAGGCTTCAGTTTCTGGAAACAGTTCCCCTTTTATGAGCCATTCGTTCGACTTTCCTTTATCGACGTAGTTTTGACTCAGTTCGGTTCGGTGTCTTCCATGGAGACTTTTCCCTGCCCATTTGGCAACTTTTTGCTCTACAGTCGTTAACTTTTCATTATGTTGCAGAACTTTATTTTTTAAATTAAGTGGTGTGAGTTTGTGGTCTATTTCTGTGATGTGTTTATGAAGTGATGAGTGTTGTGACTTGGTGTGGAAGTACTGCCTAAGTGTAGAAATTTGTTTATTATGTAAGTTTTGTATATCTATCAACCCTCTTCCTCCTTCTTTCCGTGGTAGTATAAGCCGTTCTATCGATGATTTTGGGTGGTGTTTACGGTGTTTTGTCATTAATGTATTTATTGTTCGTTGAAGGTTCTTAAGATCAGTTTGTGACCAGTTTATAATTCCAAATGAGTAAGTAAGAATAGGGATAGCAAATGTGTTGATAGATTTAATAATATTTTTTGAATTGAGATGAGATTTTAATATGAGATTAAGCCGGTGTTTAAATTTGTTTGTTAGCTTTGCTTTTGTTTCCTTTTGTAATATTTTTCTTGACTGCTTAAAACCTAAATATTTATATGTGGTAGATTCATCCATCGGTTCAATAGTGCTACCATTCTCTAAAATATACCTATTGCTATCTATTTGTCTATTGCTTATTGACAGGATGTTACACTTGTCAACACCAAATTCCATACAGATGTCTTTGGAAAACTGCTGAGTAATGTCTGCTAAACGGAAAAGATCATCTTTGTTGCTAGCAAAAAGTTTTATATCATCAATATACAGTAGGTGTGTTAGTAAAAATTGGCTATCAGTAGTTATTAAATTATATCCAGAGTTACTATTATTAAGAAGACTAGAAAGCGGATTTAGAGCTAAACAAAACCAAAGCCGGCTAAGCGCATCGCCCTGGTATATGCCGCGTAGGATACGGATTGGTTCAGAAGTCGTAGTGTGTAAGTGATCTTAATTTTAAAATTGTTGACCAGTTTTGCATAGAAGATTCTAAGAATGTGATAAAAGTTGGGTTAATTTTGTAGAGCTGAAGTGTGTGTAATAACCAGCTGTGTGGTACAGAGTCGAAGGCTTTTCGATAATCTATGAACATACTATGTATATTTAACTTTTTATTATAAGCTTCGTTAATTGTTATCGCATCAATTGTAAGTTGTTCTTTTTTTTTCTTTTATTATTATGCTGCACAGACTATTAATGTAAATGAGGAACAGAGTTGACCGATCACACTCCCCTGACCCACCCCGTACGTAACAATTTCCTCTAAACTGGTGACCTCTCCTATCTTAACTGTTTATTTACGCTCAGTTAAATATTCTTTAAATAATTTGAGGGGTATTCCCTTGACTCCAACGTGTTCAAGTCTGTGTAGAAGCGTTGGGACAGAGACAGTATCGAATGCCTTCTTAAGGTCGAGAAAAACTGCCAGACACTTGTCTCCACGGTCGACTTTTTCCGTGACAGTAGAGGCAAGCGCCAGAACAGCATCCTCTGTTGATCTTCCCTGTCTAAAGCCAAATTGAGAAGGTGAAAAGAAGTTAATTTTTGTCAGGTAATTTAATAACCGCTTATTAACTAACCTTTCTATAATTGTAGACAGAGACGGGAGTACAGATATGGGCCTGTAATTCGGCGGGTTTGTCTTGTCTCCACTCTTATACACAGACGTTATTAAGGCATTCTTTAGTGCAGTAGGAAGGGTTCCCTGTTCAAAACATAAGTTGGCGAGATGAGATATGATGGGGACAACAGTTATATGCGCAGCTTTTAAAAATGTTATTGGTATTTTGTCCCATCCGGGAGCACTATCTGTTTTCAGACTCATGAGAACCATTTGTACATCTTTAGGATCAGTGTTTAACAGCACAAAGGATGAGATTGGTGCAGTTGTTGCATCGTCAGAGACGGAAACATTAAGATTTCCAGGTGATAGTTTAGATCTTTTTAAGATGTCGTCAGCAAGTAGTTTGCCTATACTGCCAAAATATTTGTTAACGCTGTTTACTGCCTCGCTAGGTGTTAAGGTCGATTCTAATAATTCTAGGCTTTTAGTTTTAGGAGGTGTCCGATGTGTAATACTATTTATTGTATGCCAAAGCTTTTTAGGATTTTTGTGTGCCCTCGTTAGTTGATCTCGGTCGTATATCCTTTTTTGTTTTTTTATAATACAGTTGCAATAATTACGATATCTCTTAAAGGTGATTCTTAATATATCATTATGTGGTTCAATGTTCAACTTTTTTTGCATGTTATTTCGATTATTTATACAGCGCAACAAGCCCGTGGTCATCCAGGGTTTTATTAATCTATGTTTGACGGGTATTACTTTATGGATTGTATTAGCGATGAGACATTTTTGAAGTAAGTTTATTAGGCTGTCAGTTAGTATGTTGGGGTCAGTAAGCCTTAACAGTTCTTGTAGGTTATTATTATTTAACATATTTATTGCATTTTCCATATTAATATTTGATTAAATGATCACCAAATTGCACAGCAAAATATATTTAAAGAGATCAAACTAAGTCGACGGAGCCCCGCTTGGCGGGGCTCCTATTTTTGGGTGGGTTTAAAAAGGAACCTAACATAACCTAACCCTTCCGAGACGTAATACAGTGATTTGAGGCGTATAGGTGCTCGTTATGATATATTTTAGTAAGCATATTTTGGGGCGCAATTATTATTTTTGGTGGTCATTATATTTAATCCCATTATTAATTAGGTATCTCTGTTCAACTTATAATAAATAATTTATGTGGTAAGTAATACTTAATTACCCCATAAATTATTTATTATAAGCTGAACAAAGATACCTAAATTAATTATGATTTAATGTTTTAGAACTTACAATTAACATTAATGACTTATTAGTCGATTCGCAAATCTAAACAAAAAACACTAAAGAATGGTAGGTAAAGTTATTTTAATTTATTAATTATCTCTTAAAATTAATAAATCAAAATACCATATATAACGATATAATTATGATTTCATATTATTGGCAGGATCCATTAAGCATAATTAAAAAATTGATTTTAATTATGCTATGACTAATTTGTGTAATAATTAATCGCCTTTACCGCAATGCCTGAAGACCAAAGTCTTTGACCAGTGCGTCCTACATGTTATGACTTACGGTGCCGAAACGTGGACACTCACGGTAGGGCTAGTCCAAAAATTTTAAGTCACCCAGCGGGCTATGGAGCGAGCTATGCTTGGAGTTTCTTTAAGGGATGAACTTAGAAATGAGGTTATCCGTCAAAGAACCAAGGTTACCGACATAGCTCGCAGAATAAGCAAGCTGAAGTGGCAATGGGCTGGCCATATCTGTAGAAGGACCGATGGCCGTTGGAGCAAGTGAGTTCTAGAGTGGAGATCGCGGCTTGGTAAACGTAAGGTAGGACGCCCCCCGGCCAGGTAGACCGATGACCTGAAAAAGGTAGCTGGGTCAGACTGGATGCGGAAGGCGTAAGACCGGATGTTGTGGCGTAAAATGGGAGAGGCCTATGTCCAGCAGTGGACTGCGGTGGGCTGATTGATTGATTGATTGATTAAGTAAACAATTAAACGAACAATAAACCTACTAAATCAAGAGTTACACCACAGGGTAACCAGCCCCAAAAGGGAAACTCAATCTCTGTATCCACTGTATCCACTGAATCCACTATATCTTATAAACCCACTGTATCTACTAAACCTATTAAATCAAGAGTTACACCACAGGGTAACCAGCCCCAAAAGCGAAACTCAATCTCTGTATCCACTGTATCCACTGAATCCACTGTATCTCCTAAATCTACTATATCCAAAGTTACACCACAGGGTAACCAGCCCCAAAAGGGAAACTCAATCTCTGTATCCACTGTATTCACTGAATCCACTGTATCCACTGAATCCACTGTATCTCATAAACCCACTGTATCCACTGAATCCACTGTATCTCCTAAATCTACTATATCCAAAGCTACACCACAGGGTAACCAGCCCCAAAAAGGAAACCCAATCTCTGCATCCGCTGTATCTTCTGCATCCCATAAAGCCTCTGCTCCCACTAACTCCACTCAGTTCAAACCCTCTATTACCACTGTGCCTCCCAAATCCACTGCCTCTACCAAATCCTCTACATTCCCAGAGCCCTTTGTGCCTTCTAGACCATCTGTACCTACAGAAACCAATTCTGCCAAATCCTCTAAACTCAACCTGACTCCTAAATCTACTAGTACCTGTCCTGAAACAAGAAACAAAATATACGAAATTAGTGCTAACCCTTCAAAACGATATCTACCTCACGTAAATATTAGAACTCAAGTCAACAGCCGTGACCTTTCCTTTTTAGTTGACACCGGTTCCTGTGTCAGTCTTATAAAACGAACATCAATGAACACAATGCCCGCCTTACAAAACCAAACCATCAAACTCAAAGGCATTAATACAAGTGATGAAACTGTAGAAACAATAGGTCATTTTCAATTACAATTATTCGCAAATATCAAGCCACACCTCACTTACCAGTTTCATGTAATCGAGGAAATCGATTTAAACTATGATGGTATTATTGGTACCGATCTTCTTAACGACCTAGACGGTATCGTCGATTACAATTCCGGTATATTACAAATTAGACACTTTACAGTTAGACTGAAATACTACGAAATAGTTTATAAAATACCACCCCGTACTGAAACAATAATAGAATGCACCGTTACCAACCCCGAGTACCGTGAAGGACTCATACTAGACCAACATATATCCGACTCCCTTCTAGTTGCAAATAGCATTGTTACTGTAAAAGATAACAACAGAGTAAACGTCTCCATACTAAATACATCCGAAGACACGGTAACTATAAACTCTGATATCAAAATAAATATCCAACCCTTTAATATCAATTCCTCCTATATCTATGACTCTGTCCCACACACTTCTAAATCCTTTAGCACTCGCAGAGACCAAGTTCTTAAAATGTTAAGGATAGAACATTTAAATAATGAAGAAAAGTCTCAACTCCTAGAAATATGTTCCCAATATTCCGATATATTCCAATTGCCTGACGAAAAACTAACTACCACTGATTTGCTGAAACACGAGATAAATACATCCTCCTCAGAACCTATAAATGTCAAATCCTATAGATTTCCAGAGATCCACAAAAAGGAAGTAGAAACACAGATCTCTAAAATGCTTTCCCAAGACATTATAAAACCCTCTATTTCACCCTGGTCGTTTCCTATATGGATAGTCCCAAAGAAAAACGATTCTTCTGGTCAAAAGAAGTGGCGTATAGTCATTGACTATAGAAAACTTAACGACATTACTATTGGAGAAAGTTACCCCATTCCTCAAATAAACGAGATACTAGACCAACTAGGCCAAAGTAAATACTTTTCTACACTTGATCTATTTTCGGGCTTTCATCAAATTACCATTTCAGATAAAGACACTTCAAAAACTGCTTTCACTGTGCCCCAGGGCCATTTTGAATTTAAACGTATGCCATTCGGGCTAAAAAACGCCCCTGCTACATTTCAACGCCTTATGAACACGGCCCTAGCCGGTCTTCAAGGCATTCACTGCTATGTTTATTTAGACGACATTGTTATTTATAGTCACAGCTTAATATCACATTGTGATAAATTATCAAAGATCTTTGACAGGTTACGCAAACATAACCTAAAGCTTCAACCCGACAAATGCGAATTTTTCCGCAAGGAAGTCGCCTATCTCGGGCATATTATAAGTGATGAGGGAGTAAGTCCAAACCCCGAAAAAATCAAAGCAGTTACTCATTTTCCAACCCCTAAGTGTCCGAAAGACGTAAAATCATTTCTAGGGCTCGTATCCTATTATAGACGTTTCATACCCGAGTTTTCAAAAATAGCCAAACCCTTAACCTCTTTATTAAAGAAAGACGTTATTTTCAACTGGTCTAATGAACACCAGCTATCTTTCGACGATCTGAAAGGAAAGCTCGTAACTGCCCCTGTCCTCATATATCCTAACTTTGCTGAACCTTTCGTACTTACTTGCGACGCCTCAAACTATGCTATATCTGCTATTCTCTCTCAAGGCGAAATCGGCAGAGATCGCCCAATAGCATTCGCGTCCAGAACCTTGAATAGAGCCGAAACAAACTACTCCACTACAGAAAAGGAATGTCTAGCTATTGTATTCGGTACTAAAACTTTTAGACCCTACCTATATGGTTACAAATTTACCATTGTCACAGACCACAGGCCCTTAAAATGGCTTTTCAATTGCAAAGACCCGGGTTCACGTTTAGTTAGATGGCGTTTAAAACTAGAAGAGTTCGATTACAGAATCGAATATAAAAAGGGAGCTATCAACAGTAATGCTGACGCTCTATCTAGGTTTCCCGTACATCCTGTACAACCAACCCCAGACACAATCGACAATTCCATTCCTTCTACCTCAAGACAAAATGACACATACGATAACCCTATTCCCTCTACTTCCCGACAAGACACTCAACATCCATCACCTGCTTTCAGCCCTTTAACTCTCGAAGACCTCGATATCCAGATACCTTCCATTCCTTTAGACTCCGACGAATTTCCATCAATAGACCTACTAGAAAATGATGACCCAATATCCGATATCCTGAGCCCCGAAACCAGAAATCAATCACCTGTTGTTGCCAATCCTCCGGTCGCCCCCGCCGTATCCGCTGAATCCACTGAATCGACTCAACCTATACTAAATCCTTCATCTAACTCTGTTCCTGCTGTTTCACCCGTAAACTCCCCGCCTCTTTCCGATGAAAATTATAGCAAATTCCTGAAAACTATGTCTGAAAAACAGTTCACAAGCAATACCAAGATTATAGAATACAATGAGAGCATTTCTAAAACAACTTGTAAGCATGTTGTTATACCTACTTCAATTGACCTCGATACTTCAAACCCGTATATTGAAGAAATTCTAAGCGAAATCCAAGATCCTACTGAACTCCTAAATAGGGAAAGAACCCTATATACATACATATCTTTCGAACACAAAGGATCAACCATATACTTCCTATTTACTAAAGTATACCATTTCGATAACTGTCCTTATGAGGCTATTTATAAAAGCTTAATATATCTTAGAAATCAACTATCAACACTCTTAACTACACCCCAAGAGGGTTTCGAAATAGCCATCACTGATTTCCGCGACCCTTTCGACAAACACATTTGGTCAAGGATATACAATATGTTATCCTTTATATTTAATAATACTAACATCAATATAAACGTATATCATAATACACTCATATTTCCAACCCTCTCAGAAATACCGAAAATCCTTCGCGAAAACCACGATATTCCTATCGCGGGCCATCTTGGTACAGCCAGAATGTTAAATAGAATAAGAGAAAGGTATTACTAGAAAAACATGCGCTCAGATATCGAAACCTACGTAAAAAATTGCTCACAATGCCAAAGCAATAAGGCGCTCAGACAAACAAATAGAGCGCCCATGCAAATAACAACTACTTCTACTAAACCTTTTGAACGCCTTAGCATGGACTTAGTAGGCCCCCTGCCTGAAGCAGGACTAAGACAACTAAAGTTCATTCTTACAATGCAAGACGACCTCACCAAATTTTCATTTGCCTACCCTATTGCCAATGCTACGTCAGAAGACACCTGCGAGTGTCTAGTACATTTCATTTCACTTTTCGGTATTCCCAAAACAATCCTTACGGACCAAGGCACAAATTTCACCGCAGATATGTTCAAAAGAACCTGTGAGTTCCTTAAAATTAAACAAATATGGTCGTCACCATACCATCCTCAAACGCAAGGGGCGTTAGAACGTAGTCATTCCACTCTTAAAGAATACTTAAAGTCCTACGTGAATGACAATCACACAGACTGGCATAAATTCGTGTTTACAGCAATGTTAGCCTACAACACTTCAGTCCATGCATCAACCAACTTCACCCCCTACGAACTTCTATTCGGTCATAAAGCCTTTATTCCCGACTCTATCTATGAACTACGTCCAGAACAAACATATCCAGAATACATAAAATTCTTACATCATCGTCTCAAACTTTCGAGGGAAAAAGCTCTCGAAAATGTTCAAAAGTCCAAAGAAAGATCTAAAGAAGTGACTACATTTACCTGAAAAATCATGTGAGATTACGTAAAGCCCTATCGCCGATATGGAAAGGGCCATACAAAGTTATAAAAGTAAACGGCAGGAATACTTTGACTCTTCTCATAAATAGGAGACACATTACTCATCACTATGATGAAGTAAAGCTAGCGCCCAGATCAAATGCCAAAGAGTAAGACTAATATGCATACTCTATTCCTTTACAGCAACCCTTCAACGGGCCAAGAATTCGTCGAACCCCTAACAAACAGTTCAGGAATATATTTTGATCCTCTAGGATCCTTAAACTTAGTTGATAGTTACCTTAATGTAATTATACCTGTAGACATATCCTATATACTCCCGCATATTAGCAATTTATACCATATTCTTAATAATTCAAAATCTCTTTGTGAAAATAATAACGCACTAGATAACATAGAATGTTTCAATCTCTTTCAACCCCTAATCACTCGTTATGACGATTTATATCGTAATAGCGAAACTATTCTTTACCACATCCCTCACCAATCAAAGAGAAACGCAATTTTAGGTTTTGTAGGAACCATATCCAAAAAACTATTCGGTACTATGGACGAAGATGACGCTATCCGATATAACAATGCTATCCAGGAAGTCGAATCAGATCAAAAGAAACTAGCCTCACTAGTAGAACAAAACATCCTTATTACCACATCAACGCTTAAATCCTTTAATGACACCATCTATTCTATAAAACAAAATGAACACGAACTAAACGTTGCTATCGACGCCCTATATATAGACGTTAAAAATTTAACCTATATTTCCAAAGAATTAGGAATAAGATCACGCATCCTTGAACTAACTTCAATGATAGAAAATAGCCTTTTAACTTTATCCTTCAAGGTCGAAGACATTATAAACTCAATAATGTTTAGCAAATCTAATATACTTTATCCTTCCATTTTGACTCCTAAAGAACTCTATACCGAATTAATTAATAATTACCGATTCATACCGAACTCCAAACGGCTTCCAGTTCTCTTAAGCTTAAATAACATACAAACAATAATAAACATGTCCTCTTTGTCATGTTATCAAAACGATAACAGAATAGTATTTGTCCTAAGCATACCATTAGCAAACCCAGTTAGCTTTTACTTATACCATAACTTACCTTGTCCAGCGCCCTATGAACCTCACAACCCCGTGTCTTATACCACTATCATCCCTTCTTCTAAATATTTAGGCATAAGCAAAGACAAATCCACGTATTGTAAACTGGATAACTTGAACGATTATAAAATAATTAGTGATAACCATTACCTTTGTAATACACCAATATCTTATTCTTCAGTTGCAACCCCTTCTTGTGAAACCGAAATTATCAGTAAAGTACTTACTGAAATACCTGAATTGTGTAATACTAAATTCTTCACTGGCAATGTAAATATTTGGCAACAACTACAAAACAACAAGTGGTTGTTTGTTATGTCTGAAAAAACTAAATTAAGCATAGAATGTAATGCATCAATTGTCGAAATAGACATAAGCGGTAGTGGAATATTGTACTTACCCCAAAGTTGTGTCGCTTATTGTAAAGACACACGATTAGTTTCTAAGAATAATGTAAATATACTTCTAAAACCTTTAAAAAGTAAGTTAAGCATACTCAATGACTCTTGCTGTAATTTGTCAAAATATACTAGCATTGTATCAAATTTACCTCCTGTTAACTTGAAAAACGTTAATTTAGACTCTATTGCATTTGAAAACCCTAAATTGTTAAAATAATAGAAAAGCCTCATATTGTCTTATATGAAACATATTATACCACTATTACTATTGTAATCCTATTTTTAGTCTTAAGTTACATTATGTTCAAAATATGTAAGAAATTTGGCATACTTAAGAAAATAATTTATTCCAACACTCCTAGGAATCCAAATACTGAACCCGAAAACGAAGAAGTCGAACTTCCTAATTTAACAGCTCCTTCTCTCCGCATTGGTTAAATCCTTGTTAAATATTCTTTTCCCGTAAACTTCATTCTAAAACATGTAGTTTACTCTTAATCGGGGGGCTGTTACGAATCCGTATTGTACCCCAATTCCCTTACCTAGTCCAAAATCCCCTATACTCGACAGAAACCCCTGCCAATGCCTAAAAGTCCCGTGTCAGCACTTTTGCCTTCATCATAAGCGCAGTACTAACGAACATCAGTCTGTGCACATCTCCCGTCGCGAACGCAACTTACTATTCCTAAGTGTGCCAGATACATTTCTATATCATTGTACCATATCTTTATTTTGCTATTTCTATTTTATATTCCAAGTGTTTAATAAACTTCATTTAGCCAGTTAAAATTTCTTTTTTAAAAACACTTCGCCACGGTGCCGTGTAACAGTGCGATTGAACAAATATGTCAAATATACATATATACACACCATATGTATTGTAAACATTTGGTAACTGCTCATTGGTCTGACATTTTGTAAAATATATAACTACCTACTTCTTAAACCTGTGCTATTGGGTGGGTATATTAATTAACTTAGATGTGCATTACTTACCTATTATTATAATTTATGCATACATTTATGACTTCATTTAGGCCTCTGTACTGTCGAATATGATCTTATCTTTTGTCATACTACCGAGAGCATAAAAATACCTGCCTCATGGTAAGCGGTTACTGCTACCCTATCGACGCTTGTAACAACGAGAACGTCGCTCGGTCTCACTAACCCTTAAAAAAATAGTCATTGTGATGCCAGTATAAAAATCACTTAGTATTAAGAAACAATGTACTTTTACCTTACTAAATACAGATTGTCTCGACGAGTCTGACCCCAGTTTCTCAATTGAGAAAAGTAGCAAATCTCAACTGATTATTCTCAAATATTCTTCACAGATTAAAATCATCAAACCTATATTAACTGAGCATTTACTTAAGTATATGATGTTCAACCACCTACTCAAATATTTTAAGGAAACTTAAGTAGAGGTTAGTCGTTCTCAACGTGTAATTCTTACTTCAGAAATCAGGGTATTCACCCCTTCTACGCGAATACAAAACATATAATATAGATACACCCGTCCTTACTAAATTTATGGTGCGAGAAATCTCTTACTCTTGTAAACCGTTGCGGACACTTTAACCGCGTATTGCCCAGTGGGTAAGAGTTCCAAAGGGCTTAGATAGGTAAGTAAATAAATAAATAAAATGTGACCCTCTGGAACTCGATCCGACAAATGAAGAACCTTCATTCGTTTCCTTTTATACCATTTTAGTTCCTCTTCGTTTGGAAAATGACTCGTGAATGTTGCCCTCGCCAATGCAAGTAATTTATGGTCTACGGGAACCACTCACTATCAGACTACAGACACAAGGTTTTTGTATGCTTGGTTGTATAACAAGTAAAGTAATTTAATTACTTTATAAAAGCACTTAGATATTATTGTGTCGGAGTGCATAGATATTTTTATTCCTTATACTTCTATCATTACTTAGAGACTTAAAGCTTTTAGTACCATAGTACCAGCCACGGGAAATTTACTTCCACTGCAATTTTTTTGTTGCCTTTTGTGACTTATAGGTTAATTATATACTATTATGTACCACGATAACCTAATAAAATTATTTTTACAAGCTTTAAACAGTAAGACGTTAATAGATTCAAATGACAATTAATTTTATATGGAATTTAGTGGTAATCCTATACATATAATAAATCTGTAGATGTGTAAATTATGTACATTGGAAATATAAAAAAAATAAATAGCAGGAGGTGTTACTAGATCGAAAACAAACCCAAAAATGTGAGTAAAAAAATTTTTGTCTGTCTGTCTGTTTGTTTGTTCAAGCATCACGCAAAAACTACCAGTTCGATTACGATGAAACTTCGTATTATTATACTTTAGTATCCTGGGCACCACACTGGGTACTTTTTATCCCGGAAAAATATATAGAATAAAAAACAAACTTAATTTTGCGGTTCAATCCCTAGACACGGTCACTGTACCAACCGCAAATAATAAGTTTATCGCACTTTATGTCACCGGCAGTTCACTAACGTTGCGCTGTAAATGTAGGGCCGAAGGTCGAATTTGACTTGAACCGTTCGCGGCACTAACACGGCGCGCGACGCCACGGATCGCAAGCCTATATAAGGAGGGCGTCTCCGCCGCGTAAAGTTGGAAAGGCCATCTGAGGCCAACAACTAGAACAAAAAAAAAAAACAAAAAAAAAAAGCCGCGCGCTCCATACATTTTTTGACTGTTGATGCGGACGGACGTGTCGAACGGCGAGCGTTCATTCTTATTGACATTTTATAAATTGTATGCCTGTAATTTTAAACCGTGCTTTTCAGCGCGACCTTTTTATTTCAGGACAGTACAGTAGACTTTAGAGTAGTTATTTATTAGGTTTATTTTTATAAGATGTATATATAGATTTAATTTTTATAGATAGTATATTTAATAGTGTGTAACGTAGGTTATTTCTAAGACTGTTAGGTAGGATTAGTTATTCGTATATGTTTTAGTAGATATTAGTATAGATTACGTACGCATTTTCTTATTTAATTAGGTACCTAGCTTAGATTAGTTTTCATCATAAATAGTTTTATTTAGGTAGCTATTGCATTTTCTCTTTTATTATTATATTTAACTTTGGTATATGTACCTATTAGGTAATTATAATTCAATATAGGTAAAGTAGGTTAGTTATTAATTTTAATTCTCAAAATTTTTATATTCGCAATATATAGGTACAATATAAATAGTTACCTACTAGGTAGTCTTAAATATTTCTTTTTTTAATACGTTTATCGCGAGCGAAGCCGCGGGCAAAAGCTAGTAAGGAATAAATGCCGTTGTTGCTTAATCTCGATGGTGGTTTTCAATATAGATTTAATATATAACAAATCTATGTGTCAAAGACCTTGTTACAAAAACGTATGGTAAAGTTAATCTGACATTATAAACGTCTCAGTTTGTTATTAAGTATGAGTGGCGAACTCTAAGATTAAAGAACAATGGCGGATTTCATGTCTTTTGGGACCCATTCTTATAGATAACATGCATTAAGATAACTCATTGATAGTTGTGGAACAATACAAGACTAACAAAAAATCAAATAGAAAGTAATTTATAGAAGTTGGGAGAAATAAAATACAATATTATAGAAATATGATAATATGAAATAATGGGTTCCCGAGACAATCAAGTGCACTTGACAAGTCTACGTGATTGAAGCGAATATTGATCGTCAATACATATTTACATATGTATGTAATATTTATGTTTTTACTATCGAAAGTGAGTTTTATTTTTTTATTAAAAATAGAATAACCCATAATTATTTAAGATCCAATCTAAAGCAAAACAAATGTAAAGTATTGTAGATTGGAACGTAATCCCACACAAGTTGCGTTTTGTAAGTGCACAATGACTCATTTTTTAATAAATTAAAATCAATCATAACTTTTAATTTCCTTTTTATAATGGCACAATATTTTTTATATAAAAATCTTATAAACCTGTAGTCATAGATAACTAACGTATATTTGAACTTGAATTTTTACATTTTGTGGGTCCAACCTCGCCATCGTTCTAGTTCTATATCCTGTGTCAAAGCTAAATGAAATCAGTGAAAGAGATTACATAACATATATTTTGATAGTGACGAACTCCAGAAGTTTTTAACTAAAATTGACCAAAGGTAAAATTGCGAAATAGCGATTGAAAGGCAAAACGGAATCCGAACTAATTCGGCAATATATTTATTTGCCTTTATACTGTAATAACCATTATTTTGTTTTCGTGGAAACACTAATGTTAATTTTTGGTTCAACAAAAATTTTTTACACTTCAGTTCGTCGAACTACAATATTGTGACTATAACCAATCCTTTTTTTTCAGTGAATCTTGGATTATGAGTGTAACGTGTCCGTACAGTAACAAATTGACTGTTACTACCTAAGAATGCTAAAAATTCCAAATGTAAAATCTATTATCGCCGGATTGTTTCCTATACTGAAATGGTCGCGGCATTACGACCTAGACAAAGCTCTTGGTGATTTAATAGCAGGCATCACGGTTGCGCTTACATTGATACCACAATCCATGGCCTACGCTTTGCTTGCTGGTTTCGATCCACAGGTACCTACATTACTTTATGTTGTACAATTGAAAACAATAACTTTTAAGATTTTGCGTTGCATGATATTATGTACATATATTTACTACTGATGAAAGAAGGTAACTGGGTAAGACTGGATGCGGAAGGCAGAAGACTGGATATTGTGGCGTAAGATGGAAGATGCCTATGTCCAGTAGCGGACTACGAGTACAACGGGCTGATTGATGATGATGATGAAGATGATAGATATTATTCTTAACGGGTAAGAAAACGAGCAGTGATAGCTCAGTGGGGAGACCAACAGACTGCAATGCAGAGGGTCTCGGGTTCGAACCCACGTCGCGCACCTCTGAATTTCGGAAGTTATATGACTTTTCGAAATTGTGTGCGTATTGATTGACAATTATCGCCTGCTCCGTGCCTCGGAAAGCACGTTAAGCCGTTGGTCCCGGCTGCCATGAACATCTATGGCAGTCGTTATTGGGAGAGTGTCGACACAAAAGATCCCACTGGGTCGAAGTGTCGCCGGTCTGCACTGACTGGCCCCCCACATAAGATAAGATAAGATAAACGGGTAAGAACCCAATCATGCATAATGTTTACCTTTTGATGGTTGTCATTTCGACCAGGTTACACTGGCCGTAGTCGAAACTTATGCATGAACATTATGCATGATCGCGTTAATACCCGTCCCAAGTTACATAAACAATCTAAAACATCAGTACACTATCACCATTCTGTAT
Source organism: Catocala sponsa (assembly GCA_963564715.1). Classification (NCBI taxonomy): domain Eukaryota; kingdom Metazoa; phylum Arthropoda; class Insecta; order Lepidoptera; family Erebidae; genus Catocala; species Catocala sponsa. The sequence goes on from OY751333.1 coordinate 17,902,741, forward strand.
CAGCGAAGATGTAACCTGTCATTATATCGTGATCAAGTTTATGTAGAAATAATGTTGTGCACTGAACGTTGCAGCGGAACACCAGTATTCATACACATTTACACAATCGATTTAAATTATGTCTGGTATTCTAAGACTTGACGATTAATTTGAAAAACAATATTCATTTGCATACACATATGTGTATGCAAATGAATATTGTTTTTCAAATTAGGTGTGGGTGTATGTATATACATAGACCCACACCAGTTGCCCGAAATGGTTGGCTGAAACTACACTAACGGACTCATAAACTGCATCAGTGTTCAAGACATCTTTGAAATAAACACTTTAACCAAGTATTCAAACTTTTTATACAAATCTAAATTGAAACCTATAAGTATGGTTCGTTAACTTCATAACAGCATAGTATCACATCCTTAAGTGTATGTTTGTATACTGGAAAGGACCATTAAACTTTTTTAACAAAAAACGATAAATGTAACAAAAATAGATTTTGGTTGGTTTATTGAAAAATTGGTTTTTACAATAAAAAAAAAGTTCAAGCTCAGTTTTTTTTTCTTTTAATGAGGTGTATTGCCTCCACCTGCCCTTATTACAGATTCTAATTGGTTCCGCATAGAACGATTCCGCATAGATTAAACGGTCTTGCGGAATATTGTTGTATTGTTCTATTGTGGAAACAGGATTTCTCGTATATACAGCTTTTTTAAACTGTCCCAAACATGCTCAATGGGATTAAGATCCGGGCTGCGTCCTGGCCAATTCATGGTACTTATCCCAACCTCTTCGCATTATAGTCGAACTTGTGCAGCGGCGTGCAGGGCATTATCTTGCATTAGAGTAAAATTTTCGCATATTAATCCCATGTAAGGTACCACGTAAGCTTCTAAAACCTCTGTTATATAGCTTTGTACCGTCAAACCACCTCTTCCACCGTTTTGACGAACCATGTCGATGAACACAAGTTTCGTTCGCCCGATCATCGAAATGCCAACCCACACCATACACGAACCGCCTCCAAAAGAAACACGCTCCTCAATGAAACTTTGAGCATACCTCTCCCCACGTCGACGATAGACTCTTCTGCGACCGTCTGCACCATTTAAACATGTCCTATACTCATCGGTGAACAATATGGAGGCCCATTGCTCTTCAGTTGAATTAAGATGTTCAAGCGCAAATCTTAAAAGAGCTTGTCTGTGAGCTGCAGCCAACTTTGGACCATTAATTGCTGGTCTAAGAGGGGTGATTGCCGCTTCCTTAAGCCTCCTTCTTAATGTTCGTGCACTCATGTTTACTCCACGCACTTCATTCAGCTCTGTTTTGATGTTTACTGACGTGCGGAAACGTTTTCGTAAAGAAGTTGAAACAATAAATCGGTCGTCACGACGGGTGGTTGCTCCTTTTGTAAGAAACTGTCTCTACAAACCGAGTATACCGAAATACTCTAGAAACCGTAGACTGGTTTAAATTTAAATTTCTAGCAATTTTTCGTTGATCCAAGCCTTCCCGCATCAATGCCACAATTTGAGCGGCTTGTTCGGACGAAGTATCCATATTTTATGGTCACGAAACTTTTGTTGAGTTTAAAAGACTAATAATCAATACTACCTATTGGTAACAATAATTTAAATTGCAAATGAAAAAAACAAAAAGAACTAAATTTTAACTTTACTTTTCCGTCAGTGTACAATATTCCACTGGTCTTGAGAGTTGTACAGCATTTGCTTAGTCCAATCACATTTTATTCTTCATGGATTTTTCAACGAAAATTCAAATAAATAAAGCCGGTATTTATTTATTTAAACGGTCTTGCATTGTCGGTATAATACATCTACAGAAAACAACATACTTGAAATTAATTTAGCCTTAGAATGGGCATTGATTCTTCCTTACAAATTATGATATTTGATATATACAATCTTGTAAGTGAATTCATAAAATGTTTTGTTATGTGGATCAGCCCTTTCTGTATAAAACAATATTATCATACACAAAATGATATATATGTATTTTTATTTATATTTTATCTGCTATTGCCGGCTAATTTGATATTTTTTATGGATTATGTGGTTCAAGGAGTATTGGAATAATAAGCTTTTAATTTTTAAGATAGCGATGTGCTCCATCCATTTTATTACTTAAATGCAATAATTATATCTACTGTCACACACGCCAAAAATATTGTTAATTACGGGATTTACAAGTTATTAAGTTTAATACATATTAAATTGTAACCTAATTCTGTGGTTGTGAGGAGATCACTGGTGCGCTATTGCGTCTAACATCATAACTAACGCGTCAGCTGTGACCTACACTCACATTAAACAACAATATTAATGTTATAATTTTAACATCATATTATACTCACGTATATTATTCAAAAATGAGACTGTGTTCATCTGACAAAATTATAGCCAATATTTGAAAAAAAATAAAATATTGGGTTACTTTTTACAGCATGTGAACACAAATTAATAGATTTTTATAATTTTTGTATTTTTGTACCCACATCACACAAAAGCCACTGACAAATATTGATGCGGTTTTCAAACTTTGGTCGCTTGGGTCCAAATTAAAATCAAAGTAAGGTTTAATCTAATTCCTTTCTGGTAGTCGTTTTGGGTACTTATATAGACAAAGATCCCAGAGCTGCAACCTAGATTTGGCGGCTCTAGTATATTATACTAACATGTGATATGAACCACATAAATATAGTCGCGGGTAAACAAACACGCGAACGAAGTCACATTCATAGCCTTGTTTTATAATTTAAAGTTAATTATTACAATACCGAAACCCCGTGTGCAGCATGCCGGAGGCCATTCGAATACTAATCCGTGATAATTGTGTAACTAATTCTATTATTTTACAGTACGGCCTGTATGGATCATTCATGGGTGGTTTTGTATACGCTGTGATGGGCACATGTCCTCAAATTAATATTGGACCATCAGCGTTGATAGCTCTTCTAACATTCACATACACGAATGGAACTAATGTTGACTTCGGCATATTCCTTTGTTTGGTAACTGGCATCGTCCAGGTAGTAGCAGGTCTAACACAACTTGGTAAGTGTTCTTTTAAGATGTAATAACTTTATGTATACCTACGTCACCCGAACAGTAATTTATCATTGAGTTCATATGTACTACGTTCTGCAACTGACTCCGTGGCGCAGCGGTAGTGAATGCAGATGCTGTGCATGAGGTCTCGAGACTGGGTCGGGTCAACAAAAAGTTATTGGGTTTTCCTGTTAAGAAATCTCAATAGCAAGAGTTAGCAAGTTGGCAGTGTTATAAGCCCCATGCCTCGTCAAGCACGTAATGCCGTTGGTCCTGCGCCTGATCTCTCACCGGTCGTGTCGGATTACCGTCCTATCGGAGCATGAGAGTTTCGGAACAGAGAGTGCACTTTTATTTGCGCACACACTTGTGCACTATAAGATGGATGATGATGTAGATGGCCAGTCTCCGTAAAGATTGGCCGTGACCGAAATTCGGTCTTGAGGACATTATTATTACTACGTACTAGTGGAGTGGACTTAGTCAACTAAACTTGTATAAAATCAAATAAAATGTTTAATCACTCCTTAGATACAAGCCAAAACAACAAAAACCAACCACACTTGAGTTTCTCAATGTTTTAATAAAAGTTATTAGTAATACATAGAAAGCTGTCTTTCTTTTGCAAGGCTAAAAAAATGGCGAGACTTTTATCTTATGTATGCTCCTTGGAGATTGTGAACCTAGTCCTTGAAATGAAATATTGTTTTTCAAAGGTTGCTTGGTGGAATTCGTATCAGCACCAGTGGTATCTGGTTTCACATCTGCCGCAGCATTTACGGTCGCATCATCACAAATCAAAGGATTACTTGGCTTGAGATTTAAAGCTAATACGTTCATCAGCACATGGAAATGTGTTTTCCAACACATAGGAGAGACTTCGTGGCCTGACACTGTGCTCAGTGTGGTCTGTTGTATCACGCTGGTGGGAATGCAGGTAACATTTGTTATTGTTCGTGTAGACTCCCTGAATAGTAGTTTAAATATTAGTTATTCGAGTTTAAAAGTATGTAAAGGTAAGCCTTAGTGAGTGAGTTTTGTAGACTCTTTGTTATATTATAAGGCCGATAACTATTACAAAGTTACAACCATCAGCAGCCATATTTGTTATGTCCTTTTCACATCGGCTTAATTACACGTTCAAATATTTTTATTAATATTTTGTTACTTTTAAATACGTACTTACCTACTTAACTAATTACCTTTACAATTTACTGTTGTATTTGAAGTATATTATAGCCTATGAAGAGACCGTTGGACTGCCACACAGAGAACTCGAATTCCATCCCAAGACTTTTCTGAGTTATGAGCGTACCAAATAGCTAATTATCGCTTTAACGATGAAAGAAAATATCTTAAGTCGACCTACATACCTGACAGTTCACCGTAATGTTTTCGAGGATATGTGAAGGCTGCCAACCCGCACTGGGCTAGAGTGGTGCACTATTGGCTAATCCATCTGACAGGATTGCCTGTGCCTATTATTGGGACAACATACAGAGCTGATATTATTAAAACTTGCATTAGGTATGCTTTTTTTTAATGTGGTCTTTCCTCGACAGCCTTCACCCTAAGATCTAGCATGATATTCATAACCGGCTAGATTTAAGGTTTCCTTCTATGCCAAGTTATAATAGAACCTGCACTTGACTTAGTTGATTCCTACCTAAGCGATAGACTACAACACGTTGATATCAACGGAAGTAGATCTTCTGGATTACCAGTCACAATGGGCGTGCCACAGGGCTCGATTTTGGGACCCTTTCTGTTTTTAGTGTACGTAAATGATTTGCCGTTCTTTGTTCAGGATTTGTGTGACATTGTTTCATTCGCGGATGACACATCTCTTATTTTTAAAGTAGACCGAAAAGCACCAAATTTACGTGCTGTTAATGATTCACTCGCGGAAGTCCTGGACTGGTTTACGACGAATAATTTACTACTTAACTCTACAAAAACTAAATGTATCAAGTTTACATTGCCAAACGTAAAGAGTCCTAACGTGAATATAATTTTAAATGATGAAATTATTACTTTTGTTCAATCTACAGTCTTTTTAGGATTAACTTTAGATCATAAAGTTCAGTGGGGCGCTCAAATATCGTGTCTTGCAGGGAAACTTAGCTAAGCCGCATACGCAATTCGGAAAGTAAGACAGCTTACTGATATAGATACTGCAAGACTAGTATATTTCAGTTACTTTCATAGTGTCATGTCCTACGGTATATTATTGTGGGGCAAGGCAGCTGATATTGAGACAATTTTTATTCTTCAAAAGCGTGCAGTACGTAGCATTTATAATTTAGGACCACGAGTTTCCCTGAAAGATCGATTTAAAGAAATAGGCATACTTACTGTTGCGTCGCAATATATATTTGCTAACATTATGTTTATTAAACATAACATTTACTTATATAATAAGAATAGTGATATTCATAACGTAAACACTAGAAATAAGCATAAGTTAGTAGGCCCATATCATCGTTTACATAAAGTTCACAATACATTTGCGGGACTCGGTATACGTTTTTTTAATAAATTACCTATTAACATAATTAATTTACCATTGTTTCAATTTACAAAACGCTGTTAAAAAGCAACTTATTCGGAAGGGTTATTATTCAGTCAACGACTACTTAAATGACAAAAACTCATGGAGCTAGTTGCTTGTTGCCTACAGGATTCAAAGATCTGTATTACTTATAAGTCAATTTAAGCCTTTGCATAGTCACAAAGTGTAAGTGTATGCGCCATCATGCCATCCTACTGTCTATTTTAGATTTATATTAAATAATATATCTTAGCTCAAATTATTTCCTCCCTATAATATTATTAAGTTATTATTGTTATTATCTTTAGCTTTTATAGTCAGTAGTATATGGCATAATGGCTGTAACACCGTGTTAATCTGAGTTGTAAAATACTGAAATTATATTTAACTGACGATTTAAAAGAGTGGCCGTGAGTTTCTTGCAGGTTTCTTCTCATAGGCTCTACCCTTTGCCTGAACCTAGCAACTAACCTAAATGTAGCTTCAGTAACTTAGTAAACACACTAACCTATATACTTTGACGTTCATAAGTGTTACTTTGTGACCTAAATGAATAAATGATTTTTGACTTTGACTTTGACTAACCCTTCATAGGTAAGTAAACAATTAATCAGAAACCGTTTTTACCTCCTTTTTCGTCGGTTTAAAAATACTCTGACCGATATTAGTTTTTTTAAATGATCTGTTAAATGACTTATAATAATAATAATAATAAAGTTTATTGACATTGAAAAAGATACAGTCATTTGAACACATAAAAAGTATACAAATAAAATTTTACAATCCACTTGTTTGACACTGGTACCCAAGCTAAGATTGAACTTGTGGTATGGGTACCAGGGCTCTCGTACTTAATACATATTATTCTAGAATTGTTTAATATTTATACTTAAGTTTATTCGGCTTACGAATGACATAATGTGGAGTGGCTGAATATGTGTAAATACCTTATTTTTATAAAAATATAACCCACTACGCCGAAGCCAGACTTACCTTCTCCAATTGAACATCATTATAAATTTCCTGTCCGTGTTACTCAAAAAACAGATGGACTGTTATGGACTGATGATTTGAAAACAGAAAGTACCGTCGTCAATTTATTGAAGCAAATATTCTCAATAATTTAGGCAGATACTACAAAGTCATTAAACAAATCTTTAACACGAATTTGCTTATTCCAAGTTTTTAGCGTATTATAAGTTTACTGTTTTAAGAATCAAATAAAACGATCAAACGAAAATCAAATAATAATATTTTACTAACATGAAAATTGAACTTCACTACTTCACTATGGAATAACTCGCGGTGCGAAACGACTAAGTACTCGATTTAGGTCCCATGCCGGCAATAGACCATTGCCGTCTCGCCTACAGACAATGAGCGTCATGCCCTCTACCGGCCGGTATAGGGCATGAGGCTCGCTCTCTATACAGTGCCAGACTCTACAGAAATTTTCTTGAACCAAGAACTATAATGCACAGCAGTCGAATTCGCTACCGCTGCAACACCAATACAATCAAGACTATAGAATTCACATTCTAACCTGTTAATAAGTTATTCATAAGGTTAGTATTTAACTGTTCTTAAATTTTTTGCCTATGTTCCACCAAAAATACTAATTGCACAGTAAAATATGCTTACTAAAATATTTTAGAAAAGATCAAACTAAGTCGACGGAGCCCCGCTTGGCGGGGCTCCTATTTTTGGGTGGGTTTAAGAAGGAACCTAACATAACCTAACCCTTCCGAGACGAAATGCAATGATTTGAGGCGTAATAGGTGCTCGTTATGATATATTTTAGTAAGCATATTTTGCTATGCGATTAGTATTTTTGATGGTCATTATATTTAATCCCATTCATTAATCGTATATATTCAAATTGAATTTAAAGTCATATATACGAGTGATTCAAGTTACTCCACATTTAAATTACACTACACATTTAAATGTAAATAGTTTTTATTGTAATAAATAAATAGTAGCCGTGATCTTCTAAAACTAATAACGTGAGCACAGCGATGTTGTTTCCATTCGTCTCCCCCATTCCTTTATTCAAACTCTCTCTGGCTGTAATTATGGAAATGTATTCAATTTACTTACTTTAAATTCAATAAGAGCTGAAGTAATTTGAAGATTGCTATCGTTTCCAGTATAAAATTAAATATAATATATAATTCTACTTGAAGAAATAACGAAGTTACAAATTGCTATTGTTATTTGTATTAATTTATAGCAAGTAATAAGATGATATAAAGCTGAGTTTAGGGTTTTTGAGAAACATTATTGTTTTATAGGTCAAGAATACTTAGAAGTATTATTTTAAGTACTTTCAACAGTAGGAAATTAAAAATTAAATTGTAAAGCCTTTTGTACTAATTTAGATTTAATTTGTCTAGATATCTTGTTTTCTTTAATGACATATTTGCTAATGTATTTCTTTGTTTTGGGTATACAGACGTTAAAACTAAAGTAGTTTTAAAATTATGACCTTAAATTAACAGTCTTCTCCCTAGCCTTTATTATTGTTAAGTCACTTGGAATCGGCTTTCTAGTCTAACCGGATTTGACTGGATATCAGTTTTTACACGGAGCGACTTGTTTCTTGTTGACTTTCGTTTCGTTTGATTTTAGGCTTTGAAAAACATTCCTATAAAAAAGCCCCAAGACAAAGATGGTTTAAGAAGAGCCGCAATAAAAGCAAGAATGTTATGGGTTCTTAGTGTTTCTAGAAACGCAGTGGTCGTGGCACTTGCCTCGGTAGTAGCGTTCATATTTCATGTAGACGTGAATCAGCCCTTACGTGTCACTGGTAAGTATTGTATAACGAACTTATCGCCTTGAATGGCTGGATTAAAATAAGTACCTGATATAGTAGTGGCGCTGAAGAAAGTCCTTAGTGAACCCGGAAACTGACTCGTGTAAAAACGAGCTTAACTGTGTAATTGGCTTATTTTTACATGGGGGAATGCATTGACGCATACCTCTTCGCGGGGCGATAGAGAGGTTATGTCGGACTCACCGGGGGAATGACGATCCCCGTTATACCGACTAAACCTACCACGTTGTTCCTTGACATAACCAGGGTCGGCGGGGCCGCGCGAATTACTTTCACATGCAATCGCGACCTCACCGAGACTGCACAATTGGCTGCAGTAACCACGTCAAATTATCAGTGTCCTATATAGTATTGACTGGCTGCAAGCATGGTTTAGTTACGACTATCAAGATTGAAGCAATCGCCTCAATATGGCCGCGACGCCAAGTGTTGTGGGTTCGATCTCTACACGGGACATAATTATATTTGTGTGATTCACAAATAATTGTTTCTGATCTGAGTTTTCTTTGTGATCGTTGTTTGAATGTTTGTAGAGTCCGCCATGAACCCACGATACAAGAATTATTCCTAGTCCGGGAGTTGTCTTTTTAATAAAGGGTACCTATACAAGATGTCATGGTATATGTTATTTACCTCACAGAAGTTTCCTCGTGAAGAGACGTCTTAGCCTGCAGCATTAGATTATATTTATAACTAGCTGTTACCTGCGACTTCGTTCGCGTAGATTTTAACTAAAAAGTGTTTGTCTCCGCGGAACCCTATTTTTTCTAAAATCAAAGTAGCCTAAGTTACTTCTTATAACATCAGCTATCTGCCAGTGAAAGTCCCGTCAAAATCAGTTCAGCCGTTTCGGATATTAGCCGGAACAAACAGACAGACAGAAAGACAGACAGACAGACAAAAATGTTAAAAATAGATGTTTTGTGTAGGTACCTTATATATGTACTTTCATATGTATTAGATAAAAAACTATTATTTTGACATTACAAACAGACACTTCAATTTTATTTATTTGTATAGATCAAAATTCAGTGTTACGTACTAGTATCAATGTGATTATTTAGCTCAATCAGTTAGGGGACTACTTTAAAATTCAGTTGCAAAATGTTGTCCTAAATATACTTACAAACTAACACAATAAGGTGAGAAATAAAAACTTATAAAAACAAGAAAAGGCCGAGTTCGATTTCCATTAACGATTTTTATCTCAATCATATTAGAACATTCATTGTTTTATTTCATCATTGGCGGCACCTTCATAAGCCAATATCCTATAGTCCGATTTGCCTCAATATTTGATCTAGAATATACATATTCAACCAAGCACTACAATGCCTTTATATAGTGTACTATTGTAAGCTACAACATGCAACTGAAACATTTACAGGAAAAAATATCGTGCCTGCTTTTTCTGAAACCCTAGGCATGGTATTGTGTTTTTACCCGTTTCTATATATAATGTGTATTTTTCTACTTCAGGTGAGATAACACCCGGTTTGCCGAATCCCCAACCGCCCCCGTTTAAAACAACTTTAGAAGACAAATTGTACACGGCAGGTGATATGCTCTTGCATCTCGATACTGGCATTATTGTCGTACCTTTTGTAGGTATTTTGACAAACGTCGCTATTGTAAAAGCTTTTGGTAAGTTTATTTCAGGCACTTCCTCATGTATACTACGCATTTTTGCTTGCTCTGTATACGCCTGTTATATCATTACTTTACTGTACTTTAACCATAGAAAGCGTCTGCTTAAAACTAGTTGTATGTATATTTATCTGTCGTTTAAATTTATTGTTTTGGTATTTATATAGGATTATCAATTATATTAGCATTAGATTAACAATATTAATGCCACATTAAATTTTGATTAAAATGTCTTACGTTATATGTATCAAACCTAACAAATACATAATAAAAACTTTGATATCACAGCTAAACATAATGTATACCTTATTGATTGAATAGTTTTATTTATTACGGCCTTTTCCCTTTATAATAGTTTCTATTTAGTAGCAAATTCCAATTCGTAAAAATAAAACATCGGTTAATGTACGTGCAAGATTAAAGTTAATGCAAAAGCCATTTAATACCTACTTTACTGAATTATATTAAACCCACGTTTACCAGTAATATTTTAGGTACTATGTACTATACGAGATCCTATTGCCACTTACTGTACTCATTTCCAAGCACCGTACCTACCAGGTGGTACTACTGATAATTATTTAACAAAAACCTAACAACAGTTTGCCCGACATGGTAATTATACCAGGCACTTCATGATCGACCGGAATCTTATGCCAGAGGGCCATCGCGGAAACGAGACAGTTTTCCGCAACATGTTCGTAATAATGAATATCCATTTCGCCTTTTTTTATGTTGACACGGCAAAGTGATTGTAACGGACCTGATCGAAAGCCCAATTACAGTCCAGAGACAGTGACGACGAGAAGATAGATGTCTTCTAGCCGTCGTCAGTATCAAGCCGGTCTGACCAGATGCTTTTTCACACTACGTTTGAAGGACCCAAAGTCATAGAAGGGAGGGAACACATGTGCTGGAAGACCATTCCAAAGTTGTATGGCATGGCATAAGAAGGGATTGCTGAACCTTTTGGTGCGAGACGGGATTTTGCTAACTGTCCATCCGTGGTTTCGAAGACCGGCACGTGTGGTTCTGAAAAGGAAGGGGGAAGGTGGGATGAGGTCAAATAACTCTTCGGAGCATTCGCCATGATAGAGGCGATACGCTAAGGGACGCAATGTCTCTACGAAGTTATAGCGGTTCGGTGTCCTTCGTAACCTCCTGGCTGTCGATTATACGTACGGCATGACGCTGCAGTTTATCTAAGGCATCGAGTAGGTACTTAGCGGAACCATTCCAAAGGTGCGAACAGTACTCCATGCTGCTACGGACTTGGGCCTTGTACAGCAAATACCGCTGTTCAGGAGTAAAGAAACGCCGCACCTTGTTTAGAATCCCGAGTTTGCGTGCAGTTGTGGTTATTACACTCTCGATGTAATCCCTAGAGTTAAGGTCGTGGCGGTGGTATGCCTAAGATGTTAAGACTATCCTGCAGTGGCAGCATGGTGCCCCAAAGAGTGGGAAGTGGAGAGAATATCGTTTTTTTTTAGCTGAATGCGCACCCTTGAGTTTTCTTAGCATTGAACTCAACCAGGTTAGATGAACCCCAAGCGGATATGTCAACAAACACCCTGTTAAGGTCATTGACAAGCTCTACCCGCCTCCTCTCAGTATCCTGCCGGTTGCTAGGTGGCTGTGGATGGTAACAACCATGAAGCGTGCTATCGTCCGCATATCAATGTCACTAAGGCGATAATTAAATCGGAGTGTTATCTCGTTTAGCTCTATCTCGCAAATTTTGCCCTGGTAGCATCGCACTTTTATTCGCTTCGTTGAACTTTAATCGTCAAATGGACATTCCAATTTGCCACACCAATAAACTACTAAATATTTAGTTTTATTCACGAGACGCGACTCTACACGCCGCATTTAAAGGTGAACTACATTTGAAATAGTAATTATCAGAGCAAATTAAATTTGCTGTCGATCTACAAAATACGGGTTTATATTATTAAACGAATGTAGGTAATAATGATAGTGTACAGTATTAAGGCTTTGTCGTCGGTTATAGGGCTTGTACACAAAACTGCGAATCGGCGCGATGCGACTCGTAACGCAGAAAACTGGGACACGAATTGCTGCGATGCGATTTCGTGCGGCAAGGCGTCTCATTGCACGATTCGAAAAAAAATCAAATGCCCGATGCGAATCAATTCCCAAGTTCTTGCAATGCGTCGTGGGAGCTCGTAGATTTTTATGATGCGATGTCGCATCGCAGTTTTGTGTACAAGCCCATAGTCCGTTTCAAATACGAAGTCCCATTTGACAGATGATCATTGAACAGCAATAGTGAAGAGACTGTTTCAATCGACACATCACGAAATCGATTACCGATTAATTTTCCAAACAAACTAGAATTGTGGGCATAGAATCGAAACAGAAATTATAGAAACGGAAAAACAAAAGAGGAGTCAGACCAAGTTTGACATATTTATCGAAATAGTTACATCAAATTTACATAGTGAACGCAGACCTTTTTTGATGTGTGTATAATGTGTTTAAAAAATGTGAGTTAATCCTTGATTAATACCTAGTATGACATACTTACTCTATACTTAGTATAAGGGTGAAATAAGTGTGGTACAACAGATTTTGATTGGCAAGACTGCTACTTTTTAAAGACTATGGGATATTTAAACCATACATCCAATATCGCATCTTCAAATCCATTTTTTTATCAAGAAAATATATTAAGAGTTTGCAGAATGGCGTTCAAGGTACGTTGCAATCTAATAATAATTAATACCAAATACAAATTTACAAAAGTATTTCTCGGACAATTGTTTTTACCTTGATTACGTAGGTCGATTTTATCCGATTTATACAGTCGCGTCACTATAACTGAAAGTAAAAATTACCCTTTTGCGTAACCATGGTATTGTAGTAAAATGTTATTTTATTTTAATGTTTAAATTATTTAACACTTATTATTACTTGATTATGTTTGTAAAAAATTTATATCAGGTTTTGTATAGATTCTAATTATTTTGAAATAGTCTTTAGTACCATAAGTAATCATTGTTTATTTTAGCAATTTATACGAAATGTGCAGACTTACGAACTAAAAAGTGTCAAAATGGACTTCGTATTTGAATCAGACTATAGTAAAATCGGTATAGGAATTCAATAAAAAAAATTATCCTGGCTAAAATTATAAATGCGAATGTGTGTTTGTTTGTTTGTTACGCTTTTACGCCTTAACTTCTTGACCGATCATTATGAAATATCGCATGCACGTTGACAGGGGAACAGAAAAGGACATAGGGTACCTTTAATCCAGGAAAAAAATACTGTTGCTAGCATAACCTAACTTACATTTACGCGAGCGAAGCCGCGAGGAAAATCTAGTATATAACATTTATTTTGGCAGCCATAATATTATTATTGCTGAAATTAATTTTGTATATACTGTCACAATCGGAATATAACTATCCATAAGTACAATTCTCGTAATAAAAACTGTCTAAAATAAAGTACCGATTTAGTCTTAGTGTCATAAATATCACAATTAGTATTATCCTAAAGCACTCTGATCATTAAAACAAATTGCAATGGTAACAAAGTTGATAATATTTCAGCTAAAGATATGTCGATGAATGCCACACAAGAAATAATTGCCCTTGGGGTTTGCAACATAGTCAGCTCATTCTTTAGATCTATTCCTGTAAACGGATCCTTGAGTCGCAGTGCTGTCAGCCAAGCTTCTGGAGTAAGGACACCCGCCGCTAGCATTTACATAGGTATAAAATATCACACTGGAATCTATACTAAGATATATTGTACAAAATCGTAAGTAGTATTATTTCTAATCTCAGCATAATTATTAATGCAAAATATTACTGTGAGTCAAACTGAGTTAAAGTATTCAATTTTATAATATTTATAACTGAGATTATGTAATATTAAATTGGTTTATGTTCCTAACCATTTCATATATGGATAATTTTAGGTATTAGTTTCTTCGTATCATGAATAGGAAAGAATAAACCATCGGAATTATTGTAGTTCGTGTACTACTACTAGTGTAGTACTACACGCTTAAGCGGTTCAGCCGAGAAAGTATAAGAAACGAAACAAATTAGTAGTAATCGCTACGGAAATTCAATAACGAAATTTGGGTTTCTGACAAAATTGGATAAGAATACTGCCAATACAAAAACTAAATAAATTGCATGCGCCGGTACGTGATTGGAATGCACAACACTTCGATAAAACTAGCAAAGAGAAGCGAAACTATGACAGTAACATACGTAAGATACAGCTATTGAGCCGATCATGATGATTGGAATCAATGACCTTTCTTATAACGGACATAGGCAACAATGATAATAAGCTTTGGGTTTGGTGACTCACGTTAAAATTAGTTTAGTGCTATGTCGATGACAATATTTGCGGCATCTTCATTAATATTCTGAAGTTTTGTATAAATTACACAAACCAGAGAGAGACAAGACTACGATTTTTTTTTAACCTTTTACGCCATCAGAGATTGCTACTGAACAATTATTATGTATATGCATATCTAATTAATTTAGGCGGCATAAAAATTCTACCTTTTATAATTTATATTATACTTATAATAAATTAACTTTTTTATATTAAGAATACATTATTTTTAATCATATACCATGCTAAGATACAGTGTGAGCTATTAACGAGAGAGAAGGCAATTGATGAATTATGAGTTTATGACTTGAACCCGAGACCTTGAATTTAAGTTATTCATGGTTCTATATTACGTTTCACAGTTCAACTTCAAGTTAGTGCTTGAAATTCAACTGAAAATCAAAGCCACTTTTTAAGTTCAATACCTATGTATAAGATATCAGAACTGTCAGATCTACTTCATTTTGTCACAACTGAATTTTTTACAGCTATTGTTTTACACATGTTTGGTAGCCCTGAGATCTCAGTCTATTAGCAGAATCAATGAATCGTTAATCACACTTTGCAAAAACGGACAAATTGTGGCAAATAGATGTCAGCACAATATAAATCTAGTATAATATTATATCAACACTCCACGCGGAAAGCCTTCATTGAACACAGACAACTAAAACCATTCCAACATCCGTCTTATTTCTGTCTTGCCATTTACGACTTTGTTTCAATTTACTTTGTAACAATTTGTTAGCAGTTAACTTTATTATACTTTAGTGATTATTGAGCTTAAGCTAGATGTTTGATTGTTGGCGAAGTCATTGTAAAGAAGCTTTTATGTGGTGTGCCCTTGAGACATATTTTAGTGTAAGCGTCAACTTACCAATCTTTAAAACATTTTAGAACTGCTTCCTTCCTCGTAATTTCGTTTAATAAATCCTAATTTGTTGTATTAACATAATAATATCTGAATACTATAAAACCAATGTCGATTACTAGAAAACAAAAGTTTACAACCAGCAAATCTGCGTTAATTACAATTCGGCTTTGTCCAAAGGGGTTCGTAATTAATTTGTTGCTTAGTTTTCCTTTAGCTACGTCAATTTTCAATTGTAATGAACTGAGAATGAGTATCGTGCTGTAAACAATTTTACCAACCGTTTGTTAAATCAGATGAAGATAAAAATCTTACACTATTGATATTTACATATAGGCTATTACATATTCGGTCTACTTGACATTAAAAATTAATAAAGATTAGTTCATAAGATAGTCGTAACATTATGTAAAAGAAAATAACTAATAAGCATTGTTCCATCATTGTACCTCACTACTCGTACCTTCAATTTTATTCAGTTAGTTGTAATTTCTAGATAAATAACCAATTCAAGGACTTATTTTTGGTTTCAAGCTGTAATAAAATAACTATACAGTTACAACCCCGACTAAAGACAACACAAGTGATATTGTTTTTTAAATTGTCTTTATTCTATGATATCATGCTGTTCAAGTATCCGTTGGTGGAAAGCGCTTACTATCTGTTACTGCCACCTACTTCTCTTTGATATGATTTCACTGTGAGATTAGTATATATTTTTATTTTTGTAGGTGTGTTAGTGATCCTAACATTGTTGCTGCTGACTCCGTATTTCTATTACATTCCTCGCGCTGCACTCGCTTCGGTCATCGTCTGCGCTGTATTAGGTATGGTGGATATACCAACTTGCAGGAAAGTTTGGAAAACCAACAGTGAGTACAAGATAAGTCTAAAGCAATGGGTATAAAGAGGATAAATAGATGAAAATTTAAATTATTTTCATGGTTGAAGTGATTCAAGCATTTGGAGTGGGTTTAAAATTAAAATAATTTAACTACATAAATATGCTCTGTGTGTAAATCAATGTTTGTTTTTTGCGGTCCACAAACCTAATCACAGTTTATCGAAACACACGGCAGTGTATCCGCCAAGTTCGGTAATATGTTTACATTTCATAACTTCTGTTTTTGATAGGGAAAAAATATGTAACATAAAGCTAATGTATAGATAGTCTTAACTAATACCTACTCTAAATGCAAATGTGAATTTGTTCGTTTGTTTTGCTTTCGCACCTTAACTACTCGACCCATCATCATGAAATTTCGCATACACATTGTCAAGGCAACATAAAAGGACATAGGGTGCTTTTATCCAGAAAATGTACTGTTACTAACATAACCTAACCCACCCTACATGTACTCGAGCAAAGCCGTGGGCAAAATCTATTAATATATATTTTTTATTTCACAGAAATAGATTTGTTGCCACTAATCGGATGTTTTATCTGTTGCCTTGCTGTGGGCATCCAGCTGGGTCTGGTATGCGGCATAGTAATCGATTTACTGCTAATTATCTTTTACAATTCAAGGCCACCATTCGATGTTCAGTACGTTGACGTAAGTACGTGTCAATAAGGACGTTTTCTTATATAAGAAACTAGCTGACCCGCGCGACTTCGTCTGCTTCACATAAGAGAATTTTACCCGTTTTTGCAACATTTTTCATTGATGCTCCGCTCCTATTGCTCGTAGCGTGATGTTATATAGCCTTCGTCGATAAATAGGCTAACCTACACTAAAATATTTTTCAATTATAACCAGTAGTTCCTGAGTTTACCGCGTTTAACCAAACAAACAAATAAACTCTTCAACTTTATAATATTAGTAGCCATTAAAAATAAAAATTAGGCAGTTGAATTTATTTTTCGAGATTTGATGCAAATTGAAATGTAATTTAACATCATTATCATTAGGTACACTAAGCATTTTTTAAGATTAAGTCACTATCGGGTTTCCTCTAAATCGATATTTCAGTAGGCACGTTGAGAATGTCGGTCCATGAAAATAAGCTTGCGCGTTCCGCGTAATATTTTGGAAATTCATAAAATTATCTAATAGATAAAAGGTCTGTGGTTATCAGTTAAAAACTACTAAACGGATTTTCATGCGGTATTCGCCAATAGACAGAATGATTCATGAGGGAGATTTAAGTGTAGGTATAATTTGTTAAGGTTTTAGCAACCCGCCCTAGCTTCGCACGGGTGTACTATCGAGACGCTAGTTTCATATTACAACAATGTAATATTTTTACTTTTAATTATAATATTGAATGTATTATAATTAAAGGTAAACTGTTTACGATATAACTCTTAGGATGTCAGTATTAAAAAGTATAAAGCAATGAGTTTTGTATCATGTTAATGTTTCTAACAGAACGGCACTCTGCCTCCTCACTTTGAAATCTATCCAGTCGGGAAACTACACTTTGCGAGTGCAGAAAAAATTCGTTCTAAGCTGTTAGCGTTAAAACACCCTAAGTTTGATGATGATTCATCAGAAACTAGAGCAACATCTGGCAATATAACAAGAAAGAACGCTGAAGAGAAGAATAGTACGAGGGCCACCGCACCTCTCGTTGTGTACAGTGATGGTTTACACAGAATAGATTATACATTTTTGCAGGTAAGTACTTACTTCACAAAAAAATTGTTGTTTTCGTCAGTGAATTAGTGATGTTGCCGCAGTAGACGTCAATTATCCATTCAATGAAATGTTCAATCACAAATAAAAGAGTAATCACTGTGAACGGTTATAACTTATGTCAGTGTCTAAATATTGTATATTGTATTCATAAAACTGCCTCAGTGGGGTAACGGTAGCGAATGCGACAGCTGTGTTGTTCCTGGTTCGAATCCCAAGTCGGTCCAACAAATAGTTATTGCGAGTTTCTGACAAGAAATTCTTAATAGCAGCCCAGAGTTAGGAAGTTGGTAGTGTTACCCACCCCCGTTCCTCGGAAAGCACCCAAAGCCTCTCTCCGGACCTGTCGGTTTGCTGTCGCATCAGATTATGAGAGTTAGGGAATAGAGAGTGCACTTATGATTGCGTATATACCCGTGCACTATAATATCGCCTGCGCCGATGGCCAGTCTCCGTTAATATTAGCCGCCGTGACTGAAATTCGGGCTGGAGGACTTTATTACATTTTACAAATTACTATTTTTTAACGTTTGTTTACATTGGGCTTATATTCAGCAAATCATTAACATTTATAACGATTGATCTCTATACAAATATCATTCTATTTGTATAGAGCTCAATATTCAGTACCTACTTAATTCAGATTAGTGAACGATAGTTCTAAATAACGCTTTTATAATAAGAAAGATAGCGTATCACTTTTATTCCAGGTTATTTGTTATATCTATTTGGCCTCTCCTTTTTATATTATTTATAAATGATATTAATAAATGTTTTTTAAACTCTATATTCTTATTATATGCCGACGATCTAAAAATATTTTTAACAATTAAATCTAATTATGACTTATTACTTCTCCAAGAAGACCTAGATCGACTATCAGAATATTGTATCAGTAATAAATTGTGTTTAAATACCTCTAAATGTTTCAATATTACATTTACTAAAAATAAAAATACATTTGATAAGACACTCACACTTAGTAATACCAGTCTAGCTAAAATAAATGATATTAAAGACCTGGGTGTAATTCTGGACTCAAAGCTGCACTTAGATTCACAAGTTGAAAAATCGTAAATAAAGCCTTTCAACACTTTGGATTCGTAATGAGAGCAACCAAAGACTTCAAGCGGCCTGAAACCTACGTCCATCTTTTCAAATCTTTAATTCGTCCGCAATTAGAATACTCAGTCTCTGTTTGGGATCCTTTTTACAACAAATATAAAGACAGAATAGAGAACGTACAACGGAAGTTCCTGAGAGCTCTGCATTTTAGAACTCACCGAGGTCATTTATCATATAAACAGTTATTAACAACTTATACAACTACCTACCCTAGAATCTAGAAGACTTCTTCTAAAGACATTAATTCTTTACCAATTATGTAACAATGCTTTCGACTGTAACACACTGACAAACAGAATCTGCTATATTGTGCCAAGAACCATGCATATCCGTGAGGTTAGACAACGACGCCTCTTTTTTACGACTAAGTGCAGAACTAATGCCGGTCTGAGATCACCTTTGCGACGTATTGTTGATACTTATAATAAAAAGTTTGAAGATATTGATATATTTGCCATGACACCACAAAACTTCAAAAAAACATTAATAAGCCGTATTACACCGAAATTAAATTAAATCATATTTATGTGACATAGTATTAATAATTGTAATGTATTTTAGTTAAGCATCACCTAGTATTAAGAGAACCTGTAGAATGTAACATGTGGACAACGTCGTTGGTTGTACATTCGTTAACCGTAGCTGTAATACCTACTAACCTAAACTTACACTGTATAACTGTTTGTTTGTTGCAATAAATAAATAAATATTGGCTTGGCAGGCTCTAAAACAGGTTGTAGAAGACTGGTCTCACTCAAGCAAAGTGATATGGTGTAATGCGAGGCCAGCAGTGAAGACGCAACTGAACAATACAATGCCAAACCTTATTTACTGTGAGCGCGACCAGTTAAAAAGCTTGCTCTCAAGTAAGTGTTTCTTGTAGCGCTCATTATCTAATTATAGCAGCGGTAGGGTATGCGACTGTGCATGGGGTCCCGGGTTCGAATCCCAAGTTGGGCCAAACTAAATATTGGGTTTTTCTGACAAGAAATCCTCAGTAGCAGCCCAAGAGTTAGAAAATAGATGGTGTTACACACTTCCGTGACTCGAAAAGCGCGTTAAGCTGTTGGTCCTGCACCTGATTACTCTTCGGTCGAGTCGGATCGTCGTCCCATTGGATTATGAGAGTTAGGGAACAGAGAGTGCACTTGTGTATGAGCAGATAGTCTTAACGAAGACTGGTCATCTGACCAGTCTTCGTGAAGATTGGCCGCCGTGACTGAAATTCGGTCTGGACATTAATAATAATTATAATTTAATTTGAAGAATGATGAAATGCCAATGTGGTTTTGTGCTGAAGATAATTAGTTCTAGACAATATTCATATACGTAAATGCTTTTAAAATAGTTTAATTTGAACAAATATTATCTAATCTAATACATTAAGCTGTGTTTGAATTTTACTTAATTCGATAGTGAAGTCAACATTATATTTGCGGTTATTGTAGTATTTAATTAGAGACGTACGATTCTTGTAAATATATGTATTAGAACAATGTGTGCCTTATTGTTTCCGTAGCATAAGTTTGTCTGTAAGACCTTGGGGTTTGTTCCATGTAAAGTGTTAATGTCTTTTTTCTGAAAACAGCCAAAAAATTTAAATAAAAGGCAATATGCTTGCGCCCTATTATGTGTTGTCTAAAGTATTTTTAGGTATCGAGCTAGCTAAATTTGTTTGTACCATCTACACAAAGGTGTATATAGGACGAGGTAAGTACAGACTGACTCCTATGGGCATATACAGGCGTGAGTGTTTATATTTAGTATATGCAATTGTCCGGCACACTTGTACACACATTATTCCTAACTAATATTAAAAATACGAATGTCAGTTTGTTTGTTACACTTTCACGCCTAAGTCTAGTACTTAAGGCGTGAAAGTGTCAAATCGACCATCACAAAATTTCGCATACTCTTTTTTAGGGGTACAAAAATGAGAAGTCTCATTTATATAAATGCCTGTTCCCGAGCGACGCCTCGGGCAAAAGCTAGTTATTCAATAAATTCGAACCGAAAGGTTTACTGGTTTTAGCATGAATGAGATCATTTCCCCGGGGAAATACTCTCTCATTATATTGACATCAAGTAGCAATACATATTTTGTTGCGTTTGGAGAGAGTTAAGGAGGACTAATCTAACCTTTTCTCACTTCTGCCCTTTTCTTCTCTCATTCCACCCGTCTCCTTCACATAGCTAGATAACGGCAAATGCTTATCATCAAGAACCATGTATTTTAAATTTACTGCAAATGATAATTTAAAAAATATTTCCTATATCAACTCTAGATACATTTTCCTTTTTCATGTGTGTTTCAGATAACAATGATGAACTCACGGATGGTCGCAGCCCTTCTGAGCCTGGCCCTAGTCGCCGCGATTAAAAAGCGGCGCCAGTGCTTACACGCGCTATTTAAATACGTGCGTCGTTCTTGGAAGAGTATGCTATTAGAGAGAATCACAGCGCTGCAAAACATCACGACTTCAAAAAATAAGTCTGGATAATTTGAATTAATCTATAGATGAACGATACAAATAAGCGATTGCAAAGAGTATGGAACACTGCACACCACGATTTTGCTAGAGGAGAATGAAATAATAAGTATGCCGGTAGGCGCCAAACTCTAGTAGCAATGTTAGTCCGACATTACACGTAGCTGTGAAGTGTGCTCTGTGAGGGTCGCCATCCGACTGGTCGGCTACCATGCAGGGACGAAGGTCACTGCCGGCCAATTGAAACCGTGGTTATTTGAATACAGTATGGAGGTACTGTGTCCACATAGCCACGGTTTCAATTGGTCGGCAGTTCTAGTGATGTACAAATTATGGAGAAATTTATCAAACCATATATTTGGTTTGATTTATTAACTATATCGTTAAGTCACACGTATAGTGTGTCAAGTGTACGAGTTGTAAAAAAATATGTATTGTGACGTCAAGTAATGCGAAATAATAAACTTTGTTGTCTTATTTAACGAGCAATTTCTGTTAAACCTATATAACATATGTATGCATGACCCACATATAATTTCACATTTAAAAAGCTGACTATGCCCATTACTGGCAACCTTTTCTTTTTTTTATGCCAAATGTTGGCAAGCGAGCAGACAGATCGCCTGATGGTAAGCGATTACCGCCGCCCATGGACACCCGTAACCCCAAAGGAGTTACAAGTGCGTTGCCAGCCTTTTAAAAAGGAATGAAGGAGGGAAAGGACAAAGGAAAGGATAGGAAAAGGATCGGGGTAACTGGGCCTCCGGCTCTCTCACTCACCGATACGAAACGCAACAGTATGGGTACCGTTACTTCAGGCCGGTATTCTGTGAGAGGGTAGTACTACCCCGGTCGATGCGGCCCATTCATGCTGAAACCAGCGAGGATCTACTACCTTATAACCTAAAGAGGTAAAAGATTATTTACATTAGATTCCGGTAGTGACAGCTTGCATATACGCACCAGTGTCAACAGTCAGGTCTCAGATTACGGTTACAGCCATTTTCTTTTAGACAACTCCCAGTAGCAGTACTGGCAACAGTCTAGAGCTAAGGAGGCCAATAGATTCCCTTTGACGAGTCACTTAAATATAGGTGGCGAAACGTAGATATACAAATTGACTACATCTGCTTAACATACCGGTATATGTAGACATTATATGTATATATTTTTATAGGCTGTCACAAATTTTTATATCCAATTATTGAACAATAAAATAAGAAATCTAGATCATCAAGCAGTCAAAGGCAGCGTGTTTAAATTTAGACTGAATTTATAAATTATAAAAAATACATGGGTATTTTTTTATAATTTATAAAACATTTTCTCGTATTTTATAATTTAACTAGTAACAACCGCCCACTGTGTTGTTGGAACTTGTTGCGTGGTCTATATATAGAATATAGCGTCTATTTCAATTTGTATCATGAAACATGTTATCCTAAGTAATATTATAAATGCGAATGTGATTTTGTTTGTTTGTTACGCTTTCACGCCTTACCTACTCGACCGATCATCATGAAATTTCGTATACACCTTGTCAAGGGAACATAAAGGACAAAAGATATCTTTCACCCAGTAAAAGTACTGTTACCAACTTAAACTTACCTAAATTTACGCAAGCGAAGCCGCGAGTCAAATCTAGCACGTTATAATTTTGTCTACAACGTGTATGATTTTAGATTATGTCTACCCATGTCAAAAAACTATTTTAGTCTTTGGTGTTTAATAATCATGAACGCCTTACTTAAACCGAAGACTTACCATGTCACACAAAGTTATATTAAATGAGGCAGTAGTAAAAATTAGGACGAAGATAAACCAGCATTTATTCAGCTGAAGACACGAAAAGTAATTATCCACAAAACATCATTGCATGTCTTTTAAATCAACAGCTATTCTGTTTATATATATCTGTTCAAGATTATACACCAAAAAGTTTATGTTCCACTCTCAATCATATCTTATAATCATCATCATCTTTTGATAATACTTGAAACACGTAAAAACACATACCTATAAACAATAATAATATCAGCCCCGTATTAATTAGTCCCGCTGATGGGCATGGGCTTCTTCTCAGTGTGAGAAGGTTTCAGCAATAGTCCACCACGTTGGCTCAGTAAGGGTTGGCGAACTTCACATATCTTTAAGGACATTATGAAGAACTCAGTCATGGAAATTACCTCACGGTGATTTCCTTCACCGTCAAAGCGAACGATAATTAATTATTTAATAAGCACTTAACTTCGAAAAGTCGGAGATGCGTGCCTTGGGATAGAACTACTCCCACTACGATATCGGTGCTATTAAGGCACATATTAAAAAAAAAAAAAAAAAGTGTATTATCTTCTAGTAATAATAGATTGGACGTATAGCTGATCACATAGGGACAGCTAAATATAACCTTGAACAAGATAGATTTTCCTTATTTGTACTTTAATTAGACAATTCCAAGATACATATTTTACCCACTATTCTTGTTTACTTTTATCAGTGATAAATACATAACAAATCAGACAGCCATAGGGTGTAACTATAGTAGCCAATAACTTGAATTTACTATGGTAGAATAACAATAACACATGTACATGTGAATCACAGTAATAATAATAATATTCCTTTTTTTTTCTTTTTATTACACTAGATGTGCCCGCGGTTTCACCCGCGTTTACGATTACTGCGCCGCCCCCATGGGTCGTAGCGTGATGTTATATAGCCTATAACCTTCCTCGATAAATAAGCTATCCAACAAAAAAATAACTTTTCAATTAGAAGCAGTAGTTCCTGAGATTAGCGCGTTCCACCAAACAAACAAACTCTTTAGCTTTATTATATTAGTATAGACAAGGGGAAGCTATCATATCAACTCATATTGTGCACCTCGCTAAGTATGATTGTAAATAAGGAAAATGATAAAGAAAACTTAACTAATGAGGCCTTTTCAATTTTTGTTATTGTATACATATTACATAATAACAACAGTGGAAATGTTAAATGTACTTATTAATAATGTATTCTACGCCTTACACCCACATACCGGCAGTGATGTTTATGAGATCTACGTAATATACCGGCCAAATGTCCAGTCTCAGTACTACTACTTCGATTTTTCTAACAGAAACTTTCTGATCTAGGCCAGAATCTTTCGATTGCACGCAATTTTCTGCCACGGGATCTACAAGGTAGGTTTTAAAATCATGTCATATTATATACACTCTATTTTTAAATTCTATACAACTACTAGTTTTAATTATTTTCTATTTGTTCTATAACAATATGTAATGATTACATCAACATTATTTAATATAAAAAAGTAAACAAACTTGTGTGGTATATCAACAGGTCATCTTTTTTATGAATTCAATTTGGTCCGCACCTATGTATATAAACGGCGCTTATGGTTGAATCTTATCATATCGTTGCCTTGCTATCTGAGTGACGAGTTCAATAACGTCTAACAATGCGCACCGTTTCTTTAGTTTTGCTTTTCGCGGTGGCCGCCATGGCGCAAGCAGTTGACACAACCAAAGAGTATTACGATGTAAACGACGCGCCGAACTTGTTCGAGAAATACGTAATGGATTACAATAAAGAGTA
Organism: Catocala sponsa; assembly: GCA_963564715.1. Classification (NCBI taxonomy): domain Eukaryota; kingdom Metazoa; phylum Arthropoda; class Insecta; order Lepidoptera; family Erebidae; genus Catocala; species Catocala sponsa. The sequence continues at coordinate 17,927,953 of OY751333.1, forward strand.
CAAAGATGACGATGACAGGCAAAAGCATTACGACGCTTTTGTGGAGACTTTGAAGAACATAAACAAGTGGAATGCTGAACAACCCAACACCTCTTATGGCATCAACCAATTTAGTGACGCCACGCCTGATGAGACCAACATGTTTGGTAGCATGGTACCAGACCAATAAAGGTAAGCACAAACAATTTTAGCCAATAATAAAAATAGTTTTCTAACATAGTTTCCACTACACTAACCTATAAAACGCAAGTCCCCATGTAAGCATCCCAAATCGCCGTGTATTTTCCTAACGTAATATGGGAACCATGTAATACTAATTATAATAGTAATAACAGATAATGACGTAGTCTGAGATAGTACAATTATAATATATGATTCAGTATTTGCAACTATGATTCATGAAGTCGGAAATGCGTAAACTGATAGATAATTTTATTGTTAGTTATTGTAAAAATCTTAGATATATTTCCTTAAAATAATAAAACCTGCACTATAACATGAATAAAATTGATTTACCTTTGGTGCTGTACATTATTATTGACCTCCATTAGCCTAACATAGTTAGATTTGTTGTATTGGGCACGCCACGATCGTGTCGGTAAGTCCCGTGTTTGAGGAGTGGCTGGAGAGGCGGCATGGCGCACTCACCTTCCGGCTGACACAGGTAATGACTGGCCATGGTTGTTTTGGCCGGTTCCTGTGTCGAATAGGCCGGCAAGAGACGCCCGGTTTTCACCACTGCGGCGACTGCCGCGACGTTGTTGTGGACACGACGCTGCACACTTTGGCGGTTTGCCCCGTCTGGGCATCGCAGCGCCGTGAGTTGATCGCAGCAGTCGGATTGGTTGCCCTCTCGCTCCCGGCCGTAGTTCAGTCTATGGTCCGGCGTGAGAGGTCGTGGAACGCCGTCGCCTCCTTCTGTGAGGAAGTGATTTCTATCAAGGAGGCGGCGGAGCAGGAGAGGGAGTGCTTAAACCCTCTCCCCAACCGCAGAACCGGGCGTAGGAGGGCGCGAGACGACCTCCAGCCACCCTGAGGTTTGACCTAGGGGTGGCGGGCTTTATGGGCCTGCCCGCCATCCGTTCAGCACCAGGTCCGAGAGGCGGCGTGCGTGTTCCCACGCGCGCCTCTGTGTCGTGTCCCCTCTAGGAGGGGGAGGGATTTTCTTTTTTTAGTATTGACCAGTATAGGTCTTTTCGTGTAGTGGCCTGCCGTTTCATACGAACGGGCCGAAACATCGGCGGGGTCGCGACCGCATGTGCAAGTGGTTCGCGCGGCCCCGCAGATAGTGGTTTGTCGAGGAACACCGTGGTAGGTTTAGTCGGTATTCCGGGAGGTACATTATTCTTATTCTATCTTTGTATTTTACCCCGGCGAGTCCGACATAACCCCTTCACCCGCTCCCGCGGAGGGGTATGCGTCAATGCATTCCGCCAGGTAAAAAAATAAAAAATTATTAGATTTGTTGTATATTTTTTTATTACTCCAAATACTTATTAAAGTATAAAGTCGTAAGTCGGCATGATTTACTTAATTATTGTTCATACATATTTATGACAATTTATAGGTCATTATTTCATATATATTATCATAGGTCATCCTACATATTTATGACAATTTATATGATTAATTTTCATTTATTTAATATACTGTCACTGTACTGGTTTCTGAAAAAAAAAATTATTCTTTACAGAAACTAATAAAAATACAGACTGACAAATACAAAATAAATGTAATAAAATACAACTTCCACACTACAAATAATTCCTGTGTCGCGGGGAGCTTTACAAACGTTCGAACTACGGTAACAAAGAGCATTCAGCCTCGGAAAGGCTATTTGTAGATCACGCAAATGTTTGTCCCGAGTGGGGATCGATCCCACAACTAAATCTATTCTAAGAAATTGTAAAAGAATATTTACAATTAGACAATATTTATTTTCTATCTTTCTATTTCCTTCGAGATTTTCATTATATGACAAGAGTATCTTAAGTCAAAATGTTTGTGCCTGTTTGTAATTAATAATGTTTGTTCCCAGATTCATACATCACACACATCATTGAATACGTAATAAGAGCAACATTTTGAAATAAATAAATATAATAATATCAGTATTTTTGTTTATATTATTTATGTTACTTACGGAATGTCTTTTAACTTGCGAGGCAATATTACTAAAGCATTATCAGATTTGTCTGGTTTGTAATCAAAATCTAACAAAATAAATATACTTCAGGAATGACATAGGTTTTTTAAAATGGGTCTAATAGCTAGTTATCAATAAAAAATCATTAACTTTGGAATAAATAGAGAAAATTTTACGCCACGTTGTCGAAAATATACTCGTATAATAATTGCGATTTAAAGCATTGGCTATGAGCATTAGTATTCTCAAGGAGGTTATGTGCCTAACAATCCTATCCAATCATAGTATTTATCACATAGTGGTTTGGCACTTAAGCTAAGTAGGTACACACGGCAGCGACTCTGATCGACGGCAAGTCGCTGGCGATAACATACTTGATATATGGACGTGAATTCGCAACAGTATCTATGTAGCTTCTATCAGGTTCTACGTTATATTCAAAAATCAAGTTGACGATTTTCTATGTCTTACTTATTATTTATTATGGGAAAATATAGGCTATAGACACAAAACTTTAGCTCTAAATTTATTTATTCAAACAATGCCAATTAGATTATTCTTTTTCATATCCTGGTCTCCCATGCTATCACAACAACTTACCTGAAACAAAAAATATAATGATTAACGTCGAGATTTTTAACAAGATAGTTATTTTACAAATATTCAATGAAGAGAACGTAATTTAGAAAATAAAATTATTTAATTATTGTACCAATAATTTGCACTCTTATTAAGGGTATCTTACAAGCGATGCATTTGATTAGCTTATATAATTATGAGCAACTACCCCTAGATGGATGCCATAAGTTTTTACTTATGCCTAGGGCCGGCCATGATATCGTGGATTTTAATTTCACAGCAACAAACTCTGCACTACTATTGAGAAAATATTGACAGAAAAACTTTAGCCGACACGAGCTTGAAAACCGAAACTTCATACACAGCCGTTGCATGCATTACCGCTGCGCCACTGAGCCAGTCAAAATAAGAACTCAATTTCTTTTAAAAACTACTTACTGTTCCGAAATCCGAGCATCGAATATACCATCAATACTTTTCTGTATCCCTGATGTTTGTTTGTCCTCAGTTAAGTCGGCAAAGGGGTGTAATCCGATGGTGAAGCTATTTTGTTTAGCTGCTTTATACTCGTTTATTTCCTTCAGCATGTTCACGAACGCGTCGTAATGTATCTACTTGTCTATCAGCTTCATCTTTGTAACGTTTGTAATCTTTAATGAACTTTTCGAACAGTTGCGGCGCGTCATCTAAGTTATAAATCTCGGGCGGGTAAGTATTGGCCGCGGTTGCTACTGCGGCCACAAAGACAAGCATTAAGAAAGTCACGGCGCGCATTTTGATAGTATTGTCACAGTCTAATAATCGTGGTATTGTAATACAAGATCAGTGAATAGACGAACTATAGAACTGCGTTATTACGACGCCTCTTACATAGGTGCAAACCATGACGTTATACTGATTTAATCAAACACACCTAATTATTTATTGCGAGCCTGTTCATATTTATGTTTTTAACTTATTACTATGGATGATGATGATGTCACATATGTTTATATACGATGAGTTAAGCATCCCATGTAATACAAGAGCAAATTTATGCCTGTCTACCAGGTAAAGTATGATTACCTATTTTTGTTATGTATTTATTAATAAAATAATGAACGCTCTGGTTGTAACTTTGGCTGATTTTGGAATCAAGCTCTGTACGCTTGCTTTATTTGAAACTAGTGACCCGCCCCGTATTTTAGTACAAAACCGTAACAAATTATACAGCTAAACCTTCCTCATGAATTACTCTGTCTATTGGTGAAAACCAGATATGCCTGCTCCGTGCCTCGGAGAGCACGTTAAGCCGTCGGTCCCGGCTGCCATGAACATCTATGGCAGTCGTTATTGGTAAGTCAGTGCCCTCTAATATCCTGACACTAGTCTAATCTTAGGGTATCGTTAGCCTTCGGGTTGCGGAGATCAGATGGCAGTCGCTCTGTGTAAAAACTGATATCCAGTCAAATCCGGTTAGACTAGAAAGCCGACCCCAAGTGACTTGGGAATAATAAAGGCTAGGGAGAAGAGAGAGAGAGAGAGAGAGAGAGATTGGTGAAAACCAGATGAAAATCCATTCAGTAGTTTTTGAGTTTATCGCGGATAGACAGACAGATGCAGCGGGGGATTTTATTTTATAATATGTAGTGATAGTGAAGAACAAAGCATATTCACCCATAACATAATGCACATATGCATTTTTATCGATAAAAAAAGACTAACTGCCTTGATTGTGCATCAGCAGTAAATGCGACTGCTGTGCATGAGGGTTCGATCCCCGAGTCTGATTAACATAAAAGTTATTCAATTTTCTCGTGAAACATTTTCAGTAGCTGCCTTGAGTTACGAAGTTGAAGGTTTTTTGGCAAACAAGCATAAGGCCCACGTGATGGTAAGTGGTCACCGTAGCATATGGAAGCCTGCAACACCAGAGGCATCACTTGCGCGTTGCCGACGCTTTAGGAAAGGAAGTGGGAAGGAGAAGGAGCGGGAAGAGGGAAAGAGGGTGGCTGGGCCTCAGGCACTCTCACTCACCGAAAAAAACACAACAGTAGGAATACTGTTATTTCACGTCGATATTCTGTAAGAGGGTAGTCCTTCCCCGGTCGAGCCGGCCCGTTCATGCTGAAATCAGCGAGGCTCTACTACTCTATAAATTAATGTACTAAAATATTAAAATTAAATTACTGCTGATGTTGCACATTTGCTCACACAGATAGCACATAACGCTGTTGGTCCTGCGCCTGATCTATCTTTGAGAGTAAGGGAATAGAGAGTGAACTGGGTTTTTATTATCTCATTTGCTGTGCACTATAATATATTATCTGCTGCATAGATGCCTAGTCTCGGTTAAGATTGGCCCACACGATTAGAAAAATGTTTAATTACGTTGGCCAATTTGTCGTCCAATTTTATAAAGTATAGAAGATTGATTAAAAAAGAGCACGAGGTTTCCTTAAACTACTACCTGACCGATAACAGTATATAAATAAAAGTGTTTAATATTGAATATAATATGTAATAAGTTGAAGTTTATTGAATAGCAGCCTAACACAATGTGTGTTAACCCAACAACATAATAAATTCCATCCAAGCAATTATGCTAATAGTCCAGCAGCCACCGCCTGTTTTTTTACCGTTTATTAATGAAAAAGGTCTTACGTTCTTTAGGAATGGACAACTTCTAAACGTAGGACTGGAAAACCGTACCACTACATTTGTAGGACTATGTGGCCATTTGATTGTACAAATATTTATTAAGCTGTATACAAAAAATCTGCTTGTTATCATTAATTTTAATGACCTCGGTATTTGGACATATTCGGAGCGTAGGACGCTCCAGTCGAACCATCCATTCTTGACACTCAACCAAATCGACATGTCTTATACCTGCGCACTACATTAGCTACCTCTATCGAGAATTTTTCAAAGGAAAAGCTTGGGCGTCTCGTCGAACCGAACCTGCTCACGAAGATTCAGCCTGTTATTACTCACTAAAAAAACAGGCGGTGTCTGCTGGACTATAACTAATATTATAAATGCTGTGAGTAGGTTGTTTTTTTTCTTACGCTTTCACGCCTTGACTACTCGACCAATCATCATGAAATCTCTCTCACATACACGATGTCAGGGGTACAGAAAAGCACATAGGGTATCAGTTATCCAGAAAATGAAAATCTGTTTCCGAGCGAAGCCGAGGGCAATAGCTAGTAATTATATAAATACATAATTATAATTTATATAAACATGTTTAAATAGAGTAGAACGTCCTATAAAGCTGCTGTAAATAAAAGCATAACAAGTGGGGTGAACTTTACTACAGATAGTGCTTGATTCATATATAATTGGGAACGTTGTGTAGAAATGGCAGGAATATGGCTGAAATGGTCACTTCGTTAAGAGATCGAAAGTAAAGACGTTTTAGTTACAAAACGTAATGAACTGTCTAAATATCATTGAACTGACAAGTAACTTGTCCGTTGTAACATTATAATTATGTAACAATTATCGAAGTTTATGTCAAATAACATACATTATATTATATAATCCGTACGTAATTACAATGGAAACAGTATTATATTTCTTAATCTTATATATGTATTTTTCGCGGCGAAATATCTGCTAAACAAAAAAAGTTTCAGGTGGAACTCACGTTATAAAATATTTTTAATTTTAACCTTTGATATTTGTCGCTTACCTTAATCAACCTCCACGCAACCGTGGCCAAATCTTTCCTGTCTCTCCTCATCAGTTAAGTCGGCGAAGACGCCGATACCAAGATTCCAGCTATGACCTTTTGAGTTTTCTTTGTTTATATACTTTAAATTCTTCACGAAGGCTTTATAATGTAGTTGTTTCAGGTCAGCTTTATCTATGTAATACCTGCCTGTCCCTTTTATGAATTTTTCGAACAGTTCCGGTGCCTCATTTAAGTCATAAAATATGGGTTTTATTGCTCTGGCTACAGCCATAGCGACCAAAGCAACAAGCGCAATTAAAAAGAAGGCGCGCATTTTCTGATCAATACTTCTTTCTATAATGGACAAACTGAGATTGAAAAGATACTATGACAGATCGTTTATATACAAACTCATATGTTTAAGACTGTAATCAATGATCATAATGACCAATTAACAGGTACGTTACTCTGATAGCTTAACTGCTTTTTAATTAGTATGATTACAACGTCATTTATATTTTATACAATCAATTTCGAATTCTGGAAAGAAATAATATTATGCGTATTACCAGATTTCTAATTAAAAGAGTCATTATTCTTATTTGTTTAAGAAAAAGACAACTGCCGCACTAGAAAATCCTGTGTCGCGGGGGACTTTACAAACATTCAAACAACGGACACAAAGAACACCCAGAACAACCATATGTGGATCACACAAAGTTTTATCCAGTGTGGGATTCGAAACCACAACACTCGGCGCATTAGCGAGGCGAGGCGACCACTTAAACAACTATGCCATCCGTGCAGTCAAATCATAAGATTTTATTATCATTTTTATAAACTGTTTTTGGTGACAGTGAACGACATACCTTCAGTCATCATTTATGTACAGTCAGCACCAAAAGTCGATGAACAGAATCAACTTAACAAAACACCTGTTCACAATAAAATGCCATAAGTTATAGTCGCAACTAGGAAACAAAATAGCCTGTACACCAGAAATTTACAAAAGTCGTTAAACACGAGTATTTCAAAAGTATCTGTGCACTAGTATTCCTAAAGTCGCTGTACACCATAAATCCAAATGTCGCTGAACAGCTAATTTCACCTGACTAAACTAACTACTACTAAATATGGAAACTGCTGATATTGTTATTATAGAACAAAGTGTTTGGTACTGAATAAAAGTGTAATTAAAAACGTAATCATTTATTTATTAATAGCACAATCAAAAATTCAAATGAAAATATTTTAGATATTATAATATAAATCTTAACGCAAAATCAAAAATTTAATTTAAAATTAATAATTAATAGCGGGTATGGCCTCCATCCGCGTCTATTACTGCCTGGAGACGTTCGCGCATATTACCTACCATATTTTGACAAATATTTTGGCCCCTAAATCTCTCCCAAGTTTCTGTTGCATGAGCTATTATATTTTGTCGGGTGCGGGGTGTATCGGGATGCTTGCACCATAAGAGCCCACAAATTTTCTATGGGGTTGAGGTCCGGGCTCTTCGGCGGGAATGGAATCTCCAAAATTTGCTCTGTGTTTTCATTTAACCATACTCGGCATACACGTGCTTTATGAATTGGACAGTTATCGTGAACGAAGTTTATTGGCGTCTCTTCTGGCAACATGACTTGTGTCGTCGGCAACAAAACATCGTTCAATATATCTATATAGCCCGCGCTATTTAATCGACCTCCTATCTCGATTAATTCTCCAGGGCCACCAGAGCACATCCAACCCCAAAACCCAACAGATATTCTGCCACTTGCACGGTTATCGATTATATTACGTTCTGCATATCGGGTATTATTTATGCGCCAGAGCGACATACGACCATTTTCGGTACAATGAAATGTTTTTTCATCCGAAAATATGACATTTGTAAAATCATAATTCAAAAATCTTTGCGCAAATTCGAGTCTTTGCAATTTGTGTCTTGCTGTCAACATGAGTTTTTTGGCTGCTACTCGGTGATGAATACCTGCTTCGTGCAGTCGGCGCCTTACTGTATTAAGGGACAAGTTATTATTGATGGCTATTTCATCAGTACGAGTGAAACCGTTATTTCTAAAAGCGTTAATAATTGTTTGGTCTTGTTGGCGAGATGTTTTTCTAGATCTTCCTGTTTTTTTCAACTCCCTTATGTGACCATCGTCATCCCAACGCCTAAGCCAAAGATATACGGTGGTGCGCTGAAACAATGTTTAGCTATGATTAGACATAAACATATATTTCTTTCTTACAATGATGCGACTGAGTACTTATCGGGTAAGTAATAGATGCACCCATACTTATCAATATGTGCTTGAATATTGACAAATGTTTGATTTAATAATAAAAATATAACACTGACTCGTCCTGGCAATCGATTCCTAGACTTGATCGATTTTATGTAAAAATATCAAATAAATAAATGTTATTTATTATTGATTTAAAATTAAAACTGTTTTAGAAATAATGCACACTTTATTTGTTTTCATTAATAACAGCAATCTTAATACCTACTTACAATTATTGTTAAACATGAATGCAAATATGATATAATATTATAAGTTTTATTACTTACCGAAACTCCTAATTCTGCAGCAATTTCTGATACATTGTATCCTTGTTTTTTCAAGAGAACAATTCTGTGACGTTCATGCTCCGTAATATGCACATTATACGGCATTTTTGTGATATTTATCGATTGATGTATCTCAATAATATAAATAAACAATTATGCACATACACAACGTTTCATTTACTTCAGACTACGACAATAATACGCTAGACTATAATTATCACAAGTCATATGAACAGAAATAATAAATTAAAAATTAAAGGAAGGTAGGTTTTGTAAGATTCGCGCAAAGTAAATTACAAGCACCGTCACTATAATCGCTTCGTAGATCATTAGAGTTATGTTTATGTTATTTTTCATATTATAGATTAGTATGATTACTGACAATAAAATATAATTGTTTTGTAAATAAGTATTGGAATAGATACTAACGTGTTAACATACATTATTAAGGTTAAGCAAGCACTGTCCCAAAAGTAGCTGAACAACATAAGCGACAAAAGTATATTAACACACGGCAACATTAAAAATATACTTTGTTAACCTAATTTTGTCTTTACTGCTGTTTAGTGACTTTTGATATAATGATGTTCAGCGACATTTGGATTGATGGTGTACAGCGACTTTAGGAATACTAGTGCACAGATACTTTTGAAATACTCGTGTTTAACGACTTTTGTAAATTTCTGGTGTACAGGCTATTTTGTTTCCTAGTTGCGATTATAACTTATGGCATTTTATTGTGAACAGGTGTTTTGTTAAGTTGATTCTGTTCATCGACTTTTGGTGCTGACTGTACATTCCGCATTATGATGATGTTTCGCATCCATGGCATTCAAACAGAACCTAGGCATGGGCATGATTCAGGTTATTTATCCTGTGAGATCAAGCAGCGGAATGGACTCTGATATATAATTTCCTAAATACTTTTTTTAGCTACTGCATCTCAATAATGCATTGAGCATTGTCAGATTTCCTTGCTATAAGATGAAAATACTCTTCATTCTACATATCTAAGACTAACTTTTGCCCGCGACTTCACTCGCGTAAAAGTAGGTTATGTTAAGTTAGGTTATTTTAGTAACAGTAAAGTATAACCTATATTACTCGGTGATAATACAGCTTTCAATGGAGAAAGAATTTTTAAAATCGGTGAAGTACAAAAGAAACAAACAAATCTAATCTTTCCTCTTTATAATATTAGTATGGACTACCAGCGCCTAAGTAGTCAATATTTGAAATAGTCTTAATTGGCTTTGATTCACATTTTTAAACGGTATCGAAATTACTGTTGCAAACCTAACCTAGCCTATATTTACGCGAGCGAAGCCTCGGGTGAAAACTAGTTGCAAATAACTATTATAACTAGTGCAGCCTCGCGTAAAATCGTTGTCTGGTGAATTGAAAGAGTTAACAAAGAGATAGTTAAGTTAACGTACTTTCTGTATTTATGAATGTAAATAAACGATTTAGTTATGTTTCTGCGGTACCTATAATGTATTATTAAGTAGTAGATATTACGAAATTTAAGTAGTAGATATCTTTCGGGAACAGTACTTACTGTTCCCGAAAGATATCTACTACTTCAATTTCGTATACAGTCAGGGGTAAAAAAGGGCACAGGTAGCATCCAGAATGAAGGTTCATTCTGGATGCTACCTATGCCCTTTTTTACTCCTGACTGTATACGAAATTTCATGATGATCAGTCGAGTAGTAAAGGCGTTAAAGCGTAACAAACAAATAAACAAACAAACTGACATTCGCATTTTAATATTAGTTAGAAAGTTTTAAGGATTGTCGAACTACTGGATTATGGATTAGAGTAAATAATTATTTTGGTCCTTTCTGATACACTAAGGCAAAAGAGAATGAATTATAATTTTAGGTTAAAATATTTTATAAAATTTTACTTTTTATTTTATAAGTATTTTCGTAAGGACTATACTCGGTTCTTTGGGTTGCTGACACACGGATGCTACAGCGTAAAGACCTGACCGCCCTGAGAACTAGACGCAGCAGGTTTTTGTCAGATTTTTATTAGAGATTATTTAGATTTAAGAAGAATGAAGCTTTGGATCCATCTTCGTTAAATTCATTTAAAATTAAATAGTCGTAACAAAATAAATGTTGAAATGCTTTTTAATTCAGTTTTTTGATATACCTCGTTGGTCTTGTGGCAACTGTGCCCGGGCAACGGCAATAGACGCATCTACTGTCACGTGGAACCTATTAATAGTTGGAAAAATGTGGATGTAAGTACACCTTATTTTAACCATTTGATCATTTTTTATACTGCTATGCGTTCTCGTTGGTATCACACAGGTAAAATCACCAGAAGCAGGTTATTAGTCAAATTTAACAATAGTTAAGAACATCGATCAAATATACCATTGATCGAAGGTTAAGAAGATAAATGGATGAGTTGATGCACCATTGGCATTGAGTTTTGTTTACGCCTACGTATGAGAGGTCAAGGCACGCATCTATTTTTCGAAGTTACATGTGTAGGTACCTATTAAATAGTTAATTATGCACTCGCTTTAACGGTGAATAATTGAATAATAATAAAAATAATAATAAAATTGTTGTTTTATTGTGATATCTATATCTATATAAACAAATAAATAAAATTGAAGTGTCTGTTTGTAATGTCAAAATAACAGCTTTTTATCTAATGCATATGACAGTATATAAGGTAACCTATACGAAAACATATATTTTTAAAATTGTTGTCTGTCTGTTTGTGCCGGCTAATCTCCGAAAAGGCTGAACCGATTTTGACGGGACTTTCACTGGCAGATAGCTGATGTTATAAGGAGTAACATAGGCTACTTTGATTTTAGAAAAAAATAGGGTTCCGCGGAGACCAACACTTTTTAGTTCAAATCTACGCGGACGAAGTCGCAGTTAACAGCTAGTTCGAAATAAAACTAAAGCGGAAGCTAAGAACATTATAAACAACTAGCTAAAAACTCTAATTGACGACTCTACGGAGGAGGTTTTAAAGATCAAATGTCAACATGTACCAATCTTTTATTTTAATTTGTTGTTAAAAATGTTTTATTGTATTTATTTTATTTTTATTAAGCTCATTAATAAAGTTATTCTCATGCAATGCAAGGTTTCCTCGATACATTATTGCCTAGTGAGGAAGCGAAAGAAGACTTAGGTACATAGGTTATGAAATCAAGCTCTCTGTAATTATGTACACAGGGTACATAATGGTGCTGATGTATAGTATTAAAATGTATTGTGTACACAACACCATCTAGCCCAAACTAAGCAGACCTTGTACTATAGGTACTAGTCAATGGATAAACATACATATAAAATATACTTTTTTTATAAATACATACATATTATACATAGAAACACCCAGACCAAGACAAACATCCATGTTCATGCACACAAATGTTTGACTTGTGCGGGAATCGAATCCGCGACCTCAGGCGTGGCAGTCGGATACACTAACCACTACGCCATCGAGGCCGAGATTTATGTTTATTTTTTATGTTTTAGCTCTGTATATTTTAGCAGTAATAAACCATTTTTACTTTACTTTACTTTGAAGGAAAATATCCTAGTCTAGCCGAGCAGTGAGACAGTTTATAAAAAGGCTGATATTTTTACTTGTAAGTATAAGTAGGAACACGTCTAAATTGGCAGCCTAAAGGGCCTTTACCTCATAAAACACCTAAAAGAGTAATAGTAAATATTAGTGTACGTTTCAGCTCAAATGAAATACGTATTTTACCAGAACATAAAATGTAATTGTGACTAACGTAGGGATGTAATAACGTGTGGATATATCTTCATAGGCAGAAGCATATTGTATTTATCTTTTAAAACATATATGTACATCATAAAAGGAGAAGTAAGAACGAAGATCAGGATTATATTTAGTATTCTCGCTCACGTATGTATTTGGAAATACAGCCATTGTTATTAGGTCCAGTGACATCACACATCACATCGTGTAATCTGAAATCAAAACAACTGTGTTTAATCAATATGAAACACATAAATATACGCATACGAATGTATGCGTATATAACCTATAAAATTTGGAAGTAGTCTGTTAAATAGTAGTCATTTATTTTTAAAACAACTGCAGTGGATATTTCGGACTCAGAATAGGAACCTAATTTGCTCGGAAACATAGATCATCTAGTAATTTGATTATAAAAGAAATGTATATTTTTAAAGACATCACCCGCTCTAGTAATGATTGTTGTTTCGCAAGAGAATTTACACAGAAATACCTACCTAAATCCGTAAATCCGTTAAAGATACGTTACATTTCTTCCTCCCGTTTAATTTTAAAACCCTTAACATTTAAAAGTGAAAAATAAATAAACATAATATATTATGTTCGATTCATCGATTTCATGTAAATGATAAAACAAGAATGTAGGTACACTAGCGAAACTAAAAGAGCCGTTTATCATAACTAATATTATAAATGCGAATTTGTCATTTGCATTTATAATATTAGTTTGTTTGTTCACGCCATAACTACTCGACCGATTATTATGAAATTTCACAAACAAACATCAGGGATACAGAAAAGTATTATTGCCGAGCAAAAGAAAGAAGAAAAAAGCTGCTTGCAAAAACTGGTTTCAAATAAAACACTTATACTCACTTTACAATGGAATATTTACGATGATGAAATCAGCTATTGGGTTGATGCCGTGAAACTTATGCCCTGCCGCGATTTCTTGGTTCATAAACTTCAAGTACTTCACGAAGGCTTCGTAATGCTGTTGTTTCTCAGCGGCATCTTTGTAATGCCGGTCATTATCTTTCAAGAACTTTTCGTACAATTGCGGTGCGTCATCTAAGTTATATAACTTGGACCGTTTAGGTTTGGCCGCAGCAACCATGACCACCACAGCAACAAGCACAAATAAAATGACGGCACGCATTTCTGCTGAGTCAGTATTTCTTCCTCTCGATAGTCAAACAAAATTTAAATCGATACAATTACAACGCTCTTTATATATGTGCCTATGATGTAATTAATCAGCCTAATGACTACTTATAAGGCAAGTTTCTCTGATATCTTAATTATTTCACAATGAGTTACAGTGACACCTCGTTAAATGGGCCCTGTTTAAATTAGATTTCGCTACTGCTTATACTCACAATGAACAGTAAAATGTATTGAGATAGGTTCTAGCTAGCATTCAGAATTTGATTGAATGGGACCGTAAGAGCAGGCAGATCTAGGCAAACATTTTCTGACCAAAACGAACACAAGCTCAGAAAGTAGCGGAAGACCTAGGTAAACATTTTCTAATTAGGTCTGATACATCCTGGAAAAAGATGAGTAAGAGAACCAGCAACAGAGAGTAACAGTAGCGATAGCCTAGTAAGAGACCGTTGCACTGACATGCAGTTGTCCAACGATCGAACCCGCGCAAAGGCGCCCTCTAACTTTTCGAAGTTATGTGCGTATTAACTAGTTACTTATCGTTTGCTTTAACGGTAAAGGAAAACATCGTAAGGTCTAAGAGTTGTACATAATGTTGTTGAAGACATGTCAAGCCTGTCAACGCTCAGTGGGCCAGCATGGTGGATTATGGTCTACCCTTCTCGTACTAGGAAGAGACTCGTGCCCAGCGGTATTATATTATGTAAGAAAAATCTAAACCGACAAGCATGTTTTAAGAATGTCATGTGAATAAATGAATCCTAGCAAAGTCTTACGATTGTATCAAGTGGAAATCTGTTGGCTCTGCTTATTACTCTAGAACAAAAACGAGACTATGTATGACTCCACGGATAACGTAATGGTTTAAGAGGTCACCTCGCCATATGTTGAGTGTTGTGCTTTCGAGCCCGATGAACAAAAATTGTATACTCTTCGAATTGTTGTTACATGTTTGTAGTTCGCATCTATTGTTTGTAAAGATCCCCGTGACACAGAATTTATTCCGAGTGAGAGAGTTTTCTTTTAAAAGAAAGATAATCAGAAATTAATCCTACTAATAGCATATTTGTTACTCTGTGATGCTCACGCTGTGTACTTGTTTTAAAAATAAATGACTACTGTTTAACAGGTCTACTTCCAGATTTTATAGGTTACATACGCATACATTCGTATGCGTATATTTATGTGTTTCATATTGATTAAACACAGTTGTCTTGATTTCAGATTACACGATGTGATGTGTGATGTCACTGGACCTAATAACAATGGCTGTATTTCCAAATACATACGTGAGCGAGAATACTAAATAGAATCCTGATCTTCGTTCTTACTTCTCTTTTTATGATTTACATATATGTGTTAAAAGATAAATAGGTACAATATGCTTCTGCCTATGAAGAGATATCTACACAATATACTGCTGCCTATGAAGAGATATCCACAGTAATGATAAAAGAACTACGATACCTAGAAACCTATAGCTCTATATGAATAAATGACTTGGTCGGTAATGTTCGTGTTGGTCTGACTGGCTTTAATATCGCTACCCAATTAAACTTAGACACGATTTGACTTGAAAAAGATAAAAATATGTCACTCAGCTGAGTGCAAATGATGCAGCATGCATAATAATATAGTAATACACTTTATACAGTATCTATGAGAGCAGAAAGTTCAAATTTAATATGTATCATACCTACTGCTAATTATAATAGTGCCTATCTTTACCCCAGAAGCATATTTGCCTCCTAGTATATGAATAATTATATAACCACTGTTTAATTTAGTTATGTTTCCATACGCACGCAAAACTTGCCTGCCAATAATTAGGTATAAAATGCAAGGGTCACAAACACGTATATAAAAGAAGCGTCGCATTAAAATATGTTGTTGTAGAGCCAGTTTGACTCCCACAGAAGTATCTCGAACACTATATTAAAATGCGAATCGTCAGTTTAGTTTTACTTATTACTGCTGCCGTCGCTACTGTCGCGAATCCGGTCGATACTAAACCGCCAATTATCTACAATCTAGATGACGCGCCGCAACTGTTCGAAAAATTCATTAAAGAATACGAAAGACATTATAAAGATGAAGCTGATAAACAAGTACATTACGAGGCGTTTGTGAACACCCTGAAGTATGTGAACGAAGAAAACGCGAAAGGTCACTGTTACACACTCGGTATCACTTTGTTTGCTGATCTAACTGAAGCAGAGAAACAAGAGAAGTTTAGCCACGGCTGCTTATGTCCCCTACCTAAAGGTGCGTAATAAGCCAGCTACTGCTAGCGATGTGCCCAATTGCATTTAAATTATATATGAAAACAAATTATTGTTTGTAATACATACACGTGCATAGCGTCCTTGACCATGTAAAGTAGGTACAGCGTTGTGAACTGTATTCGAATATCATTTAAATGCAATTATGCGCATACTAAGGCGCCAGCCACACAGAAATGGTGTCTGGCTCTAGTGTAGTGTATAGTATGTTGATACGCCATACGAACGCCAGCGTCAAAGCATGATAATATTTCACGTATATTTTATTCGTAACTAGCTTTGGCTCGCGGCATTGCTCGCGTAATACTTGTACGTTTAGGCTATATTCGTAACAGTACTTTTAGCTTATGTTACTCGGTGATAATATAACTTTCTAATGGAGAAAGAATTTTTAAAATTGGTTGTTTCTTTTTTATTTAAATCCTTACAAACAAACAAATGAAAAATCAATCCTTTCCTTTTTCTAATATTATTGTAGATAAGAAAGGGATAGCAAAATAGCCGCGCCACACCAGCACTAGACGCCATTTCTGTGTGGCTTGCGCCTGAGCTACACATGATTATTTTTTTATACTATAAAGTCGACAAACAACTATTCGGTCGACCTGATAGATATAGTACCTAAGCAGTATCACTCGCGTGTTACGAATACAACAAAAACATATTGATATCCTTTTTGAGTTTACACAGGCTGTTAGTTCTCTTCGTGAAAACTGCAATGAATGCTCTTGTTAAGCGTTCGTAGAAGAAATAGCTATATTTTAATGTGAATACAATAATTATTATGTACACCTTGGTACACTTTTTTCTAACACAAAAAATATTTTGAACTGTCTGCTCATGGTAGTTCAAAATATTTTATTATTTATTATTATATTATTATTTATAAGTGACGAGCAAACTTACAACCCAGTAAACGACAACCATGTTTTTAACGCTTGGAGAATAAGGAGGGTTACCGACCTAACGTGCATATCGATAAGTAGGTAAAAGATTTATTAACCTGCTAACGCTAGGACACAGATCAATGGTTTGCTCACAGTTCTATTTCCAAAACAACTCTGGCAGCCTTGGGTTATGTTCCTGTAATAAGTTCCCTGCTTAACACAGGAACACAGTTTGCGATCATCTGTAGGGTAAAGGTACTTTTCGAGTCGCGGCCCAGGATTAAACAAGGTTGAATAACCGGCAGTAACATCAGTCTTCATTTTTATATAATACTAGATTTTGCCCGCGGCTTCGTTTGCGTAAATGTACATAGGTTCGTTAAGTAATAGTACTTTCAAGATGAAACGTACCCTATGTTCTTTACTGTTCCCCTGAAATTTCATAATGATCGGTCTACTAGTTAAGGCGTGAAATTGTTACAAACAAACAAACTTATATTCGCATTTATACCTTATATTAATTAGGACTAGTTAAGACGTGTATTGAGATGAAGTGACCTAATGAAAGCTGGTGTGGTTAGCAGTTCGCTATCGTATTCTGTACATCATAAATACGATAGTAGCTACCTAATTAATCCTAACTTGTGGGTTCGAAACCCACACGGGACATAAAATTGTGTGATCCACAAAGGGTTGTTCAGTCTGGATGTTTTTTGTGTCCGTTATTTGAATGTTTGTAGATTTCCCCGCGACACGGAAATTAGATCAAGTGCGGGCGTTATCTTTCTAAAAATGAAATAAAAATACTTAATAGGAATGTGGCTTTATTTCGGTACCTACTACAACGCGAGAGAAGCCGCGAAGCAAAATCTAGTACATATGCATATAAATGCGTGAATCTGCCTGTAAGTGTTTATTGGTAGGACAACAGATTAAATTAATGTTATTATTATTTGATTACAGATGAATCGCAGTGACGTCACAAGACCTAACAATGGAGAAATAAGAAGACATATATTTGTAAAGACATAAAACTTTAATTGTTTTTGTTTGAATACATAAATTAATATTATTTTGAACTTTCGTGTTATCAATATTTTCTAACCGTTCCCTTTTATATAATATTACAAGACAGACCAAAGAAACCTTATTACCAAGTACAATAAATGCTTTTTAGCTTTGAAGGTGTTTGAAATGCGATAGGTAGGTATGTAGGTACCTAAATCATTTATCTTTTGTTACATTCAAACAGCAACAATCAACACCTATACGTAGGTGTGATTATCCTAACTAATATTATAAATGCAAATGTGAGTTTGTTTGGTTGTTACGCTTTCACACCATATCTGCTTGACCGATGATCATGAAATTTCGCATACAACAACATGTCAGGGGTACAAAAAAGGACATAGGATATGTTCTCTTATCCAAAAATAAGTAACCACACATTTATAACCCACATTTACCCAAGCAAAGCTGCGAGCACTATCTCTCGATCGCAAGTTTTAACCTTATCCATGGGGCTGCAGATAGTTTAATTATTATAATAATGTTTACAAAACAATTACAATACAATTTATAGTACCTACGACATTATAGGTATGAACTTCTAAACGTACATAATATATTCATAGTATTTAATCGAAAAAACGAAAAACACACGACATTGTAATGTCGTATGGTTTTTGTTTTTATTAACAAAGAACTTACCTACTTTTAAAATTCTTCATAAACCCCAATTCCAACTTCTACGTTCTAACCAAATGACATCACAAATGACGAACGTCACAAATTTTCATCCTCCTTTGAATATTTCCATATTTAAGGGAATATTCAAAAATCCTTTCTCAGCGGTAACTGACATTATAATTATAATGGCTTCAATCGCCATAGCCATAACATTTATAATGAATACTAAATACATTATATTTGTACAAAGTTACATGTTGAGTACATACTTACGTTAAGTAGGTAAACTGAAAACTAGTCGCAATAAATTGCGTCACAATAAGATTTTTTGTGGTTTTCCTTCTAACGATTAAAGCGTTTTTTGTCGTTAAGGTATTTAAAAATAATTGTAAGTAAATATGTCTCATATTAGTCATGTCCATTTCATAAGCAAATTGTATTATGTATTAGGTAGGTATAGGTAAATGGTGACAAACTGATGATATCACATTGTTCATTACTTGAATGTGTGTGTGAAAGGCTGTGCGACCACGCCGTGTGATCGTGCCTGGCAGGCCGTGACCCGACGGTTGATTTCTGGCACTTGTATATATTATAGTATAAAATAAAATTTCGCTTGCATGTTGCAGGAATGTAAGGCGAAATGCGAATTGTGAACAGAGCCATCTCTTGACATTTGTTGAAATTTTTTCGTCTTGGTATAGTAACTACATATTTGGGAAAATCTACCCTTGCCAATTTTTTTAATGACGGTATATTCGTGCAGGTCAGTACCATACTTTTATACATTAGTAACAGTGTTGCTGCGTTTTACCTGATATACTCATATCAGGCAAAAAGCAAAAAGAATACTTACTTTTACACGTTAAAGTAATGCCATTTACCCATATCTTTCTGCGCGAAGAGGGTATGTCAGGCTCACCCAAGGAAAGATGGAAAGTCCCGGGTCGCACCGACTACCTAAACTGTTAACGCGCTGCCTTGAATGTTGGGTGGATCGCTGGAACTGAAACTATTTATTCGCATACCTACCGTAGAGTAAGTATGGTTGGTATGCCTTTCATGCAATGCAGTCTTTAATTACTTTTAGTTCGTCGATATGGAAGTGATATCCTACACTCTGCTACCATAGTTAATAGCCTGCGAAATCAGCTCTTCATCGAGCAGGCTACATGCTTGTTTGCCGTCTTCATATCGTCATAGTCTAATAGCTTTTGCCCGGAGCTAAGCTTCACAACAATTTTTACCGGATGAAAGATGACTCTAATCGCTAGGTTCTTTTCTGTCCTTACCCCTGACAATGTATACGCGAAATTTTATTTTCAAATTGTTAATATTTGAGAAAGAAAGAAAGAATAGACTGACAATGGCTGTGATTTGTGTTCCTCGGGTTAGTAGGGTTCTAAAACTCCTTATGAAAGCGCTAGTTGTCGGTTAGAAGACCAGTAGAACTTCCTTTTTAACACGGTCAGCGACGAGTGAAACACTCCCTTGGCGTTTCAAAAATCTACAGATTATATTATAACGGCAAATAAAATATAAGGAAAGAGGAAACTAAAACATACAAGATCTTTATTATTAAACATTTTATTTGAACTTGGAAATATTTAATGCTTATACATGTTAAAATCACAGAGGAGGCACTATGTTTAAATTATGCAAAGTATATACTGACCGCAAGTTGTTACGATACCGTAAGATAATGATATTTTCTGTTAATGGTGTAAACGTGTTGTCAGTAAGGTTCTCTAGATATCTTAGATATCTTTTGATAGGTATATTTAAAGGTACCTTATACGGGGTCGATTTTACAATCATCAGAGTACTGGATTGATATTTTGACAGAATTCTTATATCTACTAAATTGTCAAAATGTTGAATGTATTCCTCATAAGATTAATCTGGTAATTAAAAATCGACCCTATGGGTCTGCCAACATTGTCGACGCAACATCATCTTATCCCCTACGCTCTTTCTTCTGCATATCAATGATATGTTGAATCTCGGCAACATCGCAATACGCTGCCGTAATGATTTAATAATTTGTTCACGTCATTGAGTTTGAATGGTAGATACCGGACTGCCAAACGCATTTTAACAGCTATTGTGACGGCCATTCAGTATGCCTAGTGCGAGTTGTTATTATGTTAACGCAATCGAAACGTTTACCGCGTTTTGCTCTCTGATTGGTTAAGAGCTTGGAGCGGGCCAATCAGAGCACCGAACGTCATAAACGTGTCGATCGCGTTAACGTAAAACAAACTTGCACTAGGCACTTAGAGGTCTTGACTGCCGAATACGCGTTGACAGCTGTCGCGACATCCGATCAGCTTAATGCAATTAGTGTGGTGATATGCACTTGGCTTAAGGCGATTTCACGTTGACATATGTGGGGAGACCATTAATGTACAGCATATTTTAATGTTTGAATTTCCACTTTAAGTATTCATAGTTTATGTACACTTATAAAAATGGTCCCCATCCAATATACATCTGGCACAGATTGTGAATGCTAGTTGCTTCTACTATTAGATGTTCCACTTGACCTTCCGGAGACAGTGATAACGACAGCTGCTTATTTTTCGTTCTTACCTATGGACATCAGAAAATTGTTATTTTACACATTAATCATTATCGGTTATCAATAACCGGTCTATCTGTGGTTTTCCGTACGAGATAAAAAAAATACAATAAGCTTAATAGAAATTATGACAATTTCTTATCGCTATATATTGCTTATTGGGAACCGCCGTATGACAATGATTTCCCACAGTTCTGTAGCAAAATATAACCATTAAATAAAGATTGTTGAGTGGTCGCATAAATACATTCTTCACTGAAATGTCTAAAGGTATATTACGTAAATTAGCATAGCGTTACTGGCGCAATATGATAATGACTAACGCAACAAAGATTAACAATTCGTTGTTCTAAGCGTTTTTCTTAGCAACTCTTACCAGCCATTCTCGCTAGTTGCTTTAGACCTTAATAAGCCAATGCTTACTTGGTGCTTGTTAAATGCATATCGCACATACGCCTTCAAAGCAATAGACATAGGGTGGCAACTCACACTAACAAACTCTTCGAGCTTTTTCAGCTATGCGTAGCTATATAAACATGGTAATATGATAATTTGACTGTACAGATGGCACAGCCAGCAAGTGGTCGTCTCGCCGCTGTTGCCACGCTGAATGGTTCGAATCTCACACGGGACAATTATTTGCGTGATTACCTAATTATAGATCTTAGTGTAGGTGTATTTTGTATCCCTTATTTGTATGTTTGTAAAGTTACTGCTTACCATCAGGTGGAGTGTGGTCATTTTGACGAGCAAAATAAAAAGAAATAAAAAAAAAAGTTCCGTAAAACAGGACGTGATCTCTAGAATGGCAGTTATCTAATCATCATCATCCTCTTGCCCTGGTCCCAATTTATTTGGGGTCAGCACAGTATGTCATTTGGCAGTTATCTAATATAGAATAGACTTATACCATATGACCTAGACTCCATACTCACAGATGTAACTGCCACCGACACCTTCAGGACACACCTAACGCACATAGTCGACACACTCAAAATCTTCAACAATACATAACCACGCACACAAACACAAGCAATAACACTGACGATCACTTTATTTTTTTTTATCTCTCTCTTTAATAATGTATTTTTAAATGTTAATTTTACTTTTCTGTATCAAATAGCAGAAATTTCGCGCACTATGTCGCAATAAACTCCTCTCAGGGGCGGACTTAACCCCTGTGAGATTCTCAAAAAAAAAATATAGAATAGAATTAGTTACCTGGCTAAATTCAATGTACTAAAATAATTGGAAAGAGAGGAACTTGTATATTTTGAATTCGAAACTGTAAGCTAAAGTACGCCCAGATATCACGACGCGGCTGTCCCTTGTTAGAGAAGATCCGTATTGCTAATATTTTTCAATTGCAATAGTTGGGATGGGCTGTTCGAGTGTGCGAGGCGGATCCCTTTCTTCTAAATTATTGAAGTGAAACTTCTTTATCGACGTATGGGAGAAATTTTGTAGCAGTGTAAAAAAAATCGTCACGTTTTTCGGTTACGCGCCATGTTGCTTTTTTATCAAAGTTTAGTATAGTGACGTAAAGAATATAATGTAATATATTTATAATAATAACAACAATATATTAGTGTTGAAGTTTGGTTTGAAATAAGAATAACAATATATTAATTTGAAAGTGATAAAATAAAAATACTTATTCAAATTTAAGTGAATTTACAAGAAAAGTGAGAGTGATTATATATTTCGTTTTATAAATTCAACACGTATGAGCATGATTTTAATATTTATTTGAGGTTAACCTCACTTTTTGATTGTAAGTATCAGTGAATGTATATAAATCTGTTAAAATTAGCAAGTATTAATAAATATGACTGTAAATCTAGTGAACATTATTAATTGATATGATATGTCGTCAAGAAGTTTCACTTCTTACCTGTGTACTCTGGTACACACACACATTTTCTTTTTTTTTCTTTGAAAATGTACTGTATAAATACTGTACAAATATAAAGTCCCTTACCATTCCATTAAGTCGTTGTTTAATATGCAATAGGTGCTGTAATGCCTGCTCATTGGTCCGCTCGCCGCAGTCGACAGGTCGCACGCGTCCCCACGACACAAGCGGGTCGTAGACGAACGGTCCGATCACTGACATGAGAGCTGCAGTCTGTGCCCGTAATGCACGCATTACTGCTTCACAGCTTTTCCTGTAAAAATAGCATGGTGGGTAATGTTTATATTTTCGTTTTATTTCTATTAAAAGACATCCACTAGGATTACTATTCACTAGAAATATTATTCAATGGTCGCATAAAAATATATCCTGAACTGGATAAATTAATGGGATTAATTTGGAATTCTTTTTTTCTAAGACATCACGCACTAGGTGTAATTTCTGGAATTGAACATGACATGTCACAGACTTGGTATTTGTGGATCACACAAATTTTTGTCCCGTGTGGGTATCGAACCCATAATACTTGGCGCAGTGGCAATGGCGAGGCGACCAATTTAACCACTACGCCATCCGTGTAATTAAATATATCAATTATATAGAGTGTATTAATAAAGTCAGATCTTATTTAAGGATGTTAAATAACAAAGTGAACTAAAGAAAATTATTTTCATATTTTCTTTTCCTCGCGATGATCCATGATGACAGTTCTAAACATGGTTTATTGTTTGCGTCTTAATGTTAATGATTTCGCCTCTTAATGTCTTCATTGGTACGTTTTCGTACATGAGCACTCTCGAAAGTCATATAGTTTATTCAAATCAAACAATAGTTTTCCCATCCAAACTGCAATTCTGCAGTTATAAATAAAGATTGTATGAATATTAGATAACTTGTTTTAAAACAAATGTGTACACAAATCCAAATTACTGTATTTAATAAATCATTATCATATTCTATCACTACACACATACATACATAGTCTCAAGCCTATATCGCCAATGGGGCAGGCAGTGAAGTGCTATACTCACATTTCGTCAGCTATGAGATTAGATCCCACGTCATAGGGAGCCAGTCTATTGCCGCCTACACGCTGGCGTGTAAAAAGAGTTCATAACATCTGGATGTTAAGAACTCTTTTTATTGCTTACAATAACTTTTCAAAACTTAGTTTAATATATACAATTAGAGTGCTTAATTTGTGGTAGAATTTGCTATGCGGTTAAAAATATTTAACACTGCGTAGCAAACCCCTCCTAAAATTATATCCCTCGGCACCAGTACCTTTTCCTGAATGAAAGGAGCCCTATGTCCTTTTTCCCCTGGTAACGTGTATAAATTTCATGATGATCGATCGAGTAGTTAAGGCGTGAAAGCGTAACACACAAACAAGCAATCTCACATTCGCATTTATAATATTAGTAAGGATATAACATCGAAATTAGTTACTCACTGCATTTTTACTTTTTCAGTTAATATATCATATTATCGCATATCGCAATCTAATAGTAAATTTACATAAAGTTAATTGTAATGCGATACGCATTACAATTAACTCGGGGATTATCGATATCATCCATAATAATATTTCCTTATGATTTATGAATATACTACCTTTTGCGCGCGGCTCCGCCCGCGTGGTACCTACAAGAATAAAAGTAGCCTATGTCCTTCCCCAGGTTTTAAACTATATCTGTATCAAATTTCATCTAAATCGGTTAAATGGTTTAACCGAGAAAAGGTAACAGACAGACAGAAAGACAGACAGACAGAGTTACTTTCGAATTTATAATATTAGTAAGGATATGAATTCTCAGTATTATTATTATTTACAAACAAGAAAAATTAATAAAGAATATAGTTATGGGTTATGTGTAGATAGCATATTACTGATAGTAACTCATACAGCGGTCATGAGAGCAAAAGTAATACTTCAGACTACTAACATGTTTTAACTTATACACATTATTTTTATACAGATTGTAACAGAAAGGTGTGGTCATAGATGTTTTTTATTTAAAGACAACTCCCGCGCTTGGTGTAATTCCTCTATCGCGGGGGGCGTTACAAACTTTCAAACAACGGACACAAAGAACACCCCGACTCAGCACAACCATTTGTAGACCACACAAATTATAGCCCCGTATTGGGCTCGAATCCACTATACGCGGCGCGGCGGCAGGGGCCAGGTGAGCACTTAAACCACTACGTCATTCGTGCAGTCAACATTATTTTCACTAAGACATTTTCTTTCATACAGTTTTTTTATTTTGATTCATGATTAGGGCGCATAAGTTATTTATTAGATATACCTGAAGGTCCTAAAATATGACCACGCCTTTCTGTTACACGCTGAATATGTGACTTATATACTCGAAGCGGTAAGCAGTTCGCATACACGCTGTCAGGGTATTGGACAAGGCATTGAGCGATCGAGCAGTCATGGATTTTAACACCACTGTTTGGGAAACACCTCCACTATGCGACCATTTCCTGGCCTATTTCATTTACCTTTAAGTAGCCTATATAACGTATACATACATGTTTATTTACCTAATGTGATTGCGTAGTAAATTAATACATACTATTATTTATTGTATTAACAAATAACCCAATAGTGATGTTAGTGAATTCATTCATTGAACATGAACAATTCGGTCTGTTCTGTCATCACGTTGCCGTTCTGACAGTTGGCGCATATTGCAGTAGGTAATGGCGGTCGACGTCGTCGCTCTACATACCTATCATTATTGAGACCTCTTAGAAGCAGTACGATCGTGTTATCACGATCGTACTGCTTCCAAGAGGCCTGTATCTAGGAATGCCCCCGATTAATCTAATACTTAATTTATTTTTAAAGAGAACTCTCCCGCTAGGAATCGCTCTTGTACCGCGGGAGTCTTTACAAACATTCAAAGAACGGACACAAAGAACATACTGACTCGGAACAACCATTTGTGGATCACACTAATTTTTGTCCCGTGTGGGAATTGAACGCACAACACTCAGCGCGTGGCAGTGGCGAGGCGACCACTTGAACCACTACGCCATCCGTGCAGTCAATTTGATTTTTCGTTTGTTTGTTTGTAACGATTTAACTCAAAACTACTCAACCGATTTTAAACATTATATCACCATTAGAAAGCTATATTATCACCGAAGTAACATAGGTAACATTTCATACTAACATAACCTAAGCTAATTTTACGCGAGCGAAGCTGCGAGCAAAAGCTAGTTTTAAATAAATAGGTGGCAAGAACTATATTATACTGTCGTCATAAGGAATAAAGACGCATCTGCCAAAAAAAAATCTTTTTAACATAATTTCTGGCAGATGCTTCTTTTTTTACTGATTCCAAATAATACGCAAAATTTTAATATCGAGAAACATGTTAGACAGGTTTTTTTCCTTATGACGGCAATATATCTCTGTTCACTTCGAATTACCTAAACATGCCATCATGTCTGAGTGGTCCCATGGCGGCCTCCATGTTGTGTGTGAGGCGGAAGGGCACACGCTCGGGCCACTCGAAGGCCTCGCCCTTGTTGAACAGACAGTTGAAATCCACGTGCACCGTGTCGCCGTTCGTTGAGTCGAACGATATGTTCTCGCCGTGTCTGTCGCCAAGACCTGTAACGAACAACTATAGGGTAGAATTCTGTTTGATTTATACCTGTAATAGTATATAATATTGAAAAGAAGACTTACTGCAAAATTAGCATCTAAATTGGTTAAAGAATTACTCTTTAAGTAGCAACAACATACCGGTGGCTAGACACAATGGATTTTAAATTATGTCTGGTAGTTTAAGATTAGACCAATTAATATTTTAAATTTTGGTGTAATAAGAATTGGGGTGATGGATATATCGCTATGTGCTTTGCACAAACTGCATTTAATTAGCGATGACCAATGTACAGGGTCTTTGCTATGTTTATTTTAGATGATAAATTTTGCTTACTTTTGCCGATAAGAGAGGAGAGGGGTACAAAAAGGACTAAAATCTTGTTCACGTATCAATCTTCATGTAAAGAAGATTGCTTTACGTGCTCTATAAGCAAGCCCCGAAGTGGGCCTCTCCTTCCAGACTCGACCTGACCTGAACCTGGTCAAAACGTCAAGCCTAAAAAAGGTAAACATTATGCATGATCGCGTTAATACCCGTTGTAGCGTGCTATTGTTTATTGTTATTTTAATAAATGTATGTTCTACATTAACAAATAAAATATGTTACATTATTTTTCTATATGCATTTAATATGTAGCCGGACAAATAGTTCAGTTTTATATATATATAAGGTTTATAGCGAGCGGCCGCTCAGCTGACGGCGACGTGACACGAACTTGCGCGACCGGGGGACGAGTACTTAACCTGCGACACCGGGCCGCGCTGGCTCAGTGAGAATCCGCCTTCCACCGCGAAACGTTTTCCGTCGCTCGCGCATAGACTTTATCGATCTCCGTTATATCTATTGTTCGATTCTTATTTTCTATAATTTTCGCCTTCTTTCTTCTACTAGTGTGTGTGTGCTAAACTATAGCGAACCTTTGTACTTTTTCTACGCTTAAGACTTTCCGTGTGTATATGAATAAACTCTCACTACATTACATACTTCAAGCTTACTTTTATTTTTCGCCTCAAACTTCGCTTGCACCTGCTTACCCGCCGCTATACCCGTTACATATAATATATCATGCAACGCGAAAGTTTAAAAGTTAATATTAGTTAATCTTGGCCATCCAACTGCGATAATGCATAAAGTTTTCTTGTAATTATACAATTATATTTACCTAGAATATATCCAACCATCGACATTACTGCAGTTGTTCTTATATAAGCTGATCTTGCTTGATACCTGCAAACGTAATATTTATTTCAAACGAAATATTAAAGTCGACTCTGATGTATTTCCGATTGAAATGTTCCGAATGTTGTGTTATTTTATGCACTGCAAAAGCGCCTGACATGCTATTATCATTCCTGAAGATAAAATATATAAATTTCTTAAGTTTTTACCATCCATAAGGATCAGAGAAAACTCTTCTGAACCATTCTTGGAAGACTGGTGGATGACGGGGCAGGAGTTGCTCTTCGTATATTCGTCTCTTTTTCTCTACCGGATCTTTGTTTGAGCACATCATCTCTTTCAACTCACGGTTGCTTGTGTGAATACCTGCAAAGAACATTATTATTCTAGTTATTACATGTATACGAAAATATCTTTTATAACCTTTTAGCTGCAGTGTAGCGACTGCTGTGCATGAAGCCTCGGGTAGGACTCCTATGAATTTTTCTGCTAAGAAAAAAGCATGGAGTCTTGAACTGTGCATGATAAACGACAATAAATTCGCCCCTTTTATGTGGGATCTAAACCATATCTGGAAAAATATGGACGTAAAACACACCTATATATGTATACTAGCTGACCCGCGCAACTTCGTCTGCTTCACATAAGAGAAATTTCCCCGTTTTTGAAACATTTTTCATTGCTGCTCCGCTTTTATTGGTCGTAGCATGATGTTATATAGCCTATAGCCTTCCTCGATAAAATAGCTATCCAACACTAAAATAATTTTTCAATTCGAACCAGTATTTCCTGAGATTAGCGCGCTCAACCAAACAAACAAACTCTTCAGCTTTATAATATTAGTATCATAGAGTGACTCAATAATGTTGATTACTGCACGGGTGATGCAGTCACCATCCGTGTAGTAATCAAGACTGTGGAGTTATTATTAATTCATGTGGCCATTGCAAGTGCGCCGAGGGTTGTGGGTTCATTCCCCAAACGAGTCATAAATTTTTGTTGTTTGTGTTGTAGTTTCCACTTCCATTCAACAATAATCATGAAGAATTTCGTCGCTTCCACAGACAAGTGCCACATGAATCCACAACAGAGTGCAAGTAAACCATTACTAACATAGTTAATAAGTTATTATTTATCTATGCATCTATGCCACGCGAAATAAAAAAAATATTGTTATTATACTAATACTGGTATCTTCTTTAAATAACTACTTAAAGATCAGTTACCTTTTTGTTTATAAATAAGCATCAATATCGGCCTTAACCCTACAAGGTTCGGCACCCACTCTATCAAACCACATTCTTCATTCAACGGCAGCACGCTATAAGTTCTTATATAAAGTCTACGTCGCCGAGTCTCGGGCGCATCCTGAAGAAATCTGTTGACCACTCCATTGAATTCCATCAGTCGATAGTCCTTCCGAAGATCATCGCGGGGCTTCAACATTATTATGTACGATTTGCCATCGGACCCTAAAACACAAGAAAACTTTGCTTGTCCTTGTGATAAGATAATAACTTCGTCTTATTTACAGTCACACGAGAGTGTCTTGGAGCATGTTTCATGCTTTCTCTATATTTTCCGCCAATTAAGACAAAGATAGCACATTTATTTCTACACTTCAGACAGGCGTACATAATCAGATTTGTGTACGCCTTTACACGTGTATTCAATTCTATCATAGATTATATGTATAAAAATAGGTATTTTATTTTTATGACCACATAGTTTCATAATCCACGTTTGTGACATACACGCGCATCATGAAGTCTCGGGGTCAAATGTCGAACCTGGTATACAAAAAAGGATTTTTGTCTAGAAATTCGATTCATAGCAGCTCGGGGTGCTTCAACATTGGTAAGCGTAAAACCGTTAGTCCAGCGTGATTTCTCTTCGTGCGTCCAAATGGACCAACGGATTGTTGTTACATTAAACTACATAATATAAGAATGAGGAAATAGATTTGTGCTTGCGCTAACTCCTTCACTGTATCATATTTGTTCCAATTCTAAGAGTCGGTATTTATGGAATCCGTTATATCAATGTTTGTAATTTAAAACTCCTAATATAGCAAATATTTATATATTTAATGTTATATAAATACATCGGTATGATGAGTGCACAGTGCGAGTGTTGTGGGTCTTGTTAAATTAAAAAGAAAGTTTAAATCTGATCGCATCTATTTTTTTGTTCACTATACTGCCGCTGTGTGGCGCTTTTTTTTCTCTCTCTTATGGAAGTTCTTACCGTGTGTAATGTCAATGTGCATCGATATTAAATAAACATTTATTAGCAAGAAAATATTATTATTGAGAATCCTATCCTATAAATCCAATAGGTCTGAATCACGCACGGGACAAAGTAAATGTCCCGTGCGATAGAATGAACTATTCCTAGTGCAGAAGTTGTTACTTTAATTAAAAAAATAGGCAATACACCAGTGCGATATAATAAAAAAGCGAAGAAACGACATGAAAATCAAAAACCTGTTACATATACATTACCTTTCAAAGTAACTTTCCGCGGCTTCTGCAATGAAGGTAGTATACTGATATGCTCTTCAATACCGGCGATATACACCGGCGGCTCGGTGGGAATGTTGAAGTCGATGCGCTCTTGCCGCGCCGCCTTGGACGGCAGTACGATCTTACAGAACTCTTGGAACGGCATCATTATGTGACTGAAGCTATCACCGGCGAGTAAGCGCGGTAAAGAGCGGACCAGGGTTGATACTGTAGTTGTCTGAAAACAAAATTAGAGTTATGGTTTGCAAGAGCAGTAAGGAGTGATTAAAACTTATACTAAAACGAAAGCTACGTACACTTAAAATGTTTGACATAAACATTGTCTTGTAAACACACTTTTAATAATGTCCAAGACCGACTTTCGGTTACGGCGACCAATCTTAGCGAAGACTGGCTAACTGCGCAAAAGATATTATGGTGCACAATTGTGTGTGCAAAGACAGGTGCACTCTCTGTTTCCTAACTCTTATGATCCGACGAGGCGGTAATCCGACACAACCGGGGAGATATCAGGCGCAGGAACGGCTTAACGTACTTTCAGAGGCTCTGCAGTGTCTAACAACGCCAACTTCCTAATTCCAGGTTGCTATTGAGATTAATTAGCAACAAAATCGAATAACTTTGAGATTCAAATCCGAGACCTCATGCACAGCAGTCGTCTTTACAACCGCTGCGCCACAGAGGCAATTACACGGTGTTCTTGTAGCAGTTTGAGACTATTGCCTTAATTTTATGAGATTTTAAATTATATGAGTCATATGTATTTTGAGCTATAATAGGCATTCTAGTTTATTAACATACATGTCACAACGTCCCTTTTATCGCTTCACCACTGACCCTGCGCAGTGGGTTCGATTCCCACACGGGACAAAAGAAAAGAAATCCTAAATGCATACGCGTTGTCAGGGGTAAGGAAAAAGACATAGACACCATTAATCCAGAAAAAGCTACTGTAAGTGCAGTAAGCTGTTGATCATAAATACATAACAATTTGACCGCCTCTTGTAACAACTAAGGATATCTAATATGTCTGTTAATTATAGGGCTGAGCAGCGATAGCTCAGTGGGTAGACCAACAGACTGCAATGCATAGGGTCTCGGGTTCGAACCCACGTCGCGCACCTCTGACTTTCGGAAGTTATATGACTTTTCGAAATTATGTGTGTATTGATTGACAATTATCGCCTGCTCCGTGCCTCGGAGAGCACGTTAAGCCGTCGGTCCGGGCTGCCATGAATGGTATGCCATCTATGGTAGTCGTTATTGGGAGAATGTCGACACAAAAGATCCTACTGAGTCGAAGCGTTGCCGGTCTGCACTGACTGGCCCCCACATAAGATAAGATAAGATATGATAATTATAGGGCTTCTCCGTTTTAATTATAACTTACCGAAGAACTGCCAGCTATAGGTTTGTTACACAGCTCAATAAGTTTCTCAGCGAGTTGGGTGAAGTCGCTCACTAACTTCAGCATGCGCGGCTCTTTAAGGCGTGGGTCGGCGAACACATCGGCGCAACGTTTGATACGTTGTGCGTAACTAGACTTGATCACACACATCATCATCCACAGAGTATGTTGAGGGTATGCCAATATTAATTTCACTATTATAGCTTTTAGCTGAAGGTATACCTGGAATAAGGAATGTTATTGTAAATTATTTCATGTGCCATGTAGATCAAAAATATGTATTTAAAATTATGGGCCTATGGAATGAGGAACACTCTAGTCAAAAGCTGAAATCAGTTGAAATGAAATCTGAAATATGTTCAAAATAGAGGTGCAATCTAGTTTAGTAAACCGAAAATATAAACAAAAATTATATTATACCATTTGCGATATTTATGATACTGAAACTAGATACAGCACTCTATATTGAACAGATTTTATCACAAGAATTTATATATTATATAAATAAACATATATTTAAAGTAAGGTGCATCACCACTTAAAAGATTCAACATTACGAGCACATTTTTGTACTTTAAGCCTTAACTTAATATAAAGATTAGAATCAATTTCATCGAATACGCCGCCGGCACGTACATACGAAGGCGCCGCTGAGCTCACGCTCGATGCAAGTCGGTCGAAACGTTGAGCGATAAATAATATAAACTATAATAAATCGCGATTAAGAACCGTTGTCTAATATTATATTATGGACCTACTACACAGTCAAAATATCTTAACATTACTCACCTCCTTGACAGGATGACAAATTCTAGACACAATTTGAGAGAAAGCTGTCAAGTAAAGATAGAGAGGCAGCCTCTCGGAATAAGTTTTGATGATTTCCGTCATTTGTGCGAGCACTGAGTGTGCACTCGTATCTGTTGATGTCACTTCTACATCCAGCCTGCAATAGGTAATGAAAAAACGAATTAAAAAATAAAGATATTCAAATATAGAATGGCTATTTGTTAGTAACATAAGGGTCTGTATAGGATTTATTCGATTGTGATAAGTTGCGAGTAATCGCAAGCCAGCGAAGAAGGAAAAAATTAATTTGTAAGAGGCTTCGCATGCCAGGCAGTATTTTTTACTAAATAATGAAACCTTCTTTAGGATACCAACGTATAAAGCCGGGTCCAGGCGGGTGTAACACGTAATGTAATCTATCATTTAATAAAACATGATGGCGACACGAAATTACAAGTAATCTTACATTATGCGTTACACGTCTTCCACTTTTTACATCTTCTCCGTTATCGCTGAATATAATATTATGAAATAGAACAGAATTGACTAAATCCTGAACTTGTTTTTTTAACAGACAACTCACATATTTGGAATGTGCCTGTGTCGGGCATACTTTATAAACATTCAAACAACAGACAAAATGAGCACCTAAACTATGAACAACCATTTGTAGACCACACAAATTTTTGCCAAGTGGGTATCGAACCCATACCACCGGCGCAGCGGCAGTGGAGAGGCGACCACTTAAACCACTACATCATCCGTGCAGTTATGAATCGCTGAATGTGGATTAGGTTTTAAACAGAATTGACTCAATCCTAAACTAGGTGACATATCATAAAGAGTATCTTAACTATATATATCCTAACTAATGTTATAAATGCGAATGTGAGTTTGTTTGATACGCTTTCACGCTTAAACTTCTCGACCGAACATTATGAAATTTCGCATCGAAGTCGATCGACAATCGAAAAGAACATACATACATACATACATAGATTCACGCCTGTTTTCCAGAGGGGTAGGCAGAGACTACGGATTTCCATTTGCTACGATCCTGACACACTTCTCTGGCTTCATTCACTTTCATCACATTCCTCATACATAGGGTACCTTTCATCCAGAAAATAGTACCTACTATGCCCAAAGGATAGAAAATTGGCATAACCTACATTTACGCGAGCGAAGCCGTGGGCAAAATCTAGTAATATAAACAGTGTCTTAAAATATTTAACTCACCATATGGAAAGCATCCTAGGCATGCTCTGATAAAGATATTTGTGTCCGTACTGCAACGCCTTGCCGTAGCTGTTGAGCGCGTATAGTCGCCGCGACCACATGGTCCCGGTACTTGTTCCCTCCCCAGTGCTCACTTTCTCGTAATACGCTCCAAGACAAACCTGAGACCAAAGCAATTCTTATATGAAATGGTAATGACACTATGAAAGGTAACATTCTTTAAAATTTGAAAGGTATTATTATATTAATTATAGTGCAATGTAATTACAGAATGTCTCTTCATATTTTTAATACTACCCTAATTATTAATGCAAAATTAGCTATATAAATATTATAAGATTTGGAGGCTAAACAACTAAATCGATTTATATAAAATTTTGGTGCAGACAGCTACAACTTAAGGAAAAGTGCTACACTAATATTTAACAAATACCTGTCAAGTTTTTAAGCATTTCTAGCCAGCTGTAAATTTGATGACATCCTTCAGAAATTATGCACACTACCGTAGGATGACTTCCCAGCAGCCGTCATATATACTATAAATATATTTATAAATCACAAAGTATGACCCGCAATACATACATACATACATAGATTCACGCCTGTTTCCCAGAGGGGTAGGCAGACCCGCAATAATAATAATAATAAAAATAAACCCCTCTGGGACAGTCGTTATCTCCTCATGAGACTACCACGATACCGGAGGGCATAGTATACTAGCTTTTAAACTACCACCTTCGCCTTGTGATATAAACAAAAAATGTATCACTAGGTTAAATAAAAGCGCACAAACCGCAGGGCAGCTTGTGGCGAGCTGAATGTGAGTGGCGACACTGCGGTCCTGAATGCCTCAGCGAGTCGGTAAGGGCCTCGTCCTCAGCTTGCCGTTACGGCCGGTCAGAGGGGGGCCGCTAGAGCTACATGCTTGGGGGTGGAAGTGTCATTTTCAAGGGCATAACTACGGGGAAACCCGCTCCGGCTCTCCGTTTTCACGAGACCCGTGATGGTGAAACCGGCGCCGCACCGCTGCTGCTGCTGGCTTGTAGGCCTATAGTGGCTATTCAGGGGGCCCATCTAGTGAGTTGGCGAGTCACCGTCTGTCCATTCGATTGATGCTATTAGAGTATTCAGGGCAGATGCCGTTTTATCATCCATAGTTACCAATATACCAGTCCATCAAACACCCATACCCATAGCCCATATATTAGAATCCATACGTAGCAATAGTCCTACGCCTGCTGCGGCTAGTGCCGCTGTAGGAGTTCCATCCCACCTTTGATTAAAACTCTCGAAGGGCCTCTTCACGTTGGACCCATGTCTCCGTGTAAGCCTCCCAAACGGCCGGGCATTTTCCTAACGTATTAGGAATATACCCGTGAAAGAGAAATAAAAATAAATAGTAATATACTTTTTAAAGAATTTCAGTAAAGAATCAGAGCTTACCAAACTCTTCTCCCATTGCTTGAAAACTTCGACGGCGTCTTTATAGTATCCAATATTGACATCGACATCGACGTTTGTAGTTTCGTCATTGTATTTGGCAATCAGTAATTTAGCTTTGGCACAGATTTTTCTGAGGGCAAATACAAAAATAATTGTATCATTCCACTGTAAAACACACTATACAAATGTTTTCACTTTTTTATATGGCTTCTAATAACAAACGAGTAAGCAGCCTATCCGTAAGTAAAGTAAGTAGTAATCGCGGCGCATAGAGTTCAACAATTTCAAAGTCAAAGTCAACTTATTGTCCACTGTGATAGTAGAAAACAAATCAAATTGTTTTGTTTTTACAATTTGATATGCTTATTTCCTCTATTTATAAAACATTTATCTGCGAAGGGCTAGTCTGTCGTTTACTACGGTCTCATTCTGCCAGCTTTGTTTTTAAATTCTACGTAATAGAAAGCGATACTATTGGCGTCTATCTGGCAAACTGCCGAATTACTTCCCTAATATTCAAACCCATAGCATTCAATACGAAAATGAAAGAAAAATGAAAATAATATATATTTATATCTGGCTTCTTTTTGGTACAAAATTGTTACACTGTTTCCCACATTAGGTTTCCCTGTGTCTTGAGTAGCAGTGGTTTGTCTGTCGCAAGTCTCAACGTCTTAAAAATGTCAATAAGTTTTCTCGGTCTAGTCGTAACTGAGTATATATGGTGCTTCCAGTTAAGTTTATCGTCAACCAAAACCTTCAAGTATTTGATAACCGGAGCTCTTGATATAACAGCACATCTACAATCAGTTTCGTCTACTCCACAGTTTCTGTTACAGGGAGACGTGTGTAAAGTCAATCTGAAGAATTCGTCTGGGCTAGTAACAGCTGTTTTACTGAAGCATAAATATTTAGTTTTCCCGATGTTTAGATTCAGAAGATTATCCACTAGCCATTTCTATATTTTCTTAATCCTGTTTCAGCTTTGCGCTTGACACTATCCCACTCCTTATCACGAAAGATTACAGTAGTATCGTTCGCAAATATACAAGTATCAATATACTTGTATTTTAACGTTCAGTAGGATTCAGATTGAATATCCGAGACCCAGTGAATGTTAAAGGTCACCACACACAGACAGCGGCAGCGGAGCGGTACCGGCGGCGGAACGTTACCGAAGGCGCAGCGGTACCAAAGGCGGTGCGGTACCGGAAGCGGAGCGGTAGCGAAGGCGGCTTTTTGTATTATTCGAATTATTATTCAAAGTCAAATCCAAATTCATTAGTATAAAACATTACACAAACGATCGCTCCCGATTGTATGTAGAGTAAATATATACTATGATTTACCTCTGTTCGTTATTAAGTTCCTCTAACATAGGATAAGTGTCGTCCAATCCCCGCCGCAGTGTGGTGAATGCTTGCTCGTGCTGACCACGTGCCCAGTACATCTTAGACTTCTCTATGAACAGTTCCTCGGGTTGGTATTCTTCAGCGTTTAGGATGTACATGTAAGACTGCCAAAATTTTAAGAGTAAGTGTCATAATAAGGTACGTATTTATATCAGCGATAGAAATGAAAGTCGTCGATCTTTACAGTATATTACTTTATTGGTAAATTATAATTCATATTAACCTATCGAGTCGCAGCAGCACACTGGCGGCCAGACATTGCGTCTTTTAATTATATCTGGTATGCTAAGACTTAACAAATTAATGGTATGGTCTGTTCTAATTTTTACCTCATTACTATAAAATATTACTTATTATAATTGCCGGAGATAACAATTTGTAAAAAATAACAAATCAAAGCTTTGTGTCGCATTTCCGTTACCTGTTGAAATATACCAGCTTTTCTGGCATGTTTCGCGCTCTGTAGCCAAAGATCGCCGATGCACGCTTTCAATCTATTGGCTGTTAGGGGATGCGTTGGTTCCAATAGTTGCTATAACAAAGAAAGTGTTCTAGATTTAAAAACTTTAATGAGCAAGCCCCACAGAAATGGCGTCTTCTTCTTTCTTATTTCAAATAAAATATATATGAACGATTTGAAATAGCATGCTATTCTTCTGTGCAGTTTGCGCCAGTTACACTTGTAACTAGCATAAATAATATAGATGTCGAAGGCTGGCTTAGTGCATGCGAAAACAGGCACACTCATATACCTATACACGATTAAGCGCTGATATTTTTCTTCTTTAATAAAAAGCTGTCTCCCGATTACGCGATGCGATCATCGCAGGTCTTGAGTGATGATCTGTGATGGGTGTGAGGATGGGATTAGGCTTAATTGATAAATTATGGTACTAATAATATTCTTACACGATTTTCACAAGCATTTACCATAAACCCAATAAATTACGTCTTAAAAACCTGAAGAATAAGAAAGCTTAAGCTGTGATAGATGGAGTTACGGTTGCATAAAAACATTTTCTTTGCAGAGTTGCATTACTTGTCAATTTGGAGGCAACGTCTCTGTACGTAAAATGTCTATGGCCATGTCAAACCTTTATTAAAAAAAATGAACCGTTTGTTTACCTTTTTATTTTATTGGATTGGAATGGATTATAATGTAAAACTGTACCTGTGATTGGTGTAGCAGGATCCTGCGCAGTCTCAGCAGCGGTTCGATAGTTCTTACGTCAGACTGTACCACGGACAGGCGCCGCCGCCATTCGTCCAACAATTGGTTTAACATCTCTGTACTTAGGCGATCGCCGTCTCTTAGTTCTTTTAACCTGTAATGAAATAACTTAACAGCTATCATTTGTTTATTTTATTTTTTTATTGTTAACGTCATCCTTGATTAATGTTTTAAATATTTGTAAATAGCGTTTTTATAAATACATTGTCTGTGTGTTTACGTTAGGTACATAATAAAGCTTCTATATTTATGTGTTTCTAAAATATACTTTTAAAGTATAAGCCACTCATAATGTGTCATCTGTTTCTGAAAGGCACAGAATTGTAAAACCGCAAACGTACGTTTTCCTGAACAGGTTTCCGAATCCGGTATTCAGATTCGGATACCCGAATGCACACTTTTTATACGAATTTGCTAAGTATATAAGTACTGCACACGTTCTTATATTTTAGGTCCGAAAATAATTCCCGTCGTTCGATTCAGAATCTCGCCGGTGTGTTCTGAATGAAGAACGGAAAAAATCGAATGACGTCATTCCGAACGCAGCGCTCGCTAACATTCTGTATGTACCGCCGCACACAACGGAAATTTCCATTCTGAATACATCAGATTATCGTACGTACGGGTGATACTAATTCCTGATGGAAATACCCCACGTCTGCGCAAAGCTGACGGAATGACGAATCTGAATCCCTGTTTCGGAAACCTGATCAGGAAACCGTATGTTTGCGGCCAGTTTAAAAGACAGCCTAACACCCGGTTTCTGTAAGGCAGACTACTACAAAAATGACTTAACAGACAGTCAAGCGCTTGTCAACGACTGTGATTGGCTGACTAAATTAGCAAAAGCCAATCAAATCATATGACATCACGTGACATGAGTCAGATTTTAACAGTATTTAGGTTTTAAGAATCTGGGTGTAAGTATACTGCGCTTATGTATATACGTCCTTGTAGCTTTTAATAAAATATAACTGACCTTTGTAGCACTTCTTCAGCATGCCTAGTTTCAGTTACGATATGTAGACCCAACACGCTTTGATAGCCACTTCTCAAAGCACTTTCGCCTTTGCTTTCACCATCCATTTGAGCTAATAATTTGCTCGTTGTGTCTTTACAAGATATGGCGAAGGTGTCGTGATCTTGTGCGCGGTAAGCGAGAAGGATGCGACCCATTAGCAGACCCCAGTTTTCTTTTGATGGTGGCTAGAACGGTAAGAAACATACCAAAACACTTTAAAATCTTTTGAAAATGTTCATTTTTAAAGAAAATTTATTTCTATTGCGATATGAATCGAAATCGACCTAGCTTTGATAGCCTATTTGATAGCTTTAGATATTGTCACAACATAGGAAACGACGATCCTTTTAAATTACTGGGTTTAAAAATTTCAGTGGGAATAAGCGGACATCAAACATTTTCGTGAACATTATAGAGACATGCAATTTTCTAGATAACCCATATTAATCTTCTATATTTCCTATGCATAGACGATTTATTATAAATGGTAATTATTTTGTTCATCATAATAAATCGGTTAAGCTGTTTAATAAATTGCCTATACAAGTAAAATCATTATTGTATAAAAAGGATTTCCAAAATGAACTCAAGCTGTTGTTGTTAAAAGAATGCTATTATTCCACCAATGACATGTAAACATCTACACAAATAAATAAAATTGAAGTGTCTGTTTGTAACAGCTTTTTATCTAATGAATATGAAATTATATAAGGTACCTACTATACGAAAACATCTATTTTTAAATTTTTGTCTGTCTGTCTGTTTGTTCCGGGTAATCTCCGAAACGGCTGAACCGATTTTGACTGGACTTTCACTGGCTTTTTCCTTATAACATCAGCTATCTAGCTGATGTTATAAGCTATCTAGCTGATGTTATAAGGAGTAACATAGGCTACTTTGATTTTAGAAAAAAAATAGGGTTCCGCGGAGACAAACACTTTTTAGTTAAAATCTACGCGGACGCAGTCGCAGGTAACAACTAGTCTATAATAAGTATAATTTATTTGTGATTGTGACATGCACCTACAATTATGTATCAATTATGTATATAATTAATACTTGCCTTTGACATTCCTTTTTGGACATATTTTTATTTTATTTTTCAGACATGACTTATTAATTTGTTTTTATGTATTATTTTTTTATTTTTATTTAATTTGGTATCACATTTCCAATGTTGTTTTTTATTTAATTGATTGTCTATCTATGTATTTTTATTGTATATTCACACACAATGTTAAAATTTTTTTGAATAAATAAATGAAATACTACAAAACTGCAAGTCGTAAAAAATTATAGAAATTTATTTGTGTTAATTAATAATACAACTTACAACGGGCTTCTGAACCAGTTCTTCAAGTTGTTCAAATCTGCCAAGTCGCCATAATGGTTCAGCAGATAATTCCATCATGTCATCTTCAGATTCGTGCTCACTTAGCAACCGGTATGCTGTGAATGGCTGATCAAGACCTAAGTAGCAGTCTATCATGCCCTGAGAAAAATATAAAGTTTATGATAATACGGCAAGTTAAGATTCTGTAGGGTACGAAAACAAAAGCATTTCTACTGAAGATTTAAATATATTTCTATCATTCTTCAGATATTTTATTATATCTAAATAAATAAATAAAATAAAATGGTTTATGAGACAAAAAAATTATATACATTGATCTTAAAGGTAAATACAAATCGTTAACAAGTTTTTTTAGAATAGGAACTGAAACTGAAAACCCGATCTAGGCAAATTGCCTGTATCTTGGGAAACAGTGTTCAGTCGTGTAAGAGGTGACGGTATATTCTGTACACATTGTGTCGCTGTTTTTCGTGTTAATCATTTAATTTTGTTTTGGTTGCTGGTACTCTAGAGAGTGTGTGTGCGTGCGTGCGTTTGTGCGTGCGTGTGAGTGTGCGTGTGAGTGTGAGTGTAAGTGTGTGTGTGGGTGTGGGTGTGTGTACGAGCCAGTCCTACACGGTCGTCCGTGTATGACTGCCTCTTTGGTCTAGTGGTCGCAAAGCGCGACTGCTGAACTCGAGATCCCAGGCTCGAATCCTGGGTCGGGCCAAGTAATTAGTTACAGGGTTATCCCTTTTAGAATTACTCAGTAGCAGCCCGGAGTCATGAAGTTGGTGGTGTTTACATACCCGTGCTTTGGAAGGCACGTAAAGCCGTGGGTCCTGCGCCTGATCTCTCTCCAGTCGTATCGGATTGTCGTCCCATCGGGCTATGATAATGAGTGAACAGAGTGCAGCTGTGTTTGTACACTTGTGCACTATATCTATACTAATATTATAAAGCTAAAGAGATTGTATGTTTGTTTGAACGCGCTAATCTCAGGGACTAATAGTTCGATTTGAAAAATTATTTTAGTATTGGATAGCCTATTAATCCACGAAGGCTATAGGCTATATTAAATCACGCTACGACCTACGGGACGGTGCAGTAACGATAAATGCGGGTGAAACCGCGGGAACATCTAGTATACTAAAATAACTTGGTTTAGATTGGCTTGGAGCTTGTGAAAGTTTGCCAAGCCCCGCCCCGGCAAGCGTGTAAACGTAGCATTAGGATCATTGCCGGCTTTATCGATTTGAGTTTTATTATGGCAAACTTTAATTTGCGAA
Organism: Catocala sponsa; assembly: GCA_963564715.1. NCBI lineage: Eukaryota > Metazoa > Arthropoda > Insecta > Lepidoptera > Erebidae > Catocala > Catocala sponsa. Next base: position 17,969,707 of record OY751333.1, read on the forward strand.
TGAGGTTGTTGCAGAAGTTCCGATAGCGAACATAAGTTAATTTTAAAGTCATATTGTCTAGGGTTTTTTTGGACCTGGAATGTCTATTACGGTTTCCGATACACTTTATATATTTGATACACAGACCCCTTGACTCGTAAGGCTTTAAAATTCTACATCTTCTGGAAACCGTTGAAGTTCTAGTGTGCTTAGCTATTGTGGTCGAAAAGAATGCGACAAGCATGTTTGACGCTATTTGTTGCTATGTTTGCATTAGTTGATGCTAGTATGTTTGCGTAATTGGCATTTTCTAAATACATTCTTATATTTTCATAACATATAGAGGTTTTCGTATTTAAGTGGTTTGAATAAAATAGATATTTTTTAATATATAAGACAATGGCCATGTGATCTGTTATGTGTGGCTCTATGAAATTTTATGAAAAAGTGATCTAGGCACGAGTTTGCTCTCGTAGATTTGCAGAAAAATCTGGAAAGGGATTGATTTTTTTATTTCAAGGCAATTTTGCATTATGGCCTTTTATTTAGCAAGTGGATACGGTACGTTAGATTAGCCAAAATGAGTTTCAGGAGGTTTGTAACATAGAGTTTCTATAATACAAATATAAAGGACATACCAAAAATCATAATAAAAATAATTTAATGATCTTATTTTTTATTTCATCACTTTATCATAGCAAAATCCATCAGCTTTTTAACCCTAATAAAATAGACTGACCTGCAAACTGTGTCTATCCAGTTGTCCTTCTTGAGCTAACCGTTCGTAACAAAGCGCCGCATCTTGTAACCGACCTGTCACCACTTGAGCTAGTATCAACTCTTTAAGTGATGGCTCTGATCTCTTCATTGATAAAATACCTGCAATGTATATCTATGATACGCTTACTAGAATTAATGTCATGGTGATATGTCACCATGACATTAATTCTAGTAAGCTTTTTATAGCTCTCTAAGTCGAAACCCTGAATTTCGACTTAAAAAGCGATCAATCTTACCATGTATTTTTGTACATAGTACCTAGTTTGGAAATATTGTTGTATTTAAAGACTATTGCCACATATCGTCGGTCCAATGGTCAAGTAGCCAATCTGCAAAAACCACTTTTTTGAGGAGAGCAAAAAGAAGATTGAAATTGGTCCTGTAAATCTAAATCCTAACGTATCTTTCTGAAGTTATAGATTTAGTATTAAAAAATAAATGTCTTAATGTACCTATGTGTTATAATAAATATTCATTTATTATTATTAAGACATTAATATTGATATATTTAACTCAAAAACGCCAAAATGGCAGATTGGCTACTTTACCACTGGACCGACGATATAGCCAGTTAGTAAAACGATCTTTCCTTACCAGCAACAGAATCAGGTTCATCCAACAATGCGTATATTTCAGCAAAAAACGGCAACTGTTCCTGCATCCTGTTCTTTTGTTCGTCCATGTATAACTCGAGGTATTGCAGTGCTCTCTCCAACTCGCCGCACACAAAGTTACCGCGGGCGATCGTCAACTTGTCGAATTTGTCAAGAAATGAAGATATTGCCCTTCAGAGAAAGGTCATATTAATATTAATTTATTTATAACCAGAAAACAGTTTATTGACATAAAAACAACTCAATCAAGGTTCTGAATCGTGTCAAGCAAAGATTGGAAAGTATTGCCTACGTCCGCGTCGATCAATTTACGATATTTCATAGGCAAACATGTAATAAGAAACTGACTAGAATTTAAGTAACCCTTCCCAGCGTTATTCGATCTCTATAAAGAGATATCAGTGTTATATCATTTTTATATCACAAACAAGACACATCGAATATCATAAATGCATTGACTTATATATTACTGGCGTAAAATGTTATTATTAGCGGTAGCTACTAGTACTATTAATTGGCAACCGCCATTGCCATCCATCGCAATATCATAAAGTCTTCATTAAGAATCACCGTAAGTAAATTATGTACATAATATATTAATTCAATTCATTTTTTACAGTCCACTCGTGATAAGTGACTGATAACAGTAGCCGGTTGTGGGTGGGTTTTATAGCGGGGTAAGTAGCGCAAGTCGTGGGTAGCTTATGGAGCAAGTTTACTGTATCGCCCAATTAAATTGCGTAAATAAATAAGGGCTTATTTTTTTATACAGTATTGATGCTCATTGTAAGCTTAAATTTATAACTTTCAAATGACATTGTTGTCATAAATACCAAGTGTAGTTTTTGTAAAATTGGTGTATGTGTGCGCAGTAAAAGGTTGAGTCGATTTGGTTGCTCGCGAGTGTAGGTTAAGAAAAAAATAATATTATTTTTGTTATTTTTAATCTACTTACTTATAGTTATCATTCTCCATTGGTCTCTGTTTAGTATGACACCACTCCAGTAACCACCTATTCAAGAAGTCCAGTAATGTGTAAATTGTTTTACTGCATTTGCTTTGGTTTCCTTCCTCAGTTTGAACCGAATTGATGCTAGGCGTCATTCTGATATGACGTAGTAATTTATACTTGGACCTCTCGACCACCACTGCATTTTCCTGTTCAAAGTTCTCCAAACCTGCAAAAATATATATTTCATAAGAAATAGGGTACAGCACAGTAATAAACCATGTAAAGTAATAAACCACGCTAAAACCAAGCTAACGGGAGCTCTCAACCTAGACATTGTGGACGACTTTGTTTACCTGGGGGCCAACATCAGTAATACTGGGTCATGCGAAAAGGAAACAAAAAGGCGAATAGGTATGGTAAAAATTGCCAGGCAACTCAACTGACAAAAATATGGAGAAACCGGAACATCTCGCGAACCACAAAAAAGAAACATGCCCAGATGTTGGTGTTCTCCATATTCAGCTATGGCTCTGAGACATGGGTTCTGAAAAAAGCTGATAGAGACCGCATCGACGCTTTTGAAATGTGGTGTTGGCGAAAAATGCTACAGATCCCTTGGACTGCATTCCGCACTAATGCATCTATTCTGCGATATCTAAACTTAAAAACCAGACTATCCACCATCTGTCTACGCAGAATACAGGAATTTTTCGGACACATTGCCCGCAAAGACGGTCATAACATCGAACAGCTGATGGTGACAGGCAAGGTTGACGGCAAAAGACCAAGAGGCCGCAGTCTAACGAGATGGTCGGACCAAATCCGATCGTCGCTTAACACCAATCTCCACAAAACCCTCCACGAAGCAAAAGACCGTAACAGATGGAGGGAATTAGTCAATGAGAAAGTGATTCAGCGCGGGAGTCACGACCCTCAGTAATGAGGAAGACGCGAGGAAGAAGAGGAGGAGGGTACAGCAGAATTGTCTATAAAATCTGGAGCAGACCAAATAAGAATGTCCTCCATACTTCGGAATATTGCAACCTAGTAAAATTGTTAAGAAATCCTGTAAGTAGTTGTGTGAGTAGCACACACAGAGGAGTGCTGCAAGTTGCTAAACTCGATAGGGGTTATCCATGCGAAGACATGCATGCATGCAACACGCGGGCATTTACTTCAATGGTAAACCAACATACGGATCTCATAGATGGTTGCCACTTTAGTTATAGTATAAAACATATAAGGTATCGTGTAATACTCATAATATTCTTTCGATATTGTTATTACATCGACTACCTAGAAATAACGACACAGATGGCACCACCAGTATATACGATCAATGAATGTGTAATCTGACATTTAAAAATATTGTTTACTGTTGGCACCAGTGGTGCTCTAAATATCAAAAGATACTATATTACTTTAATTAGGACATAAATACTTCTTACTTACCGATAACAGCCAACATTTCCTCTTGTATATATTGAGCGTTGTTCTTTGACATAACGGCATGCAGTAACACGTACGGAAGGAACAAAAATAATGTTCGGACATCACGACGCATGCTCGGGTGCACTGTGCGTAGGAGATCGCGAATACTCTCAGAATCTATTAGAGGGATTAGTTGACCTGCCCAGCTGAAAACGATAGTTCAATGTTATGTACATTTTATTGAGATGCATATAATTATGTTAAAAGTAATGAATTCTAAAGCAGTACTTATGAGCCCATTCCAAAAATGTAGTCGCGTATGTTGACCCAAATAGAGGATGTGCTTTCTTTGGCTGAGATGGATATGCCAAAGTATACCTGGAAATTTAAAGAACAATAACATACATACATATAAATGATGAAAAGTCAATAACTGTGTTTAAATTTGACTACACGGATGGCGTACTGGTCGTCTCGCACACAAATAGTTTTTCCGAGTTCAAGTAGAACTTTGAACTTTGAAGAAAATTTCAAACAACGGACAAAAAGAACATCTAGGTATATATTCTATATGTCCGTTGTTTAAAATTTTTATTTTTGTACCTAATAGTTATCTTTTTAAAAAGAACAATGAAATAACTACTAAACACCATACCTCGAACTCAGCAAGGGATGCATGATCTGATGCATGTGCTCTGGGAAACTTTCCCATACGTCCTTTTTACTGCCAGTAGGAGAAATATCGTAAATTTTCAATATCTCCTGAATTGTAAGTGCATAGCAGTCCATATTCTGAAAATAAAATGCATGTACATGGAGCTCTGTAGGAAAGAGATGTCAATTTAATTGCAGGTTTGGCAAGACGCGAATATTCAGCTAACAGTAGGTATATAAACCAATTGATTGACTTGTCTTATTTGGTAAGGAAACAACTTATTATAGAAGCATTCAGTTCCTGTTTTCATAGTCGGACATCATCATAGTCATATCTATTTATTAAATAACAAATATAGTCCGTATTTATTATCTCATAAATAGAGATGACTAAAACAGAAGAACATAGGTATGGATCTCTATTCATACCTAGGTTCTTCTGTTTTACTCATCTCTATTTATTGCGTATTGGTAGCCAGAGACAATACATAGAGACGTATTGTCTCTGGCTACCAATACGCTATGTTTTTTTATGATAACACAAGTAACAAAAATGAAATATACATACGGTACGGTAACTAGTTGTACGATAATTTTGTTACCAATAAATAAAACATACCATAGTATCTTTCTCATATTGAAAAGCTCTAGAAAGTTCGATGAGTGCGGTAGCAGCGAAACAGTCGTCTCCTATAGAGAATGCGAATGGTGATCTATCTGGTTGCACGTATTGGCGGGGGAGATGGCCCGCCTCTATAGCCCCTAGTTGGCCAAGACACGCACCGCTCGCAAGACTCACTTTAGCTTCAGAGTCTTTACAACCTGAAGTTTTCAAATGATCAATCAATCAAAGCAGTCTACAAGGCTAGGAGAATCTGATCTCCTTTCTAGGTCATAGCAGACATCATCATGAAAACTTTGGACATCGGCACAAAAGGTTTAAGTGGTACCTTTTATACTGTTTGGTATAGGCTTGCGTTTGACCGCGATCTCACCTGATGTTAAGTGAAGATGCAGTCGACGATGGAGCACGCTTGCCTAGAAGATACCTATTCACTCGCGAATTGGAGACACCCAGATTGTACTCATCGGGAAACACAGACTTAGGTAGCGAATTCCACTCCTTAGCGGTACGCATTATAAAACTTTTTGGAAGAATGGAAATACTTTTTATCAATAGTTTCTGCCAGGAAGGTCATAATAAAGTATTATTATTTGTGATTAACTGATTATCATTGAACAAACTGTCAGAATAAAGTAAATGTATAATAATTTGTTGTATTTTCTCTCCCACTGAAGCTAATGCCTACCCACAAAATACATTATTTTTGTAATTAGTAACAGGTAGGGTATGAATTACAAAAAATATTACCAAGAAGCAAAGAGTCAATGAGCTCCACTATGACAGGATCAATGTTTTTGCCACCAAATATTGCCTTATGTATCTCAGTTCTGTTGCTCTTCAGCAACTTATCTAAGTGAGAAAACGCAAATGCCTTTATACTAGGTATATCATGATTCAAGTGTAGCAAATACCATTTTATTTTATCCAAAAATCCATCCGGCTGGGTCCTTCTGACATGTCTCTTAATAACCATCTTAATTTTTTCCGAAATCTTAGTGTCTTCCAAAAAGAAAAGATCTGATATATGAGAACTTAGTAAATTCTCATTATTCAATACAAGGTAATGGAAACTTTTGTTAATCTCTTG